>OU342743.1:188305220-188905220 GCA_910589775.1 Avena eriantha
GGAGTCAGTAATGTCTCACAAAACGAAAATGTTCAGAGATGCAGGTGCCCGTGAAAACTGTACAAGCCTCAAATAGTTACCTTGAATTTAGCTGGAAAGCCAAGTTTCTGAATAATACGAGCATACTGGGAACAACATTGCTGTGTTAGACTTAAACCTCTCAGCCAGCAAGACGAAATGGAAGCTAGCCATGTCATACCTTTCTTGCTGCAAGCTTGGACTGTTGTTCACTCTTTGCTCCTGTACATACCTGGAACAAGATATTCGTTGTGTCAACATAAGTAGGATGGATGGATGTTTGGATACATGGTAGTAATTCTCTGAAAGTTATGCACTTTTCTATCAGTAAATCTAAACAAAAGTTGCTTACTAAAAAAAATATTACTTCCAGCCAATCAATGGTGACAACCAATAAACTTATTTGGATGAAGATGACAATCAAAATAACATCCCAAGTAATATATTACTGCAAATTATCCTTCCATGGTACTGGACTACAATATTTTAGGTTCCATCTAGATCCTTCCATGGCTTAATTTTCATTGCTGTAAATGTACAAACTAAATTTTCCGCGGAGAAGAAGCTATGTTATACACTAATGGAGCAAGTAGTGATCCATGGCTTAAGTTTCATTGCTGTCAATTAAAATTTAGTTTGTACATTTACAGAAGGGTACAAATTAACGTGATACACATAGTGATTCAAACACTAAACTAACAGGTGACAGTGAAATAGCAACTCATGAAAATAAGCATTCTAATAGTCCAGAACATGTACAAAATTAAGTGCTTAACTGAAGTTAGGTCATACCATTTTACCCGATGCGAATATCAATGCTGTGGTTTTTGGTTCTCTTATTCTCATAATAACTGCAGCAAAACGCTGTTTGAAGAGAAGAGTTAACAAACTAAAATATAAAACATGGAATAGGAACATGTACGTTACATAAGACATAGCACCAGCAAATACGCAGAGCAATCAAGTTGCTATACACAGTACTATTACAAGCTTAAGTGTATGTTCTCTGTGCTATTTTTTTAGGTGAGTGTACAAAGTTTTGTACTGAAGCCTTATTGGATAACAAACTCAATAGTGTACATTCACCTTAAAATATCACATCTAATTCAACATAATCCCACTACAGTCAAGCTTTATCTGGTAAGTGCGCCACTAATTAGAAATTCAAAAGGCAAAGTAAGACAAGATATATATACATATATGCTAAACTGTTAAATCTCATTTCTAGGGAAAATAAGTTCTTATTCAAGCAAAGTAAGACAAGATATATATCTGCTAAACTGTTGTATCTCATTTCTAGGGAAAATAAGTTCTTATTTAAGCAACAAGCTTGTTAGGGCACCTCAATATTGAAATAATGTCGGCCATAAGCCAAATTTTCCTCTGGACGACAACATGCATAATATAGGTGCCAACAACACGCATAAGGTAGGTGCATAAGAAAAAAAAAACCTCTCTCCCCCTCTCTATCACACACAGCTTGGGAAGGCTGCTCTTCCCGCAAGCTCTGGAAACCACCAACTTCAGATCTAGCCAAAGAAAAGCCGCTGCAGATCGTTGCTGACATCCACCATCACCATGTGCTGGGGCCTAATGAGCATGTTTTGCCACAGCCTGTTGCAGAGAGGGGCGTACTACTTGGTGGCGCTTCAAAAGGGGAAGGATGAGAGGCAACTAGATCTGGTTTTGCATGAGAGGATTGAGTGTGGAGGTTTTGGAAAGAGGGTTTGGTTGAGGAGAAATTAAGGAAGAGGATTTGGTTGATGAAAGATTGAGGAAGAGGATTTGGTTGAGAGAGAGAGAGAGCATCTTGCAGTGCAATTTATTTGAGAGCAGAGAAATGAGATACGAGCTATTTTGGTGAACTGAAGAATGAAGAGAACAGCTGGGCTTTTCTGGTTATGAATGCCTTTAAGCATTGCAACAGAAAAAATAGGCTTGTGGTATCCGAGAGTGGATACCAGATTATGGTTTACTTATGAAATGAGGATTGGAGATGCCCTTATAGCACCCTATCAGACCAAAACACAAACTTATGAAGTTCACAAAATGGCCTTTTTGAAGCTGCAATGCTGCAGTGAGCTCAAATGATAGGTCACTTTGCCACTATTAGTAACATGATGCATCCATGGACCAGCATTGGACATGGTAACCGGACATTATCCTACACATATACATGTTGGGGCCTGTCTTTTGTGTGCTGTAAATTTTGATGGAAAAAAGAACATTTTTGCGCCCCAGGAAGAACAAGTGCTCTAAAAGACAGTGATGCATGCAAAATAACCTTCAAAGTGAAAACAGGACCACAAGAACACACTGACCAACCATCATACCTTAGGATTATACTCTGCATTGCGCGCTTGCAAAGCTATTGCTTTGAGGTCTAGTTTACAATCCAAATTGACTGTTGACACGATATTCCTGTCATCAAATAAGAGGGTACACAAAAAATGAACTCAAATTTCTCAATGTGAGTGGCAAAAAGAAGAATGTTGTAACAGAGCAAAACAAACATCATCTAGGAAGTACAATTCCTAGCACTGCATCATCACATAAAACAAGCCGACGGTACAAGCCAGCACCATAAGCATTCCTTCACAACAACCGGCAAGTAGACCATGAGGCACTCACACATTAAGTTTTTTCCACACTGGCAAGTACAAGTATCATTTGATGTATACATGAATCGACGCGGTATGATTAGCTAGCAGGATTTGGTCGCCTAAGTTTGGCCAAGGACTAGTACGAAATTGCACATTTAGTGGGCAAGGACCAAAAAATCGCATCTATCTATCCAAAAAGGGCCGGATTTCTGCTTGGTTTGTTTGGGCACAAGACCGAAACAGAGCCTTTAGACATCTCCCTATCCCTGAGGCGACGATCTAAATCCTAGTATTCGGGTCACAATTGATGCCTCGGCCGATTTAGACTACTTATCGCCCCACTCCGGATCAGCCACGACCCAGCAAGTACAAAATCCGTACCCAAAGATCTAAACCAAATCAACCCAACGAGCTATAACAGGAGCTGACCAATCCAACCCGCGACCCAAGACGGGGTCTTCCCTTCCGGCGCCGACCAACACGGCCCAGATCCGGGACTTACTGGAGCGTGGGGATGATGCCGGAGGGGTGCTTCAACAGATCCACCGGCTCGCTCCCCTCCAGCGTCGGCTCCGCCATGACCGGACCGCGCAAAAATTTCCCTCGCTCAATCCGGATGCCTCCACCCACGAATCCCACCGAAACAGAGCGAATCCGACGGTGAAATGGGCGGGAAGAGACGCGGGTGTCGAGGGGTTGGCGGAAGAATTCGAAATTTGGCGTCTTTTATAGAGATCAGGAGCAGAAGGGGGGAGGGGATGGGGTCTAGGGTTATCTGTCTCGGGGAGAGGGGAGAGGCGTCTGCGGGTGGGTGTGCGCGAGAGAAGGCGGCGTGTGTGGCTTTGTGGTGGGGGTTGGGTTGGATTGACGTGGACCGGGAATAGGCCGTCGGTGGGGTGGCTTCTTATTTATAGGAGGAGCGAGGTGACCTGCTGTGGCCGGTCTGGTCACCGGGGTCGCTCACTCTTGGTTTGGCGATGGTCTTTGGTTGAGGAGGCTGACCTGTGGGCTTACGATGTCAGGAAAGTCTGGACATGGAATTTGGGGTATGCATCGAAATACTTTCTGATTTCTTTTCCGACAAGGGGCGCATTATTACTTAAAAGTTTAAGTTACACATGGCCTCTGCATAACGAGGATGCACCCGGCCGACACAGTTCATAGATCCAACAATGGAAAAGTAAGGTAAATACACGAATTACATATCAAAATGAGAAATTGCAAAACGCCTAGTGTGTTGAAGGATGTCCGATCCGAAGATTATGCTGTCATCCACGTTGGGTAAACAAATCACGTGTCATATCCTCCAACCGCGTACACACCTCCGCGAAAAGGTCGTGTAAATCCGCACAATATAGTGCCGACCAAGATCATCATGCATTAGTACTCACTGTGTATACTCCATATAGAAATAAGAGCATCTTCGGCAGTGGCGCTATAATCTGGCGATGTATATCTAGTGTTGTAATTAGAAAGAGTGTGTGGCGCCGGCGCGGCCTCCACCGGATGCTGCATTTTCCATCAAGAGCGTAGGAGGAAAAAAAACCACCAGGCGCTGCAAATCAACAAATACAAAAAGTTGATCATCAACAATACAAGAATTTGTTTTCCAATACAACAAACATACAAATTAAGGTGGCCACTAGTGTTGTTCATTCCATTTCCACCACTCCTCGATGGGATCTTTTTGAAGTTCATCAGGCGTCTCATTGGATCGAATGGAATGATACGAGGCAATGAAATGTGCCACCCTATGTGCTTGCCTCTTCACTTGCACCGGAAGCCCCATCAAGTCATAGTGGGTGTGATCTACATCTTTGCCTTGATCGTCATCTATGATCATGTTATGCATGATGGCACAAGCGTTCATGATATACCAAAGGCACTTTTGGTCCCAAAATCTAGCATATCCTCTAACAGTAGCAAAATGGGCTTGCAAAATCTCAAATGCTCTCTCCACATCTTTCCTATCCGCCGCTTGTGCATTGTGAAATTGGTTTGTTTCTTATCTTTGGGTTGTTGAACCGCATTCACAAACGTTTGCCACTTTGGGTAGATGCCGTCAGCAAGATAGTATCCATAGTTGTACTTGTAGACATTTGCTTCAAACTCCATTATATGGCCTTCAAGCAATGCAATCCTTGTCATAAGTAGTGACCATTGAAGAACATTGATATCATTGCATGACCCGAGCATTTCAAAAAATGCATGCCAAATCTAAGTCTCTTGATCGGCCACCGCTTCAAAGATTATAGTGAAATTCTTTTTTTGCCCTTTTGAATTGTCCATGACATGTCGCAGGAAAAAACTTCCAACTATAGTGCATGCAATCAATTGAGCCAAGTATACCTGAAACCCTCAAGCCGTGTGCAAATTCAAAAGCATAATCATGTCTTCAGTAGTGGGGGCTCTCAAGTATGTCGGGTCAAACACTTGCACAATTGCTACGGCAAAGCGCTTGACACATATGATAGCGGTACTCTCACCCATGGCTAAGTGGACATCAACTAGATCCGTCGGTATTCCATATGCCAACATACGTAAGGCTACAATCACCTTATGGTAGTTTTCATACCCAAGTTCTCCAGCGACATTCCTCCTTTGCTCAAAATAACGATCATACCTCATCACCTCATTCGCGATGTGTGTGTTTGAAAAATCAGATGCTCATCCAAAAACGGCGATGAAAGTAGCTATCGGGAAATGTTGCATTTTCAATAAATCTGTATCAACTTGTTGTGGCCTTTCTGTTCCCTCCACAACTTCTGTCTACCAAAAACCGAGCCACCAACCTTCGTTTTTTATTGGCGCGCCAAGCCAATAGCATGGAGATATTCTCTTCTTTCTCAATATTAAGTTCATCGTAAGATGAATCATAGGACGAGATCATCTACGAACATGTAAAATAATCTAAATTCTTGTACATGTCGTCGGATTGATGACAAGTACACCATGAGGGGGTCCTCGAGGCGTGTCGAAGAGAGGGGTGTGAGACGTATGGTGTTCCGGGACTGTGAGCACACAAGTTTACCCAGGTTCGAATTTGTAGACTTTGGACGGATCCTACTCCTGCTAGCAATCCAGTAATACGGCAGAGCCGGAATTGTCGGCGTTTTGTGTATGAAAACAATAATTTTCACCCTACGCCCCTGAACCCCTGAAGCTGCCAGGACCTATCTTTTAGTAATACAGTAACGGGAGGGGCTTTTCGCGAACTTACCCTTGAAGACCGAAAAGCGTTGTCAACGCTCAGGAGAGCGTGGTTGATGTAGACGAGCCAAAGCCGACCTCGAGGTCGTGATAAAGTCCTTGCACTCCTTGGCTCCAACGACTTGAGTGCCTCAAATGCGACACCGCGCGGGGAGTTACACACGTCAGGTGCCTGACGATGACTCCAGCAGCAGTTGCGGAAGTAGAGCTTCCGGATCTGAATCCCGCAGCGCGACGGCGCTCCGTGGTGAAGATGTCTCTCGTTCGCGCAGTCCATACTTGGGACCACGGTCACGAGAGAGAGAGGGGGAGAGAGAAAATATCAACTGGAGGTCCTCCCAAAAGTGAGAAGACCTTTATTGATTATTGGTGTATTCAATTTGGCCAAATACCCCCACTATATATAGGGGGAGGGGAGGTACTACCTCCCTCAAAGTCCCGGGGTGGGACTAAAGGAGAGGAGGGGGAGGGGTGGCCGCCGGCCACCCTAGTGGGCCCCGTGCGGGGGCTAGGCCTAGCCAGCCAGCCCCCTTGCCCCTTCTCCCTCTCTCCTTTCCCCTAATGGGCACTTTCCCTCCAGAAATTGGCCCATTAAGCCTTTAACCATTTAAATTAATTTTCTCTTTATTAAATAATTATGAATAAATGATAAATCAATATTTAACATTCATTCACATGTTATTCAACCTCCATGGCTATGGAACACCTTCCATCTCCACTCCGGGCATCCTCCGGACTTACCGAAACCCTTCCGGTTTTCTCTCTACTATTCTTCGGCGATTATACCGATCCTATAAACACTCTCTAAGCATCATCAAGCCCTTAAGCGTGATACCCCATGGTTCGGAACACTCCAGACATGGTCGGGCACTCCCGCACCAATGATCGACAGAGGGACCTGGATGGCCATGTGACCCGTGTGCGTTCCACGAAGATCTTTCGTCGTTTGAACCGGGACAGTCGTGTCTTATTCCCTTTGTCTCTCGATACTTGCATTGCCCAAGATCTGATCAATGACATCACCATGCCGTGTTCAATCTCGTTACCGAACAACGCTACTTGACTCGTTCCGACAAGTGATATCCCCATGATCAAACCACACGTTGCGCAGCTATTGGATATAACTTCTCTAAGTGGGCCCTTGAGTATCTTCCCGTCACATGGACGGACAAATCCCACTCTTGACATATCTTGCATCTATGGTTTCCTCCGAATACCTGAACACACCTTTATAACCACTATATTACCTAGTGGCGTTTGATGCTATCTAAGCACTCTCGGGAGAAAGTGATTGATATAGCCTCACGGTCTAAGGAACAGTCTACGAGGATCCATTTCTAATCATCGTAACTTGAACTTCGTGACATGATCGAGTCACGATGTTTAGGTTGGCTATTGGTTCATCATCTCATTCTCAGAATGAGATGACCTCATTTCCAACTGGCATAAATGCCACATGATCATCTGTTGACCAATGAACCATTGACTAGAGTTTCACTGAGAACCCCTGGTTGTTTGTATATCACACGTGTATTGATATTTCCACTCAATACAGTTATATCATGATATAAAATTTAATCATAAACTATATGAAATATGATAATAATCCTTACTACTATTTGTCTCTAGGGCATATTTCCAACAGTCTCCCACTTGCACTAGAGTACAAATACACTAGCTCCATTTGTTCTCAATCATTGGCACCATATACCGGTACCCTGAACATGCTTGCTCATGGAAGAGGTTGAGTCTTGGGTATGTACTTTACAGTCCCAAATCCTTTGCAACTTACTAATGTCACCTTGATTGACATTAATACTTTATCATCACATGGTAGCATTTGTGTGTATGCATCGTCGTTATGGCAGCAGAACGAGGCCTGATTCCAGGAGCCTACAGTGACGTTAGATCAACCTCGAGGGCTTTCTCATGGGCACTGTGCCCTAGGACACATCATTCTATGTTAAAAGCGAACTAGCCCTGCCATAACATTATACAATACTTTAGATGGTACCATTATATATTATTATAAATGTATTCATCAAAACACTAATGCACTCTGTGCAACTTTCGATGTTTTGTTCACCTCGCTTCCTACTTGACTTCAATCGGTATTTACAGGAGTTTCCAACATATTCCCTTATAACATAACCCTCAATGTTTTAAGATATGTTATCCTTTATGGATTTGGAAAACATGTCTACAGTTCTCTATTAGACAATGTGGAAAAACTTAGCTCAACGTTCTGTGATTCGAACTTAATCACTTTTAAATGTTCCTTATTTGGATCACATATTATGCTAAGTTATCATCATGGTTTACCAAGATAGAACCTATGTCTCAACATAGTGGATGATGATCATCCTTTTTCTTTCTTTCAACCATTGATGTTCAACTTAATACTATTCCTAATTTGAGTTATTAAGGACCAGTTCCTTAATCAACTTCTATTCTGAAACCCCTTTTAGAATCCCTTAAGGAATACTACATAATATCATAATACACCTATTATCAACTTCTACATCTTATAAATCATTATTTATAAGTATTTGCGCTTTCATTCTTAACATACTTAAGAATTACTCCTATAAGCTCCCAGTCAAAATATGTTCCTACATATTTGAATTTGAGACTTATATTGCTACCACTCAATTTTATGCAAAATTGCATATCCACTCACTATTTTGAATAACTTCAAAATCCTTTGATCAAATATCAAACTTGGAGATTTAGTATGAGATGCTAGTACTATTACTAGTTTTAAATCCTCTGAACATTCAGCACACTTGAATCAAATTCATTTGAATTGTCCAATACTCGACAAATTGTGGTTTTGTCATTCACCCCCCTTTTCCACTATGGCTTTGCAGTCATTTGGGAAAATTCAAGTAACCCCTTTTACTTGTGAGATTCAGCAACTAATTGCTTTCTAATCTCAAGTGAATTTTGCTATTAGGATTTCTCATAATTCTAGTTTACCATTATTTCCTTAGTAGTTCGTAGGTATGTCATATTCCAAGAATCATGACAAATGATTCACAAATGTCTCCATACAAGATATGGATTACATTTTGAATCCTACTTTATGTAGTGAAAACACTAGTGGGGAAAACACAATGATCAATATCATTGATTCTTTCCTTTTGTGAAGAGAATCGTTCAGGAATGTTGTCTGTTGCGCTTCTCAACACTCTGATGCAGGGTTTTGAATCCTCATCGTGTTTTACACTAATTTCCATTTGCTCCATAATTGAGAAACATCACTAAAAGTGAGCTTTCGCAAGGATGTACCAAAATCCAAGCAATACAAGTTTTGCTTTACTTTTGGTTTCAGCTATGGATTCCGTATTCAAAGTTTCCAATGAATACTCTACGAGGACTTATTTGCTATTGTTTTGGTTATATCGAATAACCCCAAAACTATCACGAATTCAAATGGTTCACTATAAATTCTAATTGAGTGCTAACTATTTCTAACTAATGGTCTCTACATCTACACTACGATGATTTATTTGGTGCCTTCTATTCACCCAGTTGATATCTAATATCACATTGTGATGCTTTGCATTTTGACGTTTTCAAAACGCTTTGCATTCCACAATTTCTTTTATGCCATTCTTATAAAGTTGAATTTCACCACTATTGATCAAATCGTAGTAATTAGATTCCCTTTTGTATTTATACCCTTTTATTGATGAAACACTTTGATCAAATCAAATAATTTCATATTCATGTTTCCTTTGGTAAACTTTTTTACACAATTAAACAATCATAATGATAATTACCATTTCGTTAAAACACAATACATCGAATATGTATTTACTTTCAACAATTCATCAAACACTTTGTATTCAAGTAATACATGTTGGAGATATGCCCAAGAGGCAATAATAAAAGTGATTATTATTATATCTTTGTGTTTATGATGAATGTTTACATCACATGCTATAATTGTATTATTAGGAAACACTAATACTTGTGTGTTTTGTAAACATAAGAGAGTCCCTAGTAAGCCTCTTGTTAAAACTAGCTTGTTGATTAATTGATGATCATGGTTTCCTGATCATGGACATTAGGATGTGATTAATAACAAGGTTATGTCATTAGGAGAATGATGTGATGGACACACACCCATAGTAAGCGTAGCATAAGATCAAGTCATTAAGTTCGTATTGCTGTAAGCTTTCAAATACATAGTAACCTATTCCTTCGACCATGAGGTTATGTTAATCACCATCACCGGATGGATACTTTGATGACATCAAACGCCGCTTCGTAACTGGGTGGTTATAAAAATGTCATTGGGTATTCTGAAAGTATGTGTTGAAGCGCATGAACCAAGATTGGGATTTGTCCATCCATATGACGGATAGATATGCTCTGGGCCCTCTCGATGGAATGTCATCTAGTTAGCTTGCAAGCATGTGACTGGGTCACAAGGGATGACATATCACGGAACCAGTAAAGAGTACTTATCAGTAACGAGGTAGAACTAGGTATGGAGATACCGACGATCAAACCTCGAATAAGTATTGTATCGCAAGACAAAGGGAATTAGTTTCGTATGTAAGTGGTTCAATCGATCACAAAGTCATCGTTGAGTATGTGGGAGCCATTATGGATCTCCAGGTCCCGCTGATGGTTATTGATAGGAGATGTGTCTCTGTCATGTCTACATATTCACGAACCATAGGGTGACACACTTAAGGTTCGAAGTTGTTTTAAGTAGATATGGAATATGCGTTGGAGACCGAATGTTGTTCGGAGTCTCGGAATGGATCCGGGACATCACGAGGAGATCCGGAATGGTCCGGAGAATAAGATTCATATATAGGGGATCATTTTCTGAGTTAGGAAATGTTCCGGAGTGTTTGTATGAGGATTCTAGAAGGTTTCGGAATGTTCCGGAAGGTTCTAGAAGATATCTTGGAGTTTGCTTGAAAATCAAGATAGGGATCAGGGAGTCCTGGTGGGTCAAGATATGGAGTCGTGGGGGAGGAGGACTCCTTCCCCCACCTCCAATCCGCCGGCCTACAAGGGAGGGGAGTCCTACAAGGACTCCCCCTCCCTAGGCGCCTCCCTTCTTTAAATAGAGGGGCAGGGGCGCCTCCTCCTCCCTAGCTCCCATAACGCCCAATCTCTGCCGCCTCTCTCCTCCACCTTCTTCTGCACAGGCATAGGCGAAGCCCTGCAGAATTCTCTACTCCACCACCACCACCACGCCGTCGTGCTGCTGGGATTCCGTGGAGAAGATCTACTACCTCCGCTGCTCGCTGGAACGGGGAGAGGAAGGTCTGCTTCGACTCCGCACGTGTGATTGACTGCGGAAGCGCTGCCGAAACGCGGCGCCGGAAGGATCGTCCACTTGACCGACTGCGGAAGCGCTGCTGGAACGCGACGCCGGAAGGATCGTCCACACGATCTTGAGATCGGCAAGTGATCGACTACATCAACCACGAGATCTAATCTCGTTAACACTTTCGGATCTACGAGGGTTAGTTCCTATCTATCTCGTTGCTCATGTCTAGTAGATTAGATCTTGTCTTTTATCTAGATTAGATCTAGGTTTTGTTCGTTCTGGCGTTAGAAATTTTTTGTTTTCCATGCTACGAACCCATCAGTGGTATCAGAGCCGTATCTATGCGTAGATCTGTTGCACGAGTAGAACACAATGTTTTTGTGGGCGTTGATGCTTTTGTTGTCGGTGTCTTAGCGTGTACTTTGCATCTTGCGGCATGGTGGGATGAAGCGGCTCGGGCTAACATTACATGTCATCGCACATGAGACTTGCTCCACGCTTGACGTGCAACTTGCTTTGCACAAGTGGCTTTGCGGGTGTCTGTCTCTCCCACCATAGTTAAGATTCAATTTACAATGAGCATCTTGACAACACTTGTATCAACGTTGTGGTTCTTGTTCGTAGGTAAGATCGGTCTTATGCGAAAGTCCCAAACCACGTAAAACTTGCAAAGAAAATTAGAGGCGTCTAACTTGTTTTTGCAGGGGTTTTGTGATGTGATATGGCCAACATGTGATTGTGATTGTATTTGATGTATGCAATGATTCTTGTTGTAATATGGCAACCGGCAGGAGCCTAATGGTTGTCTTTAATTCTGTTAAGACCTGCGTGTCTATTCATCTTGTAATAGCTTTATTCCAAGTAATAGTTGCTGGTGATGATGGACAACCATGAAGCGGCGCCACTGACCTTGACGCAATGCTGGTGATGATGGAGATCATGTTCGTGCTTTGGAGATGGAGATCAAAGGCGCAAGAAGAAAAGGCCATATCATATCACACTAATTATGAATTGCCTGTGATGTTAATCCTTTATGCATCTTGTATTGCTTAGATCGCGACGGTAGCATTATAAGATGATCCCTCTCACTAAATATCAAGTAATAAAGTGTTCACCCTTAGTTGGCACCGTTGCTAAGACTCGTCGTTTCGAAGCATCTCGTGATGATTGGATGTGATAGATTCTACGTGTGCATACAACGGGTGCAAGCCAGATTTGCACATGCGGAAACTAAGGTTATCTTGACGAGCCTAGCATGTACAGACATGGTCTCGGAACATGGAATACCGAAAGGTAGAGCATGAGTCATATGATTGATATGATGAACATGAAGATTGTTCGCCGATGAAACTACATCTTCTCTCGTGAAGATCAGACTTGGTGTAGTGGACTTGGTTCGTGTAATCACTAAGACAATGTGAGGGATGTTGTTTTGAGTGGGAGTTCACCTAGTTAGTTTAAGAATTAAATTTGAACTCAATTTGTCATAAACTTAGTCTAAACTACTTGCAAATTTTTTGTAGATTATGGCGACCCCCTCCATCAATTTCAATGCGTTCCTAGAGAAAGAAAAGCTTAAAAACAATGGAAGCAATTTCACGGACTGGTTCCGTGGACTGAAGATCGTCCTCAGGGCTAGTCAGTTGACCTATGTGCTCGATGCACCGCTAGGTGACCCACCTGCAGATAATGCCACCGATGACGAAAAGAATGTTTTCGCCACTCGGAAAAATCATTACTCCACAGTTCAGTGTGCCATCCTGTACGGTTTAGAAGCGGAGCTCCAGCAACGTTTTGAGCACCACGACCCGTTCGAGATCATTAAGGAGCTCAGGCTAATTTTTGAGACTCGCGCGGCCATGGAGAGCTATGAGGCCTCCGAAAAGTTCTTTAACTGTAAGATGGAAGAAGGAAGCTCCGTTAGCGAGCACGTGCTCACCATGTCTGGGTACGCTAAGAAGCTCCAAGAGTTGGGAATATCGATTCCTAATGAATTGGGGATTCACCGTCTCCTTCAATCACTGCCACCAAGTTACAAGAACTTTGTGATGAACTACAACATGCACTGCATGAACAAGACGTTGCCTGAACTGTCGTCCATGCTGAAAACTGCTGAAGTGGAGATCAAGAAGGAGCAACAAGTGTTGATGGTCAATAAGACCACCAATTTCAAGAAACGGGGCAAGCCTAAGAACAAGGGCAACTTCAAGAAGGACGGCAAGACAGCTGCCGCACCTGCTAAGAAGCCCAAGGCTAGTCCTAATCCTGAAACTGAGTGCTTCTACTGCAAGGGTGCTGGTCACTGGAAGCGTAACTGCCCCAAGTACCTGGCAGATCTAAAGAACGGCAACATCAAGAAGAAAGGTATATTTGATATATGTGTTATAGATGTGTATCTTACTAGTAATCGTAGTAGTGCCTGGGTATTTGATACTGGTTCGGTTGCTCATATTTGTAACTCGAAATAGGAGCTGCGGAATAAACGAAGACTGGCAAGAGACGAGGTGACGATGCGCGTTGGAAATGGCTCCAAGGTTGATGTGATCGCCGTCGGCACGCTCCCTCTACATCTACCTTCGGGATTAGTTTTAAATTTAAATAATTGTTATTTGGTGCCTGCGTTAGCATGAACATTATATCTGGATCCTGTTTATTGCAAGACGGTTACTCTTTTAAGTCCGAGAATAAAGGTTGTTCGATTTATATGAGTAATATCTTTTATGGTAATGCACCTGAGATGAATGGTTTATTCTTACTGAATCTCGATAGTAGTGATACACATGTTCACAACATAGATGCTAAACGAATTAAATTGAATGATAATTCTACATACATGTGGCACTGTCGTCTTGGTCACATTGGAGTGAAGCGTATGAAGAAACTCCATTCAGATGGACTTCTTGAATCACTTGATTTTGAATCACTTGAAAGATGTGAAGCATGTCTAATGGGAAAAATGACTAAGACTCCATTCTCTGGTACAATGGAGCGAGCTACGGACTTATTGGAAATAATACATACCGATGTTTGTGGTCCAATGAGTGTAGCATCGCGTGGTGGATATCGTTATGTTCTCACTTTCACGGATGACTTGAGTAGATATGGGTATGTCTACTTTATGAAACATAAGTCTGAAACTTTCGAGAAGTTTAAGGAATTTCAAAGTGAAGTGGAAAATCATCGTAACAAGAAGACTAAGTTTCTGCGTTCTGATCGCGGGGGTGAATATCTGAGTTACCAGTTTGGTATGCATTTAAAGAAATGTGGAATACTTTCACAGTTGACACCACCGGGAACACCACAGCGTAATGGTGTGTCCGAACGTCGTAATCGAACTCTCTTAGATATGGTTCGGTCTATGATGTCTCTTACAGATTTACCGTTATCATTTTGGGGCTATGCATTAGAGACAGCCGCATTCACTTTAAATAGGGAACCATCTAAATCTGTTGAAACGACACCGTACGAATTGTGGTTTGGCAAGAAACCTAAGTTGTCGTTCCTTAAAATTTGGGGTTGCGAAGCATATGTAAATAAGTTACAACCTGATAAGCTAGAACCCAAAGCGGAGAAATGCGTCTTCATAGGATACCCTAAATAAACAATTGGGTATACCTTCTATCATAGATCCGAAGGCAAAGTTTTTGTTGCAAAGAATGGATCCTTTCTTGAGAAGGAGTTTCTCTCGAAAGAGGTGACTGGAAGGAAAGTAGAACTCGATGAGGTTATTGAACCTTCTCTCGGATTTGAGAGTAGCGCAGCACCGGAAGATGTTTTGGTGCCGCCTGCACCAATTGGAGAGGAAGCTAATGATAATGATCATGAAACTTCAAATGAAGTTACTGCTGAACCTCGCAGGTCAACAAGGGTTCGTACCACTCCTGATTGGTATGACTCTGCCTTGAACGTCATGTTGGTGGACAACGCTGATGACCCTGCGACGTATGAAGAAGCTATGGTGAGCCTAGATTCCGACAAATGGCTAGAAGCCATGAAATCCGAAATGGGATCCATGTATGAAAACCAAGTGTGGACTTTGGTGGAGTTACCGGATGGCCGTAAGGCTGTCGAGAACAAATGGATTTTCAAGAGAAAAAACAGATGCTGATGGTAATGTTACCGTCTATAAAGCTCGACTTGTCGCGAAAGGGTTCCGACAAATTCAAGGAGTTGACTATGATGAGACTTTCTCACCAGTAGCGAAGCTAAAGTCTGTGAGGATTTTGTTAGCAATTGCTGCACATTTCTATTATGAGATTTGGCAGATGGATGTCAAAACGGCGTTCCTTAATGGTGACATTGAGGAAGAGTTGTATATGGTACAACCCAAGAGTTTTGTCGATCCTAAAGATGTTGACAAGGTATGCAAACTTCAGCGCTCCATTTATGGACTGAAGCAAGCATCCCGTAGTTGGAATCAACGTTTTGATAAAGTAATCAAAAACTTTGGATTTATACAAACTTATGGAGAAGCTTGTATTTACAAGAAAGTGAGTGGGAGCTCTGTAGCATTCCTAGTACTGTATGTAGATGACATATTGTTGATTGGGAATGATATAGAACTTCTTAATAGCGTCAAAACCTATTTGAATAATAGTTTTTCAATGAAGGATCTTGGCGAAGCGGCATATATTCTAGGCATCAAGATTTATAGAGATAGATCAAGACGCCTAATAGGGCTTTCACAAAGTACATACTTGGACAAAGTTCTAAAGAAGTTTAGAATGGAAGATAGCAAGAAAGGGTTCGTGCCCATGTTGTCAGGTAAGACCTTGAGTAAAACTCAAAGTCCAGCTACGCCAGAAGATAGAGAGAAAATGAATAATATTCCCTATGCCTCAGCCATAGGTTCTATCATGTATGCCATGCTGTGTACAAGACCGGATATAGCACATGCTGTTAGTTTAACTAGCAGATATCAAAGTGATCCTGGAATGGAGCACTGGACAGCGGTCAAGAATATCCTAAAGTACCTAAATAGGACTAAGGATATGGTTCTTTCTTATGGAGGTGATGAACAGCTTGTTGTAAACGGTTACACCGATGGTAGTTGGAACACCGATCCGGATGACTCAAAATCACAGTCGGGATACGTATTTATTTTGAATGGTGCTGCAGTGAGCTGGAGGAGTGCGAAGCAAAGCCGTTGTGGCAAAATCTTCAACTGAATCGGAATACATAGCTGCTTCGGAGGCTGCACAAGAAGCCGTTTGGATGAAGGAATTCATTACTGAACTCGGCGTGGTTCCCAGTGCATTGGACCCGATGGCCATCTACTGTGACAACACAGGTGCCATAGCTAATGCGCAGGAGCCAAGGTCACATAGCAAGCTGAAGCACATCAAGCTACGTTTCCACGCTATTCGCGAGTATGTCCGAGATGGTGACATAAAGATTTGCAAAGTACACACTGATCTGAATGTGGCAGATCCGTTGACTAAACCTCTCCCTAGGGCAAAGCATGACCAACACCAAAACGCCATGGGTGTTCGGTATATTACCATGTAATCTAGGTTATTGACTCTAGTGCAAGTGGGAGACTGTTGGAGATATGCCCAAGAGGCAATAATAAAAGTGATTATTATTATATCTTTGTGTTTATGATGAATGTTTACATCACATGCTATAATTGTATTATTAGGAAACACTAATACTTGTGTGTTTTGTAAACATAAGAGAGTCCCTAGTAAGCCTCTTGTTAAAACTAGCTTGTTGATTAATTGATGATCATGGTTTCCTGATCATGGACATTAGGATGTGATTAATAACAAGGTTATGTCATTAGGAGAATGATGTGATGGACACACACCCATAGTAAGCGTAGCATAAGATCAAGTCATTAAGTTCGTATTGCTGTAAGCTTTCAAATACATAGTAACCTATTCCTTCGACCATGAGGTTATGTTAATCACCATCACCGGATGGATACTTTGATGACATCAAACGCCGCTTCGTAACTGGGTGGTTATAAAAGTGTCATTGGGTATTCTGAAAGTATGTGTTGAAGCGCATGAACCAAGATTGGGATTTGTCCATCCATATGACGGATAGATATGCTCTGGGCCCTCTCGGTGGAATGTCATCTAGTTAGCTTGCAAGCATGTGACTGGATCACAAGGGATGACATATCACGGAACGAGTAAAGAGTACTTATCAGTAACGAGGTAGAACTAGGTATGGAGATACCGACGATCAAACCTCGAATAAGTATTGTATCACAAGACAAAGGGAATTAGTTTCGTATGTAAGTGGTTCAATCGATCGCAAAGTCATCGTTGAGTATGTGGGAGCCATTATGGATCTCCAGGTCCCGCTGATGGTTATTGATAGAGATGTGTCTCTGTCATGTCTACATATTCACGAACCGTAGGGTGACACACTTAAGGTTCGAAGTTGTTTTAAGTAGATATGGAATATGCGTTGGAGACCGAATGTTGTTCGAAGTCTCGGAATGGATCCGGGACATCACGAGGAGATCCGGAATGGTCCGGAGAATAAGATTCATATATAGGGGATCATTTTCTGAGTTAGGAAATGTTCCGGAGTGTTTGTATAAGGATTCTAGAAGGTTTCGGAATGTTCCGGAAGGTTCTAGAAGATATCTTGGAGTTTGCTTGAAAATCAAGATAGGGATCAAGGAGTCCTGGTGGGTCAAGATACGGAGTCGTGGGGGAGGAGGACTCCTTCCCCCACCTCCAATCCGCCGGCCTACAAGGGAGGGGAGTCCTACAAGGACTCCCCTTCCCTAGGCGCCTCCCTTCTTTAAATAGAGGGGCAGGGGCGCCCCCTCCTCCCTAGCTCCCATAACGCCCAATCTCTGCCGCCTCTCTCCTCCACCTTCTTCTGCACAGGCATAGGTGAAGCCCTGCAGAATTCTCTACTCCACCACCACCACCACGCCGTCGTGCTGCTGGGATTCCGTGGAGAAGATCTACTACCTCCGCTGCTCGCTGGAACGGGGAGAGGAAGGTCTGCTTCGACTCCGCACGTGTGACCGACTGCGGAAGCGCTGCCGAAACGCAGCGCCAGAAGGATCGTCCACTTGACCGACTGCGGAAGCGCTACTGGAACGCGACGCCGGAAGGATCGTCCACACGATCTTGAGATCGGCAAGTGATCGACTACATCAACCACGAGATCTAATCTCGTTAACACTTTCGGATCTACGAGGGTTAGTTCCTATCTATCTTGTTGCTCATTTCTAGTAGATTAGATCTTGGCTTTTATCTAGATTAGATCTAGGTTTTGTTCGTTCTTGCGTTAGAAATTTTTTGTTTTCCATGCTACGAACCCATCAATACACGGTGTTCAAGTTATTTTGCCGAACTTAGGCATGATTTATATGTGATAATAAATCGAATGACTTTCACACATTATCAACATAACTTTGAGTTTAAACAATGGTTTTCATTCCGTAATGAAATATCGTTAAGTTGGGTATTTTAAACAAGGCATTTTAATATTTTACAAATGTTCATGCATTATCAGTTAGTTTCAAATGAACAAGGATAATTCACACATAATCAAACAAGATATGAACACGAATAGAAATCATTCATAAAAGTAGAACAACCATTTGTTACAAACTCATATGAATAACCGTCTCACGAAGTATGAGACACACTAAAGAAGTTCACATTCTCTTGATTACAATAATCATCCTAAAACACAAACTAAATGATAAATGTTGAGGGAGAGTGTCGTCAGCCGTCATCATCATGCTTGCCATCAACACGCAACGTCATCTCCTCTCCAACGAGCACCTCTCATTCAGAAGGACCAGTTTTCAGCAAAACTGAATAAGTATCAGATATACTTAACACTGCAAATGTGTTTGCAAGATTATAACATTTATAAAACTATATATCAAATATATACCTTTGTCGTTGACGACCTGAGCGACATCTGGTTCAAACAACACATTCCTGAGATGTGTCACGAACCGGTGGAACTCCATTGTTTCCGCGTCGCCCCTCATTACGCATGTCCTGACTTGTGCTTGGTAGCTTGGTGGCAGCGACCGCAGCACAACGTTGTTTACAAAAGAGCCCGTCATCCAGCTGTCCAGGAAGTATGCATGCCTCATGTACACATGATGCATGTGCTCCAAGTGGCCGTCCAGTGATGAGTTCTCCTCCATCTTAATGGAGAGGAAGTCTCCCATCAACTCATGCTCCCATATGCGTACTTGTTCCACGAAACGTGTCCTAAGCTATAGCATCACCGAACGAGGGTTGACATCACCCACGAAAGGCCACAACTCATCCACCATTCCGAAACGCATGGTAACTGAAATGAAGGAGGCCATCTCACGATGGAGATAGCGGTCTTTCTGTTGCTCTGGGGTCTCTATGTCAGTGGGCTGATCCAAATCCATCTCGTCGAGTATGTAGTCGACCACGTCATTCTCGCTAAGGAGATGGTGGAGATGTGCAACCCATATGGAGAAGTTTGATCCATCTAATCTGAGCTTCCCTCCTTCTAACCAATCAATCGTCAATAGGAAAGGTACCATCTACATTTATAATTGCAAAAGAAATTTAGACTAAGTTTATAATTAAATGAGGCAACAATAACTCCACTCAGAAACACCTATCCCCACATGGGTTCCTAGTGATAACATGACCCCTATCAGCCACATCTCCCCCGATCATCACGGCCATCAATGTGGGTTCAAGGGTGGACGCTAAACGTCAGTCACATCATTCATGTGACTCGTGCTCGATCTTTCGATCATCCGTGTTCCGAGGCCATGTTTGTACATGCTAGTCTCGCCAACTCAACCTTAGTGTATTCGCTGTGTAACATGGCTTACACCCACTGTATGCAAACGTAGATATGTCTGACACCCGGTCATCATGGTCTGCCTCAAACCGAAGAACTTTCTTGGTGGTGCACACTAAGGGGGAACACAATCGTTCGTAACTTTAACAGGGGTCATATTATTAGGCTACCATCGAGTATCTAATACTAGCACACAATAAGATATACAAACAATAACATTGAATGTAAATGCGATGTGATATGGTCCTTCACGTCGTGATCTCCATTTGTCGTCACCGGATTCCAGCGCCAGGGTTCCGGCGCCGTAGACATCAGGGTACCGGTGTCATTCCGGCATGGTAGTCTGTCACCTTCGTGACTATCTACTACGTAACATAAGGTTATCACTTTACCTTTGCCACAACCATATCACAAAGCAACGCCCCTGCAAAACAAAGTTAGACGCCTCTACTTTATCTTTGTATATTTTACGTGGCTGAATGGGCTTTCGCACAAGAACCGTTCTTACCTACGAACTTTTAGCACAACGTTGATCAAGTAGTTGTCTCTACTACACCCCTTTTGGGGCCCTCCGTTGTAAATGGTATACCAACTAATGTGAGAGAGACAGACACCCCCCTAAGCCACTTATACGGTACAAGCCGTATGTCAAGCATGGACCAGTCTCGCGAATGAACGCGTAAAGTCGGTTGGGGCGCTTCATCAAGCATTACTGCGGTATACACAAGTACACGTGGGAGGGTAACAACTAAAAGATCAACGCCCACACGCTACATCTCGTGTGTTCTACCCGTACTAGCATTACTACGCATAGATCTAGCTCTAATACCACTATTGGGGTTCCGTGTATGAAAACAATAATTTTACCCTACGCCCTTGAACCCCTGAAGCTGCCAGGACCTATCTTTTAGTAATACAGTAATGGGAGGGGCTTTTTGTGAACTTACCGTTGAAGATCGAAAAGCGTTGTCAACGCTCAGGAGAGTGTGGTTGGCGTAGACGAGCCGAAGCCGACCTCAAGGTCGTGATGAAGTCCTTGCGCTCCTTGGCTCCAACGACTTGAGTGCCTCAAGTGCGACACCTCGCGGGGAGTTACACACGTCCGGTGCCTAACAATGACTCCCGCTTCCCTGATCCAGCAGCAGTTGCGGAAGTAGAGCTCCCGGATCTGAATCTCGTAGCACGACGATGCTCCGTGGTGAAGATATCTCTCGTTCGCGCAGTCCATACTTGGGACCAAGGTCACGAGAGAGAGGGGGAGAGAGAAAATATCAACTGGAGGTCCTCACAAAAGTGAGAAGACCTTTATTGATTATTGGTGTATTTAATTTGGCCAAATACCCCCACTATATATAGGGGGAGGGGAGGTACTACCTCCCTCAAAGTCCCGGGGTGGGACTAAAGGAGAGGAGGGGGAGGGGTGGCCGCCGGCCACCCTAGTGGGCCCCGCACGGGGGGCTAGGCCCAGTCGGCCAGCCCCTTGCCCCTTCTCCCTCTCTCCTTTCCCCTAATGGGCCCTCTCCCTCCGGAAATTGGCCCATTAAGCCTTTGACCATTTTAATTAATTTTCTCTTTATTAAATAATTATGAATAAATGATTAAATCAATATTTAACATTCATTCACATATTATTAAACCTCCATGGCTATGGAACACCTTCCACCTCCACTCCGGACATCCTCCAGACTTACCGAAACCCTTCATGTTTTCTCTCTACTATTCTTCGGCGATTCTACCAATCCTATAAACACTCTCTAAGCATCATCAAGCCCTTAAGCGTGATACCCCATGGTTCAGGAACACTCCAGACATGGTCGGGACACTCCCGCACCAATGATCGATAGAGGGACCTGGATGGCCATGTGACCCCTGTGCGTTCCACGAAGATCTTTCGTTGTTTGAACCAGGACAGTCGTGTCTTATTCCCTTTGTCTCTCGATTCTTGCAGCCCAAGATATGATCAATGACATCACCATGTCATGTTCAATCTCGTTACCGAACAACGCTACTTGACTCGTATGACAAGTGATATCCCCGTGATCAAATCACACGCTGCGCAGCTATTGGATATAACTTCTCCGAGTGGGCCCTTGAGTATCTTCCCATCACATGGACAGACAAATCCCGCTCTTGACATATATTGCCTCTACGGTTTCCTCTGAGTACCCAACACACCTTTATAAACACTGTATTACCATGTGGCGTTTGATGCTATCTAAGCACTCTCAGGAGACAGTGATTGATATAGCCTCACGGTCCAAGGAATAGTCTACGAGGATCTATTTCTAATCATTGTAACTTGAACTTTGTGACATGATCGGGTCACGATGTTTAGGTTGGCTATTGGTTCATCATCTCATTCTCAGAATGAGATGACCTCATTTCCAAATAGCATAAATGCCACATGATTAGGAAACATGATCATCTGTTGACCAATGAACCAGTGACTAGAGTTTCACTGAGAACCCCTGGTTGTTTGTATATCACACGTGTATTGATGTTTCCACTCAATACAGTTATGTCATGATATTAAACTTAATCATAAACTATATGAAATATGATAATAGTTCTTACTACTATTTGTCTCTAGGGCATATTTCCAACAAGAATATGGGTTACAAAGGTTTCGCCTGTGCGAGTTGAGATTGTAGACTATTGTGAGGGTTATCAGGTGGTGCCCTAAAGGCTCTCCCTAGGACGGCTTATATAGATATCCGGCCTAGGGTTTACAGGAGAGATCTATCCGGTTACGACTAAGAGTCGGTTATAGAGTACATCTTGGACTACAAGTAACACTATGGGCCTATGTCGGTAAGTCTTCTGGGCCTTCCTGTAGCCGGACTGGACTTCGTCTCTTCTCCTTGACTAGATCGCCTGTGAAGCAAAGCTCTAACCCGAAGTGGGCCACCCTGGTCAGTGAGGCACAGTGAGGATACTCGGAAAGTATATCCCCAATAGCAGCCCCTGGAAGCCTCCATGATCCCAAGTCGGATTTCATCATCATCTAGCTTGATCTTCGACTTGCAGAATTGTGAAGGGTTCCTGAAACTTCAAAAAAGAAAGGAGTAGATCTGAGTCTCAAATGAGCCGGGCCTATGAATATGTTATTCGGGTTTCCAGCTTGAAATTCAAACTAAGCCGGAACTTGGTCTCTGACGTAACCTGACACTAGTCATGGTCAAGTCACGTCACTGACAGACATTTCCTGTCAGCACGACCGTTGGTGGGTCCGCCTTCCGCGGAACCGAGGTGCTGTTTCAATGCGTGCGTGGAGATCGAGGCGACGTAATTATCGCGTGGGGGTTTCCTAGCTCCTTCCACGACCCGTGACATGTTCACTGTAGTGTTTACACGAATCTTGATGTGACTGGAGGATATAAGTGGTGAGGATTTCTTTCCCCATCTTCTTCACCAACGCTTGCACCATTTCCTTCTCCCCTACGCCTCCCACGAACCTAGAGCTCCTCTGCTCCCAAAAAACTTCCAGCGCCGCCCATCCAAGGTCACCGACGCACACAAAAAATGGCTTCAGCATCATCCTCTGGTACGGCGGCGACGGCAGCAATGGTAGCGGCGACGGAGAAGGAGAGCAATCGTGGGGTATGGATCCCGTGCATTCTCAACGACGAGAAGCTCCGCATCATGGAAGTAGAAGGGCTCCTCCATGCCGGCGATTGGTGGAGCGGCTTCAGTGAAACCATCCCCAACCCTCGTGAAGGTGAGCGGGTTCACTTTGGCACTCACCTCGATAGAGGTTTGAGCTTTCCTCCCTCAGATTTCTTCTCTGAGGTTATAGATCATTACGGAGTTCAACTCCATCATCTCCCCCCGAACTCCATATTAGAGATGAGCGCGTACGCATCTTTGTGCGAGGGGTATCTCGGCATTAGGCTGAGCCTCGTTCTTTTTCGGTATTACTTCCATGTCCGGAGAAATTCCATCACTGCCGGTAATCCTTATATTACCGGTACTATTAGTTTTTCGGTTAGGCGAGAGCGCGTCTATCCTCGGATTATGGCTAGTGAGTTGGTCAAGCAATGGCCATCCACTTTTTCCTATCACAAGGATATTCCCACTCCCGGCAAAGCTACTGCTTTGCCGGCTTTCATCGACGGTGCCGCCACGCCCCAAGAGTCCAGGGACGCAGATGCGCCGGCTCTCAGTGATGATCTGCTCCTTGCCAAGAGGCGAATCGAGTTTTTGATGAAGCACAAGGGCTTGAGAGGGTCCGATTTAGTTCACTACTGGGTGGCACGCCGGATCCAACCTCTTCAACATCATGGAGATCGATTGATGCACTCCATCACATCGTCGAAGAAAGATTCCCTCCGAATCAGCCCCAAAGCCTACTCGGCAAAAGGTTATGTATGCCAAATCAAATGGTTGATGAGGGAGCAGATTGAGAGGAAGATTTCGGAGCTGTCTTTGGACATGCATATGTCAGAAGATCCCGTAGTGTCGGTAAGCTTCCAGCAACTACTTGTATTATATGCTCATCTTTATGTTATTTCGCAATACCGAGATATCTCTTCTTTTCAGCTTGCTGACCTCCCCGAGTTGGAGCTTCCTCCGGTCGAGGGATATCCTCCTGAGTTTTCTGAGGATGAGGGAAAGTTGGTTCCACTGTCGAATGTTATTCCTCGAAAGTGCAAAGCTCCGACAGTGGCCATTGGCACAAGGAAGTGTCCGTTGTGAAGAGGTAATCTTTCCTCACAAGGTCTTTGTACTATAGGTCTTAATTCTTTACGAGATGTAATGTTTCATGTTCTATTACCTTCTCAGAGCTAAACAACTCACCAAGGGCAAAGGGAAAGGGGTTACTTCGAGGCCCCTACGCTAGTCGAAGCTAAACTTGGCTTCTCCTATTGTAGCTCCTCCGAATCCTGCCCCTCAACCTTCTATAGCGTTGGAGATTACTCCATCTCCGATCGTTGCAGAAGATCCGGCTCAATCAGCAGAGCCAGTGATCCTCGGATCACAGACTGACATTACCATGGGTGACTCAAGTTTTGATAAGGGTGAACCCACTTCGGGTAATGATCCATCAACAGAGGTCTTCGCCGACAATCTCTTAAGCAATCCGGGACTTGCCAAATTTGGCTTATCTCGAAAATCTGCGGAGGAGATCCAACGGCTGGCCCGACAATGCCTAGAAAGCCGGACTATCTCTGTCAAAGAAGAAGCACAAGAAGACGAGGACATCAAGCACTCTGATCTTCTTGAACAAGTCCGTCTTCGTGACGAGAAGCTGAGGACCGGTGATACGTCCAAAACGTATCTACTTTCCCGAACACTTTTGCTATTGTGTTTCCTCTAAACTTGTGTGGTTTGGATACAACTAACACGTACTAACGCCGTTTTCAGCAGAATTACCTTGGTGTCTAGTTTTTGTGCACAAAATCAACTATCAGGAAAAATCCCGGAAAATATGCCAAAAATCCTATTTCACTAGAAGACTCATGGAGCCAGAAGACGAGGCGGAGTAGGGCCACGAGGGGCCCTCACCACCTGATCGCATGGACTAGGCCAGGCCGCGCCTAGGGGTGGTGTGGCCACCTCGGCTGCCCTCTCGGCCTCCCTCTTCGCCTATAAGTTGCCTCTTGACCTAAAACCGAGGGGGGGTCAATGTTTTTTCAGAGAGAGTTCCGCTGTGCCGCCACCACCAGATTCCGCGATTCAGAACTAGAAACTCCGTTCTGGCACCCTACCGGGACGGGGAATTGGAGGAGATCATTGCCATCATCATCTCCACACTTCTCCATCGACCATCCATGTTTCCCCCATCTATGAGTGAGTAATGCCCCGTTGTAGGCTATGGGGATGGTAGGGATTGGATGAGATCGTTCATGTAATGGCATCAGATTGTTAGGGCATGGTGCCTAGTATCTATTATTAGTGCTTTTTGACTTTGTTGCAACTTGCTATGCTTAATGCTTGTCACTAGGGCCCGAGTGCCATGATTTCAGATCTGAACATGTTATTGATTCATTATGATAGTATTGTTTATGGTCTTTCCTGCAAGTTGTATACACACGTTGTTGTCCGGAACCAAAGGCCCCGAAGTGACAGAAATCGGGATAACCGGAGGGAATGGCTTTGATGTGAGGATTACATGTGTTCATGAAGTGTTAATGCTTTGCTCCGGTGCTCTATTAAAAGGAGCACCTTAATTGCCAGCAGTTCCCTTGAGGCCCCGCTGCAAACGGGCTGGCAGGACAAACGATGTTGTGCAAGTTCTCATTGCGAGCACATAGGACTATATATGGAACACATGCCTATGATTATTTAGTACTTGGATGCTTTATCTTATTTATTTGCAAATGCCCTATGTTTTGATTGCCATATGAATTGTCTTGTCCATGCAACGCCCGTCCATACATCCCTATGCCTACCACGCTTTAATCCTACTGTTTAATGCAATTGTTACTACTGTCTTACTTTTACTACTGTTGTTATTTTACTATTGATACTACAAAACGGTTGCTACTGATAAACTACTGTGAGCAAGATTGTTTCCAAGTGTAGCTGAATTGACAACTCATTTGTTAAGGCTTATAAATATTCTTTGGCTCCCCTTGTGTCGAATCAATAAAATTGGGTTAAACTTCCCTCGAAAATACTGCGATACACCCCCTATACTTATGGGTCATCAAGACTATTTTCTGGCGCCGTTGCCGAGGAGCATAGCTTTATTTATCAAGTTCACTTGGATTCACTATTGTTTGCTGCCATCCATCCATCATGGGTAAGTCTCTTGATGGCAAGGTTCCTATTTTACCATCCACTACAAGAAGAGGTACGGTTCTGAACACCTCTGTTGCTCTTGATTCACCATCTGTTATGAGTAAGTTCCTTACACCACCACATGCACATGCTACACACACTGCTACTACCGCTGAATCTGATTCTGATACTTATGATGCTACTTCTACTGTGCTTGATAAGAGTGGTTCATTAGGTCCTTTCCTAGATGCTACGATTGCTAGAACTATAGCTAGAAATACTGAAACTCCTAATGAAGACACTACTACACCTATTAGTTCACCTGAGTCTAGAGAGAGCTATGATATTGAAGACGGTTATATAGAGATGATCGATGAATTTATTAAAGAATGTCAAAACACCCATGATAGGAGTGCTGCTAAGACTATCCTTGAGAGGCGTACTATAAGACCCAAATTGTCTCCTAATGCTAAGTTTGCTGCATCTCCCATAAACATTAAATATAAGGATTATGATTTCTCTCTTGATCTATCTTGCATAGCTATTGCTGAGAAAGAACCTTTTTGTGGGACTAAGAATGAAAGTGCGGTAGCACATATGACTGAGCTTTCTACCATGAGTGGCTTGTTTTCTGATGATATTAAGATGCGCACCTACTTTGTTGCTAAAATTTTCCCTTTTTCACTAAAAGGAGAAGATAAAACTTGGTTTAATAATTTACCTCCCGGATCTATTGATAGCCCTGATTGCTTGATTAGTACCTTCCTACAGAAATATTTTCCTCCTAGTGCTAGACATGCTATTTTGCAGGAACTTTTTGATTTTAAATAGGGAGAAAAAGAGATATTGCCTGAATCATGGGTAAGGTTTTGTGCTTTGAGTCATGCACATGCTGGATGTCCATTACCTAAGAATGAGCTTCTTGATATATTTTATAATGGAATAACTGAAGAATCTAGGACATACCTGGATAGTTGTGCTGATTGTGTTTTCAGGAACATGACTCCCAAGGAAGCTAAGAAATTAATGGCTAAAATAAGCAAGAATTATGAAGACTGGACTCCTCCTGAACCAGCTATACCTGAAACAATTATACCTGAACTAGCAATACATGCGCCTATACCAACCTCAAAGAAGAGGGGGGTTATTGAACTAAATGTTGAAGTGATGAAGGAATCTAAGAAATGTCTTAAGGAGAAAGGAATTAAAGCTGCAGATGTCAAGAATTTACCTCCTATAGAAGAATTATGTAAGCCAATTCCCCATTCATCCACTATTGAGGTACACTCTCTCCAACATTTTGATCAAGATGATATCCCTTACTCTAAACCTCCTGATCAATGCTTAGAAGAATTTGATGTTTTTATTACTAAGCTAGATAATTATAATAAAAGGGTGCAAAATCATTTGATGGAAAACACTAGAGCTATTGTTGAGTTGAAGGATATTGTGGAAAGAACCTCTAATGATGTTAAAATGCTTGTTAAACATTTTCAAATGGTTCAAACTCAAATTGATCAGCTTATTAAGGTACAAAAAGACTTGCTAGTTAATGCTGCTAAAGAAAAAGATGCTTGTGAAATTAGAACTAGAAGTGGTGCTGCTACCCAAGATCCTCTATATCCTGAAGGGCATCCTAAAAGAATTGAGCAGGATTCTCAACGAGTTGAAAATAGTGGTACTACTCCGGAGAAAATAAAGAAGAAACATAAAACTATTGTAGAACCTTCTCAACCTGCTAAAGATCCTAAAAGTATATTTGTCTTTGATGTTGAAACTGAAAGTGGTAATGAAGAAAATGATGCTCCTGATAAAGAGAAGGTTGAGGAAGAACCTGAAAGGCACACTAAGAATACTAAATACACTAAAGAAGATTTTGTTGCTAAGAAGTAGTGAAAGAGAGCCTTGGGTCCAAAAACCTATGCCCTTCCCTGATAAGAAACACAAGTCAAAGGAAGATGAACACTATAATAAGTTTTGTGAGTGGATGAAACCTTTATTCTTGCAAATTCCTTTCACTGATGCTATTAAATTGCCTCCCTATTCAAAGTATATGAAGGATATTGTCTAGGATAAAAGGAAAATCCCTATTGAAGAAATTTCTACTTTGCTTGCTAATTATTCCTTTAATGGTAAGGTTCCAAACAAACTTGGAGACCCAGGGATTCCAACCATTCCTTGCTCTATTAAAAATAGTTATGTTAGGACTGCTTTGTGTGATTTGGGATCAGGAGTTAGTGTTATGCCCTTTTCTCTCTATAAGAGACTTCAACTGGGAAAACTAATACCAACTGATATCTTTGCAAATGGCTGATAAATCTGCTACTATTCATGTTGGTATATGTGAGGATGTACCTGTTCAAGTGGCTCATAATTGCTTAATATTAACTGATTTTGTTGTGCTTGAAATGCCTGAAGATGATAATATGTCTATTATTCTTGGGAGACCTTTTCTTAACACTGTGATGTCTACGCACTTCTATTCTTGTAGACAGTTGTTGGGCCTCCAAGTGCAGAGGTTTATAGAACAACAGTAAGTTTTCCCTTAAGTGGATTACCCAAGGTTTATCGAATTCAGGGAGGAAGTGGTCAAAGGTATCCCCTCTCAAGCAACCCTGCAATCAAGATACAAGAAGTCTCTTGTGTCCCAACATACCCAATACACTTGTCAGGTGCATAGGTGCACTAGTTTGGCGAAGAGATAGTGAAATACAAGTGGGATAGATAATTATAAGTGGTAATGGTGATAGAAAATAGCTTGCTGGCGTGTGGTTGACGTGGGAAAAGACTAAAGGAAAACTGAAATAAAGAAGGAAGCAAGCAAACATGTAACAGATCTAATTGCAAACGGTGTATCAATGCTTAGAAACAAGGCCTAGGGATCATACTTTCACTAGTGAACACTCTCATATAAATATCTTATCTTTATGATAGTACTCTTAACTACTCTCCGGTTGGACACTCTAATCGTTGGTAGGGCTATAACAACACACCTCAAAGTTCATATTTCCCATCTAGATAACCCCACACTGTCACCTTGAGCACTAGATGGTTCCAACAAACACCACAATTTCATAAAGACATCCAACTCCAAATATAACTCATAACAAGTATTTGTAATCTCTAGCCTAAGTGCCACCATGGTGTGCACATTGTCAACTTCACACACATGGGGAGAGCAAGAGATCTATCAAAGCACTTGAGTAGCAAGGTAGATCTATAGATTACAAGCTCATGATCTCAATAAGATCATGCATAGAGAGAGAGATGGACACATAGCTACCGGTAGAACCCTTAGCCTCGAGAGAGAACTACTCCCTCCTCATCATGGGAATCAGCAATGGTGATGGAGATGGCTGTGGAGATCGATGGAGATGGCTCTAGGGGCACTTCCCCGTCCCGGAAGGGTGCTGGAACATAGACTTTCTGTCCCCCGAATCTCCTCTTCGGTGGTGGCGGTGCTGCAGAACTTTTCGTGGCTGGAGGCTTGATTATCTAGGGTTTATGCATCAGGAGGCTCTTATAGGCGAGAGGGGAGACCGAGGGGGTGCCAGAGGGGCCCACACCACCCCCTGGCGCAGACTGGCCTGGCCCGCGCCACCAGGTGGTGTGGCCAGCCCCTGGACCCTCTCCGTCTCGTTTTATGGCTCCGTGAGTCTTCCGGTAAAATATCGACTTTGGCTTTTGTCCGGTCCAATTCCGAAAATATTGATTTTCTAACTTTCCTGGAACCAAAAACAGCAGAAACAGGCAACTGGCACTGTGGCACTTGTTAATAGGTTAGTCCAAGAAATCATATGAAAATTACTCCAAAGTGTGGACAAAACATAAGAAAGTAGATAAAACCAAGCATGGAACATCAAAAATTATGGATACGTTAGCAACGAATCACACTGCAGGAGCTGTTATTAATTGTAATCAAGGAAAGGTGACTTTCAATGTTAATGACAATGAGCATAATGTCTATTTCCCCAAGAAGATTGATAGGACTTATGGTTTAAATTCAATTGAATATGCTGAGGGCATCCAAGTTGGAGAAATATATTGTCCCATACCAAGAGAAAAATATGAAACTATTATGATTGGGACCATTGATATCAAAGTTGAGGTAACATGATCATTAGTGGAATACAAAGTTTTGGTTCATATAAAATTGTTTTGGTAACAAGACCTGATCAACCTTGTTAACAAAGGGATTTTAATGAACAAAAGAATGTTTTCACCATGATTATTTCCACTTACTTCTATTCTATCCATTTTAGTTTTTTGCTTTCGTTTAGTTTACTTTTTTGTTGATAGTTGTCTGCTTATTAGAGTGTCTTAGAACTTCGTAAGTTTTAGTTTTGTTTTGTCATTACATCTTTCCAGAAACCTTTTTTGTCAGAAAATCATTCATCTATACCTGAAAATTGCTAAAAAATAAAGTGTCTCGAAAAATTCTAGAAAATTCATATTAAACTTTTACGTGAAAAAGGGGCAGAGAAGTGCTTGAAAGGTACCAGGGGGGCCTACCAGGCAGGCACACCACCTGGTGGCGTGGCCAGCCCAGGGGTGCGCCTGGCCATGGTGTGGGCCACCCCTGGCCCTCCACTCACTCTCTCACTTGCCCCTGCTCTCTCTCTCTCTCTATCTCTCTCCCGAGAAAACACCAGTTCATTGCTTGAAATCATGTTCTTGCTGTTCTTGCCCTCGATTTTTCGATCTCCTTGCTTAGCCCATCTTTGCTGCTGAAATTTGGAGCATTTGTTCTCTGGTATGTGACTCTTCCGCTTGTCCAAGTAGATTTGTATTTAGTGGTTTGTATATTCAGTATTTTGCTACTGTAGGTGACAGGTTATGAGAGCTTATAAGCTTGTTCAATGCTTAGAGATATTTTTTTGATGCATGTTTAGGCCTCTTACAAGTCCCTATGAGTAGTGCCCTTCATTATATTTTCACTTTGTAATCACTTGTGTAATGGATGTTTAAATTTCAGAATAGAAGATGAATGAGCATCAACTCAACCAACATGAACTGAGGGTGCTTGAGGTCATGAAGGTTCACTGAGAGGAGGAAGCTTTTCCTTCCATCTATCCATGCCCCGAATTCATGAGGGCTACAGGAATTTCCGAGGACTTCCACACCTTGGTTGCTAATGCAGGATTGAAGCACTTTGTGGAAGATGAACCTTGTCAATTTGTGAAACTAACTATGCCTGTGGTGCAGGACTTTCGATTTAGTCACTCTTTGCCTAACCTCATGGTCCACTACAAAATTTACAATATAGCTGTCAACCTCCCTCTTGATGACTTTTGTGCAGCTATTAAGGTACCTTAGTGGGGATCATGTGGAAGGATTAAAGAGCGGCCTGCACCACTCATGGACTTGTATGCGGAGATTTGCCAAGGGAGCAGCTTCTCAAAGGAGAGTGGGAAAATCCGTAACATTCATCTCCCATCTATTCGCTACTTTGCTTACTTTATCGCCAAGTGTGTTCTCGCTAGGAAAACAGCCAAGAAGCTATCCTCATAGGATCTAGCATTCATCTCAGCTGCTTTAAAATGAGATAGAACTTACAACTTGGGTGCCTTGATAGCTTCCCATCTCGCTCCTAACCGTGAGAAAGGTGGAATTTGTGGAGGCCTCATTGCTTCTTGTTTATTAGCGTTGCATGGTTTAGTGCCTCATCATCTAGACCTACAGTTTCCCATAGAAAGGCTTGACCTTAATTTCATGATACAGCATAAATTTGTTTCTTCTTGGGCTAATTTGAGTGAGTTGTCTTATGAAATAACCTTTCTCAAGGCTGGTTGGAGAAAGAGTAAGTCCGAGTGATTTGTTCTTTTGCCTGGGTAGGATGGTCACTCACTGAGGAGGAGCTTGATACGTACTTGGGAGAGCTCTCCCAACAGGAGCAGGATACTAGAAGGGAGTTTACAGATAATTCGGTCCAGCCCTCGAATGAGGGGGGAGTCTTCATATCAGCAGCCTACATATGATTGGGGAGCTTCTTCTTCTTCCCAAGGGCCTAATCACGATCATACTTACAATGACCCGCCTGCTTAGAACCCTTACTCGTATTTGGATTGATACCCACTTAGGCCAAAAGCCTAAGCTTGGGGGTAGGTACACCGACATCACACTCATCTCCATATCATGTTTCGTCGGTACTTTGTATATTCATGTTTCATTCTCTTTTTAGTTTTCGTTCTCTCTTTGTTTTTGCTTCCTAAAACACAAAAAGACCAAACATATTTCTGTTGTTTCTCTTTGTTTGCTTCTTCTTCTTTTTTCCTTGGGTTGCTTTTCCCTTTTTTGCTTTGTTTGAACTATCCGAAAAACCCAAACAGATTTTGCTTTGCTTGTTCTTCCTTTTTGGTTCTTGCTTTTAAAAATCGAAAACACCAAAAATATTTGTTGTTCTTCTTTGGTTTTGTGAGTTTGTTGCAGGGTTCAGCAGTCCTCAATGGAATTTGGTTTCATGTTATTATTCAAGCCACACAAGTGAAGGGCAATAATGAGGATTAATGACAACTTGAGGTGTGGTCAGAGGCTGGTAACGAACTCTATTTGTTTTCATTTTTATACATATACTCATCATTGTGGGCATGCTTAGTCTGTTCATGTAGGGTGTATGTTATTTATGGATGCTTAGTAGTTTTTGCTTTCTTATGATTGTAGGGGTTCCGCGCATAAAAACAATAAATTTTACTCTACGCCCCTGAACCCCTGAAGCTGCCAGGACCTATCTATTAGTAATACAGTAACGGGAGGGGCTTTTTGCGAACTTACCCTTGAAGACCAAAAAGCGTTGGCAACGCTCAGAAGAGCGTGGTTGATGTAGACGAGCCAAAGCCGACCTCAAGGTCGTGATGAAGTCCTTGCGCTCCTTCTGGATCCAACGAATTGAGTGCCTCAAGTGCGACACCTCGCGGGGAGTTACACACGTTCGGTGCCTGACGATGCTTCCCCGATCCAGCAGTTGCAGAAGTAGAGCTCCCGGACCCGAATCCCGCAGCGCGACGGCGCTCCGCGGTGAAGATGTCTCTCGCTCGCGCGGTCTAGACTTGGGACCACGGTCACAAGAGAGAGAGGGGGAGAGAGAAAATATCAATTGGAGGTCCTCCTAAAAGTGGGGATACCTTTATCGATTATTGGTGTGTTTTTCTAGGCCAAATACCCCACTTTATATAGGGGGAGGGGAGGTACTACCTCCCCTCAAGTCCCGGAGTGGGACTAAAGGAGAGGAGGGGGGAGGAGATGGCCGCAGGCCACCTAGTGGGCCCCGCGCGGGGGGGGGGGGGGGCTAGGCCCAGCCGGCCTCCCCGTTGCCCCTTCTCCCTCTCTCCTTTCCCCTAATAGGCCCTCTCCCTCCGGAATTGGCCCATTAAGCCTTTGACCTTTTTAATTGATTTTATCTTTATTAAATAATTATGAATAAATGATTAAATCAATATTTAACATTCATTCACACATTATCTAATCTCCGTGGCCATGGAACACCTTCCACCTCCACTCCGGACATCCTCCGGATTTATCGAAACCCTTCCGGTTTTCTCCCTTCTCTTCTTCGGTGATTCTACCGATCCTATAAACACTCTCTAAGCATCATCAAGCCCATAAGCGTGATACCCCACGGTTCGGGAACACTCCATACATGGTCGGGACACTCCCGCACCAATGATCGACAGAGGGACCTGGATGGCCATGTGACCCCTGTGCGTTCCACGAAGATCTTTCATCGTTTGAACCGGGGCAGTTCCCTTTGTCATTCGATACTTGCATTGCCCGAGATATGATCATTGACATCACCATGTCGTGTTCAATCTCGTTACTGAACAATGCTACTTAACTCGTTCTGACAAGTGATATCCCCGTGATCCAATCACATGCTGCGCAGCTATTGGATATAACTTATTCCTCGCTCGTGCGCACCCGGTTACCCACTTCCCGGTCGGTCACCCATCCTAGAATTGCTCTAGGCCAAGCATGCTTAACCTCAGAGTTCTTTTTCAAATGAGCTTCCGGAAAAGAAGTTGCAACTTGTTGATATGGGTATCTATCAATCCTATTAAGCCATGTGCTTGGATCTCACAGCTGACTTGACTAGCTACGATACTCCCTTCTTCACTCGCATAGAGACGTTGCCTCCACCCTCCGAAGAAACCGGAGAAGCTTCCGACGACGAACAAACCATCTCAGATTTGAACATCTTGGAAAGATATCGAGGCGAGGCTGATGTTTCCAGTGAGCCGGCAGCTCCTTCTTCCCCTGCATCGTAGAGCATCAGAACAAACATTGTGTTATTCTGAAAACAATCCGGATTGTAAATAAGTAGTATGATACTTTTTGCTAGTGCTAAGTTTAAATATATCTATTTAGCACTTTTGTCTTTATAATTTTTTGTGCCTGAATTATTTTCATAAGCACTTATTTTTTTCGTCTATACTTATCGTTTATCTGGCTTTTAGCCTCATCCCTTTCATGAGTCGGCCAACCTTTAGTACGGAAACTTTGCCGAGCAACGAAACTCAATTGCTAAACCAGTTTAAACTCAGAAACAGAGCCGGCCTCTAGTACCAACAATTCACTACTCGGAAAATGCCTGCATCCAGCAATCAGACAAATAATCAAAGTATAGACTAGAAAATTTAGATTTATACCCAAAGGTAGCAATTTTAGAATCAGAAATCTAAACCAGAACAATCATGAGCATAAAGTACTTTCAAGTATTCTGGGATTTTCGACTGTGACATGGTCATTCAGAAATAAGATGGTAAAAACTTCTCATATTTTTTTTGAGGCAACCAACACTTTATTTCTCATTGAACATGTACACATATATGATTACGAAGAAAAAATAAACTAAGAATAAAAGGGACGTAGCTGAGCAATATTCTATCGTCTATCTAATTCATCCGGATTTGTACTGCCTCCAGCTCTCTTTCTTTTCTTAGTAGCAGGTCTTTCTTTGACTGGCTGCATATCAGTTGGTAGTAAGAACCATTGTGCATTACTCGACTAACAAAATGACCCTTCCCATATTGGGGAAAGTTTGTGCTTTCTTTGCTGCACAAGCCGGAGAACCAAATCGCCTTTATTGAAAGACTGGTTTCTGACTCTCTGGCTATGATACTTGTGTAACTTCTGCTGATAGGCTGTTGATCTCATCTCAGCAACGACGTGAACTTCTTCGAATAAGTCGAGATCATTTTGTCGAGAAATTTCGGCATCCTATTCAATATACGCGGTCACTCTAGGAGAAGTGTGAATCAAATCACTAGGAAGAACTGCTTCTGCACCATAGACCAAGAAGAAAGGTGTGTATCCGGTTGACCTGCTTGGAGTTGTTCGTAAACTCCATATTACAGAAGGTAACTCCTCTGCCCAAGCCCCCGCATCACATCGTAGTGGTGCTTCAAGTCTTGGTTTTAGGCCTTGTAAGATTAAACTATTTGCTCTTTTGACTTGTCCATTAGCTTGTGGATGTGCGACTGGCGCAATGCAAGCCGGATATTTTGTTCATTGCAAAATTCGGCAAGCTCTCCCATAGAGAAATTATTCCCGTTGTCCGTGATAATGCTATGCGGATAACCGTATCGGATTATGACATCCTCGACAAATCTTCTGGCTGTTTCTCCATCACAACTAGTGACGGGTTTAGCATAAATCCAGTTTGTGACTTTATCCACCATCACTAAGAGATGAGTAAATCCACTTGGAGCCCGTTTAAACGGTCCTACCATGTCAAGCCCCAGACCGCAAAAGGCCATGTTATAGGTATTGTTCGCAGCTGATCAGCCGAAACGTGAGCTTGTTTGGCGTATTTTTGGCAGCCCTTGCACGTCTTGACCAGCCGTTCGGTATCTGCCTTGGCTATAAGCCAGAAAAAACCGTGTCGGAAAGCTTTTGCCACTAGAGATTTGGCTGCAGCGTGGTGACCACACTCGCCTTCGTGGATCTCTTGTAAGATTTCCACTCCTTCTTCTGGAGATACACAACACTGAAAGACCCAGACGCACTCCGCTTATAGAGCTCACCACTAATTATAGTGTAAGCTTTTGCTCGTCAGACCATCTGTCGGCTCAGAACTTCATCTTCGGGTAATTTTCCGTCTACCAAGTAATCAAGGCAGGGTTGAGTCCAGCCAGGGATCATAGCCAGAACTGCTACTAAAGGTGAGTCAGATTTGGTCGGATATTCCTCGTCCACTCCTTTTATAGAGGGAACTTTGAGGTGCTCTAAAAAAGTGCCATCCGGAACATTTTTCCGGGCAGAGCCTATTCGAGATAATGCATCTGCTTCCTCATTTTATGTTTGAGGGATGTGTTGAACTTCAAACCCTTCAAACGATTTAGATAGTTCATCCACAACATCCCTATATGCTGCCATGTGCTTGTTTGCCTTACAGATATCCGACACTTGTTGGGCAACAAGATCCGAATCTCCATAACACATTAAACGTCGGATGTCGATGTCCTTAGCAATCCGGATTCCATACAGTAATGCTTCATACTCGGCAATGTTATTTGTTGCCGTGAAGTGGATCTGCAGTACATAGAAAAGTTTATCTCCCTGGGGTGATTTGAGTACCACGCCAGCCCCCGAGCCCTCGAGCGCCTTAGACCCGTCAAAATACAAGGTCCAGTATTCTGACTGTGGTAGGGTCATATTCTCCGCTGTGTCTGTCCAATCAGCGACAAAGTCAGCGAGGATTTGGGATTTGATTGTTGTACGAGGTTTATACTCAATGTCAAAAGCCGAAAGCTCTATGCCCCATTTGGCGACATGTCCTGTGGCGTCAGTATTGTTGATTATGTCTCTCATGGGAGCTATGCTCACCACGGTAATTGCATGTTCCTGAAAATAATGCCGCAACTTACAAGATGCTAAGAACACACCGTAAGCCAGCTTTTGATAGTGCGGATATCGATGTTTTGATTCAGTTAAGACCTCGCTGAGATAGTAAGTCGGACGTTGCACCAGGTGTTCCTAATTTTCCTCCGGTCTCTCCACCACCATGACGATACTGACGACCCTGTTTGTCGCAGCGAGATAGAGTAACATCGGTTCCTGTGGTTCCGGTGCTGCAAGGATGGGAGCAAATGAGAGTACTGCTTTCAGGTCTTGTAGCGCAGCTTCAGCTTCGTCGGTCCAAACGAATTTCTTGGTCTTTTTCAGGAGCTTGTATACTGGTGCGGCTCTTTTACCGAGTCGGCTTACAAACCAACTGACTGCGACAATGCAACCAGTTAGCCTTTGAACGTCCTTCAGGCGAGTTGGCCTAGAAATATTGAGTATAACCTTGATCTTGTCCCGGTTTACCTCTATGCCTCTTTGAGACACGATAAAACCTAACAATTTTTCAGCTGGAATTCCAAAGAAGCATTTCTTCGGGTTAAGCATTATGTTGTATTTTTGTAGATTGGCGAACGTTTCCTCCAAGTCAGAAATCAAGGTTTCCTTTTTTTGGACATCACTGCAATATCATCCACATATGCATGTACATTGCGTCCGATTTGGTCGTGGAGGCAACACTGCATAATGCGTTGGTACGTAGCTCCTGTGTTTTTGAGCCCAGAGGGCATTATAACAAAATAGAAGGTTCCGAAGGGGGTTATGAATGATTTTTTTACTTTGTCAGATTCCTACATCCAGATTTGGTGGTAACTGGAATATGCGTCGAGAAAACATAGGAGTTCCGAGCCTGCCGTAGAATCGATAACTTGATCAATCCTAGGAAGAGCGAACGGATCTTTGGGACAAGCCTTGTTCAAGGCAGTATAATCAACACACATCCTTAAATCAGTGGTGTCCTTTTTAGGGACCATTATAGGATTGGCCGACCACTCAGTGTGGATGACCTCTTCTATGAATATGGCTAACTCGAGCTGGGTTAGTTCCTTAGCTATTGCCTTACGCTTTTGATCGCCAAAATGTCGTAGGGACTGTTTGACGGGTTTAGTGTTCGGGTGTACATTTAGAGAGTGCTCGGCAAGTTCCCTAGGTATCCGGTCATGTCAAATGGCTGCCATGCAAAGATATCTTGATTTTCTTGGAGGAACTTGACGAGCACACTTTCCTATGCGCTATCTAGGCCTACGCCTATGTGCGTCACCTTGGAGGGGTCATCATCCTTCAATGACATCTTCTTCGTCTCTTCCGATGCCTTGAACTCTAGATTCGGCTTTGTCACCTCCTTCTTCGTCGCGGGCATCTCGGATGGATCAATGGTTTTCTTGATCTCCTGTACTCCTCGGGGTGCAATGTAACACCCCTAGTTTTCTAATAGTAATTAGGACTTTGTTTGAGCATTCATGAGCATCATCCCTTAAAATGCATGTAAAGGAAATAATATGCAAACCCTAAACCCTAATTTCCTTCCTCTTTGAAATATATTCAAAAGGGTTTTGTATTTTGAAAACTACCAAAATTATGGAGCCCAAATGGATTATAAGGGCAGAAAAATTGAAAGAAAAAGGTTGTTACAGAAAAAAATAAACCCAGATCCGCAGCAGGCCAGCCCATCTCCCCTCCCCTCTGTCTGTCGCTTAGCATGCAACGTGTAGCAGCCCGCTTGCAGCCCACTATCTGGCCTAGTAGCAGCCCACCGACCCGATACCCCTTCCCCACGCTTCTCCTTTCTTCTTCCTCGCTGACGGAAGCTCATGCGTGTCAGCCAGCTCGCCGTCGATCTTCCTCGTGTTGCGATGCCCGCCGCCGCCCCTGGAACGAGGATAAGAACATGCTCGCTCTGTTGTCTCTCCCCATCCCCATTTCTCCCTGTCTCGTCCCCTCTGCCGTTTTCCCCTCCCTCGCTGAAACTCTAGCCGCTCGGACATCGTCGAGCCCCGCTGTTCCTGACCGCCCCGAGCTCCGTGGAGTAGCGTAGGAGAACCACCGTGTCGCTTTCATCGTCATCGTCAAGTCACGCAAGCTAGAAAGCCCACAGTCACCCGCAATCGAAGTTGTCGTCCCGGCCTCCGACGAGCTCCGCCGTGACATAGCCGTTGCCACCGACCTCCTCCGCTCGAATTGACCCGCCCACGAGAACCACGGTGAGCCTCTGAACACGCCAACACCATCCCCTGCTTCTCTCATTTCCTATTTGGGCCTACCGTCGTGTGCCAACGAGCTCCACCGTCAGATGCCGTCATGCATGCCGCTCCGTCGACCAAAAGTTGGCGGCGCTCCCCTTGTTCAATTCAGCGCGCAATTCCGCGTCCAACGCACGCCTCCTCGCTGCCCCGCACGTCCCCAATCGCCGGATTCGATCACCACCTAAGGGCATCTCCATTACTGACATCATGATGACGTCAACATGATGCCATCATGCCTTTTCTTTTATTAAAAGGTTTTGTAAATTCTTTTCTGAAAAATAAATATCCATGTGGGCCCTACCTGTAAGATATTTAATCTTTTTCATAAATATTTTCTAAAATGATTAAATATATGACATGTGGGTCTAGCTGGAAAAATAATTTAATATAATCTAAAAATGTTTAATTGTTTTAATAATGATTTAAAATGGATTAAAATTGGGAAAATCACAACTAATTCATTATAAATCAGAAAAATATGTATACTATATCAAAATGTTCAGAAAAATGAGATCTATCCAATAGACTCATAATCATGCATTGTTAAGCAACTTCAATTGCAAGTTTAATTAGAAGAACCAATTGAACCCCGTAGGTGACTCTGAGGTTCCCCTATTCTAGGCCTTGTACCCCTCGGACCCTGCTAAACTTGCCAAGCATATTTTAGGGTGACATTTCAATATAATTTAACTTGTCATATCATCATCCTTGGTTGAGCATTGCATCGATGCCATGTGTTGATGGTTTTTCCTTTCTTTCCGGTGTTTGCCTCCTCCCGATAGAATACGATATCGAGTCCAAGATTGAAGATCGAGATCAACACCATCGAAGGATAACGACGAATGATGCCAAGCAAATGAACCTGAAGTTTTGTATCCGAGTATCAACTAGCAAAGGCAAGCATACCCCACACATGATATAATCCTGTGCTTTCAAAGTATTTCATTCTTGCCATGTGCATATGATTCTAAAGTCTTTTATCGATAGATATAGTAATCCTATCTAATGCATGTTTCCTTTGTAGCCTATATTCCCTGATCCACCACTCCTAGCATAACTAGGGTTTGGCTTTGTGAGCTTCGCTAGAGCTATTTGTATCTGTTGTGCTTAGCCATGCTTAGCTGTTACCGCTGATCCATCCGGTTGATGAATCAGATCTACGAATGAACCTAGTTGGACAGGATGACGTGGTATGATCAGATATGAAAGTTAAACATGCTAAGGCTTGTATGGTAGGCCACGTCGGGTTGTGGTTTTTGCAGTCCCATACTTGCCACCACTAGGATCTGAGTTCTTGCCTCTTGAACCAAGACGAGCGTACAACCATACAGGGGCCTGGAAACCCCCTCGACCAACTAACTTGCCTAGTAGATTCCATGAGTCACATAGTTCGGGCGTTCCATTTTACATATGCATTCTGGTTGTTCTTGAAGGCGGTGGAGGAGGTGCATTCATACAGGTAGGTAAGCGTGGCCAGGAACAAGAGAGGCACAACCTCCGTAATCTTGAACCCTGCGCACATCTCTAGGGACCGGCTTCAGGACTTGACCCGTTACGGCGGCATCTCCTTAGGGTGTGACTCATGGTCTCGGCGAAAGCAAGGTAAAGGTCGTGGTCAACCACTCTCTGCCGGCCTTCCAAGGAAGAGGGCTAATATTAAGTGGCATTAAGAATCGGTTGGTACGTGTGGGTAAAGTTGTGCACCCCTGTAGGGTAATAATCTTTTCGAAAAGCCGTGTCCACGGTTATGGACGACTTGGGAACATACGTTATGATCATAGAGAACTATAACCTAATCATAAAACTTGACAAGAGATGTGAGGCGTGCTTAAGGATGCTTCCTCGGGGATCGAGGAGGTGATCCTAGTTGGTAGGTTCAGCTGATAAAGTTTTGGTGGATATCAAAAGAAGATCAAATCTAGTGATATCGCTTTCTTATCCCCTTTTAAATGTTCTACTTAGTCAAGCTTCTCCTCTCTCTTTTATAAAGAAAGTTAGCTTTCGCAAAATAACCCCACCAGCCATAAGTCTTGCGGAGTACACCCTGTACTCAGCCTTGCTTTGTTGATACTTTTGCAGCAGGTAAGTGTTACCATAGAAGATGAGTTCTTTGCAGCATCAACATCGACGAGTAGCTTAGGGTTCCCGGTCGGCAGCCTAGAATCTATGGATTGGGACGTCATCGTTATGCTTTAGGCCTCTTAGGCCATTTGTTAAGTTTGCTATACTTAATAGCATAATTTTCCTTCCGTTGTTTGATGTTTGTGGTCAGTGACCTTTGCTTGTAATATTTTGGTTCTTTGCTCAGTTATGAGCTTGCTGTAATAATTTTTGTGTCGTAGGGTCACTGTAATCTTACCGATTCTCTCTCTATACGCTTCTGAGATTTAGATTAGGCTTATATCAGACAGAGGTCTGGGATTTGTCTAGCCTTAATCTTGGGGGTGTCACAGGTTTTGGTATCAGAGCAGTACCGACTGTAGGAAAACCCTTCTATTGGTCGATGTTGAGTCTAGTGTTTGCGAAAACTATTTGAAAGCCGAAAATTATTTGTGAAAACTCTAGTATGCTTGTTTTTCTTCTTATCCAGTTTCGCTCTAACTATGGGTCATCTTATCTTGTGTTGATTTTGAAAAGTTTTGCTACCTCGTCTTGTCTCTCAAAGCTTAGGTGCCTTTTTGGTATGTCGTTTCTCAACCAGTTGACCTAGTGTTGAGTTATCTAGCGTCACATGTGTGTGTTCCTTGTTTCTCTTTGCTTTGCTTCAGTTAAGAGATTCATTTCCAACATTATCTCTCTATTTTGTGGGTCCACAACATCATGTTGATGGTTCCACAGTGATCTATTCAAGGCTTCAAGGTTTCCTTTCGCCTCGTGTGCCTCCTTTTCATTTGTTTGGGTACTTCAGAAGTTGTTTCTTCTCTTGGAAGCTACCTCGTGGTTACTACCTTGTAGTACCCTCTATATTACCAAGATAGTATCTACTCCTTTCTCGGGTTTTAGCCCTAGACTTGAACCGAAGATCCCGGATTGTGCTGGATTCTGGTGTTGAGAATCTTGTACATGAAGTTGATCTCTAACCTAAGGTTCATTCCATTGACCCATGTTGTTAATGTTCATACATTACCTCAGGATGGCTGGTATTACAATTCTAGCCTCCAAGCTTGTGGTTATTGTCATGATTGAGTTGTGACAATTAAGGACTTCCTCAACCGCTAGCTATGGTAGATGTTCTTTAATGGAACCAAATAGATCACGATAAGAGTACTCCTCGTGAGTCTCACATCTATAATCGTGACTCTGCCACATCTTTCCTCTTCTGCAACGGTCCTCAGAAGATTGTTGACTTATGCATCCACATCTCGGTATTCTATCCTGATCATGTTCCTTTTTCCCTTGTTGTTTCCGACCATTGTCTACCAGTTGGTAGCCAAGTAGTAAATGTGCACCGGTGTCTTCCGATGTAAGATACTCTTGTGGTCCGTCAAGACAAACCATTTCAGGATGTCAGGAGAAACAAACTCCAGTACCTTGTCATATCTAGGACTAGGTCAAAGTGTTGTAATCCGCAGATCAAGAGGCTTTGATTAGTTTCTGCCTGCTCTTCCTTAGAAGAATCACACTCCTTTATACTAAGAGGTCGTGCTGAGTTTCATGACTCCCTTACTGAAGTGATGCTCTTACATACATTTACCCACCCTTCCTCTGAGCTTTCGTGCTCTTGAATGATGTGTGTGCGTAATAATGTGGCCATATGAGATTATTAGCAATCATTATTGCTTTGGACCTCAACAAGGACATTTGTGTCATTCGTAGCATGATGGTTACCCTATCACTAAGTGAAGGATGATTGTGTTACCTAGTTCGTTATTCTGGTACACTCTCCTCGGTCAAAGAGTTAGGCTTGTGCCAAAGCTCTGAGACTATGTCCTCTTGCCCTACCAAGCAAGTTCCCTCTCGAACTAAATGACATATTGGTGGTTCGTGATATTCTAGATGTCTACTAGAAGTACCGCCATATCACCACATGACCGTGTTTGTCAAGTTCTTGAGCAAGCTAGTTTATTGAACTGCTCCTTTCTCCAAGAATCCACGCTGGATACCCCTGTACTAGTTGGTTGAGCTTAAACATCAGCTTGGAGAGTTGTAAGACAAAATTTCTATCAGACGTGTTCCTCCTAAAGGGATGTCTAGTTTTGTTCGTGCTGAAGAAAGATAGTGTTTCCTTCATGGAAATGTTATCGTCCCCCACCTTTGATTTGATACGGGCTGTCATCAATCAAACGCAATCCTAAGGACTACCTTGATGGTGTATCTATTCATGATGTTTCACCTGGGTACATCTTCATGTTCTTTGGTCTGACCAGCACCGATGTCTTGTGCATACAACATATGAGTCCATCTTCTTGGAGTGTCTTGATAAGTTGTTATTGAGCCCATTAATGACATCCTTACCTTCTCCATACTAGACTAGATTCGTACGGAGCATTTGACATTCATGATGGAAACTTTTGAGAACCATGTTCGTGTTATCTTGGAGTATGTGTTTTGGATGTTAGAAGTGACCTTCTCCAGTTCACGTGTAATTGTTGAAAGATGTCGCCGTGGATTTGAGAAGAGTGATTTTTGTTCCCTCGGGAATTGTTTCAAGTCAGTCAAGCATGTGTGAAGTATTCTTGATATGGTAGGGTGATACCTTCACATCTCGAGAAGATTCTTTATGCACCCAAAGCTACTAACTGATTTGTCATGGAAGAGAAGAACTTCTACAAACTTCAGTATCCTCCTAAATGTCTCCCAACAATAAGGATGCATTTGTGTTTTGTTGCAATCAATTCATGTAGGGGCCATTATCTTTTGATAACTTGTTGATACATGGGTTTTGAAACCTAGCTAATTCTTTTTGAGCTTGTCAATGTAGTCCATGTCTTGAGAATCTAATAACTTTACCTCCACGGTAAATGTTGCAACCTTTCTATTCGGAAACGCTGAGTCTGAATTATCATTCAACCTAACCCGAGCTGAATCTCAAGAAGCAACGATGGTTAGTGTTCATCAAGGTTTTTGACGTAGGTCTCTTTGAAAATCTAGCAAGATTGATGTGATGGTAGACACAATTAGCCAGAAGGCCTACTGTCATATACTTTTGAACCAGCAATAGTAACCACTCCTCGTGAGGCATCTTCTATGATTTTTTATAGGAGTTGTGCTCATGGTTTCCTTTGTATCCGACGTCCGACCTTTACTTGATGTCCGCTTCTCGAACATCAAGGAGAACATTTAAAGTAGTGTGGCTAAATGTCTCCTGGTTGATCCTCCAGACCCTTTTATGTTGGCAAGGTTTTTTTTGTGCCAAGTAACTGAAGTCTGAGAATGAAGTTTCTTTTCCTCGTGTCACCGGGAATCTCCTTATATATATATTCATTTTAGTAGTGTAAAGTGATATCACGATCTTTGGCAAAGATTTTGATAGACCTAGATGAATAAAGAGTTTCCTTCGGTTCCTCTAACGTGTTTAAAGAGCGACTATGGTTTTGATAAATAGAAGTTCCTCTCATTACATGTTCTTTATGACTCTTATGAGTCCTCGCCACAAAACAACCTTTCTGTCTTGGCCTTCTGTTGACTGAAGAGTGATCCTTTTGTATCAAAAGTAGTTCAACAGCTTGGTTATCCGTATCTCTGTATCCCCAGAAGCTCTACTTAAGCCGTTAGTAGAGGTTTATCTCTCGAAGTATGTGCTTGTGTTCTTTCCTTTGTAAACTCTCCTTTTCAGAAGCTTAAACCCTTCTGAGGATCCATGGTCTCAATCCTTATGAAGACCAAATATTTATCACCTTGGAACCATCTCCTTTTGTTCCTCCGTTACCTTGATGTGTTTCATGCTCGTTAGCTCCAGAGATGTTATGAAACATCTATCCATGAGTTGACCATGAGATACTCAGTTTGTGTTTTGTGTCTTTCCCTCTCCTCTTTAGTGTGTACAACTACCTCGAAGAAAATGAAGCGTTTCATTCATTCAATAATGGTGGCATGGATCAACCTCTTTGAGAAGATCGTCGAAGTTTAGTGTAACCCTGTTCCTTCTATCTTCCTACCTTGGAATCTTGGGACGAGATTCTCTTAAGGGGGATAAAACTGTAACACCCCTAGTTTTACTAATAGTAATTAGGACTTTGTTTGTGCATTCATGATCATCATCCCTTAAAATGCATGTAAAGGAAATAATATGCAAACCCTAAACCCTAATTTCCTTCCTCTTTGAAATATATTCAAAAGGGTTTTGTATTTTGAAAACTACCAAAATTATGGAGCCCAAATGGATTATAAGGGCTCTGTAGTATTTTGAGAAGTTTATAAAAGTTCCGATATTTTAGAAATATTTAAAACATAAGAGAAATTAAATTAGAAAAGAGAAAAACAGAAAAACAAAAAGAAAAAGGTTTTTACAGAAAAAATAAACCCAGATCCGCAGCAGGCCAACCCATCTCCCCTCAACTCTACCTGTCGCTCAGCGTGCAACACATAGCAGCCCGCTTGCAGCCCAGTATCTGGCCCAGTAGCAGCCCACCGGCCCGATACCCCTTCCTCGTGCTTCTCCTTTCTTCTTCCTCGCCGACGGAAGCTCCTGCGTGTCAACCGCCTCGTCGTCGATCTCCCTCGTGATGCGATGCCTGCCGCCGCCCCTGGAACTGAGGATAAGAACAGGCTCGCTCTGCTATCTCTCCCCATCCCCATTTCTCCCTGTCTCGTCCCCTCTGCCGTTTTCCCTTCCCTTGCCGAAACCCTAGCCGCTCGGACACCGTCGAGCCCCGCTGTTCCCGACCGCCCCGAGCTCCGTGGAGTAGCGTAGGAGAAGAGCCGTGTCGCCTTCGTCGTCCTCATCAAGTCACGCAAGCTAGATAGCCCGCAGTCACCCGCAATCGAAGTTGTCGTCCTGGCCTCCGACGAGCTCCGCCGTGACATAGCCGTCGCCACCGACCTTGTCCGTTCGAATTGACCCGCCCACGAGAACCACGATGAGCCTCTGAACATGCCAACACCCTCCCCTGCTTCTCTCATTTCCTATTTTGGCCTACCATCGTGCGCCACCGAGCTCCGCCGTCAGATGCCATCGTGCATGCCGCTCCGTCGACCAAAAGCTGGTGGCGCTTCCCTTGTTCGATTCAGCGCGCAATTCTACGTCCAGCACGCGCCTCCTCGCTGCCCCGTGCGTCCCCGATCGCCAGATTCGATCACCACCTGAGGGCATCTCCATTGCTGACATCATGATGACGTCAGCATGTTACCATAATACCTTTTCTTTTATTAAAAGGTTTTGTAAATTCTTTTCTGAAAAATAAATATCCCTGTGGGCCCTACCTATAAGATATTTAATCTTTTTCATAAATATTTTCTGAAATGATTAAATATATGACATGTGGGTCCAGCTGGAAAAATAATTTAATATAATCCAAAAATGTTTAATTGTTTTAATAATGATTTAAAATGGATTAAAATTGGGAAAAATCATAACTAATTCATTTTAAATCAGAAAAATATGTATAATATATCAAAATGTTCAGAAAAATGAGATCTATCCAATAGACTCATAATCATGCATTGTTAAGCAACTTCAATTGCAAGTTTAATTAGAAGAACTAATTGAACCCCATAGGTGACTCTAAGGTTCCCCTATTCTAGGGTTTGTACCCCTCGGACCCTACTAAAATTGCCAAGCATGCTGTAGGGTGACATTTCAATACAATTTAACTTGTCATATTATTATCCTTGCTTGAGCATTGCATCGATGCCATGTGTTGATTGTTTTTCCTTTCTTTCGGTGTTTGCCTCCTCCTGATAGAATACGATATCGAGTCCAAGATTGAAGATCGAGATCAACACCATCAAACTATAACGACGAATGATGCCAAGCAGATGAACCTAAAGTTATATATCCGAGTATCAACTAGCAAAGGCAAGCATAGACCCACACATGATACAATCCTATGTCCCGGCCTCCGACGAGCTCTACCGTGACATAGCCGTCGCCACCGACCTCCTCCGCTCGAATTGACCCGCCCACGAGAACCACGATGAGCCTCTGAACATGCCAACACCCTCCCCTGCTTCTCTCATTTCCTATTTGGGCCTACCGTTGTGCGCCACCGAGCTCCGTCGTCAGATGTCGTCGTGCACGTCGCTCCGTCGACCAAAAGTTGGCGGCGCTGCCCTTGTTCGATTCAGCGCGCAATTCTGCGTCCAGCACGTGCCTCCTCGCTGCCCCGTGCGTCCCCAAACGCCAGATTCGATCACCACCTGAGGGCATCTCCATTGCTGACATCATGATGACGTCATCATGTTGCCATAATGCCTTTTCTTTTATTAAAAGGTTTTGTAAATTCTTTTCTGAAAAATAAATATCCTTGTGGGCCCTACCTATAAGATATTTAATCTTTTTCATAAATATTTTCTGAAATGATTAAATATATGACATGTGGGTCCAGCTGGAAAAATAATTTAATATAATCCAAAAATGTTTAATTGTTTTAATAATGATTTGAAATGGATTAAAAATGGGAAAAATCATAACTAATTCATTTTAAATCAGAAAAATATGTATAATATATCAGAATGTTCAGAAAAATGAGATCTATCCAATAAACTCATAATCATGCATTGTTAAGCAACTTCAATTGCAAGTTTAATTAGAAGAACCAATTGAACCCCGCAGGTGACTCTAAGGTTCCCCTATTTTAGGGTTTGTACCCCTCGGACCCTGCTAAAATTGCCAAGCATGCTGTAGGGTGACATTTCAATACAATTTAACTTGTCATATCATTATCCTTGATTGAGCATTGCATCGATGCCATGTGTTGATTGTTTTTCCTTTCTTTCGGTGTTTGCCTCCTCCCAATAGAATACGATATCGAGTCCAAGATTGAAGATCGAGATCAACACCATCGAAGTATAACGACGAATGATGCCAAGCAGATAAACCTGAAGTTCTGTATCCGAGTATCAACTAGCAAAGGCAAGCATAGACCCACACATGATATAATCCTATGCTTTCAAAGTATTTCATTCTTCCCATGCGCATACGATTCTAAAGTCTTTTATCGATGGATATAGTAATCCTATCTGATGTATGTTTCCTTTGTAGCCTATATTCCTTAATCCACCGCTCCTAGCATAACTAGGGTTTGGCTTTGTGAGCTTCGCTAGAGCTATTTGTATTCGTTGTTCTTAGCCATGCTTAGCCGTTACCGCCAATCCATCCGGTTGATGAATCAGATCTACGAATGAACCTAGTTGGACAGGATGACGTGGTATGATCAGATATGAAAGTTAAACATGCTAAGGCTTGTATGGGAGGCCACGTCGGGTTATGGTTTTTGCAGTCCCATACTTGCCACCACTAGGATCTGAGTTCTTGCCTCTTGAACCAAGACGAGCGTACAACCACACAGGGGCCTGGAAACCCCCTCGACCAACTAACTTGCCTAGTAGATTCCATGAGTCACGTAGTTCTGGCATTCCATTTGACATATGCATTCTGGTTGTTCTTGAAGGCGGTGGAGGAGGTGCATTCATACAGGTAGGTAAGCGTGGCCGGAAACAAGAGAGGCACGACCTCCATAATCTTGAACCATGCGCACATCTCTAGGGACCGGCTTTGGGACTTGACCCGTTATGGCGACATCTCCTTAGGGCGTGACTCATGGTCTCGGCGAAAGCAAGGTAAAGGTCGTGGTCAATGATACATTGCAAATGTATCTATAATTTTTGATGTTCCATGCTTGGTTTTATCCACTTTCTTTTTTTTGTCCACACTTTGGAGTACTTTTCATATGATTTCTTGGACTAACCTATTAACAAGAGCCATAGTGCTAGCTGCCTGTTTTTTGCTGTTTTCGGTTCTAGGAAAGTCAGAAAATAAATATTCTGTGAATTGGATGGGACAAAAGCCAAAGTGCCTATTTTTTCAGAAGTCATCAGATGCTAGAATACGAGACGGAGAGGGGCCAGAGGCCGGCCACACCACCTGGCCGCGCGGCCAGGCTTGGCGCACACCAGGGGGTGGTGTGGTGGCCCCTAGCACCCCCTCGGCCTCCCCTTCCGACTATAAGATGCCCTCGGGACGTAAACCCTAAGTACATGATCAAAAATCCACGAAAGAGTCTGTAGCCGCCGTCATCTCCATCCCTAGATCGAGAGGGATCTGAAGCTCTTCCCGGCACCCTGCTGGAGAGGGGAATTCACCCTGGAGGCCTTCTACATCACCATGCAAGCCTCCGGTGTGATGTGTGAGTAGTTCATCCTTGGACTACGGATCCATGTAGTAGCTAGATGGCTAGTTCTCCTCCTTTGTGCTTTCATGTTTAGATCTTGTGAGCTCCGTTCATGATCAAGATCATCTATTTGTAATTCTGCATGTTGTGTTTGCGGGGATCCGATGGATATTGAGATGCTATTTCAGATTGATTACTGATTCTATCATGTCTTTGTTATTTATGATCTTGCATGCTTTCTGTTGTTAGTAGCTATCTTGGCCAAGTAGATGCTAGCAACTCCAAGAGTTAGTATTTATGCTCGATAGCGGGTTCATGCCTCTGGTAATCTAGGGAAGTGACAGTGTGTTGTTGCTACTAGGGAGAAAACAACAATCCTTTGTTCATAGAACAATCGTATTGTTACTTTACATGCAGTTCGTAAAGCAATAATCTGTTGCTTGCAACTTAATACTGGAGGGGGTTCGGATGATAACCTGAAGGTGGATTATTAGTCATAGATGCAGTTGGATGGCGGTCTATGTATAATGTTGTAATGCCCAATCGAATCTCAAAGGAGTCAAGATGATTAGTATATGCATGTATTGCTTTCTCGATGTTTGTCAATTGCCCCGCTGTAATTTATTCATCCAGCATGTTATCTATCTTAAGGAGAGCCACCTCTAGTGAACTATGGATCCCGGTCCTTGTCTTTTACATACAATCTACAATATTTTACTGTTTTGTGTTTACTTTCTGCAAACTTTTACTTCTTTCCATTCGATACGTTTAATCCTTTGTTTTCCGCAAAACACGGTGAGATTGACAACCTCATCGCAAGTTGGGGACAAAGTTCTGTGGTTGTGTTGTGCAGGTCTCCACGTTGCTACTAGCACCGGTAGTGCGCCCTGCCAAAGCTTAGCTAGTAACACCTTTGGGGTGTTTCCTTGCTCCTACTGGTTCGATTAAACCTTGGTTTCATAACTGAGGGAAACTTGCTACCATGCTCATCACACCTTCCTCTTGGGGTTCCCAACGAGCTCTACATCAACCACGCACCAACACTTTTCTCCCTCATAACTAATCTCTTTACTTTGTTGTTTTTGTTTTGCTTAGTTTTTTTTCTTTGTTTGCTTGCTTGTCTTCAAAAACAGAAAAAAAATAGTTTTACTTGTTTTGCTTTCTTATTTGAAAACCCAAAAAAATGACTACTCTTGAAAACACTAAGTTGTGTGACTTTACTAGCACCAACAACAATGATTTTATGAGCACACCTATTGCTCCACCTATGGCTGAAAATACTTTCTTTGAGATAAAACCTGCTTTGCTCAATCTTGTTATGAGAGAGCAATTTTCTGGTATTGGTAATGAAGATGCTACTTCCCATCTAAATAACTTTGTTGAACTTTGTGAGATGCAAAAGCATAAGGATATAGATGGTGATATTATTAAACTAAAATTGTTACCTTTCTCTTTGATAGGAAAAGCTAAAGAATGGTTGAATTCCTTAACTAGGAATAGTATTGATTCTTGGACTAAGTGCAAAGATGCTTTTATTGGAAAATACTATCCTCCTGCTAAGATTATATCCATGAGAAGTGAAATAATGAAGTTTAAACAACTTGATAATGAGCATGTTGCTCAAGCTTGGGAAAGAATGAAATCTTTGGTAAAGAATTGTCCCACTCATGGACTGACTGCTTGGATGATCATCCAAACTTTTTATGCAGGATTGAACTATTCTTCAAGGAACCTATTGGATTCTGCTGCTGGAGGTACCTTTATGACCATCACTTTGGGTGCTGCAACAAAACTTCTGGACAATATGATGGTTAATTATTCTGAATGGCATACTGAGAGAGCTCCACAAGGTAAGAAGGTAAATTCTGTTGGGGAAACCTCCTCCTTGAGTGATAAGATTGATATTATTATGTCTATGCTTGTTAATGGGAAAGCCCATATTGATCCAAATAATGTTCCTTTGGCTTCTTTGGTTGCTCAAGAAGAGCAAGTTGATGTGAACTTCATAAGAAATAACAACTTTGGCAATAATGCTTATAGGAGTAATCTTGGCAACAACAATTATAAGCCATATCCTCCCAACAATGGTAATGCTTATGGAAATTCTTACAACAATAATAGGAGTGCTCCCTCTGAACTTGAAGTTATGCTTAAAGAGTTTATTAGTAAACAAACTACTTTCAATAAAACTATTGAGGAAAAACTCTCTAATGCTGAAAGAAATATAGCATCTTTGGCTGAAGCTCAATCTTCTTTGAATAAAATGGCTGCTAAACCTGAAACTAATGATAATCCCTTTGCAGCTACTAATGCTATACAAGTAAGAATTGAAGAAAATGTTAGACTATTAGCTGAATTACATGCTAAGTGGGAAAGAGAAGATGAAATTGTTAGAAATATTAGTGTTTCTACTATTACCACCACTAGTGTTGAGGCTAGTAATAGTTCTACTACTTTAGATGATAAATTTGATTTTGATCTTGATGGTTGCAATATCTCTGAAGTTATTAAGTTCCTACAAAAGCTTGCTAAAAGTCCTAATGCTAGTGCTATGAACATGGCCTTTACAAAACACATTACTGATGCTCTCATAAAGATTAAAGAAGAAAAGATGAAACATAAAACTTCTATTCCTATTAAACAAGAAGATGGTTGGGAACCCATCATTAATATGAAAGTGAATGGCTTTGATTTCAAAGCTTTATGTGATCTTGATAGTAGTGTTTCTATTATGCCTAGAAGGATTTATGATATGCTTGATTTGCCTCCACTTGAAGATTGTTATTTGAATGTCCCACTTGATTGTAATGCTAAAAAGAAACTCATGGGGAGTCTTAATGATGTTCTTATTATGGTTAACAATGCCTATGTCCCCGTTGATTTCTATGTTTTGGATGTTGAATACAATGCTTCTTGTCCTATTACTTTGGGAAGACCTTTTCTTAGAACTGTTGGTGCCATCATTGATATGAAAGAAGGCACCATTAAATATCAACTCCCACTCAAGAAAGGTATAGAACACTTCCCTAAAAAGAGAGAAAAGATTTCTTTTGATTCTCCTATGAAAATAACATTTGGTCTTAATGCTTCTTCATTTGAGAACACTTGATTCTTTCTTGCTTCTTATGCCTAACTTAAAGGCGTTAAGGAAAAGTACTTATTGGGAGATAACCCAAAAGTTTTAGATGAGTCTTGGAAGTTATTATCTCTGTAATAACCTCTCCTTATCCTTTTTATTTGCTTTTTGTGCCGAGAGTAACCTCTAATGAGAGAGAAGTAATGATTGGGAAAGTTGCTGTCTCGAAACAGATTTCTGTGCTTCACCGTAAAAATTCGTGTAAAATCTCTGAACATCTTTTTGAGGAGTGAATTTTTGTGCTTCTGCCGCAGGTTGTTATCTAACTTACTTTAGTTCAACACTTTTCGATTTGAGCAACATAAGGTCTTCGAAAAAATTCGTCTTTCCCTGCCGGTCTGTTTTGATAGATTTCTGCCATTTTCTGCATTTGCTTCTTGTTGGTTCCTTTTTGAGTTCTTTTGGGGAATTGAGCTTTTTGAGGGAAGTGCTACAGTAGCTAGTGTTCTAATGGAAGTTTATTTGGTGTTAGAACTGAACCTTAAGACTTATTTATCTTGAGTGCACTAATGTTGCTATTAAAGATTGTGTGAAGTTTTGTATGAAGGAAAAATTTCAGGTATATGGAAGGAATGAGTAATGAGATGAAGGATGGCCTAAAGCTCAAGCTTGGGGATGCCACGCGTGTCACTGATGTGCTCGTCGTTCGATGTAGAGCTCGTTGGGAACCCCAAGAGGAAGGTACGATGAGAACAGCAGCAAGTTTTCCCTCAGTTATGAAACCAAGGTTTAATCGAACCAGTAGGAGCAAGGAAACACCCCAAAGGTGTTACTAGCTGAGCTTTGGCAGGGCGCCCTACCGGTGCTAGTAGCAACGTGGAGACCTGCACAACACAACCACATAAATTTGTCCCCAACTTGCGATGAGGTTGTCAATCTCACCGTGTTTTGCGGAAAACAAAGGATTAAACGTATCGAATGGAAAGAAGTAAAAGTTTGCAGAAAGTAAACACAAAGCAGTAAAAGATTGTAGATTGTATGTAAAGAAAAAGGACCGGGATCCATAGTTCACTAGAGGTGGCTCTCCTTAAGATAGATAACATGCTGGGTGAACAAATTACAGCGGGGCAATTGACAAACACCGAGAAAGCAATACATGCATATACTAATCATCTTGACTCCTTTGAGACTTGATTGGGCATTACAACATAATACATAGACTGCCATCCAACTGCATCTATGACTAATAATCCACCTTTAGGTTATCATCCGACCCCCCTCCAGTATTAAGTTGCAAGCAACAGATTATTGCTTTACGAACTGCGTGTAAAGTAAACAATACAATTGTTCTATGAACAAAGGATTGTTGTTTTCTCCCTAGTAGAAACATCACATCTAGTACCTTAGAGATTTTTGTCACTTCCCCAGATTACCAGAGGCATGAACCCACTATCGAGCATAAATACTAACTCTTGGAGTTGCTAGCATCGACTTGGCCAAGATAGCTACTAACAATGGAAAGCATGCAAGATCACAAATAACAAAGACATGATAGAATCAATAATTAATCTGAAATAGCATCTCAGTATCCATCGGATCCCCGCAAACACAACATGCAGAATTACAAATAGATGATCTTGATCATGAAGGGAGCTCACAAGATCTAAACATGAAAGCACAAAGGAGGAGAACCAGCCATCTAGCTACTACATGGATCCGTAGTCCAAGGATGAACTACTCACGCATCACACCGGAGGCTTGCATGGTCATGAAGAAGGCCTCCAGGGTGCATTCCCCTCTCCGGCAGGGTGCCGGGGAGAGCTTAAGATCCCTCCCGATCTAGGGATGGAGATGACGGCGGCTACAGACTCTTTCGTGGATTTTTGATCGGGTACTTAGGGTTTTCGTCCCGAGGGCAATATATAGGCGGAAGGAGAGGCCGAGGGGGTGCCAGGAGCCACCACACCACCCCCTGGCGCGGGCCCAGCCTAGCCGCGCGGCCAGGTGGTGCGGCCGGCACCTGGACCTTCTCCGTCTCGTATTCTGGCACTTGATCCCTTCCGGAAAAATAGGCACTTTGGCTTTTGTCCCATCCAATTCCGAGAATATTCATTTTCTGACTTTCTTGGAACCAAAAACAGCAGAAAACACGCAGCTAGCACTGTGGCTCTTGTTAATAGGTTAGTCCAAGAAATCATATGAAAAGTACTCCAAAGTTGGAACAAAACACAAGAAAGTGGATAAAACCAAGAATGGAACATCAAAAATTATAGATACATTTGCAATGTATCAACATCCCCAAGCTTAACTCCTACTCGTCCTCGAGTAGGTAAGTGATAAAAAGAAAGAATAATTTTTGAGGTGACATGCACCATCAAAGACTTGATCAAAGTATTTGCAAAACATTCAAAGCTGGGATCATAGTACTTCAATCATAACATTAAAGACAAAGTTCTAGCAATAAGCAAAGAAACTATGATACAACATGAAAAACCACAAACAAAAGATTCATGAATAACAATGCTTTGCAAGACGTTTGTTTGTTTCACATAAAGAAAACATAGCATAGTAGTATTCAGCTTGTCCCTCAATAGAGTAGCCAATATAAATGCATAGGACACCTTCAAAGTTCATAAGAGTGACTAGATACAATAGTTTAAAACAAGCAATAACAAGTTATGCATCAATCAACTAGTCTTGGGACAATGCACATAGAACTAAGAATGGCCACTATGCTCTCAAAGTAGGTGCATAAAGATAGAAGGTGGAGACTCAATATAATGGTGGAAGAAAGGCCTTTTGTAAAAGGAAGTAAGGATTCAAGTCTCATAAAGAGCTTACAAAAATTATGGTACTTGTAGTTTTCAGCTCTCATTGCCCCTATCATAAGCATCTTGAAGGTGATTAAGGTTAAAGTGACACAACTAAGCGGATATGCTTGGCAAGTTATAAACCGAAATCTCATGCCCCTTACTTACGAAGACCGATCCTCATGCTACTCAACTTTAGTCACGAGTAAGCTCTTGTCATTGTAAGTATATGTGTATCATTAAGAACCGCCAATGGGGTACCCCTTGCACATGATATGGGAGCTTCCCCATAATCAAAATGACAAGGCAAGCAGACAATGAGCATCTCAGCGATATTTTTATTTGCTATTTGCATAGGTTTTTATTGAGGATGCTTCATAGAGTGCTCATTATGGTGATGCTGCAAGTTTCCACCATGATTAGGCATGGCTTAGGCTAGCGGCCCAGGCGTTTCTCTAACACACATACAAACTCCATGATCTTACAAGTTTCACTTTTATTTCACACCGCCGGGATCCGTAAGCAAAAGAACATGATATCAACGGGGTACAAAGTATAAGTGCAATGTTGAAAGCGTTCCCCATGATACATGGTTCTGCTAATTTCAACTTATAAAGTGCAAGCATATACGCAACAAAGAAGGACCCAATGGTTCAAGTTTATTAGAGGCAAAAAAGTAAAGTGTTCCATCAAGTTCGTGAGAGCTTTAATCACTAGTTTTGTCATAACAAGTGGAAGGTAAACAAAAATATGAATATACTTGGAATAGCATAAGCTAGTAGGTAGGTATAGTGGACTCTTCGGAATAACTTGGTTTAGGGAGTTGGATGCATGAGTGGAACTCATACTTTGTTGTGGAGGCTAGCAAAAGACTGGGAGCGACAAACTAAGAGAGCAATAATGGCCATAATCATGCAAAGCGACAAACATCATTGATCAAAGCATAAAGTGATACTACAAGTTGAAAACTAAAGGATCATAAAGGCTATGGTGACTTTGGATAGTCATACTATGGTGTGAGCATGCGCCAAGTCAACCCAAATAAAGCATCAAAGGAGAATACCACTATACTATGCTTTACTATGCTGAAACAACGCATGATTCATCCAAGACATATTAAGCAATCTCAATTGTTTATAACAAGTCATGCTACAACAAATAATAGTAAGCATAAAGCCAAAACAATATCAAGCATGGCATGACAAAGCATAGGCCACAATCAAAAACAAGCTCTTTTTACCACATAAGTATGAACATTCCTACTCTTTTCCAAACCAAACCAAACTATTTGCAAACCAATGTAAGAAAGAGGGGGTCCAACCAATTTATTCAGAAAACTAAGCAAACCAAGCAAACTAAAAACCAAAACGAAAATAAAAAAGAAGACGCTCCAAGAACAACACAACTGTGCATGAAACAATAAAAATGAAGCGTTTGGAAGAAACCTGGGATTTTTATTGATGAAGAAGGGGATGCCTTAGGCATCCCCAAGCTTTGACGCTCGTACTTCTTAGATATTTCTTGGGGTGACACGCGTGGAATCCCCAAGCTTGAGCTTTAGTCCATCCTTCATCTCATTACTCATTCCTTCCATACACCTGAAATTTTTCCTTCATACAAAACTTCACACAATCTCATTAACAACATTAGTACACTCAAGATAAATAAGTCTTAAGGTTCAGTTCTAACACCAAATAAACTTCCATTAGAACACTAGCTACTGTAGCACTTCCCTCAAAAAGCTCAATTCTCCAAAAGAACTCAAGAAGGAACCAACAAGAAGCAAATGCAGAAAATTGCAGAAATCTGTCAAAACAGCCTAGCAGATAAAGATGAATTTGTTGGAAGACCTTCTGTTGCTCAAATCAAAAAGTGTTGAACTAACGCAAGTTAGATAACAACCTGGGTCAGAAGAACAAAAAATTACAACTCAATCTGACATACATAGCTCTCTCACGAATTTTTACGGTGAAACATATAAATCTGTTTCGGGACAACAACTTTCCCAATCATTACTTCACTCTCATTAGAGGTTACTCTTGGCACAAAAATCAAATAAAAAGGATAAGGAGAGGTTATTACAGAGGTAATAACTTCCAAGACTCATCTAAAACTTTTGGGTTATCTCCCAATAAGTATTTTTATTTAACGCCTTTAAGTTAGGCATAAGAAGCAAGAAAAAGAATCAAGTATTCTCAAATGAAGAAGCATTAAGATTAGTACCAGAAATATCTTCAACAAGGCAAGGTATATCATGCAAATAAGTTCTAGAGGATCCTCTCTCAATGCTCTTAGGTTCACTATTCTCATCAAAAGGGTTTGCAGGAACAATCCAATCAAGATTCTTTTCTATGGCATCATGTATTGCTACTAGTTTAAAGGGTATTGGTATCTTAGGTTCCTCCCCATTAGGTTCGGTTTTGTTCATCTTTTTTCGTGTACCAACAACATCTACACATGAGCCTAGCATATTGAAACGTTCAAAAACTTTTCTAGCTTCCTTGGCAACATCATAGAACTCCTTAAACAAAGTTTCTAGAATAAAATCCCTCTTTTCAGGATCCTCAATTTCTTTAAGCTTAAGAAACATTACTTGCATTAAGGGGTTGAGGTTAACAAACCTAGCTTCTAACATGTGAATTAAAGAAGCTGCAGCAATCTCATACTTTGGAGCAAGTTCTACAAGGGATCTATCCTCAGTATCTTCATGTTTGCTAACATGATTAAAGAATTCTTCAATATTATCTTTCCCAATTATAGAACCACTACCAATTGAAAGGTCTTTTAAGGTGAATGTAGGGATCAACATGGTGAGATAAGGAAGAGATGACAACTAAAGGAGACTTAATTTTTGTGTGTTTTTGATAAAGAAAGCAAACTAGCAAAACTATTTTTTTTGTGTTTTTGAAGAACAAAACAAGCAAACAAAGCAAAAAGAAAACTAAGCAAAACAAAAACAATAAAGTAAAGAGATTGGTTATGAGGGACTCCCATTGTGAAGATGTCCTTGACTCCCTAGCAACGGCGCCAGAAAATCTTGATGTGCTCGTCGTTCGACGTAGAGCTCATTGGGAACCCCAAGAGGAAGGTACGATGAGCACAACAGCAAGTTTTCCCTCAGTTATGAAACCAAGGCTTAATCGAACCAGTAGGAGCAAGGAAACACCCCAAAGGTGTTACTAGCTGAGCTTTGGCAGGGCGCACTACCGGTGCTAGTAGCAACGTGGAGACCTGCACAACACAACCATAGAACTTTGTCCCCAACTTGCGATGAGGTTGTCAATCTCACCGTGTTTTGCGGAAAACAAAGGATTAAACGTATCGAATGGAAAGAAGTAAAAGTTTGCAGAAAGTAAACACAAAGCAGTAAAAGATTGTAGATTGTATGTAAATAAAAAGGACCGGGATCCATGGTTCACTAGAGGTGGCTCTCCTTAAGATAGATAACATGCTGGGTGAACAAACTACAGCGGGGCAATTGACAAACACCGAGAAAGCAATACATGCATATATTAATCATCTTGACTCCTTTGAGACTTGATTGGGCATTACAAGATAATACATAAACCGCCATCCAACTGCATCTATGACTAATAATCCACTTTCAAGTTATCATCCGAACCCCCTCCAGTATTAAGTTGCAAGCAACAGATTATTGCTTTACGAACTGCATGTAAAGTAAACAATACGATTGTTCTATGAACAAAGGATTATTGTTTTATCCCTAGTAGCAACAGCACATCTAGTACCTTAGAGATTTCTGTCACTTCCCCAGATTACCAGAGGCATGAACCCACTATCGAGCATAAATACTAACTCTTGGAGTTGCTAGCATCTACTTGGCCAAGATAGCTACTAACAACGGAAAGCATGCAAGATCACAAATAACAAAGACATGATAGAATCAATAATCAATCTAAAATAGCATCTCAATATCCATCGGATCCCCACAAACACAACATGCAGAATTACAAATAGATGATCTTGATCATGAACGGAGCTCACAAGATCTAAACATGAAAGCACAAAGGAGGTGAACCAGCCATCTAGCTACTACATGGATCCGTAGTCCAAGGATGAACTACTCACGCATCACACCGGAGGCTTGCATGGTGATGAAGAAGGCCTCCAGGGTGAATTCCCCTCTCCGGCAGGGTGCCAGGAAGAGCTTCAGATCCCTCCCGATCTAGGGATGGAGATGACGGTGGCTACACTCTTTCGTGGATTTTTGATCGGGTACTTAGGGTTTTCGTCCCGAGGGCAATATATAGGCAGAAGGAGAGGCCGAGGGGGTGCCGGGAGCCACCACACAACCCCCTGGCGTGGGCCCAGCCTGGCCACGCGGCCAGGTGGTGTGGCTGGCCCCTGGCCCTTCTCCGTCTCGTATTCTGGCACTTGAGCCCTTCCGGAAAAGTAGGCACTTTGGCTTTTGTCCCGTCCAATTCCGAGAATATTCATTTTCTCACTTTCCTGGAACCAAAAACAGTAGAAAACAGGCAGCTGGCACTGTGGCTCTTGTTAATAGGTTAGTCCAAGAAATCATATGAAAAGTACTCCAAAGTTGGAACAAAACACAAGAAAGTGGATAAAACCAAGCATGGAACATAAAAAATTATAGATACATTTGCAATGTATCAGTCACCCCAAGAAATATCCAAGAAGTACAAGCGTCAAATCTTGGGGATGCCCAAGGCATCCCCTTCTTCATCAATAAAAATCTCAGGTTTCTTCCAAACGCTTCATTTTTATTGTTTCATGCACAATTGTGTTGTTCTTGGAGCATCTTCTTTTTCATTTTTTTTGGTTTTTAGTTTGCTTGGTTTGCTTAGGTTTCTGAATAAATTGGTTGGACCCCCTCTTTCATACGTTGGTTTGCAAATAGTTTGGTTTGGTTTGGAAATGAGTTGGAAAGTTCATACTTATGTGGTAAAAAGAGCTCGTTTTTGACTATGGCCTATGCTTTGTCATGCCATGCTTGATAATGTTTTGGCTTTATGCTTAGTATTCTTTGCTATAGCGTGACTTTATATAAACAATTGAGATTGCTTAATGTGCCTTGGATGAATCATGCGTTGTTTTAGCATATTAAAGCATAGTATAGTGGTATTCTCCTTTGATGCTTTATTTGGGTTGACTTGGCGCATGCTCACACCATGTTATGACTATCTCAAGTCACCATAGCCTTTATGATCCTTTAGTTTTCAACTTGTAGTATCACTTTATGCTTTGATCAATGATGTTTTGTCGCTTTGCATGATTATGGCCATTATTGCTCTCTTTATTTGTCGCTCCCAGTCTTTTGCTAGCCTCCACCACCAAGTATGAGTTCCACTCATGGATCCAACTCCCTAAACCAAGTTATTCCAAAGAGTCCACCATACCTACCTACTAGCTTATGCTATTCCAAGTATATTCATGCTTTTGTTTACCTTCCAAATTAAACTTGTTATGAGAAAACTAGCGATTAAAGCTCTCACGAACTTGATGGCACACTTTACTTTCTTCATCTAATAAACTTGAACCATTGGGTCCTTCTTTGTTGCGTATATGTTTGCGCTTTATAAGTTCAAATTAGCAGAACCATGTTTCATGGGGAACGCTTTCAACATTGCACTTGTACTTTGTACCCCGTTGATATCATGTTCTTTTGCTTACGGATCCCGGCGGTGTGAAATAAAAGTGGAACTTGTAAGATCATGGAGTTTGTATGTGTGTTAGAGAAACGCCTAGGCCGCTAGCCTAAGTCATGCCTAATCATGGTGGGAACTTGCAGCATCACAAAAATGAGCACTCTATGAAGCATCCTCAATAAAAACCTATGCAAATAGCAAATAAAAAGATCACTGAGATGCTCATTGTCTGCTTGCCTTGTCATTTTGATTATGGCAAAGCTCCCGTATCATGTGCAAGGGGTACCCCATTGGCGGTTCTTAATGATACACATGTATTTATAATGACAAGAGCTTACTTGTGACTAAAGTTGAGTAGCATGAGGTTCGGTCTTCGTACGTAAGGGGCATGAGATTTCGGTTTATAACTTGTCAAGCATATCCTCTTAGTTGTGTCACTTTAACCTTAATCACCTTAAAGATGCTTATGATAGGGTCAATGAGAGCTGAAAGCCATAAGTACCATAATTTTTGGAAGCTCTTTATGATACTTGAATCCCTACTTCCTTTTACAAAGGTCTTTCTTCCACCATTACATTGAGCCTCCACCTTCTACCCTTATGCACCTACTTTGAGAGCATAGTGGCCATTCTTAGTTCTATGTGCATTGTCCCAAGACTAGTTGATTGATGCATACTTTGATATTGCTTGTTTTAAACTTTTGTATCTAGTCACTCTTATGAACTTTGAAGGTGTCCTATGCATTTATAAATGCTACTCTATGAGGGACAAGATGAATACTATTATGCTATGTTTTCTTTATGTGAAACAAACAAACGTCTTGCAAAGCATTGTTATTCATGAATATATTATTTGTGCCTTTTCATGTTGCAACATAGTTTCTTTGCTTATTGCTAGAACTTTGTCTTTCATGTTATGATTGAAGTACTATGATCCCAGCTTTGAATGTTTTGCAAATACTTTGATCAAGATTTTGTTGGTGCATGTCACCTCAAAAATTATTCTTTCTTTTTATCACTTACCTACTCGAGGACGAGCAGGAGTTAAGCTTGGGCATGTTGATACATTGCAAATGTATCTATAATTTTTGATGTTCCATGCTTGGTTTTATCCACTTTCTTGTGTTTTGTCCACACTTTGGAGTACTTTTCATATGATTTCTTGGACTAACCTATTAGTCATAGATGCAGTTGGATGGTGGTCTATGTATAATGTTGTAATGCCCAATCGAATCTCAAAGGAGTCAAGATGATTAGTATATGCATGTATTGCTTTCTCGATGTTTGTCAATTGCCCCGCTGTAATTTGTTCACCCAGCATGTTATCTATCTTAAGGAGAGCCACCTCTAGTGAACTATGGATCCCAGTCCTTGTCTTTTACATACAATCTACAATCTTTTACTGTTTTGTGTTTACCTTCTGCAAACTTTTACTTCTTTCCATTCGATACGTTTAATCCTTTGTTTTCCGCAAAACACGTTGAGATTGACAACCTCATCGCAAGTTGGGGACAAAGTTCTGTGGTTGTGTTGTGCAGGTCTCCACGTTGCTACTAGCACCGGTAGTGCGCCCTGCCAAAGCTCAGCTAGTAACACCTTTGGGGTGTTTCCTTGCTCCTACTGGTTCGGTTAAACCTTGGTTTCATAACTGAGGGAAACTTGCTGCTGTGCTCATCATACCTTCCTCTTGGGGTTCCCAACGAGCTCTACATCAACCACGCACCAACACTTTTCTGGGCGCCGTGCCCATGCATTGAGCCATCAGTCAACCACTCTCTGCCGGCCTTCCAAGGAAGAGGGCTAATCTTAAGTGGCATTAAGAATCGGTTGGTACATGTGGATAAAGTTGTGCACCCCTACAAGGTAATAATATTTTCAAAAAGCCGTATCCACGGTTATGGACGACTTGAGAACGGACGTGATGATCATAGAGAACTATAACCTAATCGTAAAACTTGACAAGATATGTGAGGTGTGCTTAAGGATGCTTCCTCGGGGATCGAGGGGGTGATCCTAGTTGGTAGGTTCAACTGATAAAGTTTCGGTGGATATCAAAATAAGATCAAAGCTAGTGATATCGCTTTCTTACCCCCTTTAAATGTTCTACTTAGTCGAGCTTCTCCTCTCTCTTTATAAAGAAAGTTAGCTTTACGCAAAATAACCCCACCAACCATAAGTCTTGCAGTGTTTCCATAGAAGATGAGTTCTTTATAGCATCGACATTGACGAGTAGCTTGGGGTTCCCGGTCGGCAGCCTAGAATATATGGATTGGGACGTCATCGTTATGCTTCAGGCCTCTTAGGCCATTTGTTAAGTTTGTTATACTTAATAGCATAATTTGCCTTCCGTTGTTTGATGTTTGTGGTCAGTGACCTCTGCTTGTAATATTTTGGTTATTTGCTCGGTTATGAGCTTGCTGTAATAATTTTTGTGTCATAGGGTCACTGTAATATTACCGATTCTCTCTCTGTACGCTTCTGAGATTTAGATTAGGCTTATATCAGACAGAGGTCTGGGATTTGTCTAGCCTTAATCTTGGGGGTGTCACATGCAGCACGGCTTCAGCAAAGGCGGCATTTCCGTCCTCGCACTCTCGCGCATTCTTCGGGTCTCCCCTGATGGTGATCACGCCGTTGGGACCTGGATTTTTCATCATATTGTAAATGTAACACGGACGAGCCATAAAAGCCCAGTAAGCCAGACATCCGAATATAGCGTGGTACGTGCTCTTGAACGGGACCACTTCGAAGGAAAGTGCTTTCATACGATAGTTCTTTGGAGTTCCAAAGGCCACATCCAAAGTGATTTATCCCAGGGAATTTGCTTGTCTTCCTGGGACAACTTCGTGAAAGATCACAGAGCTGTAATTCAGCTGGGTCTCCGAGATCTTCATCCGGCGTAGCGTTTTGACATACAGAATGTTAATGCTGCTGCCGCTGTCCATAAGAGTCTTGGAGAAACCATAGCCATCAATAAGTAGATTGACGACTAAGGCGTATTTTCCTCGCCTGTGCAACTTAGGCGGATAATCAGCACGGTCGACGGTGATTGCCACTTCCGACCATTCCAAGAATTGGGGGACAGCTGGAACAGTTGCGTTGAGCTCATGTAGAACTGCTTTCTTGACCTTAGCTGGTTGATATCCGAGGAAGGTGATGTAAGTGTCTTTCTTTGTTGAGAAGTTTTTCTTTCCTTCCGGCTTGGGATTTGAAGCATCGGCTTCCTCCATGTCGGAATCTTCCTTGGTCTCTTTATCTTTTTCGGGATTCTTCTTTTCCTTCTTCCGCTTAGCCCTATAGCCAGCAGTATCATCTTTCTTGATGTCTTCATTAAAACGACACTCGGCGTTTGTGTGAGACGAGCCCCCAAGGGCATCTAAGTGATGCACACATGGGTTATTGGCAATGTCGGCCCAAGAGTAGGTTTTGCCAGGTTGCTGGTCTCCTCTACCTTGGACTCTTGATGTCCCACGACCGTGTCCGCGGCCACCGCCATGCCCTCCTCGTCCTCCAGACCCGAAAGTAGCAGCACCACTACCGTTTCCGTGTTGGGTTTTTCTTCTGAGGTATTCTTGTGTTGTGAGCTTGCTGCTTTGGTTGTTTTGCTGACTATGGCACAACTAGGGCGTTCAGTAATCCCTCTGTGTCGTCGTCAGCATCTGCATACTTGCTCGCTGTTTCTATCATCTCTCCCAAATCAGTTACCTTGTCGCACTTCAACCGATGATGTAGTAAACCAATTAGGAGTCCTGCAATGAAAGCTTCAATCATAGTTTGGTCATTTACCCCTTTGCAGGAGTTCTTAGTGTCGATCCATCGTCTGAGAAAATCTTGGCAAGTTTCTCTGGCTTTCTGGGTGCAACGTTGTAGGTCTCCTACCATACAGGGCCTCCGATATGTGCCTTTGAAATTCCGAAAGAATGCACTTTGCATGTCATACCAGTTGTGGATGGTGTTCTCCGAAAGTTCATTAAGCCATGATCGTGCCGTCTTCCGCAACATGAGTGGGAGATATCGGGTTGCGACCAGGCTGTTTCCGCCTTTGGTGATGCAGCAAGCTTAGAAAAAGTCATGGAGCCAATTATCTGGCCGAGCTATACCGTCGTAGGCTTGGATGTGTCTTGAGATAGTGAATCCTTCCGGGAATTTTGTTGCTCTTATGCATGGTCCGAAGAATTTTGGGCCCACATATATATCATCGTTTGTATAGCGCCGCGCCTCTATATTGGAATTAACTTGTGCCTTGCGTCACTTGGGGATAGAGATCGTCCTGATTGACGGCTATGGTTGCGGTGCCTTGGAGCCAGACTTCGGCTTCTGCCACCACATCCTCCGCCACGACGCCCTCCCTGGCCTCCTTGGGAGCCGTTGTGATGGCTACTTGGTGGAGAGGGTGGAGCAGCTGGATTGTTTCTGGCTGAACGCCGACCTCCGTCCGGAGCGTCATTATTCCGGCTCCGGGGAGAGTCTTCATTACGACGAGCCCCCTGCCGGCTTGACTCGGCACGGTGTCCATTGTTCCTTCGTCCGTCATTCCCATTGCGGTGGGGTTCAGCTGGACGGCTTGTATGCCTAGGAGGTGGCATTCTTTGTCGGTCCTCCTCCCGACGCTTCTCTTTGTCTTCTTCCCTGCGATCATTCGACTCTCGCCGGGGAGGATTCTTCGGATACAGGGCAGCGATCGCCTCTTGCTCAGCGGTTAGAGAAACATTGCGCCAATCACGTGCAACTCTATGATGATGTCCTGAAGATCCGGTTCTTGAGTAATTGTCTTCCCGACGGTAGGAACGGTGATGTTGTTCCGGAGCCTGCTGGGGTCTTACATCGTTCTAGGCCGGATCCGTGCGACATTGGTCGGATTGAGAGACCAGTTTTCCGCTTCCGGATTTCGCGGCCTTCTGCTGTTCCAGACCCTTGGTGAGTAGCTTGATGCCCAATTGAACCTGTTCCGGGCCTGGATTGTTTGCCAGGATGTCTCGCGCAGCGGCAGTGTTCTGCACTGGTGTTGGATACACCAGATCTCCCTTGCTATCGAGCCGAGGCATCCCCGTATCTCCCTCAAAAAGAACCTTACGTACTTCCAAAAATTTATTGTCATGTGTATGTCGTTCCTGGTTCTTCTGATGTTGCAGAGAGATGAGCTTCTCCACCTTGGCCATGCGTTTCTTTTCTTCCTCGATGTTTTTAGCTTTATCCAGGAATACTTGGTGACACGCTTCTAGGGCTTGGGCCCTTTCGTCCAATTCCGCAGCAGTTAGTTCTGCTGCAGTAGGGATAGGTGTGGTTAATGCAGCATCGATGAGTTTACGGGCACCTGCAGTGACCACGTGTCCATCCACCGACTCTTCTTTGGGATCGTCTGGGATAAGTGCTCCATCCGAGTCTTTCTCATATTCCTCGGCAATCACCTCCTCTGCTGGAAGTTCTTTTGCTGGGGTCTCGTTCTTCTTGTTCCTCTTCTTTGCCTTCTTGGCAGCGCCGGTAGCAAAGACGGCTTTGGGTCTGTTTCCCAGAGTCAAGCTCTGATCGGTACTTTAGGACATCTGGACCTCGGGATTATCTCTGATATCCATGTCATCCTGCGCTTTGGGAGAGTTTTCTCCGGATCCTTCATCCATGGCTTCTCCTTCTTCTGCATCTTTGGAGTTGTACTCCTCTTCATACTCCGCGGAGAACTTTCGGAAATCCGCCGACGTCATCGAGTCATCCGAGGATGCAGGTAAGTTGGTGTTTTTTCCGATCGCCTCCAGCACTGAGTCAGTGTTGTCTCCAGTATCGGCAGAGCCAGATCCGGATCCAACATATCCGACGAAGTGTGATGCGTGGGTCCTGAGGTAGTTGCGTCTTTCCTCGTGGGCTTCCTCAAAGATCTTGATGGTTTCGAGAACCTCATCCACGCTTGCGTCTTGCATCATCATGCGCCTCAACGTGTGCCTCAGGAACGGTTGATCTGTTCCGGTGTTGGCAGGGCCGGAACCAAGGTTGTTGTTGTGATCCTCTTCGATTTTGACTTCAATGGGTGGATAGATCTGGGATTTGGCCTTGCTAGGGAGATCCACTCTAGATTCAACTTGAACCGCAAGGTCTGCTTCAGGCTCGGATTTCACCACTATCTCCGCAACGGGTGCGGGCTAGGTGGGATTAGGGTTTTTTGAGATCCGGAACTCTGCCGCCTCCGCAGACAAAGGGGACCCAGAAACTTCTTCTGCCTCTATCATCACTGTTGGGGTGGGTGGGACAGGTTCAGCGAATCCGATGTACACATCGATCTCGCCGAAAGACATAATGGTGTAAGCAGTCACGACCTCCCTAGCCGGAATCCAGGTCTCGTCGAGAACGATGAGAGGGACGTCACTGGCGTAGAGGATGCGACCGACGGTGATAGTCTCACCGATTCCGATTCTTGCAGATTCCGCTCGGAACACAGATCCGAAGCTCACTTGCCCCACGGTGGGCGCCAACTGTCATCGGATTGATGACAAGTACGCCATGAGGGGGTCCTCGAGGCGTGTGGAAGAGAGGGGTGTGAGACGTACGGTGTTCCGGGACGGTGAGCACACAAGTTTACCCAGGTTCGAATCCGCCGGCTTTGGACGGATCCTACTCCTGCTAGCAATCCAGTAATACGGCAGAGCCGGAATATGGGTTACAAGGGTTTCGCCTGTGCGAGTTGAGATTGTAGACTATTGTGAGGGTTATCAGGTGGTGCCCTAAAGGCTCTCCCTAGGACGGCTTATATAGATATCCGGCCTAGGGTTTACATGAGAGATCTATCCGGCTACGACTAAGAGTCGGTTACAGAGTACATCTTGGACTACAAGTAACACTACGGGCCTATGTCGGTAAGTCTTCTGGGCCTTCCCGTAGCCGGATTGGACTCCGTCTCTTCTCCCTGATTGGGCCGCCCGTGAAGCAAAGCTCTAACCCGAAGTGGGCCACCCTGGTCAGTGAGGTACAGTGAGGATACCCGAAAAGTATATCCCCAACAATACCCACTAAATTCTTGAAGAAAATGGGCACGAGCACGGCAACGCATACCTTACGGTGATTTCGACGAGCACCTTGTGTGCGCCAAGTTGCCGCTCGGCGGGTGGAGGACATCGTCGCCGGGCGAGCTCACCGCGGCTCTACGGCAGCAAGGCTCTACCAAACCGAGCGACGTGAGGTGTCGAATCGACAGGAAAAATGAGGGTCGGTGTGGCGGTGGCCGGGGGGGGGGGCTCGAGTTACCGCCAAGGGGCACTTGGGACAGCCATGCGGAGGCGCAACGGCGGCGGATTTATAGCGGCCTAGCGCCAGCGGAGGCTATACGGCGTGGGGGTGGAGGATTGAGGAAGAAAATGGCGTGGGCGCGGGTATTCCGTGGACGGTTGCATCTTGGCGCGCGAGCGGATTGATAGCGCGTGCCGGATTCGACGCCACAAATATATCGCGTATGATAGCGAAATAAACAGCATGCACAATTTTTTTTACAGCACGCACGTTTGCAGCGCCTGCTCGAGCGCGCAAACAACACGCCGGCGCTACAAATCGGCGATTTATTTAGCGCAGGCGCCATATGCAATGGCTGCTGGAGATGCTCTAAGTGACTTTCATTTGCCTACATTTGAACAGAGTGAGTACGAAAAAATGCCCTGGCAACAAAATGTTGTACCCCTGTACAAGAACACACCAGTAGGAAGAATGCTAGGTAATAAGAAAGCAGAGCAAAGAATCCAAACACATCAAAAATATAATGAATGAATTCGCAAAAAAGGATGATGACCAAATACACATAAGTAAGGTAAATTTTGTATAGCGTACAGTTTTCTTTACTTTCCAGCAACTTCTTCGATGCTAATTAATATAAAAACTAATAGGAAACAACTTTTGGATGGTGATTGACGAGGGTAAAACTCATCGATGTCCATTGTTATGGACTTGGGTTTTGGAGAAGGAGGGAGCACTGGAAGCATCAATCGGCTAGCAAACAAGCACACAAGGACGCAAGGTTTACCCAGGTTCAGGCCTCGTAGAGGTCCTTACTCCCGCTTGTCTGCTTATGGAATTAACAGAGGAATCGAAGATTACAATGGTGCGCAGATGCAATCTGACGAGGGTTGTGGAAATTAGGGTTGCGTGTGTCCTCCTCGCCGCCCCCTCCTGGCCTTTATATAGATAGACTATGTCTCGGGTAGCACGTCGAGTCGGTTACAGGTTAGGGTTTGCCCTTCAAACTTTCTATCTTTAGACTTCTTCTTGTCTCGCAAGTTATTGAGAGTCCGTAGGCCACTCGTGTTCTCCATTTGGGCCTTGGCAACGTCATGGGCTTTCGCTGTATTTAGGCCGTATATACCAAGCTCGAGTACCTGTAGGGTACACCCATGTCAGTAATTATAGGGTTTGTCGCTCAATCAGCACACAAAATATTACGTCCCGCTACAAAAACGAGATTCCTGCTGGGCAAACAATACGAGCAAGCCTAAGAGAAGAAAAACAAGAGAAAGAAAATGAAATAAATGCCGACGGCGCTAGATTGACAAAAACAACGATGCCTCGCAACGCCGTGCCCGTCGGAGAAGCCCTACCATGCTTCTATGCCTCTGAATCGCCGCATACCAAGCAACATGTTCAAGAGGGAATGTGATGGTGACGATGTTGCTGTCCATACTGGTCCTAGAATGTCTCCTACTACACAGAGGGGGAATAGAGAAGGGGTACACCGACACCCTTCAAAAGGAACAGCGGCACCCTCGGCGTCACCATGTCGGTATCGACCAAGCCGGCAAGGATCTCTCCCAACCCCCAAAAATCATCACCTCGGACAATGCGTAGCACTCCACCAAACTTGCCACCCACCGACGTGGTGATTCTATTTACATGAGGTCTATCATATTTATGAATTTACACCCCCATGTGAGGTCTATCCTAGTGTTACTCTTATACTCATCGCAACCGCTGGATAACTTGTATAAACTGACACAACAATTATCTGCTGCTGGCTGTATCTTTTACCCGTTTCAAATGCAATATCTTTCGTACAGACTTGTCAGGAAACAAAATAGCCAAATGGAGGTGTAAATTCATAAATATGATAGACCTCACATGCAAATAGAATTAGTAGAAACTATAATATTCAAACTGTAGGATTGTTGTATCTTCAAATGTATCCTCTCAAAATCCCAATTTTCTAACTATGGAACAGGACCGGCAAGGTGTTACGAATTTGGCAGATACACAAGCCTAACCTTATAATCTTGCATTTACACTAAGTTTACAGCACTTGTCATCCGATGAACCACATGGCTCAGCAAGTACAAAACCTGTTAGAAACAGTAACCTTCAGTTGGTTCAGGTGAGTGTGTATCATTGGCATCTTTTTCAAAATCATCCAGGAGTGTGCACTGTCAGCATCTAGCTCGGTGCACCTGGTGTAATCACCAGTTTAATGTTGACGATATTTCTAGTTTTCCATGAACCCAGCTTATTTGCCTCATTTCAGGTCCACCATTCAATCTTAATACAACTCAAGGAGATTGGTCAAACAGAGCAAGTTTTCTCCAGTCCAGGCTTCGGTTATATCACTAGCTTTCTTTTTTCTCCAAAACAGGATCAATTCCAACTGCCTTTGTGATACATACCTACAGATACTTCATTCTTTTGATTCAGCTGGCTGACTATTGCCATTATTGATGTGATCTTTCACAAATGTTCTAAGGCATCCATTGATTATCCGAGGAGCACCTCCATCACAGAACCGTTTTGCCAGATCTACCGCCTGAACAATGATTAACAAGAGGGAACCGATATTTAATGTTAGTATGCCCAAACTATAAATTCGCAGGACAGGCTGAGAAAACAATAACCTCATTAATGGCAACTTTGTGAGGTGTTCCTCTCGATGTCATCTCTGCCATAGCAATATGAAGAATGCAGAGTTCAAGGATCCTTGCAACAGGTTCATCCTGCCAACAAAATGTTCAATGCATGAGCAACGTGATATTGATATAACCCAGCAACAAAAAAGAGTGCAAAACACGACTAGGTAAACCAGCAATTAAGCTGGTGATAAAAATGAATAGGCAAAAGTCCAGCAAGCAGCCCATTATCTTTCATATTTTAAAATTCCTTTTAGAAAAAAACAAAGTGAGCTTTAGGAGTGAATCAACATATCGGTGGAAGTTCAGATATTTCAAGAAAATAGTTGCATTAAAACTCATGCCAAGAACTTCAGCTTCTTATTGATTATGGAATCTCTAAAATATTTTTCGGACAACTAGATATATTATTTTCTACCAGTAATAAATCCAAACCATGCCACATTTGTAGAAGAAAACAAGAGACCCTACTCCATCACCTGAACGGGTGCCTAAGTAGTGGCACAAATGATTAAGGCAAAATCAACAAATAGTCCTAAATGTGCCATAGGGCTTGTTTAATGCTGTGATGAGGCGAAAGGAACCAAAAAAATAATGGGTGTTGCAAACCTAGTAAAAATTGCAATTGAATTTGGACGCCTGATTAAACAATACCTTTTAACTGAACTTAGAACCATATGAACAACTTGATGCAGAAATTTGATTGACAATTTTACAACATTGTGATATAAGTATCAACCTTCCAGTGCTGGGGAATTATTTTGTTGATGACTTCAACATGCTGATCCCATCCACTGGCAACTGCCACTAACATATCCCGAGCCAATCTGTAATAGAGAACATAAAATTAGAAAGATACTGCAAGAGCTCCAGACCTGAGTAAGAATTATGTAGATATTCGTAAATATATAATTAATAATGCATCAAATTATTCCATATGCCTTGAAGTAAAAGGCAAAAGGGGGAAAGGGATGAGAAGGAAACATACCTTAACACAAAATTGTTGTACACCAGCCTTGGAGGAGCTGAAAGAACTTCTGCTTCTGAATTACAAAATAAACAAACAAATCAATACATAAGCAAACTTATGTCAAAATTCTTTGCATGAGAACTGAACACTACTGGCACATCATCCTTTACAAAATAGTTCATCCAAAATAGCCCGCTCTTTTTGCACAACACCACAAGTATTAATAAACCAAAAATTTATGGCTGTTTGCATCCAAATATCAGGCGTTGACTTCCTTTCCAAAAATGTTTATACCATTGTTATGATTCAGGATACATTCAACCCAAAATGATATTGACCTATTCAGCAACTTACTAGCATGGAAATGAGCATTTTTCTCATTCCTATTCACATAGCTACTACACGTCAACTCGGTCTGGATTTAAAATATAAAATAAAGGTTCTGAGTTCAGCAAGGTGGATCAAGACAAAGTGGATCTTATATATTGATGTCTATCTGGTAGAAATGGAATGCCGAGATGCCTAGATGATATTGGTTTTATTTTATCATTCGAACCTTTTCTAAGAAATTGCACACCAAGTTCAGATTAAAGGCAACATTTTAGGATGTGCCTTTGTTTTATATATCTTCAACCTAAGGTCTGATCATTCTCCTAGCCTCAGCCTACAAGGCATGAAATTAACACCAGCAGCAACTTGAATTTTTATTCTACCATTTCCTCCTTTTTTTGTGCGTGCATTATTGATACCCTTATCCAAGCACATATGATTCTTTACTCAATACCGTATAAGCATAAGAAGCTTAAAAGCACGCGGTATATCCTTATCATAGGAACTAAAAGGAACAGCCTCCCAATTCTAACATGGATTTGAACCAAATTCTATGACAAAAGTTCACAAGTATAGGATTTGAGGTAATCGATGTAGGTTGCCCTTTGCATGTTGCTGCATAGAGAAATAACATTGTGGTCGAGTTGTGGTATCTCACACTATCACTAGGTAGTAGCTATTTTTACAAAGAATTCGTAGCTCATACCGATATGATTAAATTGCATACCGTTCCATATCCCCGGACTACATTCAGCAAGCAGCAGCTCACGCTTCAAATTGCAATCAGATTAAAATTCCAAAAATGAAGTTGCATGGTTAATACTCCCTCCGTTTCAAAATATAAGATGTTTTAGTTTTATGAAGGGAGTGTATCTAGACCCCGTCTAATGTCTACCCGTCTAATGTCTAGGTTTATTTAGATTTAGAGTGAACCTAGACACTAAAAGGGGTCTAGATACACTCTCTTCACAAAGCTAAAACATCTTATATTTTGAAACAGAGGGAATAGTTGTTACCGTTTGCTGAATCCTTCTCATTCTGGCTCATGAGCTTCTGGGCCTCCTCCTCTGTCGCAACCTCCAGAGGCCCCCCACAAAAGCTCATAAAATTGTAGCTCTGCAAGCTCGCCTTATTGAAAACATAACCGTCCTCTGCAAATGTGTACAAAAGAAAACCAAAATGCGGACAATTAGGAACCAAAATCTTGTATCTAAGGAGCACCAAACATTGGCCATCGTATAGTGTGCGGACAGGGCAGAGGCCCAATGGTTAGGATCGCAATGGCGCACCCAGCAACCAGAGCTTGACTCCCGTCGGGAGCGAATTTCTGGAATTCTCACTAGGGACTGTTCTTCTATAAAAATATGGCACCAAAGGGCTAGTTCTGGTTGGTCTCGTTTTTGTTGTTGTTGTCAGTCACATTCACACTAAGACAGTATGAACTACGCATCCCAACAATTGGATGCAAAACATGGCACACGGATAAGCAGAGCCAATTGATGCGGCCGTTGAAACAAGCTACTAACTCAATTCAGCGAGAAATTTAAGAGGCTTCGGCAGAGGAGGGCTTGCCTCTTCTCGCGGCAACCCTGCGGTCGAAGTGCCGCACCACATCGGCGCCCTCCAGGCACGCCGCGTAGGAAACCATACTGCAACAACGGTGGCAGGCAGCATCAGTAAGCCACCGCGAACCAAACCTATGTTTGTTAGGGAGGAAGGGAGCACTCACAGCGCGAGCTCTCGGGCGGCGCGCGGGCTGCAGAATCGGCCGGACCGGTCGACCTTGGGCTGCCCTTGCGTGGGAGCGGGCGCGGGCGTCGGCGGCGGGCTGGACACGACAAGCGGCGCGCGCGACGAGGCGACGGTCTGGGCCGGCGGTACCAGCGTCCTTGTGCTGCGCCCGGCGGCGGGGCTCGCGGGACGGCGCCTTTGAGGTCTATGAGCTGCGGACGAAGAGGGGGAGAAAGTGGATACGGCAGCCGGCGCTACCATTCTGCACGGCGGGGCGGTCGCCGCCGATGGAGGAGAAAGGAAGAGAGAAGTGCGAGCTGGAAATGGAGAAGAGAGGGGATACAGAATTAGCGAGGGGATAAGGTGGGGGTTTTGCTTTGCGGGGAGCGAAGCGCTGAGGTGTTGGCGTCCGAGTCTTCTGTATGGGCCGCTTGGCCGACGGAAGGCAAACCTGGCCATCGGCCGGGCTTTCGCGTGCCAGCCCATGGCCGCCAAATTAGCATGGCACATGCCTGGCTCGGCCCGTGGCGTGCCGAGCCGCTGCTGGCCCGTAAATGTTAGGGTCGTGCCTGTGCCACGGCCTCAGGCTGGCCTGGCACGGCTCGTTAAGCATGCCTACAGCTGAATCTGAAAAATATACAAGTAAAAAGAGCTATTGCAGGAGTCGAACCAGCGACCTCGCCCTCCCCATGACATCCATATGAACAACAGGACATAGAAACGTTCTTGTCATATAAGAAACCCGCCCAGTTTTGTATGAAACACACCAATTTTTCAATGCCCAAAATAAGATCATTGTTGATCAGAATGAAGTCCTAAGTGTTCCTTTCATTGAAGGGGAGGTTAAAGAGGTTGTGTTTGGCTCCTATTAAGATGGAACACCTGGTCCTGATGGACTAACTTTTTTCTATCATTTTTTGGGAGATAGTTAAAAAAGGACATTATGGCCATGTTTTATGATTTTCATGCTGGTAAACTAGATATTTATAGGCTCAATTTTGCTATCATAACCCTCATCCCCAAAGAGGAAAATGCAGATAAGATGAAGATGTATAAACCCATCAGCCTATTGAATTATATCTTCAAAATCTCCACAAAGGTTTTGACTAATAGATTTTCTTGCATTATGAATCAAATTATTGATGTTAATCAATCTACCTTTATAAAAGGCAGGTTTATCCTTGAGAGTGTTGTAACTGCTCATGAAACTATTCACTCCATTGTGCATGATAAATCTAAAGGGCTTACTCTCAAACTGGACTATGAGAAAGCTTTTGATAAAGTTGATCTAGATTTTCTACTAGATCTATTAGCTAAAAGGGGTTTCTGCCCAGTTGTTATAGGCTGGATAAAAAGCATTATTCAGAATGGTTCTGTTGGAGTCTAAATGAATAACGTCATTGCTAATTTTTCAGTACTGGTAAAGGTTTAAGTCCATGGGATCCTTTATCCCATCTCCTGTTTAATTTGGTGGTTGATGTTCACACCAGAATGCTAATTAAAGCTTCTGAAGCCAATTTGATCAAAGGGCTCTGCTCAAACTTTTTCTTGGAGGTGTCATTTGCCTACAATATGCAGATGACACCATACTCTTCTCAGAAGCTAATCCTAAAATGGCAACCAATCTAAAATGGGTGCTTACTTGTTTTGAACAAGTTTCTAGAATGAGGATATACTCAAAAGTGAGTTGATTCCTTTAGGTCTAGGGGAAGATGAAATTCTCATTTTTGCTGTTTTGGGGTGTGCTGCTGGTAATTTTGCCATCAAATATCTTGGCATTCTATTGCATTATGATAAGTTTAGGAGATAAGATATCCAACCTTTGTTAGAAAAAATCCTTAAAATTAAGGATAGCTGGATAGAGGGGTAAACTTCTCTCCTATGTTGCTAGATTAACCCTTATCAAAGTTTACCTAGCAAGTATTCCCATCTACCTTCTTTCCTTTTTCAAGTTTCCTAAATGAGCCCTTGACCTTAGCAATTCTCAAATGGCTAGTTGCCTTTGGAGTGATTTTGTGGGTCATAGGAAGCCGCATTTAGCCAATTGGAAGCTTACCTGCAAAGAAAAAAACATGGGGGGATACCTGATCTAGGTAATAATGTGAATATTTGTCTCCTTGCATCCTGGCTTAAAATATATGCCAAGGATGATGGTAAGCTCTAGAAAAACATTGTTGATGCTAAATATAATACATAGAATCCAAATATTTTGTATAGTAGAAACACTGGTGTCTCACAGTTTTGGAAAGGTTTCATGTGGGTTGTGTCCAGTGTTGAGTTTGGTTATAGATGGAAGATTGAGGATGGAAACCAGGTTCTGGGAAGATACCTGGGTTGGCACATCACCTTTAGTTGTTCAGTTTTTGACCTGTTTATAATCTGTAATGAGCAAGGTAAAACTATTAGCCAGGTATGGGATGGCTCAAAGCTGAGGCTAACCTTTAGAAGGGACTTCAATAATTCCCTTATGAAAAATTGGTATGAGATGGAGGTGGTTTCTTCTAGCATTTCCCTATCTACTAATGTTGATAGTTTAATCTAGCAAAATGAGAAGAGTGGGGAATATTCTACTTCTACCTTATATGCTATCATCAACTTTGGTGGTTGATACCTTTGATCCGGATTACGGATATAGTATAGCTTATTTTTCCCTAGTAGACCTAGGTTTATCGAATTCTTGGGAAGCAAAGCGTAGTGAAGTTACTTTAACGGACATTCGGGAGTTTTAGAATTCCTTTTGTGTTTTTACCGGACCAAGAGTTTGCATCTTTTTGTTGTTGTCGATGATGGAGAGAGAGGGCCTAGGGCGTTCGGTTTCACCTATAGCTGTGCAAAACATCTGATGAGAATAAAAGATAAAAATAAAGTATGCATGTAATTGTTAGAGCAAGATAAATTTTATGTGGGCAGTGCATCCATAATTGCTATTGCCTCTGCAACCGCTTATAGCAATAACCTACTAGTCTCATCCATAGAAGAAAGAGAACTAATGATATGCATAGTGATGTCACCATTAATCCCAAGTAAAATCCTCACATACAGCCGTACTACCCCTTCTGTCACTGGGGTTCCCAACCTGCAGATTAGTCATTACTCATACTCCCTATACCTGGCTCAATCCTCGGGGTCTTGGGTACCTGACAAGTCCTTAGATTGAGGCAAGAGAGGATACAATAATCATCATGTCATACAAACTAATACATGATCCCATCTATGATAAATAACATGCACAAAAAGCTACATGGCTAGGCTGAATCCCTTAGCCCAAGGAGAATTACTCATACATAGAGATGAGATCAAAGATCATAAATATTGTAGTAGAAATCATAAGATTGATAGCAAATAGTCTTACAATGTTGCCAGTCGAAGAAGAGATCTACTATTATAAGTGGTGGAATATGGCTATGGTGGTGGAGAGATTAGATCTAAGTCTATTCCTCCGGTGGCTCGTCGGTGTTGTGGATGGAGATCTGGGGGGTGGCTGATGGTTTATGCGAGCGCCTGTTTCTCGTCGCCTGAGGCCTCTTTATATAGGGGTCCTTTCACGAAAGTTGTTCTGTTTAACCTAGCGGCGTCGATGGCAACAATACGATCGGAACTATATGACTAGGATTTTATTCCGGTCATATAGTTGGTCGTTAAAGCGTCTGCCTCCGATCTATGACTCCTGATTTTTTCTGGTTGTTGGAAATCTCGTATCTTTGACTTTAATATAGTGATTCCCATCATAAAACGTCATTATCTGCGTAGGAAAAAAATAGAAAGAAAGGCTGTCATACCCCTTTGAATATTAGGTATTAGTGGCAGGGTTTAGAGAGATATTTTATCAAAGTTGTGAATAATATCCAGTTTAAATATGGACCTAGATGGCTATATTTCAGAGCCATCAGTGGTGTGCAACCCATATTTATTCCTGCTGTGTGGAAGTTACATATTCCCCTAAGGATTCATATTTTCCCGTGGCTTCTTTCTTAGAATAAGCTCATGACTAGAGACAATCTGAAGAAAAGACATTTAAATAAACCCGAGGAGTGAGGACTGTAATACTGAGCACGAATCTATTGATCATTTATTCTTTCAGTGCATTGTTGCTAAACAGATTTGGCCTGATTTCTGATTTCTTTGGTCTCCATGTTGGTGACAATTACCTTTTCATTGCCAAGTTCTGGGTAGCAAATAAAAAACATGCAATTATGAACTCCATTTGTTCTGCAGTCTTTTGGTGTCTATGGAAAGTAAGAAATAACCTGATTTTTGATGGCCAGTATTGGCTAAACATTCTCCAGGTATGGAGACTAATTATACCTAACGTGAAGAGGTGGAGACTTATTTTAAAGGACCACATGTTGCAGACTGTGGACCTGTTCTGCACCTGGGTTTCATTGCTTCTAAGGGAACTACCAGCCTAGGAGAGTGGCTAAGTTCCCCGAAGACAGACTCTCACAAGAAATCCTCCCTAGATGATCGCTGCCCCTCCCACGAAGCTAAGAAGCTGACGAGCCATGGGGCCTGGACGACGCCAAGCTCGACACTTGTCTCTTCTTTCGCATCCCCTCCAGAAGCTCGATGCTTGTTTTGTCCATAATTTTGAAGAGGGTCTATTTCTTTTGCTTGTTGCTAGAAAACTTTGTAAGGCCCCGTTTGGAACACAGGATAGAAAAAATGCAGGAATAGGAAAAAACACAGGAATTGTGATGTCATACACTACAAATCCTATGGGGTTCCAAAATGTAGGAGAAAGACATTAGGACAATATTGATCTTGAGGAATCATGTTAATTATCGAACCAAGCAAGTAATTATGCTAATCACATGATACGAGAATATGAAAAAATAGCAAACAATGTCCTACATTGACCGACTATTTCGCAAAAAAAAGTCATACACTGACTAAAAACACATAGTGAAACAATTGCAGTGCATACAACTAGAAACTAAATGAATCTAAGCTAGCCATGCATGGACAAAACAGCGGAACTACTACTACAAAATTTGATTAATAAACATCCGTTCCCGTTGCTCGGCCATCCTCGCTAAAACTTTTTGTGTTGCTGGTACTAGGGTACTTACAAGTTGAGCTTTTCTTTTGGTGCTTGACGGGCTTCTGCATGGGCTTTCTTGGCACGAGAGCAAGCTAATAACAACAGCAGAAGGGCCTCGAAGCTAGCGTTTCCCACGCCAGGAAATTTTCCAAGAACTTCGATCAGATGTTTCTTTTCCCGCGAAACATGAAGTGTAGGAATCTGACCCTATGAAATTCCTATTCCTATGTTCCAAAGGGCACGGAGGAAAAAATTCCTACAAGAATCCTATCCTACGGAATTCCTACAAATTTCCCGTGTTCCAAATGGGGCCTAAGGTGTGGTCTGTTGGATGCTTAGCTTTTCTTCCTTTTTAGCTTCCTTTTGATCCTTCTGTATGTGCATGGCACTGAACCTGCTTTGTGGTTTCGTTGAGATATCAATGAAACCTAGGATCGTATCCATATTATTCTAAAAAAGTACACACCGAGCTGTCATCACCACCATCTCTCCCTCTAATTCCCAACTTTATTGACTTGAAGCTTTGGTGATTCTATCATGTTGGTTTGCATTTGTACATGGTTATGTGTAGATCAATTCATGTGTCCTATCATAAGAAGTGCATGCGCACGAGAACCACATAAGGGTTTGTAACAATTAGATGTGATGGCATTACGAGGAACTTCGGAGACAGAAGGTGTTGAAGATCCTTGATCCTTGAGTTGTGGGACTTAGAAAAACCCATCCTCTTTTATGCTGAAAACGCATGAAAACCTTTTATTAATGACCTACTACAACGAATGTGAGGTGGGAGTAGTGTGAATGGTGTATGCAGCGGCAAAGCTTAGTGGAAGCAAAACTATGCCATAGCCCACCCATCTCAAAATCATTTCTCTCTCTATCAATGATTACGCAGTAGTAAAACTCTATTAGTTACTGCTCCCTGCCCTTTTCTCTTCAAATAATGTTCTCAGCCCGCCCAAAGTTTTCTGTCAAGCTGCGCTGCTGGGTGTATGTATGAGGCACCGTGTTGCACCTCCTAGTTTTTACTTTGCCATGTAGATTCCCTAACCTGGTAGATCATGGTGTGTTTAGATAAACTGGTTCAAACCTTTTATCATTGGCCATCTCGCCTAGTGTTTTGTGCCGTCTCTTTTTATTCTTGTTTTACATATAGTTTTTTTCCTTTACCTTCGTTTACCTTAGATTTGTTGTAAGCATCTGCTTAGGTGTAAAAAGGTTAGAATCCGTGACTAAAGAGAAGAAGCTCAATCTTTACTTTCTTGGTTCGATAAATCTTGAGATAATACTTTCATTGAAGAAGCATTACGACGATCCATATGCTTGCTGTGTTTTTTTATATGCTTTTCACCGAAGACTCGAAGGACATCAAGATGAAGGCGAAAATGGAGACGACTGTTTTTTTTCGCGGGTAACATTATTGGTGCAACTTTTATGTTTCTGTTGTAGCAGAGGGACATCTGTATCACTCACGCGCCGGTGCACCGGAACAAACAACAGCTCCTGTCGACTTGTATGGTTTCGTGTAACCACTAAATCAAGTCATCACTCCCTACCTGACTGCTCGATCGCGCCCATCAACATGGCTATGAACGAGCGATCATGTACGCAACTAGGCAGGTTGGGTGCCAGCAACTACAAGCATCACATCGTAGCTGCTGGAGAAGAAAAAGAAATCACATCGTTGCTGACGGATCCCGTTGACGCACGGCTCAAACTTTTTAAGAACTGTTGCGGTTTCAGACTTTCAGCTCTTTCGACACAAATAATTCAAGGTGAGTATGCGACAGGTGTGCGAAGGATGGGTCTTGCTCCGGACCGCCGCGAGAGCCTACGACGTTGACGGGGTACTACAAGGTGGGCATATCAGGCCACTCCTAGCCGTTCGTTCTGATGGTCTTGTCCTGTCCTTCTTGGAAGTTGGAAGGCGACGCTGTCAGACGTGTAGCCTCTTCGACAGTCGACACAAAGCGCCAACATAGCACGCACAGCGAGTTGAATTCGTTGGCCATGTAGAGCTACTAGTACTAAGCTAGTGCAATCTCTGAACAGTCTCTCTTACAGTCACAGCTATACAACTCTCTGAATCCAAGGCATGATCTCTGAACAGTCTGACCGACACGAAACACGCATGTATACAAACCAAAACTCATCTACAAGTGTAACCAACCTTCTAGCTGCTGTCATTCATCACTCTGACTAATTAATGAACAGATGGTAGTATAGTACCAATCAGACGAGCGTAACCATAACCGCAAGAACCCAGACGACGACCAGCACGGCCGTCGCCACCGTGGTCCGGCGCCCCGCCGCATCCGAAGTGGTCTCGAGCTGGATGGTGAAGTTGCAGGTGCCCGTGGAGGGGTCCTGCAGCGTGCGCACGGCGAGGCCGTCGAACCCGCACGCCTCCTCCTCCTGGTCGAACACCTGGAAGTAGGCGTTGAACGCGTAGGACGCGTTCCCGGCGGCGTCCATGCCGCTGCAGCTCGACCCGTAGCTCAGCGAGGTGCAGTCGGCGTAGGTGCACGCGTAGCCCACGTTGTCCCCGAGCCTGCTCATGTTGTCCGGCGGCGAGTTGCTGTTGAGCACGCACCACGCCCGCGGGAGGTACTCCACGCCCCTCGCCCCGGCCAGCGCCGTGTTCCGCCCTTGCCCCGTCAGGTCCATGTAGTACTTGGGCTGCCCGTCGTACCGCGTCATGCCCCAGTGCCGCTCGAAGTTGCCCGGCGCCACGCTCTTCACGTCCTCGTCGATCAGGCTGAACAGGTACGTCTCCACGTACTGGTTGGGGCGCAGCGGCGTGCCGGCGTTGGACGCGAGCTTCCTCAGCAGCCCCGCGTAGAACCGCTGCGCGTAGGCGGCCGTGGCGTGCTTGTCGCCGTCGGTCGGCCACCCTACCTCGCCGACGATGACTGGTAATCCGCCCACGCCCGCCGCCGCCAGCGCCGACACCAGCGTGTCGAAGTTGGCGTCGAACACGTTGGTGTAGCTGATGCCCGTGGCGGCGTCCACCACGGGGCTGCTCGTGCCGTCGAAGAAGGCGAAGTCCAGCGGGAAGTCGTCGTTCCCGTACAGGCTCAGGTACGGGTAGATGTTCACCGTGAAGGGCGCGCCGCTCTGGTTCAGGAACTGCACGATCTCAGTCATCAGCCCGGACAGCCCCGCACGGAACCGCCCCGCCGAGGGCACCGGCTGGTCGGCCGGGGACTCGTACACGTCCGCGTTCAGCGGCACGGTGGCCTTCACGGTGTCGCCCAGGCCGGCCTCGTTCAGGGCTTGCTGGATGTTCTTCAGGGCAGGGAACGTCACGTTCAGGAACGTGCCGTTCAGGGACGACAGAAACGGCTCGTTCCCGACGGCTACGTATCTGCAAAGAAAATGTAAAGTTAATCTTCGCAGGGCTGATGCTGTTAACTTAGATGACAGTTTTCTACTATTTGGATGTCTAATTCATCAGTATAAAGACACTTTCAGGAATGATACAGGTCAAGACAAATTGCATAATTTGTTCATATGAAGATTCTTCTCCAACCGATGACCATTATCGGAAGACAACTTTGCCTTAAACAGTTCGTGCGCATGTTGTAAAATAAACGACGCGAACACTTAGTGGATACCTACTAGGGGCCACTTCAATTACTAGATCAAGTGTGCTCTGCTTTAAGATAACTAATCCCTTTTAGGCCACAATCACTCGGTGGGGGATGATCCTTGGTGCTTCACTACTAGTGTGCATGACAAATCATTTTCAACATTTCAACCATAAGACATACTTTGCAGATAAGTACCAAAAGTTAGAATCTTGAGACATCAACTGGACAGGACAAATGCAAATGCGCTAGGGGTAGCTTTATCTTGCAACTAAAAAAAAACAAGCTGATGCCAAGGCTGCCACTTTGCTGACAGGAAAGCTTGGATCGGATGAATCAGCTGACAGGATATCCACATCATCCTATACCTATGGTAAGTACTTTATTTGATCACCAGCTGTAAATTATAAAACCCAGATAAAGGTTCTGGATAGCTTACTAGAAACTCAAGCTTTGGAGGGAAGAAGAAGAAGAAAATAGAAATCTAGAATCAGAACATAGGTAGTAACTAGTATTGTTCTAGTCACTAGTCAGAGGAGGAATTGATGAATTTAAGTTTCTGAAAGCGATAAACACTTCACAGGGATGGAAACTGCAATAAATTGCAAGAAGACAACGGAAGCAGCATCGATTGATAAACAGCATGGGTAAGAAAACAGAGGCCAGGAAGATACAGAGCTGAGAACTCTGAAGCAAAGAGAAAAGAAAGAAGAGGATCATATGTAGGAGTAGTTCATAGAGTAGTAGCTAATAAACTCACTTGATGGTCACTCCTCCGTCGAAGTTGTATGCGCTGACGTTCTTGTGCACCCACTCCCTCGCGGTGTCGTAGTCCGTCATCATGTCGAGCATGTTGTTTGGTATGGCCACCATGACCTCGATGCCTGTGCCGGCGAGCGCGCCGAGCGGCCCGGAGTCGGCGTCGAAGAGCTTGACCTTCTTGATGCCATTGTCCTGCAGCATCCGCACGACGGTGCTGGGCGGCAGCTGGTGCGACGCCATCGTGCCCCAGTTCACCCCGAGCGCCTCGGCCGCCGGGAGCCCGACGAGGGCGACCAGCAGCGCGACGGCGAGAAGCCGGGAGGAGGATCCCGCCATGATCGGGGCGCCAAAGGTCGCTGAGGTTTCAGACCACACACTGAAACACTCGCACGCACGCACGCACACGCGCACCCAGGAGTTGAAGAATGGGAAACACGGTTTCCAGCTGGGCAGCTGGTGTGGGGGTACGTGTATCGTGTAGAGGGAGGAGACGGGATGCGATTTGGATGATGGGGAGGTGGGAACGATTTGGGTATTCATTCTAGTGCGTCTCTGGTGCTTTTCTTTGTGAGGAGGGACAAGGACGGCCGGTTTTTGGATAGAACTGGCCGGGGCGTGTGATGACGAAGAACCACATAGGTGATAGGTGGACGGTGAAAGGCGCAAGTTTCAGTCGATATATCTCCCATTTCAAGAGCAACCACGTACGCAACACTGTTGTTGCTTTCAGGTCAAAACAGATCGAGGGAAAAGCTAGCTTTCTCTCGAACACGATTAAGGAGAGAAGAATGGAGCCGTGAACTGAAGGCCGGGGTCAGACCTGAGCAAACGGAAACCTGACGGGTTTTTAGACGCAGTGTACGTATTCTCCAAGTACTATGGGGCCAGCTCTCGGGATCGAAATGATCGAAGTATGTTCAGCATACATATCGGTTCCATTTGTTTCTTCAGAGGAAGCATGCATGTAACAGCAGGAGTGGACCGTACTCAACCACTTTATCAGAAACATAAAAATAACCTGATGAACCTGAACCTAAGCAAGAAACATACTTAGCAGTGAAATTATGAATCGTGACGACCGAACGACGTGACCGCGCATGTCAATCGTCCTAGCTACGATACATCTGTACAGCGTCGTGCATGGCGCGAGAACCATCGATCCTCCACTGAGTTTTTTCGCCTAGTTTGACCAACGCGACAGCATGATCATCACCGAAACGGGACAGCTGCTTCTTCTTTTCTCTACACGAGAAACAGTAAGATGATTAGATAGGAAGTCGCTGCTGCCATCACGCATGTCGCTGTTCGTCCGTCCACCGCGTACACAACAAAAAAGAAGAAGAAAAGAACATTTCTTTTTTTAAATCCGGCACAGATTATTCGATGCGGAAGGAAAGGAAGAAAGAAAAAAGGAGGACGTGGCGGGAATCGGACGAAAACAACTGGCCGTGGCGTTTGTTGTTTTCGTGACAAGGATGCTTGAACCCCATCGAGGCATGCATCGATCGACTTGCTATCTCCATCTGTTACTCTACCGCCATTTAATTAGTCTGAAATATTGTGGCGGTTTGCGATCTGGTTCGGCCAGCCGGCTGCCTGGGCGGCCAGCAGGTCGGCAGCCGTCGCCGTCTACGTACACGAGCGCCAAGCTCTCCCATGTTCTAGAAGGCGTTGAACGTTTTGTGTTTGTTTTTGGTTCAGAAAGAGTAATTGCTTTTGCGATCCAGGTGCAGAAAACTACAGGCATGGGGTCGATTATTTTAGTGTGTGCGATGACATGTCTGTAATAATCATCTCAAGAGAGGATTGGACGGATGCACACATATGCGTGAATATGTATGCCACGTACAGGACCATCATATTACACCTGAACAGCTGGACTAGTATTGCCGTCGGTACTCAGAACTAAAGTTCAGACCACTAGCAACTGCCCCTTGAGGCTTGAGGTAACATAAACACCCCTTGCTTTTAAGTTTTCAACGTCAGCGGTTCTAAACTTACATTATTCTCTACTAGTTGAACATCCAACATGTAGATTTGCAGCATGGGGCAAGTGACACGATCTAACAAAAGAACATATGGTCCATCTATAGGTGCTCCCATACTTATTGCTCGACACATGCGGTATTCCGTCCCGCGTGGAGGAGCCCAAGATGGGCCGCGTTTTGTCGAGCCCCAATATAAATTACTTTTTTTTCTTTTGTTATTTTCTTTAATTTGTCTTTTTAAATCCGATTTTTTTTAAATATGAATATTTTTAAAATCTAAACATGTTTCAAATCTGAACATTTTTAGATTTAAATATTTTTTAAATCCAAATTTTTTTTGAATTTGAAACTTTTTATATTCTAAACACTTTTCAAATCTAAACATTTCTCTAATCTATTTTTTCTCAATTCTAAACAATTTTTAAATGTAAACAATTTTCAATTTTTAACATTTTTGAAATATGAAAATAAATAAATAAAAAAGAAGAGGAACTCGGAAAAAATAAAACAATAAAAAAAACAGAAAAAAGGCAGAAAAAAGAAACGATAAAATGGACCAACCTAGCGCCCGCCTGCTCAGCAGAGCCTATTAAATACTAAATGTAGTAGCGTTATGACACGGTCCTAAGTAACTTGTAGATAGAATAAGTTCGTGGGCTCTCTTGAATATGCACTATGCTTTTCTTTAAAAAATATAACACCAGATTGAATACATATGTTCGTGGCTATGATATATATAGCTTAAAAAAATCTACTACCTTCACCTACTATAACATGTATTTTCTATCCTATGAGCATATGAGCATCCGATTCATCTGCATGACTAAGCAATCAATATTTTCTTCTGTTTCAAATCAAGAGAATCACTGATGTAACCAAGATGACAGAAGCATGAGTAAGATATCTATTTTTACATAGTTCTATTAAATTGATAATTAAAATAATACATTGGTGCTCAGTCATAGTTAAACATGAGGAATAAAATACTTGCTTATACATGTCACAGTCCTCAATTGTTCTCGAACCCGCTCTTTATCATGTGATGATTCAGTGCATACATAGGTATTCAGTATTGTTGATGATAAAGCTTTAGAGTTTAATACAAAGGTTAGAACTAATTTAGCTGGTACCTAAAACCCTTCTCCCCAGAAATTAAGCAGGTACAAAGAAGTGCGTGTGTTTGTACTACTGAATCTACCTTTTATAGTAATGATTGTTTATAAAACATTTCTGATTCCACTATTAAATTAGGGGGACTGTTTCATAGAACATGGATCCACTCGCTGACCACACTGCATGGAACCCATGTTAGTTGTAATCCATGTTGCATAATTAGTTCTATATGAATAATGTCAAAATTTTCATTGTTATTGCTATGTAGCTTATTTCTGAGCAGGTCGTGTTGTACTTGACTTTTATGCAAATATGTACCAGAACAGGACCTATAAGATATCTCCTATGAAGATAAAATGTAACTTCAAGTTAGTTGCAAAGTTTTTCATTTACTTTGGTTTAAAGTTTTTAATATGTGTTGTGTTAGCTTTCGATGACATTCCCTGTTATACACCACACATATGTAAAATAAAAAGTAACACTAAACATATTTTTTGTTTAAAGAGGAGCATCAACTAGAAAAAATAACAACTTATTGGTTACTTCCACTTTCAGATGCACATGTATCAAATTTATTTGCAACCATTAAATTTTGATGATCATAAAATCTCCTCAAAGTTGGCCCATCGACATAAAAAATTAAGGACTTCCTTGTAGACTATGTTCTGTGTGGTAGTTACTAAGGACCTTTTCTCCTTTGGTTTATTGATCTTGTCCTTTCCATTGTTCTCGATGCTGAGGATCTTAATGTTCCTCTTCGTAGTGGCTCTGTACAATGCAAATATAGAGATGAACACGAGAGAATACCGGCTCCGATAGGTACACGCCGACAATCGGGATAGTCTGCACTTGCGCCTTGTTGATCGTCATGGCAAAGATGAGCCTGCACATCAATAACTTCCTCTTAAATTTAAATGGGAATATGTCATCATCGGAGGGACAAAAAGGTATCCGGGGAAGAAACACTATGCCAATCGTGTTGTCCCATCATTATATCTGCTCCAATGACATTCCTATGGAGCCCGTGGACCAGGAGCCTCGTACCATTCTACAACCCGTTAGCTGGGTCGATGTTTCTTAGAAAACAGAAATTCCACATGACCTATTGCTTATGTATGCTCCTAGCAGCTAGCTATACACATGGGTCGATGCAGAATTGGCTATGCTGGTGTATTCTCTTGGTTCTTGAATTTATTCTAGGTGTGGACATGTTCTTCATTTTTGGCGGAACATACTCCTTTTAACATTAAAGATTCTACACACATTTGGAATGTATAAAATCAATTTCAATTGCAGGACTATTTTGAAATCGTAATGGATGGAAAAGAAGGATAAGAGATCTCTTTTATTATGATTTTCATGTTTAGGGATAGCTTACATGACCAACTGGTTGACATCCTGAAACAATCGTATATACGATCTAAAAAATTATGGCCTCCTTTTTTTTCAACGATTATGCACACATTTTGGAACTAAAATACCTGCCGCTTAAGAAGATCCAACAAGTCATTCAGTTTTTCAAAATAAGCCTGGTGGAGAAGACGATGACCGAGCATGGTTATCCTTATAATACGATGACTGACAACACCTTTTGTCAGCGGGATGAAGACGATGACCAGAGCGACGACTACATGTGTCTCCTTGCTCGATGAAGATGCTGACAGAGCAACATTCTCCGGATGAAACGACGACCAGAAGATGATGAACAAAGCGACGATGACCAAGGCAAGGCAATGTCATGTCAGCATGACGAAGATGATGATGGGAGCATAAGTAGTTTTTTGAAAAGCTATGCCAAGCGGGAGCTCCACGCCTAGTGGCTGATTTGATTTCTTGTTAGTTGCTGAGAATAACATGAGTGTTTTTTGGAAGTATGGAGTTGTAGGAGAGGATAAGAAGGTATGGTTTTAGGCATGTGGAGTTGTATGTGAGACAGAGAGGTGTTGAGTTTGTTGAGCGTGTGGAGTTGTACTAAAGAGAAGCGTGGAATTTGTTGAGTGGTATTTTGTATGTAATTTGTTGAAGTTTGTCACTAAGTATTAGCAGCTCCTTCTTTAATATTAAAGATTTAAATAAAACCTTAAGGCACTCACAACTCATAAGCATAGCTCCAAGCCATTAATCTTTTTTTTAATAAAATTGAGTGACTTGCATCGGAGCGATTATTTTACTTAAATTTTAGATTTTAAAATTATACTATAGGTCCAATGTTGATTACTTTAATGTGTATGTTGACAAAACTTTAATCATAAGGCAATTTGACGCATGCACATATATGAGTGAATAACCCTATCAAGTAAGCTCTACTACCTTATTATAAAACGAACTTTACTATCACTTGTACCAGTAGGAGAAAGAGAGATCTACACGTGCATTTCTCCATCATCCACCTCACTTCGCCTTGTCACGATGCACATGCCGGGTTGTGGGAACGATCTGATGATTCACCTATGCTTTGTGTACGAATTGTATTCCTTTTGCCACTCTAGCTACTGCTTGTTTGGTCGCCTTTCGACTCTTCGTTTCATCTCTTACCACTTCTTGTTCGTTTCTCTCTTTCGTGTCTATATAAGAGAGATCGCTCCTCTTCAGAGAGACATGACAACAACCCGCACCTGCCATTCAGTTCATGAGCACTGCACAACCATTCAGGTCTTCCCATTCCCATGTTGCACCGTGCATCGTGAGTCGGCATAGTAGGCCTCTGTAACCACATCTCTTCGGTTTTTATACGAGAGAAGGGTGATAAGGTTTTTGGGGGAACGCTCACACATGACTATTGGGTTCATCACGGATGATGGAAACTTCTTCACCGACAAAGACTATTTCCCTGACATCAAAAACCTTTTTAATGACATGGATGACGCCAACACCAACGTCCAATCCGACACGAACGGTTCACCCTCTGCGGCACCGTATATGATCTTGTGTCATCTTGTTCAGATCATGTCTGAAATAATGGTTCTAGCAATATGTTTAAATATGATATTTACATTCACTCTATTAGATTGCATGACTATTTATATTCATATGATATAAATCATGTTTTATATATTGTTTTTATTGATTAAATCATGTGGTAAATTACTCATATGTTCAACAAGAATATGAACTTAAGTCTTTAAAAAAATAGCAAAACAGGTGAAGAAAAAACATACTAGCTAGATAAATGATAGAAATTGGGTGAGAAAAGGCAAATGAATCTCACATGAAAAGTCCAAATGAATCATAAGGCAGGTTCATTCTTGCATAAATCTCACAAGACCAAGCTTGCATACCATTTGCAAGTGCAATCTTGCATGTACTTTGAATTACTTTACAAAAACCCTTTTCAAGAACTCTATCACTTGCATTAAAGCAAAATACAGTTTTATAAATGAAATGAAATGTGAAATGGTGGGAAATGCAATCATAGTTGGGAAGCCGTGTGGTGGAGATTCCATTGTACCGGAAAAGTTAGGACTTAACAACAAATACAGTCAGTGATTCAAAGCGCCGTATAAATAACGCTAACCATAGATCCTAAAATGGGACGGGCAAGTCAGCTAGACTTTCTTCCTTCCGTTTGTCCTCGTATGCTTAGTCAGGTTGTTGCTCCTTGCGGGGAATAGCGATGGGTGGGAGCCCGTGACGTCCCTATTTTGTGTCTCATGACAATGAATGAGTATATTAGAAGGAAGGGTAATTGGGCGTCGGTCTCGTGTCCGAAACATGTTACAAAGGGTGGGCATCAAGGTCACGAAGAGGCTAGTGATTGGCTAGTTTTTAGACTGGACCTTAGACCAAGGAAGTCTGAATGAGATTCGCTCGATCAAGAAATCTCGATTGTGTAACAAGGCTAAATACATCTATGGGTAAAGTAGTGCACCTCTCTGAGAGTGTATAAATATGACATGTTATTCCCTATTTTAGGAAATAACTAGGAACGCAGCATGGGAAGGGACTCCATGAAGTCCTATACAACCCGTGAAGTCTGACATACATAGAATTTTATAAACTAAAACTTACCTTTCTAAAAAACCGATTTTGAAAACCTACACAATCCTAGGATGTATGCTCCAAGACTATATCCAGCGCATCAAACAACCACATAGATAGTACTTGCCGAGTACCTCTTGTACTCATCCGTATCCTCTCAACCCTTTCTTAGGTTTGAAGTCAATTATGGGACTGCAAGCTGTGGTACTAGAAGACCTGGGAAGGCATCTATGGGAATCCAGCGTTAGTGCAACAGATTTAAAAGAGACAATACTTCAACTTGTGATAGTGGAAATCAAGTTAAACATAGTTGGGATCCAATTCATGAGGATAGGAACCATACCCTTAGAAGTTGTTGGTAGAGCAAATAGACAACCTTTAGTTATCGAGATAGGACTATAGGTAGATCTTGTGCTAGACTGGTCTACAATTTGCTTCTTCTGGATTTTTGGTTTGAACATGAACTTACCTGATGAGCTCATTATGTCATGGGAGTTTCGAGGATCTTTTATGAAGATATGTGATATGAATAATATAGTTATACCTTGGACCTGCGATGTTTCGCTTATACTGCTCTGTTGGGTGTAATATTCGCGGAACGGTCTTCCGGGAGTGTTATGCTAATGACTTGCACACTACATCATGTAGTGGTGTGCTAGGTCACCACAATCTAATCCATAAGATGCATGTAAGGAGTAGTTGGTCATCCATAAAAACATACCCTCGAAGAGCAAAAGTTTTAACGAGATCTGGTCACGTGGATGATGTAGACAATCACTTGCCGATATCAAGATCGAGTAGACGAGCGCTGCAATCTGGCAGCGCTTCCGTACTTGGTCACACTTAAGGCTCGACGACGACCCCCGTTCCTTCGATCCAGCATGGCAGCGGAAGTAGTAGATCCACCAGAGAAGACTATTTGGCCATGTCTTCCGCTAATCCGAAAGACAATGGGAGGAGGGAGAGAGATGCTTGTACTTGAGTGTGAGTGAGAGGAGATCTCCCACCCTCCTTATATAGGGGAAGGGCGCTGCGCCCAAGGGGTGGCCGGCGGCCACCATGGGTGCCCCTACCTCTCCCTCCATCATCTGAGTGGAGCATCCACTCATGCCCACTCATATCTCATTTATTCAAGTGGACTCTCCACTCAAAATTCCCATTAAATGAATAAAAACAATTTTATTTATTTATTTTAATATTTGTCAATTTTATTAATTAACAAATATTAGCATATACCCATTGTACTATTCCGATATCCCTGAAACAATTTCGGTGTTTCTCGAAATAGTCCTTAAAACAATTTTGGTGCTTTCCAAACTTTTTTCCAACATAGTGTATCTACTCAAAAGTGTCGACGAACCTTAAGTGTGTCACTCTACGGTTCGTGAATAAGACCGACATGATCGAGACACCTCTCCGATCAATAGTCAACAACGGGATATAGAGATCCGTAAAGAATCCCACACATTTAATGATGAATTTTGTGATCGTGTGAACCATTAATGTCATAATCAATTTCTTTTGTCTCATAATATTTTACTTGTCTGAGATCTGATCATTGGTATCAACCATACCTAGTTCGATCTTGTTACCGATAAGTACTCTTTACTTGTTTCGTGATATGACATTATTGTGACCTATTCACGTGCTTGCAAGTGATGTGGATGTGATATCACCGAGAGAAACCAGAGTATATCTCTCTGTCATATGGGTGGACAAATCCCACTCTTGATCCATGAGTCTCAACTAATACTTTCAGAGTACCTAATGACACTTTTATAGTCACCTTGTTACGATGTGACGTTTGATGCCATCTAAGCACTTCCCCAATGTAAGTGATTGACATAATCTCATGGTCTGAGGATTAGGATCACTTCGTATGTGTATGATACAACAATGTAAACTTAATGACTTGATCATATTGCTATACTTTCTTTGGATGTATGTTCATCATATCATTCTGCTAATGACATGATTCCGTTATTAACAACATTCAATGTTCATGATCAGGAAACCTTGATCATCGGTTAATCAACGAGCTAGTTATATGAGAGGCATTCCTAGAAACTCTTATTTGTTTATTAGACACACATGTATTAACATTTCTGATTAATACAATTCTAGTATGAGAAATAAACATCTATCATAAACATGGAATAAGATAATAACCATTTTATTATTACTTCTCGGGCATATTCCCTCCAGAAATGATGAGAGTGGGTGGCAAGGCGGGCGGGAATGGGGTGATGTGGAGGAGAAATGGATTGTTTTGGAGGGAATATTTTGTTTGTCCTGCCGATAGGGCTAGCCCGCCGACTTTTGAGCTCCATCTAGCGCCCCCGCTAGCCTCCATGCGGCTTGGTTCGGTCTGGGTGCGGGCCGCACCGATGCCAAATCTCAAATGGGGGACAACTGGGAGCGTTTTTTTGGCGCCGGCGCCCCATATCTCAAATGGGGAAGTGGAGCTTCTCTCATCTACCATACCTTCTCGGCCCCACCAAGACCTGACCTGCACGACCACAACACATACCTTCCTTTCTCGCCCCTAGCATCGGCAGGTCGTGAGTGCCCAACATCTGGCCTGCGTCGCACCTTCCTGATATCTCGAAGCCCTACGTGCGTGTGCTTGTCTAGCTTGCCCATGAGCGATGTGGCCAGCGGCGCCGCCCACGAGCGCAACAATGACGTGTGGCTATGGCGTTAGGTGGTAGCCTATGTGTACCTTGGAGACGAAGGGCAGCTCCTGTGCATGCTTCTGACATCACGGGTGGTGAGTTTGTCGGGCTGTGTGGGCTCGTGCACACTAGCTCCCGGTGGCAGCGATGAGTTGCATAAAGATTGGGAAATCAGATGGATATGACAGGTGAACCAATATTGTCAATGACAGTAGCATGTTATCCCAGTCTGGTTTGTTGTTTTCCTGGTGTGTCAAACAGTCCAGGGTTGAAAATAGACTGGAATTGATAAGTTCAGAGTGACACTGGGGATACAAATTTTGAGGTTCGATTTAGCTAAGTCCTACAAGTTTAAGGTTTATTTTAGAGTTTTACAATCTCATATATCTGCACACATACGATCAATAATAATCGGGTTGAATGCGAGATGGCAGGTGACAAACTTAATAAGTATTTCAATAAACTTAAATCAAAATAAAGCAATGCACAAATGCATGCATAGCTTGTGAGGGTTGTCACCCAACAAGGCAGTAAGGCACCATTGCTACTTATAAATCGCCAGATTTAAAGAGCCGAGTAATGGACATCCTAATGTGCAGTAGTATTAGCTAGCATCAACTTAAACATTTCCCTGAATAGTAATCCATTAATTACCATTAGCCATTAGCTAGCTCGATCGCATTCACCGCCCTGTTGCTGCTATTCCACTGGCAAAGAACTAGCTACTCATCTCATATAGTACTATATGCTCCCTGAGGTATGCAAAGAATTGACAGTATGATGATCATCATGACGGCGAAAAGTTCTCACATGCCCAATTGTCCAAACCAGGCTTGATGAGTCGTGAGGTGTCCATCTAAGAAGACCTTGATTAAATGATAATCCATTAGCCCTTAACAAGCTCGATTGCAAATTTGCAATTACTACCTACTAATAGTGGTTAATTAACTAGAAAGCTAGATATGCGTGAACTGGGATCCATGTGTACGATGAGCTCATATCTGCTCATACCCGACGGAAGGTGAACACGGAGGAGAGGAAATGAGAATTACACTTACCATGATGAGTTGTCATTCCAACTCAGCATGAGGAGTGCAAAGAATCACCTCAACCCTCCTCTAGGCTCTATCCACTACTATATAAACACGAGACCTAGCGATCGAGATACAGAGATCTGCTTCCTCCGATCCAGAAAGGTTTCAGGCGTGGCAATGGCGCCATTGGCGCGTCGCCGGACGAGCATGGGTCGCCAGAAGATCGAGATCCGCCGCATCGAGAGCGAGGAGGCGCGTCAGGTGTGCTTCTCCAAGCGCCGCGCCGGGCTGTTCAAGAAGGCGAGCGAGCTGGCCATCCTGTGCGGCGCCGAGGTGGCCACCGTCGTCTTCTCTCCCGCCGGTAAGGCCTTCTCCTTCGGCCACCCCTCCGTAGAGGCCATCCTGGAGCGCTTCTCTCCGACCGGGGCGGCCGCGGGAGGAGGTGCCGGCGCCGGAGAAGACAACAAGCAGCTGGTGGAGCTGAACCGCCAGTACGGGGAGCTGCGGGCGCAGCTGGACGCGGAGAAGGCGCGGAAGGAGCGCGTGGAGGCGGCCATGGCGAATTCGAGGGAGCGCGCGGCGGCGAGTCCCGTGGCGGCGTGGCTGGAGGCCGACGTCCGCGACATGGGAGAGGAGGAGCTCATGGCATTCGCGGCGGCGCTAGCGGAGGTTCAGGTTGCCGTCGCCGCGCGCGCTAACCAGGTGCTCCTGGACGCCCTCAATCATGGCCACGCCATGGCGGCCAGGGCCCGCTCAAATATGGTGCCCGTGCCGGCGCCGCAGCAGCAGCAACTCCTCGCCATGGACGCCGGCATCAATAATGGTGCGTTCGAGTTCGATAACAGCGGAGGCGTCAACAACGACGGCGCAGGGATGGAGATGACGATGCAGCAGATGATGATGGCGATGCCACCGGCGCCGCCTCCGGGGTTCGCCGGCGCTGGAATGGAGATGATGATGCAGCAGGGGTTCGGCTTCACCGGCCCCTACTGAGAAGCAGAGGTGCATGCCTGGATGGACGGCTCAGGATATACAAACAAATTAAACGTACACGATCGAATCTAGCATGTTAATTCTTCTTAGAAAATAATATACATGAAATAAAATGTTTACTTATGTTCGTTAAACTATTTGGTACTAGCTTACTTTGCCAGCAACGAATTTTATCTCATTTGCAGCAATGCCAAGTTAATCTGGTCTGATCAGGCTGGATGGGACAGGGCAAAATTAACCATCGAAGCCTCGAAGCTAATGTTGATGGTAGTAATTGATTTTTTTCGAAACGGGAACAAAGTCCCGGACTCTACATCAATAGATACACACAACCTTTTTATTACGTAGTTCACAAATATCAAAGTATACAATCATGGATCAGCTAAGGTTGAGATAAAGATCAACCATCTAAAAATGAGAAGCAACAAATAGCTAGCCATTTTGAATTCTACTAGTGTGCCGCCACCCAGTAGACTAAAAATAGAGTCCTGTGCAACCGTAAGGAGCTGGTTGCATCAAAAACCATGGGCTCCCGCTGATCCACCGAGGTAAGGTAGGACCATAGATTGATCCAGTGCGCCGCCATACGGAAGACATGCAAGAAATTTGTACCAGGTTGTTTGTTAAAAATAATATTATTTCGGCATTTCCAAATAGCCTAACATAAAGCTGAAACACCAATGCGTATTCTAGTTTTAGTAATTTTATCGGTCCTATTTAGCCAAATCCCAAACATATTGGTAATATTGGTAGGTGGCGTAATATTATAAGTATATAAAATAATACGCCAAACAATTTTTGCAAATGGACAAGATATAAACAAGTGTTCAGTTGAGCAACACTTTTGACACCCCGACCAATTTCGTTTTGCTAAATTATCTTTTGTTAGTGTCTTAATGGAAGAGATTAACTTGCTGCTAGCTAATACTGTATTAGTGCACATTAGGATGCGAATTATTACTCGATTCTTCGTGAGCTGCCGTTTCATTTGGAGCTTGGTACATGTAGCACCAATGCTGGATTGTATGATGGCACCTCACGTATGTGTGTCAAATTTAGATACATCATTCAATTAGTGAAGCATAAATTCATTTCATTTCCTGATATTAATCAAATTAGCATCTTACTTTAGAAAGAAAGCCCTTTTCCATTTTAGCAAAATTCTTTCTTTCTATTTCTACCTGCTTAAGGTATGTTGCAGTAGAATCACAACAAACTCGCGTATAGGGAACTAAATTAATTTAGCTACCTATCTAATTTATTGTAGAAATTAAGGGATCCGCGATTGGACATGGAAAATAGAAATACTTTTTCTTGGAGCTCCCCGTTCCTGGTTCTCCTGTAGCTGGATTCCCGGAACCACAAGAATCCTTAGAATAGGATTCCAACTCAGCACCTTTTGTTTTGAGATCGTCCAGTCATTAATAACTTAGTAGATAGAAAGAACGCTTGTAAGGAGTCCTATTGAAACCAAGAAATATAGGCCTGCTTGTCATCCACACCACAATAGATAGAGTTTTCCGAAGAATCCTGCTAGTGGAGGAAGGCCTCTTGTCGGATTGAATTGGAAATACCTCAACGATACAATAAATTCAATTCTGAATTGCAATAAGCAAGTGAGGTCTCTCAAATAGAGTCGAACTGCTAGACTACGTCGAGTGATGAATTCGATAGATTAAAAAAAAACTAAGAGATGGATGAAATTACACAAGGAATCCTTGTCTTAAAGAAGAGGAAAATGGGGATATGGCGAAATTGGTAGACGCTACGGACTTGTACCTCGTCTCCTCCTCAGAACATATGGATCTCAAGTTTTTTCGCGAATGATTCAATCTAGCCACAGGTTCCCCTACGGCTACCTTGTTACGACTTCACCCCAGTCGAAGACCCCACCGTGGTATCACCAATAAGTCCTTTAACCATAAATCCCAAAAACATTCTACCTCCTTTCTGAAACTAAGCAGAGGTCCGAACCGACTGATGTTGAAGAATCAGCGGATGAGTTGTGGTTAGGGGTGAAATGCCACTCACCCATAACTTTGCTTTAGTACCCTTCTTTTTAAGACATGCTGTGACACAAGGGCGGGCTTAGGTGTATTTGAGGACAAGATATGCGACAGCTTCAAAATGATGTATTGAAGGAAAAAGCCACTAGCGAAAGAGAGAATGTAAAGACTACCATTAAAGCGGCCCAAGCGAGACTTACTATATCCATCTAAATTATGCCTCCTATTTCTATAAAGAAATTATTAGTCAGTCCCAGAGACTTATCCTTTATAAAAAGGGTAATCCACCCACATCGGACTTTTCTTCACATGGCCTCGCGGATTCAATACCGAAAGACTTCTCTTCGCATACCGACATGCTAATTCCGGGATTTGGAGCTCCCTATCCCTCTTTATCTTTCCACTTTCCTCGTTCAGGAAAAAACACTTCGCCAAATTCTTTTGAGTCCCGGCCCGGTTTTCCCCCTAAATATCAGCAAGACCGGTCTCCTAACACCAGGATACGGTCTTCCTCGATCTGTCAACGCCACTTTCGTTACAAATATGAAAAGGCAAGGATGCGCGACTAGGCTTTTTCGGTTTGATGCATGTAAATATTTTCTTCAAGCTAAGTTTTTATAAATTTCTTTATCTCCCGTCGACTGTCTCATGCTGTGTTTAATTATGTGCTCCAATTCTTTATTCGTCAGAAAAAAGCAAAAAGGAAAAATTGACAATTGTGGTTTTCCTTTTTGTTTTTTTAATATGTCACAGTTATTTGTTTGTTCCTTATCCTAGCTAGCTACTCCGTCCGTTCGGAAATATAAGACATTTTAGATTTGTGAAATAAATGTATCTAGCCTTTTTTAGTGTATAGGTTCACTCTGAACCTCTACGAACCTATACACTAAAAGATGTCTAGATACATTCGATTCACAAAGATAAAACGTCTTATATTTCTGAATGGGGGAGTATATTAGAAAATAAAACTACCATGTACAAAGTTTGTTATTTTACCATAGTCAGTAGAAATTTATCTATTATATATACAAATCAATCAATAAATAAATAGTACCTAGTTGAATGCTCGTGCGTTGCTATGGTCTTCAAGTTTTTTCCTGTTGCATATATATAACATGATCTCTCTTTTTCAGTTGCATATATATGTAGTTATTTTCCCCGTTGCGCCTGCACCTTATAAGTAAAGCATGTAAATATTCTACAATTTCAACGACAACACAACACGTCTATCTGAGGAAAAGAGCAATCTAGTTTCTTATTTACATTAAATTTTGCAAGTATGTGGAAACACTCACCCAAACAAACATGGAAAATATTTAATCCAATTGATAAACATCTAAAGATGGCTAGGTGGAAGATAAATGCATGCATATACTGAAAGGGGAAATGAGTGAGTGGCTAGCTAGGTTCATGGTTCAATTACCTGCCATATCATCACAAGATAAGGCATTAGTACAAACCGACACTAAAAACACCCTCCATTGGCAACGACAACCAGCCAGATGGGCCATTGCTAAAAAAATGCGCATGACCAATGAGGGCCGCCTTAGTGGAATGGTCTGCGGCTATGCTACCTATATTGGTGATGAGCTATTTGAGTTTTTGTTGCAAATATAATGGCAACAATGGTTAATTACTTTGTTTTATGTGTTGTGGGTCTCTATGAAAATTGCCATTCGTTAGTGGAATGTTTCCACAACACTATACTCTCTCTCTCTCTCAGTAACCCTAAGATTAACCATAGCCCTCACTCTCTCCCTGTCCGGAGGTGATGCGGCGGCGACTCTCATTGCTACGTAGCTCTCTCTCACCTCGTCTTTTTCATGCACGAGAGAGATCACATCCACCAACCGAGGACAAAATGACACTTCCTGCAGATCTGGTGGCACCAAGGAGGAGGTGTCCCGGGAGCCGAGGATCAGAGAAGACGCAGTGAGATGTGTGCCCTAGGTGATCGGTCTTCACCAACACTTGTACGTGTGGGGTGAGCAGTTGAGCAAGTAGTCGAAGATGATATTGATATCGACGTGGTGGGTCTGTCCCATGGGGCATCGATCCACACGCAATGCTGTCGTTTTAGGGTCCGAACCAAGGGCCATGGCCCGACCTCCCTTGAATCCAAGGTAGTCTTCATGAATCCAATTGTCATTCTGATAATCTAGAATTTCTATACATCTAGGATTACACTCTTATTATTCTTACACTTGTGTTAATTCATAATAAAAAGTTTAGTCTATTAAATTTTAGGATTTATCATGGTTGTTTATTTGAGACTAATATATTATGCATCCATAATTACATGTTTATTTGGTTCTAATCTATTATGTGTGTGGTAATGACAACGTGGATTATAAATTCATGACTATCATTGGTCCTTTAGATTAATATCTAGCTAGTATTTAATTGTACATTTTTATATGCATGTGGTATTGATCTATTATGCATGTGTTAGCATTACAACACGGACGGCGGGACCTAGTGCTTATAAACGCTAAGACACATGCCTAATCCTCGTGCTCGCGCTGTCACGACAAAAAAAAACCGTCAGAAATAACTGCGTCGGCAAAAGTGCATATGCGGTGTTTTTCCGCATCGTGCATCATTATCTGTCGAGCTAGCGCTAGCGCGGCACCACAGTGGATGTGCATCGGTACATTACAGAATACAGTGGAATTTTAGTGCTATGTAACACGCATTACTCTGCCGTGTTTGGTACATGTTTAGCGGCACAACGGTTAATGGTAATTAATGACTGTAAATCCTTTTCGAATATAACCAGATTGGGATTTATAATAGTTTAAGATATACAATTCTATTTTATTAGAAAACAAAACTCATTACATTACATCAAAAATAAAATTACACTACAACCTCTTCTTATGAAATCTACATGTTAACTTTGTCAATCTCGTATGATTTCACAACTAGGTGCAAATGTGAATTCTTCAAATTAAAAAAGGCTCTTGAGAACCTCTCTATTCATCAATCCAATCCTAGATCTAATAGAACTAACTAGAAAATCCTAATTATCCACATATTTCTTGAGTACCGATCTATTCGGCAGGATATCAACATCATCACCGCGATCTCTGGACCATCTTACACAAGTCATGTCTAAACTCACCGCAGACCTGATCTGAAAAAGAAATAAAGGTGCCATTTAGGAGAAAGATGAACAAACACGTGGATATGTAAGAACAAGAAAAAATGGGATATGGAGGAAGGATAGATAACAAACCTACAGATCGTGAACAACAACGAGGAGTCGGGCGCAGGGTGAATGGCCGCTCAAGATCCGGCGCAAGATGAACAGCCTCTCAAGATCTAACGCGGGATGGAATGCCTCTCAAGGTCCAACGTGGGATGAACGGTCATACCAGGGAGAGGAGTGTTGTGATACAGGGTTGGCTGTATGTGGTGCATGAGAGTGCAGCGGGGCTGGGGACTAGGTTTCCCTATCATATATAAAGAATGAGCCAGGTTCAGGTTTTGTTGCATGAGATGCGCTTGCACAAAGGGCCCAATATTGACAAATTAGTCACAGTTTGGGTGCCTAAAAGGCCAAATCATGGTCATAATTGGGTCACACCATTTTGTAGTGTACGACAAAAATTTAACGGTGATTGCAATGGATAGCACAACGGGAGAATTCCTCTGTTGGCCAAGCGCGGTGTCCTTGTGTACCAGATAACACGACACTAATATATGTCATTATCGAGTCTGCCAGGGCGTATGATCATTACAAGAGCATAAATCAATTGTAGCTAGTTTCGAAATAATATTATCGAACCCACATAGAGCTATTTGGTTAAGGTATGTATGCCCCTCTTCACTATCTACCGAAGGATACTTGTAAGTTGTCTTTGATTTCAAGTAAAAGTTGTTTGAAGGATTTGTGTTTGTCTACAAGAAAGTAACAAAAGCAAGTAAACTAAACAAGTAATGAAAGCGCTGGTAAATGGTGTTGGAACTCAATAAGACGAAGGATTTGTGTTTGAAGGATTTATGATCACCGCAAGACAACCTCTTCTTATGAAATCTACATGTTAAATTTGTCGATCTCGTATGATTTCACAACTAGGTGCAAATGTGAATTCTTCAAATTAAAAAAGGCTCTTGAGAACCTCTCTATTCATCAATCCTAGATCTAATAGAACTAACTAGAAAATCCTAATTAGCCATATATTTCTTGAGTACCGATCTATTCGGCATGACATCCACATCATCACCGTGATCTCCGGACCATCTTACACAAGTCATGTCTAAACTCGCCGCATACCTGGTCTGAAAAAGAAATAAAGGTGCCATTTAGGAGAAAGATGAACAAACACGTGGATCTGTAAGAACAAGAAGAAATGGGATATGGAGGAAGGATAGATAACAAACCTGAATATCGCGAACAACAACGAGGAGTCGGGCACAGGGTGAATAGCCGCTCAAGATCCGGCGCAGGATGAACAACCTCTTAAGATCCAACGTGGGATGGAATGCCGCTCAAGATCCAACGTGGGATGAACGGTCGTACCAGGGAGAGGAGTGTTGTGATACAGGGTTGGTTGTATGTGGTGCGTGAGAGTGCAACTGGGCTGGGGACTAGGTTTCCCTATCATATATAAAGAATGAATCAGGTTCAGGTTTTGTTGCATGAGATGCTCTTGCACAAAGGGCCCAATATTGACAAATTAGTCACACTTTGGGTGCCTAAAGGGCCAGATCATGCTCATAATTGGGTCACACCATTTTGTAGTGTACGACAAAAAATTAACGATTATTGCAATGGACGGCGCAACGGGAGAATGCCTCTGTTGGCCAAGCACGGTGCCCTTGTGTACCACATAACACGACACTAATATGTGTAAGTCTGCCAGGGCGTATGATCATTACAAGAGCATAAATCAATTGTAGCTAGTTTCGAAATAATATTATCGAACCCACATAGAGCTAATTGGTTAAGGTATTTATGCCCCTCTTCACTATCTACCGAAGGATACTTGTAAGTTGTCTTTGATTTCAAGTAAAGGTTATTTGAAGGATTTGTGTTTGTCTGCAAGAAAGTAACAAAAGCAAGTGAACTAAACAAGTAATGAAAGCGCTAGTAAATGGTGTTGGAACTCAATAAGGCTAAAATGTTCTCGGAGATATAGGATACACCACTAGCATATGACAATTATTCATGATTAGGATGATCTATTTGTTTCGTCATGATATGTGTGGAGAGAGCTCCATAATAAGATGTTCACTACAAGATTCGTGAGCAGTCGCTTCTTGAATCAGGTATTGAGGTCATCTCTAAATAACCACTACGATGCCTGAGAGTGATACATTGCAAATGTATCTATAATTTTTGATGTTCCATGCTTGGTTTTATCCACTTTCTTGTGTTTTGTCCATACTTTGGAGTACTTTTCATATGATTTCGTGGACTAACCTATTAACAAGAGCCACAGTGCCAGCTGCCTGTTTTCTGTTGTTTTTGATTCTAGGAAAGTCAGAAAATGAATATTCTCGGAATTGGACGGGACAAAAGCCAAAGTGCCTATTTTACCGGAAGTCATTTGGAGCCAGAATACGAGACGCAGAGGAGCCAGGGGGCACCACACCACCTGGCCGCGCGGGCCAGGACTGGCCGCGCCAGGGGGTGGTGTGGCCAGCCCAGGCACCCCCTCGGCCTCCCTCTTCACCTATAAGTTGCCTTCTAACCTAAAAACTCAAGGGGGTCAACGTTTTTCCAGAAGGAGTTCTGCTCCGCCGCCACCACCAGATTCCACGAAACAGCACCAGAAACTCCGTTCTGGCACCCTGCCGGGACAGGGAATTAGAGGAGATCATCGCCATAATCACCACAATCGCTTCTCCATCGACCATCCATGTTTCCCCCATCTATGAGTGAGTAATCCCCCAATGTAGGCTATGGGGATGGTAGGGATTGGATGAGATCGTTCATGTAATGGCATCAGATTGTTAGAGCATGGTGCCTAGTATCTTTTATTAGTGCTTTATGACTTTGTTGCGACTTGTTGTGCTTAATGCTTGTCACTAGGGCCCGAGTGCCATGATTTCAGATCTGAACATGTTATTGATTCATTATGATAGTATTGTTTATGGTCTTATCTGCAAGTTGTATACACACGTTGTTGTCCGGAACCAATGGCCCCGAAGTGACAGAAATCGGGATAACCGGAGGGAATGGCTTTGATGTGAGGATCACATATGTTCACGGAGTGTTAATGCTTTGCTCCGGTGCTCTATTAAAAGGAGCACCTTAATTTCTAGTAGTTCCCTTGAGGCCCTGCTGCAAACGGGATGGCAGGACAAAAGATGTTGTGCAAGTTCTCATTGCGAGCACGTATGACTATATATGGAACACATGCCTAGGATTATCTAGTACTTGGAAGCTTTATCTTATTTATCTGCAATTGCCCTATGTTCTGATTGCTATGTGAATTGTCTTTTCCATGCAACGCTCGTCCATTCATCCCTATGCCTACCACACTCGAATCCTACTGTTTACTGCTATTGTTACTGCCGTCTTTACTTTACTACTGCTTCTACTTTACTATTTACTACAAAACTGTTGCTACTGATAAACTGTTGTGAGCAAGATTGTTTCCAGGTGCAGCTGAATTGACAACTCAGTTGTTAAGGCTTATAAATATTCTTTGGTTCCCCTTGTGTCGAATCAATAAATTGGGTTTCACTTCCCTCGAAAATACTGCGGTACACCCCTATACTTATGGGTCATCAAGACTATTTTCTGGCGCTGTTGCCGGGGAGCATAGCTTTATTTATCAAGTTCACTTGGATTCTCTATTGTTCGCTGCTATCCATCCATCATGGGTAAGTCTCGTGATGGCAAGTTTCCTATTTTACCATCCACTACAAGAAGAGGTACGGTTCTGAACACCTCTGCTGCTCTAGATTCACCATCTGTTATAAGTAAGCTCGTTACACCACCACATACACATGCTACACACACTGCTACTACTGCTTAGTCTGAAACTTCTGATGCTTATGATGTTGCTTCTACTGTGCTTGATAAGAGTGGTTCATTAGGTCCTTTCCTAGATGCTACGATTGTTAGAACTATAGCTGGAAATACTGAAACTCCTAATGAAGACACTACCACACCTGTTAGTTTACCTGAGTCTAGTGATAGCCCTGATTGCTTGATTAGTACTTTCCTGCAGAAATATTTTCCTCCTAGTGCTAGACATGCTATTTTGTAGGAACTTTTTGATTTTAAACAGGGAGCAAAAGAGATATTGCCTGAATCTTGGGCAAGGTTTTGTGCTTTGATTCATGCATAGGCTGGAAGTCCATTACCTAAGAATGAGCTTCTTGATATATTTTATAATGGACTAACCGAGGAATCTAGGACATACCTAGATAGTTGTGCTGACTGTGTTTTCAGGAATAGGACTCCCAAGGAAGCTGAGGAATTAATGGCTAAAATAAGCAAGAATTATGAAGATTGGACTCCTCCTAAACAAGCTATACCTGAAGTAATTGTACCTGAACCTACTATTCCGGTACCTATTCCAACATCAAAGAAGAGGGGAGTTATTGAATTAAATGATGAAGTGATGAAGGAAGCTAAGAAATGTCTTAAGGAGAAGGGAATTAAAGCTGCAGATGTGAAGAATTTACCTTCTATAGAAGAATTATCTAAGCCTATTCCCTACTCATCCACTATCGAGGTACACTCTCTCCAACACTTTGATGAAGGTGATATCCCTTATTCTAAACCTCCTGATCAATGCTTAGAAGAATTCGATATCTTTATTGTTAAGCAGGATAATTTTAATAAAAGGGTGCAAAATCATCTAATGGAAAACACTAGAGCTATTGTTGAGTTAAAAGATATTGTGGAAAGAACCTCTAATGATGTTAAAATGATTGTTAAACACTTTCAAATGGTTCAAACTCAAATAGATCAACTCATTAAAGTGCAAAAAGACTTGCTAGTTAATGCTGCTAAAGAAAAACATGCTTATGAAATTAGAACTATAAGTGGTGCTACTACCCAGGATCCTCTATATCCTGAGGGGCATCCCAAAAGAATTGAGCAGGATTCTCAACAAGCTGAAAATAGTGGCTCTACTCGTAAGAAAAGGAAAAAAGAAACATAAAACTATTGTAGAACCCTCAGAACCTGCTATAGATCCTAATAGTATATATGTCTCTGATGCTGAAATTGAAAGTGGTAATGAAGAAAATGAAGTTCCTAATGAAGAAAAAGTTGAAGAAGAACCTGAAAACCACACTAAGAATACTAAATACACTAAAGAAGATTTTGTTGCTAAGAAACATGGTAGTGAAAGAGAACCTTGGGTCCAAAAACCTATGCCTTTCCCTGATAAGAAACACAAGTCAAATAAAGATGAACACTATAATAAGTTTTGTGAGTGGATGAAACCTTTATTCCTGCAAATTCCTTTGACTGACGCTATTAAATTGCCTCCTTACTCAAAGTATATGAAGTATATTGTCTCGAATAAAAGGAAGATCCCTAATGAAGAAATCTCTACTTTGCTTGCTAATTATTCCTTTAATGGTAAGGTTCCAAAGAAACTTGGAGACCCAGGGATTCCAACTATCCCTTGCTCTATTAAGAACAGTTATGTTAGAGCTGCTTTGTGTGATTTGGGAGCTAGAGTTAGTGTTATGCCTTTCTCTCTCCATAAGAGGCTTCAACTAGAAAAATTAATACCAACTGATATATCTTTGCAAATGGCTGATAAATCTACCACTATACCTATTGGTATATGTGAGGATGTACCTGTTCAAGTGGCCCATAATTGCTTGATATTAACTGATTTTGTTGTCCTTGAAATGCCTGAAGATGATAATATGTCTATTATTCTTGGGAGACCTTTTCTTAATACTGCAGGAGCTGTTATTAATTGTAATCAACGAAAGGTGACTTTCAATGTTAATGACAAGGAACATACTGTCTATTTACCCAAGAAGATTGAAAGAACTTATGGTTTGAATTCAATTGAACATGTTGAGGGTATTCAAGTTGGAGAAATATATTGTCCCATACCAAGAGAAAAATTTGAAACTATTATGATTGGGACCATTGCTATCAAGGTTGAGGTAACATAATCATTAGCGGAATGCAAAGTTTTGTCTCATATGAAATTGTTTTGGTAACAAGACTTGATCAACCTTGTTAACAAAAGGATATCATTGAACAAAACAATGTTTTCACCATGATTATCTCCGCTTACTTCTATTCTATCCATTTTAGTTTTTGCTTATGCCTAACTTAAAGGCGTTAAAGAAAAGTACTTATTGGGAGATAACCCAAAAGTTTTATATGAGTCTTGGAAGTTATTACTTCAGTAATAACCACTCCTTATCCTTTTTATTTGCTTTTTGTGCCAAGAGTAACCTCTAATGAGAGAGAAGTAATGATTGGGAAAGTTGCTGCCCCGAAACAGATTTCTGTGCTTCACCGTAAAAATTCATGTAAAATCTCTGAACGTCTTTTTGAGGCATGAATTTTTGTGCTTCTGCCCAGCTTGTTATCTAACTTTCTTTAGTTCAACACTTTTTGATTTGAGCAATAGAAGGTCTTCGAAACAATTCGTCTTTACCTGCTGGTCTGTTTTGACAGATTTCTGCCATTTTCTGCATTTGCTTCTTGTTGGTTCCTTTTTGAGTTCTTTTGGGGAATTGAGCTTTTTGAGGGAAGTGCTACAGTAGCTTGTGTTTAATGAAAGTTTTATTGGTGTTGGAACTGAACCTAAAGACTTATTATCTTGAGTGCACTAATGTTGCTAATAAAGATTGTGTGAAGTTTTGTATGAAGGAAAAATTTCACGTGTATGGAAGAAATAAGTAATGAGATGAAGGATGGACTAAAGCTCAAGCTTGGGGATGCCACGCGTGTCACCCCAAGAAATATCCAAGAAGTACAAGCGTCAAAGCTTGAGGATGCCCAAGGCATCCCCTTCTTCATCAATAAAAATCCCAGGTTTCTTCCAAACGCTTCATTTTTATTGCTTTATGCACGGTTGTGTTGTTCTTGGAGCGTCTTGTTTTTCGTTTTCGTTTTGGTTTTTCGTTTGCTTTTGTTTGCTTAGTTTTCTGAATAAATTGGTTGGACCTCCTCTTTCATGCATTGGTTTTCAAATAGTTTGGTTTGGTTTGGAAAAGAGTAGGAAAGCTCATGCTTAAGTGGCAAAAGGAGTTTGTTTTTGACTGTGGCCTATGCTTTGTCATGCCATGCTTGATATTATTTTGGCTTTATGCTTAGTATTCTTTGCTGTAGCATGACTTGTTATAAACAATTGAGATTTCTTAATGTGCCTTGGATGAATCATGCGTTGTTTTAGCATAATTAAAGCATAGTATAGTGGTATTCTCCTTTAATGCTTTATTTGGGTTGACTTGGCACATGCTCACACCATGTTATGACTATCTCAAGTCACCATAAGCCTTTATGATCCTTTAGTTTTCAACTTGTAGTATCACTTTATGCTTTGATCAATGATGTTTTGTCGCTCTGCATGATTATGGCCATTATTGCTCTCTTAGTTTGTCGCTCCCAGTCTTTTGCTAGCCTCCACAACCAAGTATGAGTTCCACTCATGCATCCAACTCCCTAAACCAAGTTATTCCAAAGAGTACACCATACCTATCTACTAGCTTATGCTATTCCAAGTATATTCATGCTTTTGTTTATCTTCCAAATTAAACTTGTTATGAGAAAACTAGTGATTAAAGCTCTCACGAACTTGATGGCACACTTTACTTTTTCTTGCATTTAATAAACTTGAACCATTGGGTCCTTCTTTGTTGCGTATATGCTTGCGCTTTATAAGTTTAAATTAGCAGAACCATGTATCATGGGGAACGCTTTCAACATTGCACTTGTACTTTGTACCCTGTTGATATCATGTTCTTTTGCTTATGGGTCCCGACGGTGTGAAATAAAAGTGGAACTTGTAAGATCATGGAGTTTGTATGTGTGTTAGATAAACGCCTGGGCCGCTAGCCTAAGCCATGCCTAATCATGGTGGAAACTTGCAGCATCACCATAATGAGCACTCTATGAAGCATCCTCAATAAAAACCTATGCAAATAGCAAATAAAAAGATCGTTGAGATGCTCATTGTCTGGTTGCCTTATCATTTTGATTATGGGATAGCTCCTGTATCATGTGCAAGGGGTACCCCGTTGGCGGTTCTTTATGATACATATGTACTTACAATGACAACAACTTACTTGTGACTAAAGTTGAGTAGCATGAGGTTCGGTGTTCGTAAGTAAGGGGCATGAGATTTCGGTTTATAACTTGTCAAGCATATCCTCTTAGTTGTGTCACTTTAACCTTAATCACCTTCAAGATGCTTATGATAGGGGCAATGAGAGCTGAAAGCTATAAGTACCATAATTTTTGGAAGCTCTTTATGAGACTTGAATCCCTACTTCCTTTTATAAAAATGCCTTTCTTCCACCATTATATTGAGTCTCCACCTTCTACCTTTATGCACCTACTTTGAGAGCATAGTGGCCATTCTTAGTTCTATGTGCATTGTCCCAAGACTAGTTGATTGATGCATACTTTGATATTGCTTGTTTTAAACTATTTGTATCTAGTCACTCTTATGAACTTTGAAGGTTTCCTATGCATTTATATTTGCTACTCTATGAGGGACAAGCTGAATACTATTATGCTATGTTTTCTTTATGTGAAACAAACAAACGTCTTGCAAAGCATTATTATTCATGAATCTTTTGTTTGTACCTTTTCATGTTGCATCATAGTTTCTTTGTCTTATTGCTAGAACTTTGTCTTTCATGTTATGATTGAAGTACTATGATCCCAGCTTTGAATGTTTTACAAATACTTTGATCAAGTCTTTGATGGTGCATGTCACCTCAAAAATTATTCTTTCTTTTTATCACTTACCTACTCGAGGACGAGCAGGAGTTAAGCTTGGGGATGTTGATACTTTGCAAATGTATCTATAATTTTTTATGTTCCATGCTTGGTTTTATCCACTTTCTTGTGTTTTGTCCACACTTTGGAATACTTTTCATATGATTTCGTGGACTAACCTATTAACAAGAGCCACAGTGCCAGCTGCCTATTTTCTGCTGTTTTTGGTTCCAGGAAAGTCAGAAAATGAATATTCTCGGAATTGGACGGGACAAAAGCCAAAGTGCCTATTTTATCGGAAGTCATCTGGAGCCAGAATACGAGACGGAGAGGAGCCAGGGGCCACCACACCACCTGGCCGCGCGGGCCAGGCCTGGCCGCGCCAGGGGGTGGTGTGGCCAGCCCAGGCACCCCCTCGGCCTCCCTCTTCGCCTATAAGTTGCCTTCTGACCTAAAAACTCAGGGGGGTCAACATTTTTCCAGAAGGAGTTCCGCTCCGCTGCTACCACCAGATTCCACGAAACAGCACTAGAAACTCCGTTCTGGCACCCTGCCGGGACGGAGAATTAGAGGAGATCATCGCCATCATCGCCACCATCGCTTCTCCATCGACCCCCTCGGCCATCTTATAGTCGGAAGGGGAGGCCGAGGGGGTGCCTGGGCTGGCCACACCACCCCCTGGCGCGGGCCAGGCCTGGCCGCGCGGCCAGGTGGTGTGGCCACCCTCTGGCCCCTCTCCGTCTCGTATTCTGGCACTTGATCACTTCCAGAAAAATAGGCACTTTGGCTTTTGTCCCGTCCAATTCCGAGAATATTCATTTTCTGACTTTCCTGGAACCAAAAACAGCAGAAAACAGGCAGCTGGCACTATGGCTCTTGTTAATAGGTTAGTCCAAGAAATCATATGAAAAGTACTCCAAAGTTGGAACAAAACACAAGAAAGTGGATAAAACCAAGCATGGAACATCAAAAATTATAGATACATTTGCAATGTATCATTGGGGTACCATATGTTTTCTTGCCGTCCTTGGGAAAGGAAGGGGTTCAACATAAGGTCCTTCTTATTTAATGGCTCTATAGGGTCCACCATTTTATTCAACTTGCTCGGGTGGTGGAGTATATTGAAGCTAATCTTTCTTTGGATCTTCAATGTATTTTGTAAAAGGCTAAAGGATTTGCAGAATAATATCATCATCAAGTTGAAGTTCATTAGCAGTTTTCTTAACCTTAACGGGTTCCTTATAAGAATTGAGACAATCATATCCAATTTATATCCCTCCGTCTCCGCCTAAATCAAATCTCCAAGTTTCTTTATTGTGACGAATTCGTTCTAAGAGTTCCCAAGATTTAGTTATAGTTAAGTCCATAAAAGAACTTCTGGAATTAGTGTCAAGTTCACTCTTAATATCTTGATTAAGTCCCCCATATAAAATATGTAGAATGTACCATTCAGGTAAATTAATATGGGGACATCTATTAAGGATGGATTTATACCTTTTGAAGGCTCTTACCAAACCTTCTCCTGGGCGATTCTTGAAATTCGTGATTGCCCTCCTTACTTAAGCAGTCTTTACTTTGGGAAAGAATCAAAATACAAATTCTCCTTTGAGCGTTTTCCAAGTATCAATTTTCTCCGCAGGGCAAATTCTATACCAAGCTAAAATAGTGTTGGTTAGAGATTGGATAAACAATTTAAGTTTCAATTCATCATCAGAATAACCTTCCAATTTAAACGTCCAACATAATTAGGTAAAATGCATTAGGTGAGAGTAAGGATCCTCATCTTGATCATCTCCTACAAAAGTTTTCTCCTTAACAATTGCGATAAAACGAGGGTTAATTTAACCTCATATTTTGGTTCGCTCCCTGACGAAGGGTTAACTCATCAATGCCCATCGTTGATGGACTTAGGTTCAAGGAATTGGGGAGCGCTGGAGGAATCAATTGGCTAGCAAACAAGCACATAGGTGACACGAGGTTTTACCCAGGTTTAGGCCTCGAAGAGGACCCTAATCCTGCTTGTCTGCTCTTGATTATCGAGGAGTTGAAAGTTACAAGGGGTGTGCAGATGCAATCTGGCGAGGTGTATGCGAGGGTTGTGTGTTGTTCTCCTCGCTGCCCCCTCCTAGCCTTTATATAGGGAGGCTAGGTCACGGGATAGCAGGTCAAGTCGGTTACAGATTAGGGTTTCCCCTTTAAATTTATATCTACACTTTGTCGTGCCCTTCAAGAAGTCAAACTCCTATGGGCCACCCGAATCCTTAATGGGATGCGTTCGCATTGTGTACTCCTTCTTGGGATAGACTGTATAGGCTAATCTCGAGTACCTGTAAGGTATACCCATGTCAGTATCCCCCGAGTGTCTAGCCGAATCATAGATTTGGCTGGAGACTATAAGTCTTTCGAGTGCATGGGATATAAGCTTATCCGAAGTTCTTTTGGGTGTCGTATTTTGTGCCATAGGGATTTTTGATATGCGTGCCTAATTCATCTAACAGATTGGGATCATTTAACTACCTTAGGGCAAAACAATGTTATCTACTAAAACTCGAGTCCCCGGACTCGAATTCAGAATAATGCTGGCGTAATTCGAATCCTGCCACGGAGGTCTTATAGAGTCCAATTCCAGTGTTTGGGTATGAGCACTCGATGCGTCCATCAAGGCCTTTTTCATCGCACCTGTGGGCATGGATTATTTTTGGTAGAGCGCATCATGTGCGTTGCCAGGCCTTTTGCAGGTCTTACCTTCACGTTGTTAATGCAACATATGAAAGTTTATTCACCATGGAGGTGATTCGGGTGACCCAGGAGATGTTGTCTCTTTGTGGGGGGTATGTTCAGCGATTGTGATTCAGAGTCGCCGAATGCTTCGAATACTCATGATGCAGACGTGGTCAACTCTTTTTGCCATGTATAATTATTTTTTGTTTCATAGGGTGTGCAAACAGCGCTCCCTATGGGAGTAGCCCCCCGAGTGCCTATTCGAGTCGAACACTCGAGTAGGGACTTTGAACAATTGTTGATTGTTGTCATTAGTTTTGTCTTTGCCGATTGTGCTTTTAGCGCTCCCTATGGGAGGATCCCCCGAGTCCGCTATCAAATCGTGAATTCGAAAGAGGGGGTTGAGATGGAAATGTCTTGCATGTGTGTATGATGGTACTTCTATGTCCTTTTATAATATTCGGGTGCACAGCCAGCGTTCATGTTAGGAGTAGCCCTCGAGTGCTTGGTCGAGTCGTAGAGTCGACCAAGGACTAGATGAGTCGAAGAGAAAGCTCCTGCTGGAGTGGGTTTCGTGATGACGTTAGTGCTAACGACCCAATGAGGTTAGTTGCTGATGGCTCAAAATATATCGAGCTCGTGGGGAACCCCAAGAGGAAGGTATGATGAGCACATCAACAAGTTTTCCCTCAGTTATGAAACCAAGGTTATCGAACCAGTAGGAGCAAGGAAACAACCCCAAGGTGTTGTTTCCAACTTGTAATCCTGCACAACACAACCACATAACTTTGCCCCAACTTACACTAAGGCTGTCAATCTCACCGGTTTTGCTGAAAACAAAGGATTAAACGTATTGTGTGGAAGATAGTAATTGCTTGCAGAAAGTAAATAGTAAACAATAAATAGTAGATGGTAGATTGATGGTAAAAGGATGGATAGGGGTCCATAGTTCACTAGAGGTGATTCTCCTTAAGACGGATAACATGTTGGGTGAACAAATTACAGCGGGGCAATTGACAGACACCGAGAAAGCATACATGCATATGCTAATTATCTTGACTCCTATGAGATTTGATTGGGCAATACAACATTATACATAGACCGTAATGGAACTGCATCTATGACTAATAATCCACCTTCAGGTTATCATCCGAACCCCCTCCAGTATTAAGTTGCAAGCAACAGATAATAGCGTTAAGCAAAGTGTGTAAAGTAAATAATACGATTGTCCTATGGACAAAGGATTGTTGTTTTCTCCCTAGTAGAAAAAGCACATCTAGTACCTTAGAGATTCCTGTCACTTCTCCAGATTACTAGAGGCATGAACCCACTATCGAGCATAAATAATCCCTCTTGGAGTTGCTAGCATCTACTTGTCCAAGATAGCTACTAATAACGGAAAGCATGCAAGATTACAAATAACATAGACATGATAGAATAAATAATCAATATGAAGTAGCATCTCAATATCCATCGGATCCCCGCAAACACAACATGTAAGATTACAAAAAGATGATCTTGATCATAAATAGAGCTCACAAGATCTAAACATGATAGCACAAAGGAGGAGAACCAACCATCTAGCTACTACATGGACCCGTAGTCGAAGGATGAACTACTCACGTATCACACCAGAAGCAGTCATGGTGATGAAGAAGGCCTCCAGGATGATCTCTCCCCTCGGGCAGGGTGCCGGGAAGAGCTTCAGATCCCTCCCAATCTAGGGATGGAGACGACGGCGGCTACAAACTCCTTCGTGGAATTTTGATCGGGTACTTAGGGTTTTCATCCCGGGAGGCTTTTATAGGCGGAAGGGCAAGGTCGGTGGAGCGCCAGGGGGGCACACCAGGTGGCGGTGCGCCTAGGGCTGGCCACGCCACCCTAGGGTGTGGGCGCCTTGGGGCCCCTCTTCGGCTCCGTGTTGCTTCGGGTAAAAAATTGACTTTGGCTTTTGTCTGGTCCAATTCCGAGAATATTTCCTTACTAGCTTTTCTGAAACCAAAAACAGCAAAAAAAGGCAACTGGCACTGTGGCATCTTGTTAATAGGTTAGTTCCAGAAAATGTAAAAAATACTCCAAAGTGTGTACAAAACATAAGAAAATAGATATAAAACAAGCATGGAACATAAAAAATTATCGATACGTTTACGACGTATCAACATCCCCAAGCTTAACTCCTTCTCGTCCTTGAGTAGGTAAGTGATAAAAAGAATAATTTTTGAGGTGACATGCACCATCACAATCTTTATCAAGGTATTTGTAAAACATTGATAGTTGGGATCATAGTACTCTAACATAGACATGAAAGATATAGTTCTAACAATAAGATATAGAAACTATGTTGTAACATGAAAAGGTACAAACAAACGATTCATGAATAACAATGCTTTGCTCACATATAGAAAACATAATGAGAATGGTATCCAGCTTGTCCCTCATAGTGTAGCAAAACATAAATGCATAGGACACCTTCAAAGTTCGTAAGGGTGACTAGATACAAATAGTTTAAGAACAAGCAATATCAAGGTTATGAATCAATCTACAAGTTTTGGGACAATGCACATTAAACTAAGAATGACCACTATGCTCTCTCAATAGGTGCATAAAGATACAAGATGGAGACTCAACATAAAAGTAAAAGAAAGGCCCTTCATAGAAGGAATCAAGGATTCAAGTCTCATAAAGAGCTTCCAAAAATTATGGTACTTACTAGCTTTCAGCTCTCATTCCCCTATCATAAGTATCTTTAGGTGATTAAGGTTAAAGTGAGCAAATATGAGGATATGCTTGACAAGTTATAAGGTGAAAATCTCATGCCCCTTGCTTACGAGTACCATTCCTCATGCTACTCAACTTTAGTCACAAGTAAGTTCTTGTAATTGTAAGTATATGTGTATCATAGAGAACCGCCAACGGGGTACCCCTTGCCCGATGATACAGAAGCTTCCCCATATCAAAATGACAAGGCAAGCTAACAATGAGCATCTCAACGATCCTTCTATTTGCTATTTGCATAGGGTTTTCCCTTTCTTTTTTTTCTTTTTTTCTTTTTTATTTAGGATGCTTCACAGATTGCTTAGTATGGTTATGCTGCAAGTTTCCACCATGATTAGGCATGGCTTAGACTAGCTGCCCAGGCATTTCTCTAACACATATACGAACTCCATGAGCCTTAGAAGCTCCCCTTTCATTTCACACCGCCGGGATCCATAAGCAAAAGAACATGATATAAACTAAATAAAGTGCAATGTTGAAAGCGTTCCCCATGGTAACATGGTTCTACTAATTCACAACTTACAAAACGCAAGCATATACGCAACATAGATCGGCACAATGGTTCAAGTTTATTAAGTGCAAGAAAGTAAAGTGTGCCATCATGTTCGTGAGAGCTTTAATCACTAATTTTCACATAACAAGTTTAATTCGGAAGGTAGATAAAAACATGAATATACTTGGAATAGAAATAATGCTAATAGGTAGGTATGGTGGACTCTTTGTAATAACTTGGTTTTATTTGGAGTTGGATGCATGAGTGGAACTCATACTTGGTACAAGTGGAGGCTAGCAAAAGACTGGGAGCGACCAACTAAGAGAGCAATAATGGCCATAATCATGCAAAGCGACAAAACATTATTAATTAAAGCATAAAGTGATATTACAAGTCGAAAACTAAATGATCATAGAGGCTATGGTGACTTGGTATAGTCTTAACATGGTGTGAGCATGCACCAAGTCAACCCAAATAAAGCATCAAAGGAGAATACCACAATATTATGCTTTTATATGCTAAAACAACGCATGATTCTTTTAAGGCACATTAAGCAATCTCAATTGTTTGTAACAAGTCATGCTACGGCAATAATCACTAAGCATGAAGTCAAAGCAATATCAAACATGACATGATAAAGTCTAGGCCATAGTCAAAACAAGACTCCTTTTATACCACTTATAAGCATGAACTTTCCTACTCTTTTCCAATCCAAATCAACTTATTTGAATACTAATGTATGAATGCGGGGGTCCAACCAATTTATTTAAGCAAACTAAGCAAAATAAAACTAAAAACAAAGACGAAGACGCTCCAAGAACAACACAATTGTGCATGAAACAATAAAAATGAAGTGTTTGGAAGAAAACCTGAGATTTTTATTGATGAAGAAGGGGATGCCTTGGGAATCCCCAAGCTTTGATGCTTGTACTTCTTGAATAATTCTTGGGGTGACACGGGTGGCATCCCCAATCTTGAGCTTTTGTCCATATTTCATCTTATCACATTGTTCTTCCCTACACTTTAAAATTTCCTTCATACAAACTTTACACAATCTTCATTAGCAACATTAGTGTACTTAAGATAATAAGTCTTTAGGTTCAGTTTAAACACAAATAAAACTTCCATTAAAACACAAGGTACTGTATAAATTCCTTTTAAAACTTCAAGTGATCAAAGAGAACTCAAAGAGAAAGAGATTAAGAGGCAAATGCAAATAATGGCAGAAATCTATCAAAACAGACCAGCCGGTAAAAACCAATTTTTTAGAAGACCTTCTGTTGCTCAAATCGAAAAGTGGTAAACTAAAGAAAGTTAGACAACAACCTGTGGCAAAAGCACAACAAATTTCAGCTGAAACCGACATACCAGAGATTTTTCACGAATTTTTACAATGAAGCACAAAAATCTGTTTCGGGACAGCAACTTTCCCAAGCGTTTTCTCTCTCATTAGAGGTTACTCTTGGCACAAAAACCACACAAAAAGGATAAGGCGAGGTTATTACAGAGGAAATAACTTCCAAGACTCAACAAAATAAAAACTTATTGACTACAAATTTGAGTTATCTCCCAATAATTGCTTTTCTTTAATGCCTTTGAGCTAGGCATATGAAGCAAGATTCAAGTATTCTCAAATGAAGAAGCATTAAGACCAAATTTTGTTTTAATATGAGAGGCAAAAGGAATCTTCTCTCTCTTCTTGGGAAAGTGTTATATACCTTTCTTGAGTGGGAATTGATATTTAATGGTGCCTTCTTTCGTATCAATAATGCACCAATAGTTCTAAGAAAAGGTCTTCCCAAAATAATAGGACAAGAAGCATTGCATTCAACATCCAAAACATAAAAATCAACGGGGCCATAGGTATTTTTAAACATAATAAGAACATCATTAATACTCCCCATGAGTTTCTTTTTAGCATAATCATCAAGTTGGACATCTAAATAACAATCTTCCAATGGTGGTAAATCAAGCATTTCATAAATCTTTCTAGGCATAATAGAAACACTACTATCAAGATCACATAAAGCTTTGAGATCAAAATCATTCAATTTCATATTAATGATGGGTTCCCAACCATCTTCTAATTTCATAGGGATAGAAGCTTTATGTTTCATCTTGTCTTCTTTAATTTTTTATGAGAGCATCAGTAATGTGTTTTGTAAAGGCCATATTCATAGCACTAGCATTAGGACTTTTAGCAAGCTTTTGTAGGAACATAATTACTTCAGAGATATTGCAACCATCAAGATCAAAATCATAATTACCATCCAAGGTAGTAGAGCTAATGTTTCCCATATTTCGAAGAATTTTAGCATTTTTATTGGAAAAGGTTCCATTGGTTTTAGGTGTTGTTGCAATAGGAATGGGGATTTCATGTGGTTTGCTAGCATCAACATTAGCGGTGGTGATAGTACAAATACTACTATTTATATCAATTTCATCTTCTCTTTCCCAGTTAGCATGCAATTCATCTTTTACAGTCTAACATTTTCATCAATTCTAACTTGTATGGCATTAGTAGCAGCAAAGGGATTTTCTATAGTTTCAGGTTTAGCAGCCATTTTATTAATCAAAGAGGATTGTGCTTCAAACAAAGATGATATATTTCTTTTAGCATTTGAAATTTTTTCCTCAATAGTTTTATTGAAAGAAGTTTGTTTACTAATAAAATCTTTAAGCATGACTTCAAATTCAGAGGGTGCACTCCTATTGTTGTTGTAGGAATTTCCATAAGCATTACCATTATTGGGAGGATATGGCCTATAATTGTTATTACCAAAATTATTCATGTAGGCATTGTTGCTAAAATTATTATTTCTAATAAAGTTCACATCAACTTGCTCTTCTTGAGCAACCAAAGAGGCTAAGGGAACATGATTTGGATCAATATGAGCTTTCCCATTAACAAGCATAGACATAATAACATCAATTTTATCACTCAACTCGGAGATTTCTTCAACAAAATTTACCTTCTTACCTTGTGGAGCTCTCTTAGTGTGCCATTCAGAATAGTTAACCATCATATTATTAAGGAGCTTTGTTGCAGCACCCAAAGTAATGGTCATAAAGGTACCTCCAGCAGTAGAATCCAGCAGATTTCTTCAAGAATAATTCAGTCCTACATAAAAGGTTTGGATAATCATCCAAGCAGTCAGTCCATGAGTGGGACAATTCTTTACCAAAGATTTCATTCTTTCCCAAGCTTGAGCAACATGTTCATTATCAGATTGTTTAAATTTCATTATTTCACTTCTCATAGATATAATCTTAGTAGAAGGATAGTATTTCCCAATGAAAGCATCTTTGCATTTAGTCCAAGAATCAATACTATTTCTAGTTAGGGATAGCAAACATTCTTTAGCTTTTCCTCTCAAAGAAAAAGGAAACAATTTAAGCTTAATAATATCTCCATCTATATCCCTATGTTTTTGCATCTCACAAAGTTCAACAAATTTATTAAGGTGAGCAGCAACATCTTCAGTAAAAATACTAGAAAATTGTTCTTTCATAACAAGATTGAGCAAAGCAGGTTTAATTTCAAAGAAAGTAGCTTCATGAACAGGTGGAGCAATAGGTGTGCACATGAAATCATTGTTGTTGGTGCTGGTGAAGTCACACTACTTAGTATTTTCAGGAGTATTCATTTTTGTGTTTTTAATAAAGTAAGCAAACTAGTACAACTAATTTTTTTTGTTTTGGATAAAAGAAACAAGCAAACAAAACAAAAATAAACTAAGCAAAACAAAAAAATAAAGTAAATAGATTGGTTATGAGGGACTCCCCTTGTGAAGTTGTCCTTGACTCCCCGACAATGGTGCCAGAAAAAAAGGCTTGATGGCTCAAAATATATCGAGCTCATTGGGAACCCCAAGAGGAAGGTATGATGAGCACAAAATCAAGTTTTCCCTCAATTATTAAACCAAGGTTATCGAACCAGTAGGAGCAAGGAAACAACCCCAAGGTGTTGTTTCCAACTTGGAATCCTGCACAACACAACCACAACACTTTGCCCCAACTTACACTGAGGTTATCAATCTCACCGGTTTTGCTGAAAACAAAGGATTAAATGTATTGTGTGGAAGATAGTAATTGCTTGCAGAAAGTAAATAGTAAATAGTAAATAGTAGATGGTAGATTGATGGAAAAGGATGGACCGGGGTCCATAGTTCACTAGAGGTGATTCTCCTTAAGACAAATAACATGTTGGGTGAACAAATTAGAGCCGGGCAATTTACAGACACCGAGAAAGCATACATGCATATACTAATCATCTTGACTCCTATGAGATTTGATTGGGCATTACAACATTATACATAGACCGTAATCCAACTGCATCTGTGACTAATAATCCACCTTCAGGTTATCATACGAACATCCTCTAGTATTAAGTTGCAAGCATTAGATAATTGTGTTAAGCAAAGTGTGTAAAGTAAACAATACGAGTGCATATGGACAAAGGATTGTTGTTTTCTGCCTAGTAGCAATAACACATCTAGTACCTTAGAGATTTATGTCATTTCCCTAGATTACTAGAGGCATGAACCCACTATCGAGCATAAATACTCCCTCTTGGAGTTGCTAGCATCTACTTGGCCAAGATAGCTACTAACAACGGAAAGCATGCAAGATCACAAATAACATAGACATGAAAGAATCAATAATCAATCTGAAATAGCATCTCAATATCCATCGGATCCCCACAAACACAACATGTAAGATTACAAATAGATGACCTTGATCATGAATGGAGCTCACAAGATCTAAACATGATAGCACAAAGGAGGAGAACCAACCATCTAGCTACTACATGGACCCGTAGTCCAAGGATGAACTGCTCACGTATCACACCGGAGGTAGTCATGGTGATGAACAAGGTCTCTAGGATGATCTCTCCCCTCTGGCAGGGTGCCGGGAAGAGCTTCAGATCCCTCCTGATCTAGGGATGGAGATGGCGGCGGCTACAAACTCTTTCGTGGAATTTTGATCGGATACTTACGGTTTTCCTCCCGGGAGGCTTTTATATGTGGAAGGGCAAGGTCGTTGGAGCGCCAGGGGGCCCATACCAGGTGGCGGCATACCTAGGGATGGCTGCGCCACCCTAGGGTGTGGATGCCCTGGTGCCCCTCTTTGGCTTTGCTCCGGACTCCGTGTTGCTTCAGGTAAAAAATTGACTTTGGCTTTTGTCTGGTCCAATTCCAAGAATATTTCCTTACTAGATTTTATGAAACCAAAAACAGCAGAAAACAGGCAACTGACATTGTGGCATCTTGTTAATAGGTTAGTTTTTAGAAAATGTATAAAAATACCTCAAAGTATGAACAAAACATAAGAAAGTAGATACTAAACAAGCATGGAACATAAAAAATTATAGATAAGTTTACGACGTATCAGTTGCCCGCATAAGCGGTGCTGATGGAACGTGATGGACATGGGCCCCAAAGTCTGACTGAGATTTGACTAGTCACGCATAATCTTTGGTTTTAACTGCGTCTCCTTGATAACTGCGTAGTGGGGAACGTGCAGCGACGGTTCATTACTACCAATGCCATGCATCTCCATTGATGTGCGCCACACATAGAAGTGAGGATCTGCGAGCCATTGGATGGCATTCCCTAGTGCTTAAGTACGGTTTTGGGTGCGGTAATTTTCGCACTTATCTTCTTCTTCCTTTGCGCACCTCTGTCATTGCCATTCTCCTCTGCTTCAGTGCACTCATCGCTCGTGCTCACTGGACATTCTCAAAGCTTTCGTAAGCTACTTCCTCTGATCCCTCCGCCACCAAAAGATGGCGAAAAAGAAGGGAGGTGCTGTCGCTGCCGTGACGAAGAAGAAGGGAGATGTCGCCATTGGGTCCAGCGTCGCTGCCGCCACCAAGAAAAAATGTCCAAGGACCCCCGTGACAAACGGGTAATGGAGGTGCACCTCCTTGAAGGAGCATGAGCTCCAGATGCATCGCCAGGATGGTCTGCTCCCCGCTAATGAAGCAGATTACCAGATGGCAGAGCCAGAGGTAATCCCCAATCCCCTTGTTGGATTTCAGGTGATGTTTTTGGCGTTCATCCTCCGTGCTCTTTCTCTCCCCCTCCACAAATTTGTGTGAGGGTTGCTTTGTTTCTATGGGCTCCAGCTGCATCAGCTGTCCCCAAACTCTATCTTTTACATCGCGTGCTACATTACCCTCTGCGAGTGCTAGCTCGGAATTGAGCCACACTTCGGTCTCTTCAAGAAGTTATTCAAGCTGAAGAGACAGTCGGGTTCTGGCTCAGTCGTGTATGATGTCGGTGGCTGCGGGATCTACATGGACCCCAATGTCCAATACTTCAGCCTCAACATCGCCAAGTCCGTCCAAGGATGGAGGAAAAATGGTTCTACATTCGCGATCAACATGTTGACAGCGAACGACAAGGACTTGCTCCTTTTGATCCCAAGGCTGTGTGGAGGAGGAACAGGTCCTGGAAGAATGTTGTGATTTTGGCCGAGGAGGAAGAAGTTGAAGTCTTGTACAAACACATCTGCGACCTTAAGCTTGTCCAAGGTCAAGAAATCACCAGCGTTGACCTCATCCGCACATGGATGCGTCGCTAGGTGCAGCATCTGCAGGCCAGAGAGCATCCGATGTATCGCTAGACCAGTGTTGATGATATCACTCGCATCTCCAAGGAGAACATATCCTCAGACGAGGTTGACAAAAGGGTAAGGGCACTGACAAAGTATACTCCTAAGGATAAAATTCATGTAGACTCAGCCGTTCTGCCTTTCCACGCGAGTAATTCCCCTCCTGAGGTAACTTATCGTTGGGTTTTCTTTTGCTTTTATTTTTCCCGTAAGGTTTTTCTTGATCGTAGCTTGCTGCTCGTGTCAGGAATGGAAAGTGGCAACTTCGCTACCACCTTAGCTAGAGGATGTTCTTCCCTCTGAGGCCGAAGAGGATGATGAATCAGGGTCGACTGTGCCTGCACAGGAAATCCCTGACTCTAGCGAGGATAGCACTCGCAAGCGCTCCCGGAGCAAAGAATCTGACACGTCCACGCCAGAGGCTCCGAAGGATGCTACACCTGAGGTGCGCACCACTAGTCCTATTTCAGCGGTTCCTGTCCATAGCGTGGCTCCGCCACCGCTGAAGAAGCCGAAGAAATTGAAGGAGCCGATGGATGAGGATTTTGATCTGGACAACTTTGACGGGTAATTTTTTGCTAGAATGTTAAGGTTTTCCTAACTATCAATTGTCTTTTTGCTGAACGCCTTTGTGAACTTGCTGCAGTAGAACTGCATCATCGTCGTCTAACAACTGCCACTTCCTGAGGAATACCGGAGTTGTAGACTCAAAAGGTGTGGATGTGGAGGAGTCTGCACCGTCCCCAAAGATAGCGGCCAATTCCAACGCGAGGTCCTCAAGTTTGCCCCACATGGGGGAACACGGGGTTCTTGTGCGGACGCCCACCAAGAAAACACCTTCGGAGTCTTCGGGTGACCATGTAAGTGTTCAGGAGCTTTGCACTTGAAAATTTTGTTCGGGGTCGAACTTTGTGGTGATATGTGTTATCTTCTATATCCTATCCTGCAGGAGGCTATTCGTTTAGGCAAGAAGATTGTGACCCTGGGCCGACAGCATGCACGGCTAGACACTGACAACCGCCAACTGCAAAGTAAGCCTGTCAACTCTTGCCGTACCACTGAACATTTGTTTTGTTTATGCTTAATGTGTTCCCCTTGTTCTTCAGAGGAAAAAAATGATCTGCTTCGTCAAGTGACTTCCCTTGAGAAGGGCCTGAGCATGGTGGAAACCTAGCAGGATGAGGCACTCGAAGCCCTCGAGTGCCTCAAGCAGGAGTCGAAGAAGCGCGAGGAAGACCCGATAGCTGCCACAACCCACAAACAAAATGGGTTCGTAGAACAACTTTTCTCTATCGCCCGAGCACTCTCTGGTATTTGTTTGCTTACTCTTTCATTGTTCTTGTATTTTCTTATTTGGCCATGCTTGCTGATTTGTTGAAGTGCAATCCCAGATGTCTTCGGTGTTGGATTTGACCGCCAGGCTTTGGCCCGTGAGGACTATTTGGCTCGTGTTGTCACGGCAGTCAAAGATCATGGTGCTTCCACCTAGGACACCCTTGAGAAGGCTAGAACCGTTCTGGGATGCCTTCGTGAAGTGATGCTCCCCATGCCAAGCTGATTGAAGATCTTGATGGCCTAGTCGCAACCTTCACGAGTGGCATTCCCTCGCATTTTAAGAACGCGTAGAAGGGGGCCGGCACATCCTTGGGGTTGGCAATGGCGTAGGCTTGTGGTGCGAATTTGGACGTCAACCGGATTACTTCAAAGATGCCGATGACCGCGGAGGGCCAAGAGGTAGTTTTTTCTCCCTTTGCTACTCGCTTTCATAAATATTAGCCTCGGCTCCTAGAGACACTCGCCAAGTACTCTGTGGAGCAAAAACGACTGAACACGGCGAAAGCTACAGCGTTAGGGGCTCAAGCAGCGGAGGTCGCGGCGTCGGAGTCCACCACGGAGTCGACGAAGCCCGTGGGTGCTGATGCGTAGGCGTAGTTATACTCCTTGCTCCCTTTTGTAGCAGCACGGAAAACTTGGCCTTGTCGTGGACTATATGTGTGGGGGTGTCCCTATTAGAGCTTGTTGCTACTTTTGATGTGTAAATTGTCTTCGTGCTTCTGTCATCCGAACTCCATGTGCAATGTTTCTTATTCTTCGAATCTTCTATGTGGTTAGGGATGTTTGAGTGGCATCAGAGATGTGTCTACTTCTAATGTGCATGCGGCGCAGCCGTGCTCGAAAGTGGAGGAGTTGTCGCTCGTGTCTCACTTGCGCGATCGCGTGAAGCTTTTGGAGCGAAACACGCTGATGATTCACGACAATCCTGGTATCTAGAAGTCGAAGGCAGAAAATGTTGTGGAGCGAGGGAAGCTTATCTCCTTGGTGAGGTGGCTCAAATCAACGAACGGCTGCAATGTGGATGTTTCTTCGACTTCATTGCTTCAGTTTGCCTGTGTCGTTGTGTCGGTTGACTGATGCATTTATGTTGCTATTTTTGCAGTTGTCAATCTCATTCCGCAGGAAGAAAAGGAGCGCATCAGAATTCGACTGAGTTGGTTGACTCAAGAACAGCTGGAAGCTGGTGGGTTTTTATGGACTGACCTAGATCGTGCGATCAAATTGGCAACGCTGCAAGATCACGTATCGCAGCTACTGCACTTTCTGAAGAAAGCGCAATCGTGCCTAAAGCATATCTTCAAGGCGATATATCCGTTGGATGCCGCCCCCTCGAGCTTGCTGGCTCTAATGCAAAGGTTCCATATATAGTGTTGATGTCGTACGCGAGTGCGTGCACCAAGAACTAGTACAGGTGCTAAGGTTGTGTTGCTGCTTGTTCGCATGCAATAACCCGACGTGGACTTGGATGCTGCTGTTGCAGGGCCGCCACTGCCTCATGCAGGGATAGCATGGAACATGGTGCCCCACTACCAAGTAGTTGACCGTCCTGCGGAAGATATCGTTAACCTGTTCGACGAGCGCACCAATGTTCTTCTTTTGCATTACTAGAATAGTGATGGACCTGTACAGGACGTATGAGTGTTGTAAAGCTTGTACAATATTTTGACTGGGTATTTTGATACCCATGCTTGTATGTAAAGTTATTATCCTATGTGTTTTGTGAGTGTATTTTCTTATGTGATGCCTTTCCGTTAACCTGACGCTTTGCGGATCTTATCACCTTGCCATCCTGTCAGTTGTGTTGCAACTGGGTTGGGTTTATCAAGGGTTCGTTTGGCAGTTCTATCAACTACTCAGGTCATTGCTTTGTGATTGTATATGTGACGAGGTCGTTAAGGGGGCGCACCCCCGAGTGTAGAATAGTAATGAAAGTAAACTGAATAAAACACATGGTTGGAGGCACTTAGCTTTATTTATTTGGAGAGTATCAGGAGGTACAATGTTTGGCTAAGTAGCCTGGTTGAGTAGCCTTATTTGTAAAGTAAAAACATCTAGGGGTAGAAACGTCGCAGCTGCGCGACGTTCCAAGGGTTGGAGGATTCAAATCCACTTTCTACGCCCTCCAGGCGATAGGTGCTACCTAGGATTACTTCAGTAATCACGTAGGGTCCTTCCCAGGGGGACTCAAGCTTGAGGTGCCCTTTCTGCTTCAGACGCAGGACAGGGTCTCCTTCGACGAAGGATCTTGGGCACAGCCGTCGGCTGTGGTAGTTGCGGAGGCTCTACTGGTAGATCGTTGATCGTTCTGCCCCGATCTCATGTGCTTCATCGAGGAGCTCGACAGATTCTTCGAGTGCGGTCCTAGATTCAGCCTCGCTGTAAGCAACGACCCTTAGGGCCTTGTAGCGCACTTATGCAGGTAGCACCGCTTCTGCGCCGTGCACCATAAAGAACGGGGTGTAGCCTATAGCGCCTTTTGGAGCCGTACGCAGGCTCCACAGTACGGATGGCAGCTCCTCAGCCCAACATCCAGCTGCTCGTTCGAGTGGTCGAAGGAGTATTTTCTTGATGCTGTTGTAGACAAGGCCGTTGGCCTTCTCGACTTGACCGTTGTTCTGGGGGTGTGCCACTGAGGCATAGCTGATATTGATTCCCAGGTTTTCACAGAAATCCTGGAACTCATTTGAGGTGAAGTTTGTCCCATTGTTGGTGATGATGCTATGCGTCACCCCAAATCTGAAGATGATGGACTCGAAGAATTTGATGGCGGTGGCGCCTGTCTGGTTGGTCACCGACATGGCCTCGATACATTTGGTGAACTTGTCGACTGCTACGAGGAGGAAGACATATCCTCCAGGTGATGACTTTTGTAGCTTGTTACCATGTCGAGGCCTCATTGCGCGAAGGGCCAAGCTATAGGTATCGGCCCGAGTTCCGTGCCTCGTGCGTGCGGCTTATCCGCGAATCGTTGGCAAGCATTTCACTTCTAGACGATGTCCTTGGCATCGCGCATCACGGTAGGCCAATAGAATCCATCTCGTAGAGCTTTAGTGACAAGGGCGCAACTACCAGCGTGGTGCCCACAGGTGCACTTGTGTATTTCAAGGAGGATGTGAAGGAGATATGCCCTAGAGGCAAAAAATAAATAGGTTTTTATTGTCATATCTCAATTAGTTTATAATAGTTTCATATTGTGCTATAACTATGCCAAGTAGAAACATTGGTACATGTGTGGTATGAAACAACCAATTCCCTAGTAGCCTCTATTCATACTAGTTCGTTGGTCACGAGGATGATCTGGGTTTCAAGATCATGGGCATTTATGCCGACTGACAGTGAGATCATATCATTGGAGAATGATGTGATTGGACATTCCTCGAAGGATTGTAACATGATCAAGTCATATAGTTCATTGTTGCAACAGCTATACCTAGACTCCTCCTTAGACCGTGAGCTCATATTACTCACTGTTTCCCGAGGCTGCTTTGACTACATCAACCGTCATCTGGTAATACGGTGGCCATACAGGTGTATGTTGGGTATTCCAAAGGAACAGTTGATGATATGTGCCTGCAAGACCGGGATTTGTTCACCCACATGACGGGTAAAGATATATACGGCCGGCTTGGTGAGATTACATCCATAAATGTTGCAACATGTGACTCGGTCACGGGGATGTAATATCACGGTAACAACAAAACAAGAACTTGTTGTGAACGAGATTGAACAAGGTATGGGATACCAATGATCAGATCTCGGACAAGTCGTATCGAGCAACAAAAGGAAGAGGATGCTACATTTAGCGGTTCAAACGACATTGTCATCAGGAATGCATAGGGGTCACATGGATATCCCTGGTCCCTCTGTTGATCATTGATACAGATCATGTCTAGAGCATTCCTGAGCCGTGAGAGGATACACTTAAGGGTACGATGAGAGCGATCATTCGTAAGACGGAATCACAGTAGAGAAAGAGAAAGCCGGAAATGTTCCACAGAGAGATCCGAAGTTGTTCGGAGAAAGAATAAAGGAAAAAGGGAAAAAGAAACAGCCAGCCCACGTGGACGGTGGATAACAGCCGCCGCACTGGGCGGTGAGCAGCTGGGCTGCGCTCACGGGCGGGTGGCAGATACTGCGCGATGCTCCGGGTGAGCCACAGCCACCGGCCGCCGTCGCGGGCCTGCTCAACCCCGGCCCAAGGGAGCTCACGGGGGAGTGGGCGGGTGGGGTTGGCTAATAGGCCACGGGCGAGTGAGCGCCGGCCCACCCGGGCAACGCCTCACTGTCGCGCGCGTAGCGGGCAAGATGGGCTGCCAGGGCGCTCCGGCCCACCCGGGTCGGCCAGCCAGGCCACAATGCTGGCGAGCGCGAGCTGGGCCGCGGTGGAGCCCTAGGCCCACCCGGCTGCCCCTGTCTTTTGCTGCTGTGCTCTTTGGGCTGAGAGCTTTTGGCCCACCCGTGTGAGACAAAAATCCCTGGTATTTTTTCCTTTACTATTAGTCCCACATGGCTAACCTAATGGGGAGGGCACACCCCCTCCGCCTATATAAAGGGGTGCCCATGGGTGGGATTAAACACCAACAATTTGAGAAGTCCTTTGGTTGACTTTCTCCCTTCCTCTCTCTATACCTTGTGACCATGGCCCCAAGTCTGGGGTGTGCAATCAAGGCACACATGCAGTATGCCGTTGCGCTGCAGGGATTCTTAGCCGGATATCAACTTCCGCACTCCCGACAGGATCGGGGAGCCGGAGGTCTCATCATGCACCGGATGTGTACGAAGACACGAGGCGCAACACTTGGGGCGCTTAAATGTCATGAGCTGGAGCTGCTGCACGATAAAGATGAAGAAGGAGCAAGGGGTGACCTGCACGGAGATCCACGACCTTGAGGTCGGCTACGAGTACGACTACTTCAACCACGTTCCCCGCGGAACGTTAACCGCGTATGGTCTACAAGGATATGTATTCTATACGCATTGGCCGTTACCGCATTACTACATAGATAGATCCTAGGCAGTTTTGGGGTTCCATCGTAGGAATTTTTTGTTTTCTGCTGCGATCCCCTTCAGTAGTATCAGAGCCGATCTATGCGTAGGAGTGTTGTATGGCCAGTACACACAAGTTTTGTGCGGGCATTGATCCCTTAGTTGTTACCCTCTAACGCGTACTTGTTTATATCGCGGTATTGTTTGATGAAGCGGCCCAGACCGACCTTACGCGTATTCGTACACGAGACTGGGTCCACGCTCAACATACGGCTTGTACCGTATAAGTGGCTAGAGGGTGTATGTCTCTCATTCGATAGTTGATATAGCATTTACAACGGAGGGCCCCGAAAGGGGTGTAATAGAGACAACTGTCGTATCCATGTTGTGGTTGGAAAGTTCGTAGTTCAGAAACGGTTCTATTGTGAAAGCCCTGACAACCACGTAAAACTTGGAATAGATAAAGTAGAGGCGTCTAACTTTATTTTGTAGGGGGCATGTGATTATGATATGGCATTGGTCGTTGCGAAGGTAAAGTAGTTTACTTTTATGTTACTAAGTAGTTTAATATTAGTCATCGTTCCGATGAACGACCTGGTGGAGGCGTCGTGGACTTGGCGTCAAACCAAGGGCAAGATGGAGATCATGCCGGAGCGCTCGATGGAGATCAAGGCGCAAGAAAGACCATATCATATCACATTATACATATGATGTTGATACTTGTTTTACATCTTAGTGTGTGCTAGTATTTAGATACTCAACGGTAGCAAATAAGATAATCCCTATTTAATTCCAATGTTCCGTGTTCCCCTTGTATGTGCACCACCAAGAAAGTTCTTCGGTATGAGGCACCCTGCGGTGAGTAGGGGTCAGGCATATCTATGTTCGCATACAGTGGGTGTAAGCCATGTTGCACAACAAATACACACAAGTTAGATTTGGCGAGCCTAGCATGTGCAGACATGGCCTCGGAACACAACAGATCGAAAGATCGAGCATGAGTCACATGGATGATGTGATTGGCATTAGTGAATGTCTACCTTTGATAATGCACTGATGGTCGTGACGATCGGGGGAGGTGTAGAGGATAGGGATCATGAGATCACTAAAATCGTTCAGGGGATGACAATTTTAGTGGTCTTATTATAAACTTAGTCTAGATGTCTGTCTACAAATATCTTAGCAGATTTTAGCCTATCCCATTGAGGTCCTTTGCGACCATGGGAATATATTGCTTAATATGGAACTTAGCAAAAGGAGTCCAACTTCGTAGATTAATACCCACGCCTGAGGGATATCCTCGTAAAAGGTGATCTTCTCTTCTTGATACAATACCCATTAGGAGATAATTCGATGACTCCAGATTGTTTGGAAAAACACTTAGTGATCCTGCATTAGAGTTGAGAACTCTTGGAAGGGCTTGATTGCAATTGGAGGTCATGGGTGAAAAGGTATATGTAAGATATACAAATTATAAATGTGATTCTTGCAAAAACTCGTTGTAGTTTGCAAAGTATTTGATACTTGTCCTGTTTTGAGAAAATAGGAGGATCTACTTGAGAATTACTGGATTTGAGGCAATGTGGCTTGATGACGACAAGCAAAACAGTTGATGGCCAACATCACCTCTTCCCTCAAAGTTTATCATTTGGATTAGTGGACTTGAATATAAATTTGTAATCCCTGTTTGTGTGTCTTGCTTTTGGCGAGACGATTATTCATATGAACAAATTACAAACAAGTTTGTACTATTCTTATGAACAATACCTTATGGTCACATTACGATTACAAACAAGTTATTCTCATCACTATGTTAATGATAATAGTTTAAACATTTATAAAAAGATTAGAATGCTAAAAGATATCCAAAGTTTAATAATGAAATGACACTATAGTTTAAGTTATTTTGGTTATTGCATGTTCTTTATGAAGATTTGGGTCCTAGATGCTTAATCTAGAGACTTTGCAAAACCATGCCTCTTGGGCAGAATGACTGAAACTCTGCATTCTGGTAAAACGGTGATATGCAAAGAAATGTTGAATCTTATACATAATGATGTATCCTATTTTCAACAAATAGTGGAAATCATTAGTTAATTGTGGACTTAAGTGAATAAGCATATTTACTTAATGAAACATGAGATCGAAATGATTTGAATTGTTCAAATGAGTTCATAACTAAATGGGATATTGAATTAACTGAATTAACAAGTCTCTGCGATTTGATCGACATGACTAAAGTGTTCAATTAAGTTTAGCATAAAAGGAACTTGTGAAAGATGTTTCACAAATTATGATAATTGGACGAATTCAAACTATGTTGAAATGTCTAAACATCATAATCATTATGTATTTAGATACATATGGTATAATATTATCTCTTATCAGGGTTATAGTTATCGTTTAGAGTTAAAGATCAAAATAAGAAAACACCCGTTTGAAATACAAAGAAACATCTAAAGATTCGTGGAAACAACACCATAAGTGTTATGGCAAGTTCGAGTTTCTGGAGATTTCGATAAGTCGAAATAGTGGCGAATAAACAAGTCTTTGTAGAGCATTCTTAGGAGAAGCTATGAATGCATCTTCCACAAAAGGGGCAAACTTGTTGTTGTCCAAAGTTGATGTGTCTTGATAAATATACAGGTGGAAGAAAGTAAAAGATCAAAACAAGGTATTAGACCTTACCTCTAGATTGTTGAGTGGCGCAGCGAAATTTGTTTCGTGAATCCAAACTCTACATATAGAGGATAAACCAATGATAATGATCATAAAGTTTCAGTGAATACTTTTACTAAAGAAAGTAGGATTCAACTATATATTCTACAAGTTAGTGGAATTATATTATTGATTCACTTGTCATGTTTTGAACAAGACATACCTACGAAATACAAAGAAGCATGATGGACCTAAGTACGAGAAATGAATAGTCATTGAAATCCCATTAGTGGAATTCTCGATTTGATAGTGATCAAGGAATTTTGGAATGTCCAAGATTGTCGAGAGGACCTGGATTTGAGTAGGAGCAAATTAGCTTGGCTAATTCATAATATGTAGATGACATATTTTGAGTGGGAGCTAAGTGAAATCCCTGGATCTCAAACATGAATGTCATATTTGAGTGGGAGCGTGAAATCATTCTGGAATATGTAGACGACATATGTGAATGATGTGATTGGTGTTAATAACGTTTAAGTTAGATAAATAAGGATGAAGTTGAAGTTATTAAACAATAAGAACTATCGAGATAGATTGATGAGTTTAATAAACACAGACTGTTGAATGCTTCCTGGACTTGATTCTGAAAGATGTTCAGAATGTCCTAAGCAAGATTCTGAAGTAGCTTAGAATGGAACGAGGTGAGAAAGTAGTTCTTACTATATGAAGCATTGAGTTAGTGTTGCAACTATGGTTGAAAGAAAGAGATGTGTTGCATCTCCTATGCCTTAGTCATAGGTTCTTCCATATAACCATGTTGTATACTCGACGTAATGTGACCCGGGGTTCTGGTTGGTAGGACAAAATCTTAACTGTAAGAGCATGTCTTTAAGTGATTCCGGAGTTGATCACTGAACCAGAATTAAGTTTGTACTTAAATGACAAGAAGCAATATAAGTGGCATAGATGCATATCATGCACCAAGATCTACATAGATATAGAAGTATAAAGGCTCCATCTGATGTGATATATAATGTTATGGCAGGGCTAGTTCGCTTTTAACGTAGAATGATGTGTCCTAGGGCCCACTGCCCATGAGAAATCCCTCGAGGTTGATCTAAACTCACTGTAAACTCCTGGAATCCGGCCTCGTTCTACAGCCATGACTACAGTATATACACAAAGGATAGCAAAGTGTGTTTCGAAGTTTAGATGACAACGGTGAAAACGTACGTCATTATAAACACTAGAAACAAAGTCTCACTTTGTTGCCAAACAAATGCTTCAACCCATTATAAGATAATGGTGTGAATGTCAAAATTAGGAAGACATTAACGATTTGCAAAAGACATAATGATCTGGTAAAACAGAACATGCACATGATGTTTCCCATGAGCATGCATGATCTGTAAACGCATACGGTGTATGGTTTATATGAGTAAAATGCGAGCTGGATTATTTGTACTCTAGTGCAAGTGGGAGACTGAAGGAGATATGCCCTAGAGGCAAATAATAAATAGGTTTTTGTTGTCATATCTCAATTAGTTTATAATAGTTTCATATTGTGCTATAACTGTGCCAAGTAGAAACATTGGTATAGGTGTGGTATGAAACAACCAAGTCCCTAGTAGCCTCTATTCATACTAGTTCGTTGGTCATGAGGATGATCTGGGTTTCAAGATCATGGGCATTTATGCTGACTGACAACGGGATCATATCATTGGAGAATGATGTGATTGGACATTCCTCGAAGGATTGCAACATGATCGATGGCTCAGTGACGGCACCAGGAAAATGCTAGTGCGATGTTGATGTAGAACTCATTGGGAACCCCAAGAGGAAGGTACGATGAGCACAACAGCAAGTTTCCCTCAGTTATGAAACCAAGGTTTAATAGAACCAGTAGGAGCAAGGAAACACCCCAAAGGTGTTGCTAGCTGAGCCTTGGCAGGGCGCACTACCGGTGCTAGTAGCAACGTGGAGACCTGCACAACACAACCACATAACTTTGTCCCCAACTTGCGATGAGGTTGTCAATATCATCGTGTTTTGCGGAAAACAAAGGATTAAACGTATCGAATGGAAGGAAGTAATAGTTTGTAGAAAGTAAACACAAAGCAGTAAACAGTTTATAGATTGTATGTAAAAGACAAGGACCGGGATCCATAGTTCACTAGAGGTGGATCTCCTTAGATAGATAACATGCTGGGTGAACAAATTACAGCGGGGCAATTGACCAACATCGAGAAAAGCAATACATGCATATACTAATGATCTTGACTCCTTTGAGATTCAATTGGGCATTACAACATTATACATAGACCGCCATCCAACTGCATCTATGACTAATAATCCACCTGCAGGTTATCATCTGAACCGCCTCTAGTATTAAGTTGCAAGCAATAGATAATTACATTAAGCAAAGTGTGTAAAGTAAACTGTTGGGGGGATACGATTGTTCTATGAACAAAGGATTGTTGTTTTCTCCCTAGTAGCAACAGCACATCTAGTACCTTAGAGATATCTGTCACTTCCCCAGATTACCAGAGGCATGAACCCACTATCGAGCATAAATACTAACTCTTGGAGTTGCTAGCATCTACTTGGCCAACATAGCTACTAACAACAGAAAGCATGCAAGATCACAAATAACAAAGACATGATAGAATCAATAATCAATCTGAAATAGCATCTCAATATCCATCGGATCCCCGCAAACACAACATGTAGAATTACAAATAGATGATCTTGATCATGAACGGAGCTCACAAGATCTAGACATGAAAGCACAAAGGAGGAGAACCATCCATCTAGCTACTACATGGATCCGTAGTCCAAGGATGAACTACTCACGCATCACACCAGAGGCTTGCATGGTGATAAGAAGGCCTCCAGGGTGAATTCCCCTCTCCGGCAGGGTGCCAGGAAGAGCTTCAGATCCCTCCCGATCTAGGGATGGAGATGACGGTGGCTACAGACTCTTTCATGGATTTTTGATCGGGCCCTTAGGGTTTTCGTCCCGAGAGCCTCTTATAGGCGGAAGGGGAGGCCGAGGGGGTGCCGGAGGCGGCCAGACCACCCCCTGGCGCGGGCCAGGATGGGCCGCACGGCCAGGTGGTGTGGTGACCCCTCTCCGTCTTGTACTCTGGCATCTAATGACTTCCGGAAAAATAGGCACTTTGGCTTTTGTCCTGTCCAATTCCGAGAATATTTATTTTCTGACTTTCCTGGAACCAAAAACAGCAGAAAACAGGCAGCTGGCACTGTGGCTCTTGTTAATAGGTTAGTCCAAGTAATCATATGAAAAGTACTCCAAAGTGTGGACAAAACACAAGAAAGTGGATAAAACCAAGCATGGAACATCAAAAATTATAGATACATTTGCAATGTATCAACATCCCCAAGCTTAACTCCTGCTCATCCTCGAGTAGGTAAGTGATAAAAAGAAAGAATATTTTTTGAGGTGAAATGCACATCAAAGACTTGATCAAAGTATTTGTAAAACATTCAATGCTGGGATCATAGTACTTCAATCATAACATGAAAGACAAAGTTCTAGCAATAAGAAAAAGAAACTATGATGCAACATGAAAAGGTACAAACAAAAGATTCATGAATAACAATGCTTTGCAAGACGTTTGTTTGTTTCACATAAAGAAAACATAGCATAATAGTATTCAACTTGTCCCTCATAGAGTAGCAAATATAAATGCATAGGACACCTTCAAAGTTCATAAGAGTGACTAGATACAAATAGTTTAAAACAAGCAATATCAAAGTATGCATCAATCAACTAGTCTTGGGACAATGCACATAGAACTAAGAATGGCCACTATGCTCTCAAAAGTAGGTGCATAAAGGTAGAAGGTGGAGACTCAATATAATGGTGGAAGAAAGGCCTTTTTATAAAAGGAAGTAGGGATTCAAGTCTCATAAAGAGCTTCCAAAAATTATGGTACTTATAGCTTTCAGCTCTCATTGCCCCTATCATAAGCATCTTGAAGTGATTAAGGTTAAAGTGAACAAACTATGGTGTACATGCTTGACGAAGTATAAGTAATAAATCTCATGTCCCTTGTATACGAGGGCCGTGATGACCCACAAGTATAGGGGGTGTATCGCAGTATTTTCGAGGGAAGTGAAACCTAATTTATTGATTCGACACAAGGGGAGCCAAAGATTATTTATAAGCCTTAACAATGAGTTCTCAATTCAGCTGCACCTGGAAACAATCTTGCTCACAGCAGTTTATCAGTAGCAACAGTTTTGTAGTAGGAATAATAAAGTAACACTAGTAGCAAAACAAAGACAGTAGTAACAAAAAGCAGTAAACAGTGGGATTCGAGTGCGGTAGGCATAGGGATGGATGGACGGGCGTTGCATGGACAAGACAATTCACATAGCAATCAGAACATAGGGCAATTGAGGATAAATAAGATAAAGCATCCAAGTACTAGACAATCCTAGGCAAGTGTTCCAAATATAGTCATACGTGCTCGCAATGAGAACTTGCACAACATCTTTTGTCCTACCAGCCCGTTTGCAGCGGGGCCTCTAGGGAACTACTGGCAATTAAGGTGCTCATTTTAATAGAGCACCGGAGCAAAGCATTAACACTCTGTGAACACATGTGATCCTCACATCAAAGCCATACCCTCCGGTTATCCCGATTTCTGTCACTTCGGGGCCATTGGTTCCGGACAACAACATGTGTATACAACTTGTAGATAAGACCAGAAACAATACTATCATAATGAATCAATAATAAGTTCAGATTTGAAATCATGGCACTCGGGCCCTAGTGACAAGCATTAAGCACAACAAGTCGCAAAAAAGTCATAAAGCACTAATAAAAGATACTAGGCACCATGCCCTAACAATCTGATGCCATTACATGAACGATCTCATCCAATCCCTACCATCCCCATAGCCTACAGCGGGGGATTACTCACTCATAGATGGGGGAAACATGGATGGTCGATGGAGAAGCGATGGTGATGATGATGGCGATGATCTCCTCCAATTCCCCGTCCCGGCAGGGTGCCAGAACGGGGTTCCTGGTGCTGTTTCGTGGAATCTCGTGGTGGCGGCAGATCGGAACCCCTTCTGGAAAAACGTCGAACCCCCCGAAGTTCTTAGGTCAGAAGGCTCCTTATAGGTGAAGAGAGAGGCCGAGGGGGTGCCTGGGGGGCCCACACCACCCCCTGGCGCGGCCTGGCCTGGGCCGCGCCACCATGTGGTGTGGCCACCCTAGGGCTCTTCTCCGTCTCGTATTCTGGCTCCTGGAGTCTTCGGGTGAAATAGGATTTTTGGCATATTTTCCGGGATTTTTCCTGATAGTTGATTTTCTGCACAAAAAGTAGACACCAAGGCAATTCTGCTGAAAACAGCGTCAGTCCGTATTAGTTGCATCCAAATCACACAAGTTTAGAGGAGAAACAATAGCAAAAGTGTTCGGGAAAGTAGATACGTTTTGGACGTATCAACTCCCCCCAATCTTAGCTTATTGCTTGTCCTCAAGCAATTCAGTTGAAAACTAAGTGCGACAAAAGAACTTTCACGAACACATTTGCTTCATATGATGTAAATATTCTCAGCAATGTGATCAACTACTTAGACAATTCATAATAAAGAGTATGCAGCTAAGTCTACTTAATAGTCTTTGCAAGCTATGAAGAGATTCCAACTCAAGAATAATAAGTAGCATGAAGCACAAACATAAGCAACATCACAATGCTCATAAAAAGGTATGATAGAGTGGTATCTCGCTTGCCTTTGATTATGAATGCCAAGGCACCTCTGAAGTTCAAGTGATGACTAGAAGTAAAGATATCAAGAATACAAGCATCAAAGTCATAACACAAATAATCAAGTAATGGAACAAACATAAATAATGACAACTATGCTCTCAATAAAGTGCTCAAAGAATGTGTGGGGACTCAACAAGTAGAAGAAAAAGTTTTGAATAATTTGAAAGGCTTCCAAATGCTGAAAGTATGGTACTCGTTAGCTTTGAGCTCTCATTGCCCCTATCATAAGCATCTTTAATGTGGTTAAGGTGAAAGTGACACAACTAAGAGGATATGCTTGACAAGTTATAAATCGAAGTCTCATGCCCCTTACTTATGAAGACCGATCCTCATGCTACTCAAATTCAGTCACGAGTAAGCTCTTGTCATTGTAAGTATGTGTGTATCATTAAGAACTGCCAATGGGGTACCCCTTGCACATGATACGGGAGCTTTCCCATAATCAAAATGACAAGGCAAGCAGACAATGAGCATCTCAGCGATCTTTTTATTTGCTATTTGCATAGGTTTTTATTGAGGATGCTTCATAGAGTGCTCATTATGGTGATGCTGCAAGTTTCCACCATGATTAGGCATGGCTTAGGCTAGCGGCCCAGGCGTTTCTCTAACAACATAAAAACTCCATGATCTTACAAGTTCCACTTTTATTTCACACCACCGGGATCCGTAAGCAAAAGAACATGATATCAACAGGGTACAAAGTACAAGTGCAATGTTGAAAGCGTTCCCAATGAAACATGGTTCTGCTTATTTCAACTTATAAAGCGCAAGCATATATGCAACAAAGAAGGACACATTGGTTCAAGTTTATTAGAGGCAATAAAGTAAAGTGTGCCATCAAGTTCGTGAGAGCTTTACTAACTAACTTTCTCATAACAAGCAAACATTTTATTCGGAAGAAAACAAGGCATATTGAATATGCATGGAGGTAACAAATGATGCTAATGGGTAGGTATGGTGGACACTTTGGAAATATTTGGTTTAGGGAGTTGGAAACTTGAGTAAAACATACTCAGTGGAAATGAAGGCTAGCAAAAGTAAGGGAGCGACAAACGAGAGAGCAATAGATGTCATTATCATGCTTGCAACAAAACAAGACTACTCATGGCATGAAAGTGATTCAAGATCCTCAAGGCAAAATAATCCATCAAGGCTCAACTGATTATTACAGTCATGTGCATGCATGAGCATGTGCCAAGTCAATCAAATGAAACAATTAGAGGAGGATACCATGGTGTCATACCAATTTATGAATAGAGTAATGCAGGCAAACATTTATAAGACATGCTACAAACTATTAGCGAGCTGGAGCTAATCATAAGAAAGCAAGAACTACTAAGCATCCAAAGAAAACATACACTCTACATGAACAGACTAAGCACGCCCATAGTGATGAGTATATGTACAAAAATGAAGACAAATAGAGTTCGTTACCAGCCTCTTACCACGCCTCGAGTTGTCATTAATCCTCATTATTGCTCTTCACTTGTGTGGCTTGAATAATAATATGAAACCAATAGTCCACTGAGAACTGCCGAACCCTATAGCAAACTCGCAAAAACCAAAGAAGAACGACAAATATTTTTGGTGTTTTCGAATAGTTCATTCAAAGCAAAAAGGGAAAAGCAAACCAAGGCAAAAAGAAGAAGAAGCCAAAGAGAAACAACAACAAATACTTTTGGTCTTTTTGTGTTTTAGAAAGCAAAAGCAAAGAAGAACAAAAACTAAAAAGAGAACGAAAATATGAATATACAAAGAACCGACGCAACCTGATATGGAGATGAGTGCGGTGTTGGCGTACCTCCCCCAAGCTTAGGCTTTTGGCCTAAGTGGGTATCAATCCCAAGCTGGCCAGGATGAAGTGTCACCGTGGTATGACGAGGAGGTACCCTCGTCTTGGTGCGAGCTCGAGTACGTCCCTCCGTAGTGCACAGAGTAATCGTAGGAGGGCACATCCTCCTGGTGCTGCTCGTGGAAACCCAGCAAGCGAAGCTGCTCGTCCACCTCCTCCTTGGAGCGTGACCATGGTCTCCTGTGAACACTAAACAAATCAGGTTGTGGCAAAAGGATTTCCCTTTCATCCCCGTCAGTGAAAAGCGTCCTATATACTAGATTGTTCAAATCAGAGGTAGAAGTGACAAAGTGATGAGTTTTCATGGCAACAAGGTCAAGCCTCTGTGCTGCCAGCATACCATCATCGGGATCCACTAAAAGACCTAAAGCATTGACCATGCGCGATGCAATGATGCCCCCATAGATAGGCCCCCTAGCAGCTAGGCGGCGAGCAATAAGCGAGCCAAGATTGTACCGAGTATCATTGTTAAGCGCAGCAGCAAGGAAAGCTAAATGATAGTTGGAGATGTTACTAGTGTTCTCCCTACCCAACACACTAGTAGCAAGATAATATGCAAAGTATCTAAGAGCAGGGAGTTGGATATTTCTTATCTTTCCGCGCTACGCCACACGGTCATCATCATTGGTCACCCCTCGATATAGCTCCAGCAAATCAGCGGGTCGCCCTTGAATTTTCTTCACGGTCCCTGTCATACGCACACCTACAATACTGCAAAATCTCTCCAAAGCCATGGTGAAGGGCATATCATAGATTTTAAAAGAGATAGTAGATTGATAGGGTGTGTTAGTAAATGAGAAGCTCTCAACAAAAGTTTTGGTGAGCATAGCGTATTGTGCACTCTCATCTTGCATATAAGAGGTCAAACCAACCCTCTCAATCAGTAGCAAGAAATCATCAAGAATACCTGCAGCTTGCAAGAAAGTAAAACAAGGAAAAAGGGATGGGTGAGCATCTCCATCATCCCTTTCACTGCCAATGCGTGTTGCAATGAGGTCTTCATTATACGATGGCCTAGCTTGAGAGACTGTTCTTGAGGGCCTCGACCTCCTAGGTGCATCACTCTCAAATATCTCTCCAAAAGTACGGTTGTTCATGCTTGGTATTCTGAAATTTAAACACCTATTAAACAAGTGATTGCAAAGTAAATATAATGAAGGATTCTACTCATAGGGACTTGCAAGAGGCCTAACATGCATCAAAACTATATCTCTAAGCATCAAACAAGCTTACAAGCCCTCATAACAAGTCACCTACAGCAGCAAAATACTCAACATATAATCCACTAAACACAAATCTACTTAGACAAGGGGAGGAGTCACATACCAAGGAACAATTGCTCCAAATTTCAGCAAGAAAGATGGGCTGAGCACGGAGATCGAAGAAATCGAGAGCAAGCACAGAAAGAACGCGATTTTGAGCTATGAACTAGAGCTTACTCGGGAGAGAGAAGAAAATGCCAGGGAGAGAATTAGTTGAGGGCCAGGGGTGGCCCACACCAGGGCATGGCGCCACCCAGGGCTGGTCGCGCCACCACATGGTGTGCCTGCCTGGTGCACCCCCCTGGTACCTACCAGGTACTCCTCTGCCCCTTTTTCACGTAAAAATTTAATATGAATTTTCTGGAATTTTTCGTGACACTTTATTTTTGGGCAATTTTCAGAAATAGAAGAATGATTTTCTGACAGACAGATTTTTTTCATTCTGAAACATGATGCAAGGACAAAACAAGGCTAGAACTACAGAAGTTCTAACATGCAAGCAACTAACAACACAAAGAAAACTAAACGAAAGCAAAAAGTAAAATGCAAAGGATAGAAATAAACGGAGATAATCATAGTGAAAACATTGTTTTGTTCAATGAAATCCTTTTGTTAGCAAGGTTGATCAAGTCTTGCTACCAAAATAATTGCATATGAGACAAAACTTTGTACTCCACTAATGATTATGTTACCTCAACCTTGATAGCAATGGTCCCAATCATAATAGTTTCAATTTTTTCTCTTGGTATGGGACAATATATTTCTCCAACTTGAATGCCTTCAACATGTTCAATTGAATTCAAGCCATAAGTCCTTTCAATCTTCTTGGGGAAATAGACAGTATGTTCCTTGTCATTAACATTGAACGTCACCTTTCCTTGATTACAATTAATAACAGCTCCTGCAGTATTAAGAAAAGGTCTCCCAAGAATAATAGACATATTATCATCTTCAGGCATTTCAAGCACAACAAAATCAGTTAATATCAAGCAATTGTGAGCCACCTGAACAGGTACATCCTCACATATACCCACATGAATAGTGGTAGATTTATCAGCCATTTGCAAAGATATATCAGTTGGTATCAATTTTTCAAGCTGAAGCCTCTTATAGAGAGAGAAAGGCATAACACTAACTCCAGCTCCCAAATCACACAAAACAGTTCTAACATAACTATTCTTAATAGAGAAAGGGATAGTTGGAATCCCTGGGTCTCCAAGTTTCTTAGGAACCTTACCATTGAAGGAATAATTAGCAAGCAAAGTAGAAATTTCTTCATTAGGGATCTTCATTTTATTCGAGACAATGTCCTTCATATACTTTGAGTAAGGAGGCAATTTAATAGCATCAGTCAAAGGAATTTGCAAGAATAAAGGCTTCATCCACTCACAAAACTTATTATAGTGTTCATCTTCCTTTGACTTGTGTTTCTTATCAGGGAAAGGCATAGATTTTTGGACCCAAGGTTCTCTTTCACTACCATATTTCTTAGCAATAAAATCTTCTTTAGTGTATTTAGTAGTCTTGGTGTGGTTTTCAGGTTCTTCTTCGAATTTTTCTTCACTAGGAACTTCATTTTCTTCATTACCACTTTCAGTTTCAGCATCAGAGATAGATATACTATTAGGATCTATAGCAGGTTTAGAGGGTTGTACAACAGTTTTATGTTTCTTTTTCCTTTTCTTACGAGTAGAACCACTATTTTCAGCTTGTTGAGAATCCTACTCAATTCTTTTGGGATGCCCCTCAGGATATAGAGGATCCTGGGTAGCAACTCCACTTCTAGTTCTAATTTCATAAGCATGTTTTTCTTTAGCAGCATTAACTAGCAAGTCGTTTTGCACTCTAACGAGTTGATCTATTTGAGTTTGAACCATTTGAAAGTGTTTAACAATCATTTTAACATCATTAGAGGTTCTTTCCACAATATCTTTCAACTCAACAATAGCTCTAGTGTTTTCCATTAGATGATTTTGCACCCTTTTATTAAAGTTATCTTGCTTAACAATAAAGATATCAAATTCTTCTAAGCATTGATCAGGAGGTTTCAAGTAAGGGAGATCACCTTCATCAAAGTGTTGGAGTGAGTGTACCTCAATAGTGGGTGAGTAGGGAATAGGCTTACATAATTCTTCTATAGGAGGTAAATTATTGACATCTGCAGCTTTAATTCCCTTCTCCTTAAGACATTTCTTAGCTTCCTTCATCACTTCATCATTTAATTCAATAACTCCCCTCTTCTTTGATGTTGGAACAGGCACATGAATAGATGGTTCAGGTACAATTACTTCAGTTGTAACTTGTTTAGGAGGAGTCCAATCTTCATAATTCTTGCTTATTTTAGCCATTAATTCCTCAGCTTCCTTAGGAGTCTTATTCCTGAAAACACAATCAACACAACTATCTAGGTATGTCCTAGATTCTTCGGTTAGTCCATTATAAAATATATCAAGAAGCTCATTCTTAGGTAACGGACTTCCAGCCTGTGCATGAATCAAAGCACAAAACCTTGCCCAAGATTCGGGCAATACCTCTTTTTCTCCCTGTTTAAAATCAAAAAGTTCATGCAAATTAGCATGTCTAGCACTAGGAGGAAAATATTTCTGCAGGTAAGTACTAATCAAGCACTCAGGGCTATCAATAGATCTAGGAGGTAAATTACTAAACCAAGTTTTAGCTTTTCCTTTCAGTGAAAAAGGAAAAATCTTAGCAACAAAGTAAGTACGCATCTTAATATCATCAGAAAACAAGCCAATCATAGTAGAAAGTTCATTCATATGTGCTACCGCACTTTCATTCTTAGTCCCACAAAAAGGTTCTTTCTCGACAATATCTATGTAAGATAGATCGAGAGAGAAATCATAATCTTCATCTATAATGTTTATGGGAGAAGCAGCAAACTTAGCAGCAAGAGATAATTTGGGTCTAATAGTACGCCTCTCAAGGAGACTCTTAGCAGCGCTCCTACCATGGGTGTTCTTACATTCTTCAATAAACTCATCGGTCATCTCAACATAATCTTCTTCAGTATCATAACTCTCACTAGACTCAGGTGAGCTAACGGGTATGGTAGTGTCTTCATTAGGAGTTTCGGTATTTCCAGCTATAGTTCTAGCAATCGTAGCATCTAGGAAAGGACCTAATGAACCACTCTTATCAAGCACAGTAGAAGCAGCATCATATGTATCAGCAGTTTCGGATTCAGCAGTAGTAGCAGTGTGTGTAGCATGTGTATGTGGTGGTGTAAGGAACTTACTCAAAACAGACGGTGAATCAAGAGCGGTAGAGGTGTTCAGAACCGTACCTCTTCTTGTAGTGGATGGTAAAATAGGAACCTTGCCATCACGAGACTTACCCATGATGGATGGATAGCAACGAACAATAGAGAATCCAAGTGAACTTAATAAATAAAGCTATGCTCCCCGGCAACGGCACCAGAAAATAGTCTTGATGACCCACAAGTATAGGGGGTGTATCGCAGTATTTTCGAGGGAAGTGAAACCCAATTTATTGATTCGACACAAGGAGAGCCAAAGAATATTAATAAGCCTTAACAACTGAGTTGTCAATTCAGCTGCACCTGGAAACAATCTTGCTCACAGCAGTTTATCAGTAGCAACAGTTTTGTAGTAGGAATAGTAAAGTAACAGTAGTAGCAAAACAAAGACAGTAGTAACAAAAAGCACTAAATAGTGGGATTCGAGTGCGGTAGGCATAGGGATGGATGGACGGGTGTTGCATGGACAAGACAATTCACATAGCAATCAGAACATAGGGCAATTGCAGATAAATAAGATAAAGCATCCAAGTACTAGACAATCCTAGGCATGTGTTCCATATATAGTCATACGTGCTCGCAATGAGAACTTGCACAACATCTTTTGTCCTGCCAGCCCGTTTGCAGCGGGGCCTCTAGGGAACTACTGGCAATTAAGGTGCTCATTTTAATAGAGCACCAGAGCTAAGCATTAACACTCTGTGAACACATGTGATCCTCACATCAAAGCCATACCCTCCGGTTATCCCGATTTCTGTCACTTCGGGGCCATTGGTTCCGGACAACAACATGTGTATACAACTTGTAGATAAGACCAGAAACAATACTATCATAATGAATCAATAATAAGTTCAGATTTGAAATCATGGCACTCGGGCCCTAGTGACAAGCATTAAGCACAACAAGTCGCAAAAAAGTCATAAAGCACTAATAAAAGATACTAGGCACCATGCCCTAACAATCTGATGCCATTACATGAACGATCTCATCCAATCCCTACCATCCCCATAGCCTACAGCGGGGGATTACTCACTCATAGATGGGGGAAACATGGATGGTCGATGGAGAAGCGATGGTGATGATGATGGCGATGATCTCCTCCAATTCCCCGTCCCGGCAGGGTGCCAGAACAGAGTTTCTGGTGTTGTTTCGTGGAATCTCGTGGTGGCGGCGGAGCGGAACTCCTTCTAGAAAAACGTCGAACCCCCCGAAGTTCTTAGGTCAGAAGGCTCCTTATAGGCGAAGAGAGAGGCCGAGGGGGTGCCTGGGGGGGCCACACCACCCCCTGGCACGGCCTGGCCTAGCCCGCGCCACCAGGTGGTGTGGCCACCCCAGGGCTCTTCTCCGTCTCGTATTCTGGCTCCTGGAGTCTTCGGGTGAAATAGGATTTTTGGCATATTTTCTGGGATTTTTCCTGATAGTTGATTTTCTGCACAAAAAGTAGACACCAAGGAAATTCTGCTGAAAACAGCGTCAGTCCGTATTAGTTGCATCCAGATCACACAAGTTTAGAGGAGAAACAATAGCAAAAGTGTTCGGGAAAGTAGATACATTTTGGACGTATCAGGCCGCTCCTCATGCTACTCAAGTTTAGTCACCGGTAAGTTCTTGTCATCGTAAGTACATGTGTATCATAGAGAACTGCCAACGGGGTACCCCTTGCCCGATGATACGGAAGAATCCCCATATCAAAATGACAAGGCAAGCAGACAACGAGCATCTCAGCAATCTTCTTATTTACCATGGGAATATGGTGCTTTTTTCTCTCTTTCCTCTTTTCATAATCTCTTTTTTTTCCTTTTCTCTTTTTTCTCAATATAGGACTCTTTTTTTATAAGAAGAATGCTTCATAGATAGCTCATTATGGTTACGTTGCAGGTTTCCACCATGTCAGCATGGATTAGACCAGCGGCCCAGGCGTTTCTCTAACACATATACATAACTCCATGGACTTACAAGCTCCCCTTCCATTTCACACCGACGACATCCATATAAAAAAGAGCATGATATCAACTATGTACAAGTACCAAGTGCAATGTTGAAAGCGTTCCCCATGAAAGCATGGTTCTACTAATTCCCAACAAATAAGTGCAAGCATATACAACATAGACGACACAATGGTTCAAGTTTATTAAGGGCAAGAAAAGTAAAGTGTGCCATCAAGTTCGTGAGAGCTTTAATCACTAGTTTTCTCATAACAAGTTTAATTTGGAAGGTAAACAAAAGCATGAATATACTTGGAATAGCATAAGCTATTAGGTAGGTATGGTGGACTCTTTGGAGCAACTTGGTTTAGGGAGTTGGATGCATTAGTGGAACTCATACTTGGTTGTGGAGGCTAGCAAAAGACTGGGAGCGACAAACTAAGAGAGCAATAATGGCCATAATCATGTAGAGCGACAAAACATCATTGATCAAAGCATAAAGTGATACTACAAGTTGAAAACTAAAGGATCATAAAGGCTATGGTGACTTTGAGATAGTCATAACATGGTGTGAGCATGCGCCAAGTCAACCCAAATAAAGCATCAAAGGAGAATACCACTATAATATGCTTTAATATGCTAAAACAATGCATGATTCATCCAAGGCACATTAAGCAATCTCAATTGTTTATAACAAGTCATGCTACATCAAATAACACTAAGCATAAAGCCAAAACAATATCAAGCATGGCATGACAAAGCATAGGCCACGGTAAAAAAACGAGCTCTTTTTACCACATAAGTATGAACTTTCCTACTCTTTTCCAAACCAAACCAAACTATTTGAAAACCAATGCATGAAAGAGGAGGTCCAACCAATTTATTCAGAAAACTAAGCAAAAAAAGCAAACGAAAACGAAAAACAAGACGCTCCAAGAACAACACAACCGTGCATAAAGCAATACAAATGAAGCGTTTGGAAGAAACCTGAGATTTTTATTGATGAAGAAGGGGTTGCCTTGGGCATCCCCAAGCTTTGACGCTTGTACTACTTGGATATTTCTTGGGGTGAAACGTGTGGCATCCCCAAGCTTGAGCTTTAGTCCATCCTTCATCTCATTACTTATTTCTTCCATACACCTCAAATTTTTCCTTCATACAAAACTTCACACAATCTTTATTAGCAACATTAGTGCACTCAAGATAATAAGTCTTTAGGTTCAGTTCCAACACCAATAAAACTTCCATTAGAACACTAGATACTGTAGCAATTCCCTCAAAAAGCTCAATTCCCCAAAAGAACTAAAAAAGGAACCAACAAGAAGCAAATCCAGAAAATGGCAGAAATCTGTCAAAACAGACCAGCAGGTAAAGACGAATTTTTTCGAAGACCTTCTGTTGCTCAAATCAAAAAGTGTTGAACTAATGAAACTTAGATAAAAACCTGGGGCAGAAGCACAAAAATTCACGCCTCAAAAGGACATTCAGAAATTTTACACGAATGTTTATGGTGAAGCATAGAAATCTGTCCCGGGACAGCAACTTTCCTAATCATTACTTCTCTCTCATTAGAGGTTACTCTTGGCACAAAAAGAAAATAAAAAGGATAAGGATAGGTTATTACAGAGGTAATAACTTCCAAGACTTATCTAATACTTTTGGGTTATCTCCCAATAAGTACATTTCTTTAATGCCTTTAAGTTAGGCATAAGAAGCAAGAAAAAGAATCAAGTGTTCTCAAATGAAGAAGCATTAAGACCAAATTTTGTTTTCATAGGGGAAGCAAAAGAAATCTTCTCTCTCTTCTTAGGAAAGTGTTCTATACCTTTCTTGAGTGGGAGTTGATATTTAATGGTGCCTTCTTTCATATCAATAATGGCACCAATAGTTCTAAGAAAAGGTCTTCCCAAAGTAATAGGACAAGAAGCATTGTATTCAACATCCAAAACATAGAAATCAACGGGGACATAGGCATTGGTAACCATAAAAAGAACATCATTAAGACTCTATGAGTTTGTTTCTAGCATTATCATGAAGTGGGACATTCAAATAACAATCTTCAAGTGGAGGCAAATAAAGCATATCATAAATCCTTCTAGGCATAATAGAAACACTACTATCAAGATTACATAAAGCTTTGAAATCAAAGTCATTCACTTTCATATTAATGATGGGTTCCCAACCATCTTCTTGTTTTAAAGGAATAGAAGCTTTATGTTTCATCTTTTCTTCTTTAATCTTTGTGAGAGCATCAGTAATGTGTTTTGTAAAGGCCATGTTCATAGCACTAGCATTAGGACTTTTAGCAAGCTTTTGTAGGAACTAAATAACTTCAGAGATATTGCAACCATCAAGATCAAAATCAAATTTATCATCTAAAGTAGTAGAACTATTAATAGCCTCAACAATAGTGGCGGTGATAGTAGAAACACTAATGTTTCTAGCAATTTCATCTTCTCTTTCCCACTTAGCATGTAATTCAGCTAATAGTCTAACATTTTCATCTATTCTTACTTGTATGGCATTAGTAGCTGCAAAGGGATTATCATTAGTTTTAGGTTTAGCAGCCATTTTATTCAAAGAAGATTGAGCTTCAGCCAAAGATGCTATATTTCTTTCAGCATTAGAGAGATTTTCCTCAATAGTTTTATTGAAAACAGTTTGTTTACTAATAAAGTCTTTAAGCATAACTTAAAGTTCAAAGGGTGCACTCCTATTATTATTGTAAGAATTTCCATAAGCATTACCATTGTTGGGAGGATATGGCTTATAATTGTTGTTACCAAAATTACTCCTATAAGCATTATTGCCAAAGTTGTTATTTCTTATGAAGTTCACATCAACTTGCTATTCTTGAGCAACCAAAGAGGCTAAAGGAACATTATTTGGATCAATATGGGCTTTCCCATTAACAAGCATAGACATAATAATATCAATCTTATCACTCAAGGAGGAAGTTTCCTCAACAGAATTTACCTTTCTAACTTGTGGAGCTCTGATGACCCACAAGTATAGGGGGTGTATCGCAGTATTTTCGATAAGTAAGAGTGTCGAACCCAACGAGGAGCAGAAGGTGCTGGCTAGTGGTATGGATCAGGAATTCTCTGTAAATACTTAGCAAACGGATTTTTAGGGGTTTTTGATAACACAAGTAAACAAAGTACGAGTAAATAAAAGACAATAGGTATAAATGCAGCAAGTGGCCCAATCCTTTATGCAGCAAAGGACAAGCCGGTTGTATTTCTTAAGATGACCAAATGTTCTCGAGGACACATGGGAAGACTGTCAACTGCTTTTGCTTCATATAGTCGATTAATCTTCTTTAGCTTGCTAAGTGTTGTGTGGGTGAACCTATGCTAATGTACCGCCCCATCCAAGACTAATACATACTTCTGATTATACCCCTTGCAAACATCCGTAAGTACAAGAAAGTAATTAAGGTAGAAACCTAACCATAACTTTAAACTCTAAGACCCTTACGTCCCTTGTGCAATGGTTTCCTAACGGGGGTTTAGGTTTCTGTCACTCCGGCAACCCCTACGATTAGTAGCCAAATACACAATGCATTCCCCTAGGCCCATATAGGTGAAGTGTCATGTACTCGGCGTTCACATGACACCACTAGAAGAAGTACACCACAACTTAAATAACAATCTATTGAATCTTTCTCAATGCAACTCCACTACTAACAACAAGACTTCTCCCATGTCCTCAAGAACAAAACGAACTACTCACAAGACATCATATGGATCATGATCAGAGATGGAATAATGATGTATAACAATCTGAACATAAACAATAATTCAATGGTTCACTCAATAGCATCAACGAGTAATCAACACGGGGAAAGTTTTCCCTATGAACTATGCAAGATTCAACTCAATTGTTACAGCAATATGGAGATGGTGATGAGGGTGCTGATGGTGATGATGGTGGTGATGATGGTGATGATGATCCCGATGAAGTCCAGCTTGATGGTGGTGTTGATGGCGACGATCTCCCCTCTCCGGGAAGGAATTCCCCCGGCAGAAATCTGTCTGCCAGAGAGATCTTTCTCTCTCGGTGTTTTTCGCCCCGCAGAGGCGGCATAATCTTTCTGTGGTCGCCCTTTGAGTCTTAGGGTTTCGGGAGGATGATATATGCCAGAGGGGAGAGGCTGGAGTGGGCCAAGGCAGCCACACCACCTCCAGGCGTGACCTAGGCCTGCCCGCGCCATGGGGTGGTGTGGGCCCCCTGTGGCCCATCTCCACTCCATCTTCTGGCATCCTTAGTCTTCTGGAAAAATAGGATTTTCCGTATATTTTCCTGGATTCTCTGATCTTCGTGAATTTTGCCTCCAAACAACACCTTTTCCATCAGAATCCTGACTGCAGCGGTCCATGCTCCAAAAGTCATCAACCATGCAAAAACGGATGAAATAACATAAGTATCACCTCTCAATACAAAATATATCAATGAATAATGGTGAATTATGACATAGAATAGTGATGCAAAATGGACGTATCAACTCCCCCCATGCTTAGACTTCGCTTGTCCTCAAGCGAACTGAGCTCAATAAACATGGCCTCGGGTTTATGGAGTGAAGAGTCGATAAAAGAATACGGACAAGGAGCATCACATTCATCAAATACATAGATCATAATAGAAGACAACTCACTATTATATAGCTCAACTTGCAATGAGTAAAGGAAACACAATAAAGATACATAAAGTGAATCATAATTGGTAATGGCAAACTTAGCTCTTGGTCGAAGAATAGTTGATAATTTGCTGCAGTTCACAAATAGCTGGTTTTCAATGATAGCTTTCAAAGTAGTAAACATCAAGATAATAGCAATGTGCAAAACAAGGAACATAAGAAATATGATTGAATAAATCGTCATATGAATGAATGAAACACATCAACTCAAAATACTTGCTGAGATAGAAGGGAATAGGTTTACTGACTCAACTACAAAGTAAAAGAAAGGCCCTTCAAAGAGGGAAGCAGGGATTGCAAGTCTCATAAAGAGCTCCCAAAAATTATGATACTTACTAGCTTTCAGCTCTCATTGCCCCTATCATAGGCATCTTTAGGTGATTAAGGTTAAAGTGACACAACTAAGAGGATATGCTTGACAAGTTATAAGTTGAAATCTCATGCCCCTTACTTATGAGTACCAATCCTCATGCTACTCAACTTCAGTCACGAGCAAGCTCTTGTCATTGTAAATACATGCGTATCATTGAGAACCGCCAACGGGGTACCCCTTGCACATGACACAGGAGCTATCCCATAATCAAAATGACAAAGCAAGCAGACAGTGAGTATCTCAGCGATCTTTTTATTTTCTATTTGCATAGGTTTTTATTGAGGATGCTTCATAGAATGCTCACTATAGTTATGCTGCAAGTTTCCACCATGATTAGGCATGGCTTAGGCTAGCGGTCCAGGCGTTTCTCTAACACACATATAAACTCCATGATCTTACAAGTTCCACTTTTATTTCACACCGCCGGGATCCATAAGCAAAAGAACATGATATCAACTAGGTACAAGTACCAATCAAGTGTTGAAAGCGGTCCTCATGATACATGGTTCGGCTAACTTCAACTCATAAAGCGCAAGCATATACGCAACAAAGAAGGACCCAATGGTTCAAGTTTATTAAATGCAAGAAAGTAAAGTGTGCCATCAAGTTCGTGAGAGCTTTAATCGCTAAATTTCACATAACAAGTTTAATTTGGGAGGTAGATAAAACAAGAATTTACTTGGAATAGCAATAATGCTACTAGGTAGGTATGGTGGACTCAAATGGCAAAGGTTTTGGTTTAAAGGAGTGGATGCACGAGAAGAATACCCTCTCAGTACAGGTTTTTGGCTAGCAAGGCTGGGTAACAAGTATAAGAGTTGAAGGAAACAAACAAACATACAAGTGATAAAGACAAACATGCAATCTTCCTTGGAAGCACAAAAGATCTTAACTAGAGAATACTAGACTTATTAGCAAATCAAGAAAGAAAGATGATGAAATTATTTTTCTCTAGAGTACTTCTATCTTTTTCTTTTTCTTTTCAACTCTCAAAAAGGTGTTGCTACTGACCGAGCCAGGTTTGCCAAAACCAACTAAATTAACTCAATGATCCCAAAGTGATACCAATACTAACAACAAGATCAATCATATAACCACAAATTGAAAACTAATATAAGCTATGCAAACGAGTAAATGATAGAACTTCTCATTAATATTCCATAACGGAAACTCACACCAAGGGATACATATCTAACGAGAGAGAGGACACTTCCATAATGCAAACCATACTACATAATAACTCCTCTATTCGTGATATGACTCTACTAATAAGGTAAAAAGATAGGAGATGGTGATATGATACCGCGACACTCCCCCAAGCTTGGAACAAACCAAGGAAATGGCAAACCTGATGATGAATTACTCCTTAGGTGGTGGTAATATTTTCTTGGTTGACGTGAGGAAATCTTCCAGCATCTTGCGAAGCCTATTATTCTTCCATTGAAGCATGTCCACCTTCCTCCTCAAGTCTCGGTACTTATCGCAGAACTCTTTAGTGACTCGCAGGGCTTCCGTTGATGCAGGGCAAGAGACTAAAGGTACCAGCCCCTTCTCGGGGTCTTGGAGGTCTTCCTCCATAGGCTCCTTCCCTTTATCCTTGGCGGACACCATTGTGCTTCTAAGCTTTCAAAGAGTATGTACTGATAGAAACAGATCGAAACAAAAACACGATGAAAACACGATATATGGACCTCGGGGGATCCGGGCGGTTATATATTACGAAGTTTCATATCAAAAGGAAGGTACTGGGAGAAAACGAGTCGGAGGCGGAGTCCTGGGTGGCCTCATCACCTGGTCGCGCGGCTAGGGGTGGGCCCGCGCCACATGGTGGTGTGAGCCACCCTGGCTTCGTTTCCGCCCCTTTTTCACTTTGTAGCTTTCCTTATTGACTGAAAACTGCAAAAATATAGTTGGATTGTATTTTCGTGGAACTTTTCTTACCAGAACCGTTACCTATTTGAACACGGACTCTGCAGGTCTCTGAATTTGGTATTTAGTGGATTCTTTCGGAGTCATCACTTGAATAACATCAATATCTTTATCTTCATACTCTTATTATTGGAGTCATAAAACCTTTCTCTTCCTTATTACACCATTATCTCCACTTCCTGGAAATTTCTTTCACACAAAACTTCACACAGTTCTCATTAGCAACATTAGTAATAGTGAAGTGATAAAACCTTTTGAGTCCAACTTCAACTGAAAACCATAAAAACATAAGCTACTGTAGCAACTCCTTCTGAAAACCCAAAAGAATTCAAAAAGGAAATCGAATAAAGAAGCAAATGCAAGAGTGGCAAAATCTGTCAAAACAGACCAGCAGGTAAAGATCAATTTTTTCGAAAATCTTTTGTTGCTCAAATCAAAAAGTGCAAAACTAAATAAAATTAAATAACAACCTGGGGAAGAGGCACAAAAAATTACAGCTAAATCTGACAGACAGAGGTCTCTCACGAATTTTTACGGTGAAGCACAAAAATCTGTTTCGGGACAGCAACTTCCCCAAATATTACTTCTCTCTCATTAGAGGTTGATCTTGACACAAAAACCAAACAAAACGGATAAGGAGCAGTTATTACCGAAGTAATAACTTCCAAGACTCAAAGAAACAAAAACAAACTAAAAGCAAAAAAAATTGGGTTGTCTCCCATAAAGCTCTTTCTTTATAGCCATTAAGATGGGCATGATAATTTTGAAGAAGCTCTCATAGGGATATGAATTGAAGTGAAAGAGAGCATTAAGAAGAAAAAAACACACACATTTAATTCTAACCCACTTCCTATGCAAGGGGATTTTGTAAACAAACAAGTTATTGAAACCAAAGGCAACTTGTATAAGAAGGCAAAAAAAGCGCAATATAAAAACTTTCAGCATAAAACGAGGAAACTTGATATTATTGAGATACATAAGAACACTTTTCCCTCTCTCATAGTAGCTTTCAGTATCATGCATAAACTTAACAATATAGCTATCATAAGGACCATCATAGCAATTATCACTTATTCTAATAGAAAACACAGGAATACTAGCTCTCATAACACTACTTTGTGAAACAATATTAGAGGTATCCTTACAAAGGATAGTGTGTCCCTCTTTTTCATATTTAGTAACAAAGTCTTTCACATTTGCTATTATAGGTTCATCAACCATTTGTTTATCAGGTTCAACAGTTTTATTCATACTTTCATTAACCATACTAGCTATCATGGAATGTTCCTTTACCTTAACTGGAAAAGGCATTTTCTCAATATAAGGTTGAGGTAAAACATGATTAGCAATATAAACTTCCGTATTTCTTGCAGGAACACTCTTAGAAATATCTTTATAAGGTTCATAATACTTATTCCACTTCTTTTTAGGCACTTAATGTAGGAAGCAAAGGCCATAAAATAAGAAGGAATAGCTTGAGAGTCTAGACCATAAGCATTTTTAATATTTTGAAAGTCATCAGTTCCCATAAAAGATTCAATGCATTCATAATCATAATTTATACCTGACTTTCTACCTTTGTCATTCTCCCAAGCTTCAGCATTGTCTTGAATACGATCTAGAAGGTCCCATTTAGCTTCTTCTTCCATGCGAGTGAATGATCCAATACAAGAGGCATCCAATAAATCATTGCCATGTAGAGGGAGCCTTGCATAAAAGTTGTTGATAATAATATTGTTGGGGAGCTCATGAATGGGACATTTGAGCATTAGTAACTTTAATCTCCCCCAAGCTTGAGGATTACTCTCTCCATCAAGAGGCCAAAAGTTGTATATTTGATTCCGATCTTTATGAATCTCACTAGGAGGATAAAACTTTGAATAAAAGAGAGGCACTATTTCCTCCCATTCCAGAGCTTGACCATTCTTTAGCAGCTTATACCATTCCTCAGCTCTTCCTTTCAGTGATAATGAGAATAACTTATTCTTAACTTGATTTGTAGTAATACCTGCACACTTGAACAACCCGCATAATTCATGTATAAAGAGTAAATGATCACCGGGATGGACAGTTCCATCCCCAACATAGTAGTTATCCATAACACAATCAATAATTCTTGTAGGTATTTTGAAAACATCATTCTCAGCAGGTGGTGGCTTATCTACTACCTTAGTAGTGGTAGTAGCATTACCAAATAAGAAACTCAGCGAATTATCCATAACGAAAATAAAGAAACTAGAAGAAGTAAACAATACTCATAGTAGAAGTTTCCTTTACCAGTTCCACTCTCCAATAGCGCTTCACTCCCCGGCAACGGCGCCAGAAAATAGTCTTGATGACCCACAAGTATAGGGGGTGTATCGCAGTATTTTCGATAAGTAAGAGTGTCGAACCCAACGAGGAGCAGAAGGTGCTGGCTAGTGGTATGGATCAGGAATTCTCTGTAAATACTTAGCAAACGGATTTTTAGGGGTTTTCGATAAAACAAGTAAACAAAGTACGAGTAAATAAAAGACAGTAGGAATAAATGCAGCAAGTGGCCCAATCCTTTATGCAGCAAAGGACAAGCCGGTTGTATTTCTTAAGATGACCAAACGTTCTCGAGGACACATGGGAAGACTATCAAGTGCTTTCGCTTCATATAGTTGATTAATCTTCTTTAGCTTGCTAAGTGTTGTGTGGGTGAACCTGTGCTAATGTACCGCCCCATCCAAGACTAATACATACTTGTGATTATACCCCTTGCAAACATCCGTAAGTACAAGAAAGTAATTAAGGTAGAAACCTAACCACAGCTTTAAACTCTAAGCCCCTTACGTCCCTTGTGCAATGGTTTACTAACGGGGGTTCAGGTTTCTATCACTCCGGCAACCCCTACGATTAGTAGCCAAATACACAATGCATTCCCCTAGGCCCATATAGGTGAAGTGTCATGTAGTCGATGTTCACATGACACCACTAGAAGAAGTACACCACAACTTAAATAACAATCTATTGAATCTTTCTCGATGCAACTCCACTACTAACAACAAGACTTCTCCCATGTCCTCAAGAACAAAACGAACTACTCACAAGACATCATATGGATCATGATCAGAGATGGAATAATGATGTATAACAATCTGAGCATAAACAATAATTCAATGGTTCACTCAATAGCATCAACTACAAAGAGTAATCAACACCGGGAAAGTTTCCCCTATGAACTATGCAAGATTCAACTCAATTGTTACAACAATATGGAGATGGTGATGAGGGTGCTGATGGTGATGATGGTGGTGATGATGGTGATGATGATCCCGATGAAGTCCAGCTTGATGGTGGTGTTGATGGCGACGATCTCCCCTCTCCGGGAAGGAATTCCCCCGGCAGAAATCTGTCTGCCAGAGAGATCTTTCTCTCTCGGTGTTTTCCGCCCCGCAGAGGCGGCAGAATCTTTCTGTGGTCGCCCTCCGAGTCTTAGGGTTTTGGGAGGATGATATACGCCAGAGGGGAGAGGCTGGAGTGGGCCAGGGCGGCCACACCACCTCCAGGCGCGGCCTAGGCCTGCCCGCGCCATGGGGTGGTGTGGGCCCCCTGTGGCCCATCTCCACTCCATATTTTGGCATCCTTAGTCTTCTGGAAAATATAATTTTCCGTATATTTTCCCGGATTTTCTGATCTTCGCGAATTTTGCCTCCAAACAGCACATTTTCCGTCAGAATCCTGACTGCAGCGGTCCATGCTCCAAAAGTCATCAACCATGCAAAAAGAGATGAAATAACATAAGTATCACCTCTCAATACGAAATATATCAATGAATAATAGTGAATTAAGACATAGAATAGTGATGCAAAATGGATGTATCAAGCTCTCTCAGTATGCCATTCAGAATAATTAACCATCATATTGTCCCGAAGTTTTGTTGCAGCACCCAAAGTGATGGGCATAAAGGTACCTCCAGCAGCAGAATCCAATAGGTGCCTTGAATAATAGTTTAATCCTGCATAAAAAGTTTGGATGATCATCCAAGCAGTCAGTCCATGAGTGGGACAATTCTTTACCAAAGATTTCATTCTTTCCCAAGCTTGAGCAACATGTTCATTATCAGATTGTTTAAACTTCATTATTTCACTTCTCATAGATATAATCTTAGCAGGAGGATAGTACTTTCCAATGAAAGCATCTTTGCACTTAGTCCAAGAATCAATACTATTCCTAGTTAAGGAATTCAACCATTCTTTAGCTTTTCCTCTCAAAGAGAAAGGAAACAATTTCAACTTAATAATATCACCATCTATATCCCTATGCTTTTGCATCTCACAAAGTTCAACAAAATTATTTAGATGGGCAGCAGCATCTTCATTACTAATACCAGAAAATTGTTCTCTCATAACAAGATTGAGTAAAGCAGGTTTTATCTCAAAGAAAGTATCTTCAGGCACAGGTGGAGCAATAGGTGTGCTCATAAAATCATTGTTGTTGGTGCTAGTGAAGTCACACAACTTAGTGTTTTCAAGAGTAGTCATTTTTTTGGGTTTTCAAATAAGAAAGCAAACTAGTAAAACTATTTTTTGTGTGTTTTTGATAAAGAAAACAAGCAAACAAAGCAAAAAGAAACTAAGCAAAACAAAAATAACAAAGTAAAGAAATTTGGTTATGAGGGACTCCCCTTGTGAAGATGTCCTTGACTCCCTGGCAACGGGACCAGAAAAATTCTTGATGGCTCAGTGTCGGCGCCAGGAAAATGCTGGTGCGATGTTGATGTAGAGCTCGTTGGGAACCCCAAGAGGAAGGTATGATGAGCACAGCAGCAAGTTTCCCTTAGTTATGAAACCAAGGTTTAATCGAACCAGTAGGAGCAAGGAAACACCCCAAAGGTGTTGCTAGCTGAGCCTTGGCAGGGCGCACTACCGGTGCTAGTAGCAACGTGGAGACCTGCACAACACAACCACAGAACTTTGTCCCCAACTTGCGATGAGGTTGTCAATCTCACCGTGTTTTGCGTAAAACAAAGGATTAAACGTATCGAATGGAAGGAAGTAATAGTTTGTAGAAAGTAAACACAAAGCAGTAAACAGTTTATAGATTGTATGTAAAAGACAAGGACCGGGATCCATAGTTCACTAGAGGTGGCTCTCCTTAGATAGATAACATGCTAGGTGAACAAATTACAGCGGGGCAATTGACAGACATCGAGAAAGCAATACATGCATATACTAATCATCTTGACTCCTTTGAGATTCGATTGGGCACTACAACATTATACATAGACCGCCATCCAACCGCATCTATGACTAATAATCCACCTTCAGGTTATCATCCGAACCCCCTCCAGTATTAAGTTGCAAGCAATAGATAATTGCATTAAGCAAAGTGTGTAAAGTAAACAGTTGGGGGGATACGATTTTTCTATGAACAAAGGATTGTTGTTTTCTCCCTAGTAGCAACATCACATCTAGTACCTTAGAGATTTCTATCACTTCCCCAGATTACTAGAGGCATGAACCCACTATCGAGCATAAATACTAACTCTTGTAGTTGCTAGCATCTACTTGGCCAAGATAGCTACTAACAACGGAAAGCATGCAAGATCAAAAATAACAAAGACATGATAGAATCAATAATCAATCTGAAATAGCATCTCAATATCCATTGGATCCCGTAAACACAACATGCAGAATTACAAATAGATGATCTTGATCATGAACGGAGCTCACAAGATCTAGACATGAAAGCACAAAGGAGGAGAACCAGCCATCTAGCTACTACATGGATCCATAGTCCAAGAATGAACTACTCACGCATCACACCGGAGGCTTGCATGGTGATGAAGAAGGCCTCCAGGGTGAATTCCCCTCTCCGGCAGGGTGCCGGGAAGAGCTTCAGATCCCTCCCGATCTAGGGATGGAGATGACGGCGGCTACAGACTCTTTCGTGGATTTTTGATCAGGCCCTTATGGTTTTCGTCCCGAGGGAACCTTATAGGCGGAAGGGGAGGCCGAGGGGTAGCCGGAGGTAGCCAGACCACCCCCTCGCGTGGGCTAGGATGGGCCGCGTAGCCAGGTGGTGTGGTGGCCCCTCTCTGTCCTGTACTCTGGCATTTGATGACTTCCGGAAAAATAGGCAATTTGGCTTTTGTCCCGTCCAATTCCAAGAATATTCATTTTTTGACTTTGCTGGAACCAAAAACAGCAGAAAACAGGCAGCTGGCACTGTGGCTCTTGTTAATAGGTTAGTCCAAGTAATCATATGAAAAGTACTCCAAAGTGTGGACAAAACACAAAAAAGTGGATAAAACCAAGCATGGAACATCAAAAATTATAGATACATTTGCAATGTATCAATGATCAAGTCATATAGTTCATTGTTGCAACAGCTATACCTAGAATCCTTCTCCTTAGACCGTGAGCTCATATTACTCACTGTTTCCCGAGGCTGCTTTGACTACATCAACCGTTATCTGGTAATACGGTGGCCATAAAGGTGTATGTTGGGTATTCCAAAGGAACAGTTGATGACATGTGACTGCAAGACCAGGATTTGTTCACCCACATGACGGGTAAAGATACATACGACCAGCTTGGTGAAATTACATCCATAAATGTTGCAACATGTGACTCGGTCATGGGGATGTAATATCACGGTAACAAGAAAACAAGAACTTGTTGTGAACGAGATTGAACAAGGTATGGGATACCAATGATCGGATCTCGGCCAAGTCATATCGAGAAACAAAAGGAAGATGATGCTACATTTAGCGGTTCAAACGACATTGTTATCAGGAATGCATAGGGGTCACATGGATATCCCTGGTCCCTCTATTGATCATTGATACAGATCATGTCTAGAGCATTCCTGAGCCATGAGAGGATACACTTAAGGGTACGATGAGAGCGATCATTCGTAAGACGGAATAACGGTAGAGAAAGAGAAAGCCGGAAATGTTCCGTAGAGAGATCCGAAGTTGTTCGGAGAAAGAATAAAGGAAAAAGGGAAAAAGAAACAGCTAGCCCACGTGGGCGGTGGATAACAGCCGCCGCACTGGGCGGTGAGCAGCTGGGCTGCGCTCACGGGCGGGCGGCAGATACTGCACGCCGCTCCGGGCGAGCCACAACCACCGGGCACCACCGCGGTCCTACTCAACCCCGGCCCAAGGGAGCTCACAGGGGAGTGGGCGGGCGGGGCTGGCCAACGGGCCGCGGGCGAGCGAGCGCCGGTCCACCCGGGCAACGCCTCGCTGCCACGCGCGCAGCAGGCAGGCTAGGTCGCCAGGGCGCTCCGGCCCACCCGGGTCGGCTAGCCAGGCCACAGCGCTGGCGAGCGCGAGCTGGGCCGCGGTGGAGCCCCAGGCCCACCCGGCTGCCCCTGTCTTTTGCTGTTTGGGCTGAGAGCTTTTGGCCCATCCAGCTGAGACAAAAAACCCTGGTATTTTTCCTTTACTATTAGTCCCACATGGCTAACCTAATGGGGAGGGCACACCACCTCCGCCTATATAAAGGGGTGCCCATGGGTGGGATTAAACACCAACAATTTGAGAAGTCCTTTGGTTGACTTTCTTCCTCCCTCTCTCTATACCTTGTGACCATGGCCCCAAGTCTAGGCTGTGCGATCAAGGCACACCTATAGTACGTCGTTGCGCTGCAGGGATTCCTAGCCGGATATCAACTTCCGCACTCCCGTCGGGATCAGGGAGCTGGAGGTCTCATCGTGCACCGGATGTGTACGAAAACACGAGGCACAACACTTGGGGCGCTTAAATATCGCGAGCCAGAGCTGCTGCACGATAAAGATGAAGAAGGAGCAAGGGGTGACCTACGAGGAGCTTCGCGACCTTGAGGTCGGCTACGAGTACGACTACTTCAACCACGTTCCCCGCGGAACGTTAACCGCGTACGGTCTACAAGGGTATGTATTCTATACACATTGGTTATTACTGCATTACTACATAAATAGATCCTAGGCAGTTTTGGGGTTCCATCGTAGGAATTTTTTTGTTTTCTACTGCGATCCCCTTCAGGATGCTCCTTCCATCGCCATTGGTGACGCATCACTGGAGGACACCCGTGATGCTACACTTGTACAGCTAGCCATTGATGATGGTGAAGGCCTTGGAGCGCCGCGCTATGTGCCGCGCATCTATTGGGTCAGCTGGCAGCCTTTCGATGAGTACGTATGTGACGTATGGCTGCTTCCAAGATGGCTCAATGAACATGACCTCCATGGGGCCTTCGAGTTTAGATCCATGTTCTGCATTGTTGGGACCTTCAGGTTCTTTGGGTGGCGTAGCTCCCGAGTCTTTTGATGTGTTGGATGATCCTGCCGGAGTCTTTGGCTTTATGGAGCGCTCGCAGATTTTCTCGAGGAATACACCAGGTGGCACCGGGGCACAGGTGGAACCAATGTTGGCAAGTGCATCAGCTTCCTCATTGCTTTCGCGGCCCACGTGTTGCAATTCGCAATCGTCAAAGTCTCCTTCGAGTGCGTTGTAGAGGTCACGATATGCGACCATGTTGTTGCTTAGAGCGTCGCACTGGTTCATGGTTTGATCCACCACGAGTTTGGAGTCGTTGTAAATGACGAGTCGTGTTGCACCACAAGCTTTGGCCATCCGCATCCCGTGGAGAAGGGCATCGTATTCCGCCTCATTGTTGGAGGCGCGGAACTTCATCCGCAGAACATATCTCATATTGTCACCCTATGGTGATGTCAGGATGACGCTGGTGCCAGCTCTCTCTTGACGCTTGGATCCGTCGAAGTGCATTGTCCATAGGCAGGACACATCTGGTGTATCTTGGAGTTGGTTCTCCATCTAGTGGACGAGGAAGTCTGGAAGGACCTGTGACTTGATGGCCACTCGCCGCTCGTATGTGATGTCCCGCGGGGATAGCTCGATTCCCCAAAGGGTGACTCGTTCTGTGGCGTCCGGGTTGTTGAGGACGTATCCCAGTAGGGCGTCGTTCACCACGATTACGGGGTGCTCCTAGAAGTAGTGGCACAGTCGTCATGCTGTCATGAAGACGTCGTAGGCTAGCTTCTAGTAGTGCGGGTACCGCTGTTTTGTTAGCATCAATACCTTGCTGAGGTAATATACTGAGCGATGTACCCCGTGGATCTTATTTTCTTCGGCTTGTTCCACTACCAGCACGGTACTGACCACTTGATTGGTAGCAGAGATGTATAGCAACATGGGCTCTTTTTCCCTGGGTGTCACCAGAACAGGGGAGGCGGAGAGCAGGCGCTTGAGGTCTTCGAATGCCTCCTGTGCTTCATCCGTCCACTCAAACTTCTCAGCTTTGCGGAGGAACTGATAGAACAACAGCACATTTTCGCCCATTCGACTGATGAATCGACTGAGCGCCACGATTCGTCCAGCCAGCTGCTGGATGCCTTTGACATTCTTTGGCTTCTCCATGGCCAGTATGGCCTTTATCTTCTTCGGGTCTTCCTCGATTCGCCTGTCGGATATGAGGTACCCAAACAGTTTCCCAAATGGCACGCCGAAGGCGTACTTCTTCGGATTCAGCTTGATCCAGTAGCGGCCGAGGTTGTCGAAGGTCTCATGGAGATCATCGAGTAATGTGCCTTCCTCCTTTGTTTTGATGATGATGTCGTCGATATAAACCTAGATGTTCTGGCCAAGCTGGTTTTTGAGGCAGGCCTGCATACACTGTTGATAGGTGGCTCCTACATTCTTCAGCCTGAAGGGCATTGTTGTGTAGCAATAGACGCCAAAGGGCGTGATGAAGGTTGTCTTCTCCTGGTCCTCCTCCATCATTCAAATCTGATGGTAGCCTGAGTAGGCATCGAGGAAGCATAGGCGGTCGCATCCCGCGGTGGAGTTGATTATCTGATCGATCCACGATAGCAGGAAGTGGTCCTTCGGGCAATGGTTGTTGAGGCACGTGAAGTCCACGCACATCCATAGGATATCCGTGTCCTTTTTAGGAACAAGCGTGGGATTTGCTACCCAGGTGCTCTCCTTTATTTCTCGTATAAAGTTGGCATCGAGGAGTCTGTTGACTTCCATACCGATCGCCTTTGCCCTTGGTTCTGATAGTCAACACATTGACTGCTTGACTGGTCTAGCATCAGGATTCACATTGAGTGCATGCTCGGGAATTCCCTGGGAACTCCTGGCATGTCTGCTAGACACCAGGCGAAGATCTCCCAGCGCTCACGGAGGAATTCGACGAGTGCGAGTTCCTATGCAGGACTCAAGTTGTTGGAGATTAGGGCCGTCTTGGTCAGGTCCATCGGGTGGACCTGGACTGCCTTGGTGTTCACCGATGAGTCGAAGGACTGGTCAGGTGCATTCGGCTTATTCACGGGAGGAAGACTGTTGTCTGTCAACTCCTTGAGTCTTGCCAGCTCTTCCTACATGCCGAAGGATTGGGAGATTCTATTGATTTCCCTATCACAACTATCTAATTTGGTGAAGCTTCCACTAACGGTAATGATGTCATTGGGTCATGGCATCTTCATCTGCAGGTAGGCATAGTGTGGGGCCGCCATGAACCTCGCGAACGCAACACGTCTGAGGATCATATGATATTGCAAGGGCTAGTTGACCACTTCGAATTTGAGGTGCTCTCACCGAAAGTTTGCTGGTGTGTCGAAGATGATGTCTAGGTTGATTTTTCCCAAGGGGTATATGCCTTTCCCTAGGATATGTCGTGGAACGTTGTATCAGAGGCCTCTAGGAAGGAGAGGGGTATTCTCATGGCGCACAGAGTGCTAGTGAACATCAGGTTGATGCCGCTGCTGCCATCCATGAAGACGTGACTCAACTCGTAGCCACTGATTTGTGCCTTGAGCACCAGGGGAGAATGGCACAGGCGAGGTACTTGGCGCGGGTGATCATGCTTGTCGAAGGTGATGCAGGACTCGCACATACTGAGTTACTCAGTGGTTGAGGGTGGAGAGTTGACCACCAAATTGACTTAGCGAGTGATTGACTTTTGCACCCTATTGGAGGGGCGTCCTTTTTGGATCATGCCCATGTTCCCTAATGCTCGTGGGTATTGCTCGCCCCATTATTTTGGGCCGACGCACCCGCAGGCTGCGCAGGTCCTCTAGGCGGCGGTGGTGGTGCTCCATGGGCTATGGCTCCTGGGGCAGCTCCATAGCCTTGATTCATCGCGTCGCAATTCATCTAGACGAGGCCTTCGTGGAGCTTCAGGAACTCGCGGTAGTCCTTTAAGAGGTGGCTGGACTTCTCCTTTCCATCATGCTTGTCGATGTAGAAGTGAACGTTGCAGGGTCCAGATAATTTGTCTTGGATTGATATTCCAGGTGCTTCGTCGCAGGTGCTGTGATGCCACACTTGCGTGGGTTTTCCGCTGTCGTGGGTAGCTACCGCTACGGTATCGGCTGCTACGGTTTCGTTCGTTGCGTTTATCGGTGTAACCAGCCGCGACCATGTCGACTTCCTCGCGATCTTCATAGCCTCACGAACGACGCTTTCCTCGACGGTCGCGTTGCCGGCCGAGGTCTTCCTCATCGTCTGAGTGGACACGGTTGTTTTTCATCGAGTCCTCTCCATCGGCCCACCTATTTGTGAGCTCCATTAGGTGGTCGATTGTTTTGGGCTTCATGCGGCTCAGCTCCTCCCTGAGCTCTCGGCGACGTACACCGTCGTTGAATGTGTAGATTGCATGGTCCTCGGAGATGTCTTCCGCCGAGTTTTTAATGATGGACCATCTCTAAATGTAGGAGCGAAGTGATTCACCCGACTTCTGGTAGGAGGCCTTTAGCTCTTCAATTTATGTTGGCCTTTCGTAGGTCCCTTTGAAGTTCCACATGAAGCTGTAAACCAGCTCCTCCTAGCCGCGGATCAACCGGCGGGGTAAGTTGTTGAGCCACGCACGGGCAGCACCCTGCAGCTGTAGTTGGAGACACTACATTGTTGTGAACTTGTTCCCACCATGCAGCTTGACAGAGGAGTGGTCCCCCAGCCAGATCTTTAGGTCCTGGAGGCCGTCGAACTTTGGGTTTTCCGACGGCAGTTTGAACCCTTTCGGCATTCGCGTCTGCCGTATGGCTCTTCTGAAGCAGCTAGCACCACAGAATTATGTTCCTTCGTCCTCCGACTATGTTGAGTAGGCGCGTTTGGCGTGCATCTAGTCGACTTTGCATCGTGTGATGTCATCACGCGCGTCGTAGTCGTAATCATGTCGACGTGAGCAGCGTCATTGTGACAAGTCATGCTCGTTGTCACTTGAGGAGAGTGAGTAGTATTTGGGTGGGTCTTTTCTTTTCTTCTGCTCGGGCGTTGGATCCTTAGCGAGTGTAGCCTCGACCAGTCCGAGGCCAGCGATTGTAGATCGGTGCATGGAAGATCGCAGATCCCCATCTGGTGGTTGGTTATTGAGCAGGTACATGGTGGTTGTCGTCACCACTGCTTGTGGTGTTTTTGGGAGCATGTTGCCCCGTGAGTCCGCCGTCATGAACGAGAAGTCAAGGGCTCAAGTGTCCTCTTGTCGCTCCTTGTCGGTGAGGTGCTCTAGGCAAGAGGGCTTTTTGGCGGCTATAGATCCGTTTCCCTTGGAGGAGGATCCACCGATTGAGGAGAGCACTGCCTGTCGAGCACTCGATTCATCTGTGGCTTTTTTGCGGGCCTCGAGTTGTGCGTTTACCGCCTGCTGGCGGTTGCACTCCTGAATAAGTAGCTAATGGTATCCCATTAGCATCTACTACGACGTATTTGGTGGCAGGGGATTGTTGTGTAGGGCCTCCCTGCACCTTGCCATTATGCGTTGTTGAGGTGAATTTGCTAGCATTCTGTCCAGTTGTTGGCATTTTCTTCGTTGTTGCCAGAGTTGGGAGGGATGGGCGCCATTGGTAGGTGCGCTGTTGGTAGGGGAACCATTAGTGGGGCACCGTTTGTGATTGGGATGCCATCGTGGTACGTCGTAAACATATCTATAATTTTTGATGTTCCATGCTTGTTTTATATCTACTTGCTTATGTTTTGTCCACACTTTGGAGTGATTTTTTACATTTTCTGGAACTAACCTATTAACAAGATGCCACAGTACCAGTTGCCCGTTTTCTGCTGTTTTTGGTTTCATAAAAACTAGTAAGGAAATATTCTTGGAATTGGACCGGACAAAAGCCAAAGTCAATATTTTACCCGAAGCAACACGGAGTCCGGAGGGGAGACGAAGTGGTGCACTAGGGCAGCCACACCTGGTGGCGGCGCGGCCTGGGGGCGCGCCACTAGGGGTGTGGGCCCCCTAGCGCTCCACCGACCTTGCCCTTCCGCCTATAAAAGCCTCCCGGGACGAAATCCCTAAGTACCCGATCAAAAATTCCACGAAAGAGTCTGTAGCCGCCACCATCTCAATCCCTAGATCGGGAGGGATCTGAAGCTCTTCCCGGCACCCTGTCGGAGGGGAGAGATCACCCTGGATGCCTTCTTCATCACCATGCTTGCCTCCGGTGTGATGCGTGAGTAGTTCATCCCTGGACTATGGGTCCATGTAGTAGCTAGATGGTTGGTTCTCCTTTGTGCTATCATGTTTAGATCTTGTGACCTCCGTTCATGATCAAGATCATCTATTTGTAATCTTACATGTTGTGTTTGCGGGGATCCGATGGATATTGAGATGCTATTTCAGATTGATTATTAATTTTATCATGTCTATGTTATTTGTGATCTTGCATGCTTTCCGTTGTTAGTAGCTATCTTGGCCAAGTAGATGCTAGCAACTCCAAGAGGGAGTATTTATGCTCGATAGTGGGTTCATGCCTCTATTAATCTGGGGAAGTGACAGAAATCTCTAAGGTACTATATGTGCTATTGCTACTAGGGAGAAAACAACAATCCTTTGTCCATAGGGCAATCATATTGTTTATGTCGTGGTGGTGTCACGGCAGATGCCATGGATAGGCTAAAGGTGGGGACAATATGCACTAGAGGAATCCAGGGAGGGATAGTGTGGTGATTCCACACAGAGATGCTTTGTATTCAATAGGTTTCCAAGGTTACAAATGCTCCTTGAGCTGTATTGGGGAGAGGAGGAAGAAGGAATTCTCTTACTCTCACCACTAGCTAGCTCTCAGGAACCAAGAATTAACCAAGTAAAAAATCAACCCTTTCTACAGATGCCCTATCCCTCCTTATATAGGGGTGGCTAGGTCTCCAATTAGGGCATACGTGGAGGCATATCCCAGGGAATATGCCTCTTCCCAAAATAGTAACCGACCGGGTCACTTTTCCCCATCATAAGCCAGGCAGAGGCTACGTGAGCCTCTGCGGCCAGCGTCATCTGACACCGGCAGCGTCACCCTTGTCGGCCAAGCCTCGGTGGTCCTAGAATCTATCCGCTTCGCTCACGTTCCAGCGTACAGTGACCTCCTTTTGACCAGCGAGATACCTTCCTTCTCTTGCAAGCCTGATATAACCCGGATCATGCCTGGTTAATCCAGCCACACTGGTACCTGCATACAAGTTACATAAATCCTGCCGGCATACAACAAAGGTTGGCCGGGACTTAGTTAGGCGGACATCCTCTGGTCCGGGTTACTCCGTGATTCGGCCTTCCTTGAGGTGACTCGGCCAGCACTTGCTTTGACCTTGCCGTACCTCGGCTAACTCGGCCTTTATACCCTGGCGTGACCCTACCCGGGGGTATCCCCCCAACATTAGTCCCCGAAGCTTGTGCAGTCTTAGCAGCTCCAGCTGCTAAGACCACGGCAGGTTCAATTTTCCGAACCTTTTGCTCCTTTTTCCGAGTTATCTCATAGTCCGGATTCCATAGGCTAACTTTCCCTTTGCACATTCCGAGTCTTCACTCGTTGGCCGGGTCATCCTTTGGTTATCCGGGTTATCCTTCCTTCTCTCGTACGCTTCCCCACGTCCCACGTTGAGGGTAATCATTATTTTGCCTCATTTTAAGGGCATGCACCAGTTACTGCTGCAGTTAATGTCAGGTGTTACTGTTGCACACATCACGTCGCGTCTGTCTCCTCATTAACTGTATCACCACGTCACGTCGTGGGATCCTCTGCGCCGTGTGGTCCTTCCTGTGGCTCGCGTCTGATTGGCTGACCCGGAAAATACACGGCCACACCGTGTGGCCTTGCCGCACCACGCGATCCCACTACCCCAGCTGGGGCGTGGTTAAATAGGGGAGGGGCGCGCCCCTTGGTATTTTTCCCCATTCTCGCGCCCCTCTACCTCTTCTTCTTCTTCTTCTTCCCAGCGACAGCGCCGCCACCGCCACACCTGCTTAGCAGCGCCGCCGCCGCCCCGTGCCTTCCCGTGCCAGCATCGCCGCCACTCCTGCGCAGCTCCACCGCCACGGGTCTACGCCAGTCCAAGGCACTGCCCCCACCGTCGATAAGGCCAGTGAGGACAACGATTTGGACATGACCGAAGAGGAGCTCACCATCGCGGAGGCGGAGATGGAGGAGGGAGCGGAGAACGCTGAACGTGGCGCCTGGGCTGGCTCCTGGGTGTGCCAGGATGACCTAGACTGGTTGTATCGCACCCGGTGCATCCCAGAGGGCGTGGTTGCCCGTCTCGCCGCCGAGGAGCTTGCTCCCTCACCTAATCCGGGTGAGTTCGTAGTGTTCCTCTCCCACTTCCAGTGCGGGTTCGGCCTCCCCGTTAGCGATTTCTTCTACGATTGGCTCAACATCTATGAGCTTCAACCGTACCACCTTCCGGCGAACGCCATCACTTACCTTTCTTCCTTTGCCTCCACCATAGAGGGGTATGTCAGATTGTGGCCCACTAAAGAGCTCTGGATCTGGTTTTTTGGTCTTCGCCGGAACGTGATTCCGAATAAGGAGCTTGACCCGGAGGACAAACATCTTACGCAGTTCAGCACAGCTTCTATCTCTCCCCGGAAACAGTCCATCTTTTCCCGGGTCACGGGGCTTGATTCGTGCAAGGGCTGGGTCCGAACCTTCTTCTATGTCAGAAATGGCACGAACGAAGATATGATTCGGCTGCGCCCATACGTTTCGGGTCCTCCTAATCCGGATCTGTGGGACCAGATCTCCAAGAAACCCATTGTCCTGGCGAACCAAGTCAACAAATGGTTTCAGGAGCTAAAAAATGCTGGGCTGCACAACGAGGATGCGATGATCACTTTCATCCGCAACCGGATCTCCCCTATCCAGAAACATACACACAAGCTGTGCCATATGAGCTGGCATCTTGACCCCAACCGAACTTCCTCATTTGAACTGAGCAACACCGAGATATTCCGCCGGGTCAAGGCCCTCTTCACCACTAACAAAAACTTCTCCGCTGATTGGGAGTGGGGAATGGAACATTTCTGCCGGGACAGGCTTCCTCCTGTGGTAATTCTCGTGTTCCAATTTCTTTCCGAGTTATATTCTATGTCGGAGTATGTTGTTTAACTAATATTTTTGTATTTCTCTCTTAGCTGTTTCTTCAGCAAACTCTCGAAGATGGCACCGAGCCTTCGCTGAAATGGGCGAAGGATCGAGATGCCCCAGACGAGGAGGAGCCGGATTAGGAAATGTTCCTGCCACTCCCCGATGCAACCAAGCGACCCACCGGTAAATTCTCTTCCTTACGAGATTGGCCTGACGATGAAGATGATTCCGACGTTGAGGTGATGGAAGCATTTGATGATGTCCCCCTTTCTTACGCCTTTCTGGCATTAGCTAACCCGGGTGGGCAGATTCACGAAGATCCTCCTCTCTCCACGGGCGAGCCTGTCTCGGTCGCGTCAAAGAAAAGGGGAGCTGCTTCTGCTTCTTCTTCCAGACCTCCTAAGCCAACCAAGAGGCAAAAGAATTCCATAGACAAAGCTGCCACCAAGCCTACAACTAAGGCCATAACTCGGAGGGCTCGGAAGCCCAAGGAGCCATTGACCTCGGATGAGTAAGTTACTTTTCTCTCTGTCCAATCCTTTGGTTCACGCTTTTCTTCTGTTGTAACTTATTATTCGTCATTTGATTTGGCAGGGCCGCGGTGGAGGTTCCTCAGAGCGGATCCAACAGCGCTTCGCCCCCCCCCCCCAGCATAGCCCTACTTCCCCTCGCAGCGACGATTCACGCCAGTTGAGCCCCATTCGGGAGGGTTCAGCGGCTACTCCGGGTTCTAGCCCACCTCGTCCAGAGGAGGGCAACCTCGGAGCAGGGGGAAGTGGTTCTGCCGAGACAGCGGTTGCTCCCAGCTCCTCTTCGGCTCAGCCGCAACCAGCCACCACCGAGGTACCTACAACACCCCCGCCAAGACCAACATCAGCGCCAGCAGCACCAACTCCTTCCGCCTCGTCCGAGTCTTCCAAGACTCGGCAAGAAGACACAACTAGCACCAAGGCTATGCCCAAGGGCAAATCCGTTGCACAAACTTCAACTTCTCAGCAACAGCCTATGGCCAAGAAAACCTCGATGCCGCTAGGGCAACATCTATCGAGGCTGGACAGCGCACGCTCACGTCCATGCTTCCGAAGAAGACCCCCCCCCTGAAGAAGGATGTCTCCCCCGGGCCAGCTAGCACGCAACTTGCATTGCACACCAGCCCCGCTACTGCCCAAATTGAAAGGAGGGAAGCCCATGCCAAGGGTTTGATAGCGCCCCATATGCTTAGCGGAGAGCACTATCCTCCGGCCTTGATCGAGTTTTTCAATAACTAGAACAAGGCGGAGTTCGTCCATAACGACGATCTCCTGGAGAAATTTGGGCATGCCGACTTTGCCGCGCAGATGAACACAGCTGCCAAGGCTATCAACCTTGTTGGCCAGATGATGGAGGTACGCTACCTTGTCCTTTCTTTAATGTAACTACCTCGGTGAATTACGCTCTTAGTTGCATGCCTGGATGAGCGAAAGTGGATAAAATAGTACGGTGGGGCCCAGGGCCTCTCACAGTAGACCTTTCGGCCGTCCTAACCACTTTCAGAACATCAGGACAAGAACGAGCAGCGTAATCGGCAGGCGAAGGGATCAACTACATACACAAGTGAGTATGTATGCAAGCCACATACAACAGTCCTCAGAGGCATTCCAACTAAAAGAAATAGAAATATTGCAACGCCATACGGCAAGATTCAAATATCCTAGATAGAGATAATATTTTAGGATAGCTCCTCATACATCACACATCAGAGTGTCAGGCGGAAGCGGAAAACAAGATCCGAGTACGGATAAGAAGCAAATCGGCATAAGATGCCACATAAATAAACACATCCCGCCCACAGATCTCACGGATCCCTGTTCCTGGAATCTCTACACCGAGTGATCGTTGCCCACATCAAATGTCTCCTCCACCCAGTATCCATCTTGCGGGTACACCTGTTCATCTAAATCAAACAATTTATCGTGTGAGACCCTAGGGGTACTCAGCAAGTCTTTATGCCACTAAAGGGGACACAACCTGGGGTGACACAATTGCCGCAAAAGATAGTATCTAACAATTCTATAGATACTCGCTAACCATCTGCCTAACCAATGATAGACGGATGTCCGTGAATTAAGAACAACAGTTATAATAGTATAATTAACAGATCCATCCTCCTCCTCGCTTACCAACGAGGGAGCGGACAAACAACCCCCATCATCCATTGGCAGTTTTATTAACCATTCCATGAGTATTGCACTATTTACTAGTCAAGTACTTAGTCAAATTAAAAATGGTACTTTAGTTATTCTTGTCTATGATCGAGAAACTGTGCTCCAAGTCATCCATAACCGCGGACACGGCTTTCAGAAAGATTTACCCTGCAGGGGTGCACGAATAGCAACACACACTCGATCAACCTCGGAAAAACCAACTCAAAACCCAACGAGGCATTCACGACAAAGCAATCACAGGATTCAGAAATATTTCAGGGGGCTACCCCATTAAGCTACCCGCGACGAAGCTAGCTGACTCCGAGACAGACTCAAGGTTTGTGTGGATGGCGGTAAACGACTGGGAACCCGAAAATGTGACTGGGCTTGTCGATACAGCGAAAACGTGTCACGATCCAAAACAGTACAGGTGCTCCTCGCACAATCTTAAATAAAGCAGTAACATGGCATAAGTACAGGATAGTAATAAAGCCCCAAACTAATTGTGGCCCCAAGAAATAAGAATGAATCAAACTCTGGCTCAGGGGGGTCCATAAGGCCTCCCGGATGTGGATAGTGTGAATAGTCAAGGAACAGGAATCAAGTACTCGGGGTCCTATGGGACACAAGTGAGCATGAAAAACCAAATAGCAGATATTGCTCACCGGTGCCTCTTTCATTAGTTATCCCATTACTACTCAGGTTAAGTTGTTTAGGTACCTCGTTATTCATCAGACACTCACATACCCTACACATGCTTTTCTACGACTCGCATGGCTCAAACAACTCCTGTAGTAATGGCTCATGGGATGGAGGAACAAGCTTTGGTGGGGTTTAAAAGTAAGGCTATGCAGTGCTTGGGATTCAATTTAATGCAATCGCGACTCAATGATGCAAGAATAAGATAGAGGCAATAGGTACTATATGTATGCAAGCATGTGGTAGTCCTTGCCTGGCAGCTCAGTTGAAGCGAGAGATGGATCTGGGTAGTACTCATGTGATTCCTCGTAATTCTCCTGCTGGGCGTCTATTCGAAGAAGAACCAAACAAACAAGGGCCAACATAAATAAAGTGCACAAGCATATGAATTAAAATGCGACAAGCAAGCAAGCATGCCATGATGAATGATGCGCAATTTACATGGCATTAAAGTAGCATGGCATGGTGAGGTGTGGGATACAAGAATAAAGCATTTTATTATTTATTTGGTCCAATTTTGTTGTCATAAACAGTTCAGATGTTTAATAATGACATTATGCATGCTTCAATTCAGAACAAGGACTGCATAGATAGAACGGGCTCATCGCGCTGATCGATTTAGACATATTATTTGTCAAATTTGGAGTTGTAGAATTAAAGTTATTAATTTATTAAGGAAAAGGGCATTTTATTGTAATTTTAATCATCTCGAAATTTTAAAGTGTTCAAACATTATTTTGAATGGCATATTTGAATTCCTTACATTTTTCTGATTCAAAAACATATATCATTTGTATTATTTGGATTTGTATTTTAAAAGTTATTTAAAATCTAGTTTGAATTTGAATTTAAACATTTACTGAATTTGTTTTATTTAAACAGTCAAACGGAAAACCTTTTTACACCCAGGAGAATTTGACCCAGGCCACTGATGGTGGGCCGCTGCTGACTGGGGCCACGCGCGCGGAAAATGACTTTTCTCACCTCGGCCTTAGCTAGCCTCTGCGATTGACAAGTGGGCCAGCGACTAGAGGCCCACGTGCCAGCGAACGAACGCGCAGAGACTGCCAGGTGGGGCCGTTCTGGAGCGCGGGTTGGGTGTTCAAAAAATTGCGGGGCGTTTTTGTAAAGTGAACAGGGAGGCTGACTGGTGGGGCTAGCGAGTACCGCGGGTTGAGCCGGTAAAAAGGTGGGGGGGAATTTGCAAAGCGACCCGCGGTACTGTTTTTCTTCCAGCGTTGATCTGACGAAACTAATGAGCAGCGCGGCGCGGCGAGGCGGGGAATCGAACTGGGGACCTGGCATGCGCGGGCGGCGGCGGCTACCTCTGGGCTAGGGAGGGGGTTGGTGTTAGGAACCGCAGGCGCGGCTAGGTGTGTCTCTGCGACGCGGCGACGAGCAGACGCGCGCGCGACGCCGGTGCACAGAGAGTGCTCGTCGACGGGATCGGCACGACCAGGAAGCGACGCTGGACGAGAGGGTGTCAGGGGGGTTCGGTGGCTCACCGCGAGGTTGTCGGTGGTGTCAGATCGGGGAGAGGTGCGGCGGATCGTCGATGAGGCTGGCGGCCGGAGATCTAGGGTTTACGTCGGGCGGCGCTGGTTCCGGCGGTTCTGGTAGTCCTCCTCCTCGCTGGCGCGTCCAGGGCGAAGCAGGGGACCGTCCTTGGTCTCCTCGACCACCTCCATGTCGCGCACGCCGGCAGGAACGACGAGACGCAGGGGTACTGGCGGTGACTGGCGGCAGGATCTGGCGACGGTGAAGAAGAAGGAGAGGAGAGGCAGGGCTTGGGGTTGGATCTGGCGAGGCAGAGGAGACATGTGGGATGAGGACAAGCGAGGGAGAGGGACGCCGTGGGGCTCGGGTTAGATAAAGGTGGCTTCGGCCACCTTTTCCATCTCCTCCCTCACGTGCTTGTCGTGCACGGCCAGGGCAGGGAGAGGGGCTGCAGGTGGGGCCGAGGAAGAGAGGACGGGAAGGTGGGGATCGGGCTGGGGCCTCATGGCAGGGAGAGAGAAAGAGATAGGAGAGGGGCTCGGGCGTAGCTAGGTAGAGGCTCGGGTTAGCTAGGGCTAGGGTTAGAAGAGGGGGGTAGATGGGGTGTGGGACCAGGAAGAGAGGGTGGCCAGGTGGGGCCATCATGGTAGAGAGAGAGATAGAGAGAGGTTAAGGGTTGGGGTTTAGTTAAGAAAGATTAGGGTTTGAGGAGAGAGGGTAGGTGTTAGGGTTTGGTTTAGAATTTTTTAGGTTTTTAACACATGCTTAAAGGTTAAGTCAAGATGAAGGGTGAGGAGTGTAGGGATTAAAAGAGGCATGATCATGACATGGGCAAGTGTAAAGGAGAAAAGATAAGCAATGTGGATAGTTTCTCATATGATCATGCATGAAGAAAAAAATAATGGTGTTGAAGAGATGATGGGGATGGTGGAGAGGGATAGAGATGATCCACAAAGAAATGAACCAATAAAACCAAGGGGAATCAAGTGGGCTTAAGGTGGTGGTATTCTTGCATGGCCCATGCAAAAATAATAAATGCCATGTTTTATTTTGTGAAAACAATAATAATAATATGGCATTATTCTTATGCATTCCCAAGAAGTGGAATAAAGGCCAAGCAAAAGAAAATATAGAATTAGATCCACCCCAACCCACATGAGCTAGAATAAATATCAAAAGAAAAAGACATACAAGCTCATGGGTAATGGGATGGTGGAATTATAAAGTGGTGAAAAGAAAAGTGGTGGAGTAGAATACAAGATATGCCCCCAACTCAATTTGGGCATTAAACAATATATCAATAGCCAAAAACAATATCAAGAGGCAAATACAATTAATAATGCATATGAGAGAAGAACCAAAGAAAAAGGGTTTTATATGATGCTCAAATGCAAGGCGGCATGATGACATGAGCATGATATAGTTATGATGCAACAAATATATGTAAGGAGTAGCCATTATCTTACTAGACCAAGTAGCATTGCCATTGTTAGACAATTGGGATGCTACATTTAACATGCACTAAATATTAGGGATATATTTAACACTTCGAATATGCACACACCTAGAGCCGGTTAAGTTCCACTTGGCCCGGATTTTGTACACTTAGAATATGCACACACCTAGAGCTGGGTTAAGTTCCACTTGGCCCGGATTTTGTACACTTCGAATATGCACACACCTAGAGCCGGGTTAAGTTTCACTTGGCCCGGATTTCGTACACTTCGAATAAGGATATGACTAAGCTATCCTTGCTCTTTTCAGGTGACTACCAATCGCTAGAGCGCTGAGTTTCAGCGTATCTTGGACACACATAAGGCACTACGCTCGAAACATTCTACACTTCTCGCCGAGTTTGAGAAAAGGGGTAAGTTTTCTCCTTGGCTTTTTCCCACCTTTCTTTGTCTTTTCCCACTGAACTAATTTGTTATTCGGATTCGGCAGCTGAAGTGGAAGCTGAGAACACCATCATGCGGAAGAACTTGGATCAAATAAAAGGTAAGTCCGTTTTGCTTAGTCTTCTTTTGCGCCCTCTCTCCTTTTCTTCTTGGCTCGACAGATATTCATACCTCGGCTTTGCCGGGTCAACAAACAGTTTCAGCATCTCTTGAAGATAGTGTGCCCGTGCCTGATATGATGCTGCATTTTCTCGAACAAGCAGGGCAGCATCAGGCCAAACTTAAGAAGAAGGATGATGAGCTTTCCCTCCTCCGGACCAAGGATGATGAAATTTCCAAGCTCAAGGCAGAAATGAAAAAGCTCAAGGCGCTCCACAAATCTGAGATGGGTAAAGCTGGCCAAGACTTCACCGAGGAACGGGAGCCTCTCAACCTTCAAATTTCCAAGGATCAAGAACTGCAGAAGGAGGCCGACATTAAGCTTGAGTCGGCAAATGCTGAACTCGAGCACCTCCGGAAGAGACGTGACAACTGCACCAAGGAGCTGACCCGGATCCATAGCCATATTTCTCGCAAGTTCTTTTCCTTCAGCTGACATGAATCTCTTCGGGTCAACCTCCTTTACCTATCTCACTTGTCTTGTTTTCAGACAAATTTCTGGAGGGTGATGCCATTGCATCCAATGCCGTTACCAAGTTCCGCCAGCAGAAAAGTACTCCATCTGGTCCTGGCTCCATTCCTCTTGACCTGGAGGATCTGATAGTCATCTTATCCTCTCAAGTTGAAATCATGAAGAACTACGGCAAGGGTCTCCTAGACGCAGCAGTCCAGGTCTTCAATGCCCTATGGACTGGTGAAGATACTCCGAAGGGGTCCACTGCTCTGATGACCAAGGTAATGGAGTGCGAGACCCATCTTGACCTCTGGAGGGAATCCGCCGGACGCGCCGGAGCTAAAACCGTCCCCCACTACGTGCTTACATGGTATGAGAAAATAAATCTGAATCTTCTAGAGCGCATGCGCACCGGTTCGAGGTGGTCCACTGATTCGGATTGGATAGCTCGGCACAAGGATTGCGCCCATAGCCTCATTCAGTATGCCCCCATCCATCAATGGAACGAGGGACCAAGCTTTCTCGAAGCTGTTAACGACGAATATGTCGAAGATGGTTCGGGTGAGGAGGAAGAGGACGAAGCCTCGGACATCGAAGAGAATGAAGATGATGCTGAAGCCGAGGCCAGAGTTCCACCTGCTGGTGCCGAGTTACCTCCTCCTGCTGCTCCTTGATCACCAACAAAGACTTTGAAGTTTATCAGATCCCCGGTATGCCGGGTGCAGATGTATTAAGCGCACAGATCATATTTTGCTACTAAGTTGCTTATGCTGGATTAACTTGGGCGTAGTCCCCGAGTTTCATTTTCTTGTTTCTCCAATTTTCTGGTTCGGCTCGTGTCTACCTTGATTCGGTTTTGTGACTTACGAGCCCGAGTTTCAAAAATTGACTTAACAATACTTGGAAAACTTTAGGATTAGCTCAAAACAATTCAGCATGGTAAAGGTTAAATAAACAAGGGGTTAGTCCGAACAATAAACGTCGGCTTTACTACATTCCTTTCCTTAGTCGTTTTTCATGTGCTACGCAATTCCAAACTCGTTCTCTTGCTTTCCATAAAGCCAATTCTTGTTGGACAGCGACAAGTCGAAGAGTTGAGTTTTTGGTGCTCACACACTACTAATCCGGCTTAGGTAGAGGCAACTTAAGCCAGCCGACATAAAAATAAATAACTAACACAAAGATTGAATAATATTACTAAGGCAGTCCCCGAGTTACTGCTTGAGGTGCCAAGATATCATTGATAAACTCATTTCCGGCATACATACCGACATATGAGAGACTCAGATACACACACTTCTTTGTTAAGTGTAGAAAGGACGATGTAGAGCTACATTCCATGGACACTTAGATTCCTTGACGGACCTGTCCGCCTTGTTCTTCTCCTGAGGTTTTGCATCGATGAGATAATAAGAGTCATTGTGCAATGCTTTGCTCACAATGAATGGCCCTTCCCATGGGGGATAACTTATGCATGCCAGCAGTACGTTGTACTAATCGGAGTACCAGATCACCTTCCCGGAAAACTCGGGGGTTTACTTTCCGGCTATGATAGCGTCGGAGATTTTGCTGATATATGGCGGATCTGGACAATGCCAATTCTCTCGCTTCTTCCAGCAGATCAACATCATTTTGCCGGGCTTCTCGCACTTCGGCTTCTGTGTATAGGGTGACCCTAGGCGAATCATGCTCTATGTCGGCTGGTAATACAGCTTCTGCCCCATATACCAGAAAAAAGGCGTATAGCCTGTTGATTGATTAGGAGTTGTTCTTAGACTTCACGGTGCCGCTGGTAGTTCTTCTATCCAGCACCCCGCTGATCTTTGCAGCGGCTCAATGAGCCGGGGTTTATCTCGGATAATACTAATCCACTGGATCTTTCCACTTGTCCGTTCGATGCGGGGTGGGTTACGGAGGCAACTTCTAGCCGGATCTTCTTATCTCGGCAGAATCGCGCAAATGCTCCTTCAGCAAAATTGGTGCCATTATCTGTTATGATACTGTGAGGATAGCCATATCTCAAAATGATATGTTTGAGGAATGTCACGGATGTAGCTCCGTCAAATTTTCTTATTGGTTTCACCTCAATCCACTTCGTAAACTTGTCCACCATGACCAAGATATGGGTCATATTTCCTCTTGCCGGCTTAAACAAGCCAACCATATCCAAGCACCATGCAGCAAATGGCCAGGTAATTGGTATGGTCTTGAGCTCCGACATTGGCATGTGTGTCTTGGTAGCATACCTCTGACAACCATTGCATTTTCTTACCAGATCCTCTGCTTGTTCCAAGGCACTTGGCCAATAAAACCCATGTCGGAAAGCTTTCGCTACCAAGGCTCTGGACGAGGCGTGATGCCCACATTCCCCTTGATGTATATCTCGGAGGATGTCAAGCCCTTCCTCCGGGTCTACGCATCGTTGGAGGACATTTGTAACACTTCTTTTGTATAGCTCGGATTTGATGATCGTGTATGCCTTTACCCTCCTCTGAGTTTGCCTTGAGAGCACTTCCTCGCTGGGCAAAGTTCCATCCTTTAGGAATTGAAATATGGGCAATGCCCAAGCTGGTATAGCTCGCACTAGAAAGACATCCTCATCAATTTACATCTGATCCACCGGCATAACCTCAGCCAGATCACGCTGCACAGTCCCCGGATCTTGCGAAGTAGTCCCCGGGTTTGCCGAAGCAGTCCTCGGGTTTCGTGAACTACTTCCCACATCATGTCCATGGGCACAGCTTCCGATTCCAGATTTGCCGGGATATAAATTGACTCGGACTCTGGGGATGGCCTGATAGACGGTTTTCTGAGGTGTTCTAGTGCTGCCCCTGGCGGGATTGCTTGTCGGGTTGATCCAAGTTTTGACAGTACATCGGCAGCTTCATTTTCAAGCCGGGGTACGTGGTGAAATTCGCATCCCTCAAAGTATCCTGATATCTTCTGCACATGAAATCTGCACAATGCCATATTTGCATCCAAAGCATCCCAATGCCCTGAGACTTGCTGGACTACCAGACCGGAGTCACCAAAGCACTGGATCTGGCATATCCCAATTTCTTTTGCCACTTTGAGCCCATGCACAAGTGCTTCATATTCCGCAACATTGTTTGATGTTGCGAAGTGGATCTGTAGCACGTATTTCAGCTGGTCCTTCTTGGGCGAGGTAAGCACAACTCCGACGCCTAACCCGGTTTTTGTTTTTGACCCGTCAAAGTGCATTCTCGAGTAGTTCGGATCTGGCAATGGTGGCTCATATTGCACCTTGGCCCAATCCACAAGAAAGTCGGCCACAGCCTGAGACTTGATTACTTCTCTCCTATCATATTGTGGTGCATAAGGGGCTAGCTCAATTGCTCATTATCTCGGATATGGGGGCTTCACATATTACTTTGATAGGGTGCTCTTCAAAATAGTGCTTTAGCTTCTTAGCTGCCATATACACACCATATGCCATCTTATGATAGTGGGGATAGTTTTGTTTCGAAGCTGATAATACCTCGCTCAGATAATATACTGGCCTTTACACTGACTTACCCTCTTCGTCGCGCTCTACCACAATTACTGCACTTACAACTCGGTTGGTTGCGGCTATATAGAGCAACATTGGCTCCTTTGATAGTGGAGAGGCTAACACTGGTGCAGTGGCTAACATTTTATTTAATTGTATAAAGGCTTCATTGGCCTGCGGCGTCCAAATGAACTTGTCTGACTTTTTCATGAGTTGATAGAGAGGCAGTGCCTTTTCTCCCAACCAACATACAAACCGACTTAAGGATGCCAGGCAACCAGTGAACTTCTGGACATCATTAAGACACCTCGGCAATTCCATTCGCTCAATGGCCCGGATTTTAGTTGGGTTAACCTCGATACCTCGGCTCGAGACAAGAAATCCAAGTAATTTTCCAGCCGGGACACCGAAGGTACATTTCTCTGGGTTAAGCTTCATTCGAAACCTCCTTAGGTTCGCGAACATTTGCCTGATATCATCAAGGAGCGTTTTGCCTTCCTTGGTTTTTATTACCACATCATCCACATACACTTGCACATTTCGACCAATTTGATCGTGTAAACACTTTTGCATACATCTTCGGTACGTTGTCCCCGCATTACGTAAACCAAAAGGCATGGTGCGATAGCAATAAGCCCCATACGGGGTGATAAACATAGTATTTATTTGATCATTCGGGTTCAGAGGTATCTGGTGGAAACCAGAATATACATCTATGAATGACAACAGTTCACATCCAGCAGTAGAATCTATGACCTGATCTATCCTTGGTAGTGGGAATGGATCTTTTGGGCACGCCTTATTCAGGTTCGTGTAATCGATGCACATACGCCAAACCACTGCCACATTCGGATCATCTTTCTTCTTTTCTACCAGCACCGGATTAGACAGCCAATCCAGGTAAAGCACTTCCATGATAAACCCAGCTGCTAGGAGCCGAGCTATCTCATCTCCAATGACTTTTCTCCTATCTTCGGCAAAGCGGCGAAGAGGTTGCTTCACCGGCTTTGCTCTGGGTCTCACATTCAAAGAGTGCTTGGCCAACTCCCTCGGAACACCTTGCAAGTCCTGTGTGGACCAAGCAAAAATATCCTGATTCTCACGGAGGAAGTTGACGAGCTCGCTTTCCTATTTATCATTTAACCCGGCACCAATTATTACGGCGCGTTCTGGGAACAGATCATCAACATGCACTTTCTTGGTATCCTTTGTCGCTTAAAACGAGACACTTCCATGCAGGTTACTTAGTGCTGGCATATATTGCTGTGCGGACTGAGCTAATGCTGCCACTTCTTGGATCTTTCTTTTCTCTTGTGCGATTACGAGTGACTCGGCCAGGTTAGACCCGGCTGACGCGCACTCAATGGAACGTCGGAAATCTCAAGCTATGGTAATTACCCCATTTGGCCCAGGCAGTTTCATCTTCAAGTAACTGATGTGAGTACTTGCCATGAATTTGTTCAGGGTTGGCCTGCCGAGTAACGCGTGATATGCGCTCTCCAAATTGACAACTTCGAACTCCAAATTCTCAGTCTGGCAGTTATCTCTCGTACCAAACAATACGTCAACCCGGACTTTGCTAATGGGTTCACACGAAATGCCTGGCACAATGCCATGGAAAGTTGTCCTTGTAGCCTGGAGCATGTTCTCCATGATACCCAACTTGCGCATTGTATCCACGTACATAATATTGATGCTGCTGCCATTATCGATCAGTACCTTTGAGAATCTCACATTGATATTTGGCCCAATGAACATTGGGTCCAGCACCAACACATACGAACCAAGGCTTGGCATAAGCTTGGAATGATCCTTGATACTCCATGTAATTTCCTGATCCGACTAAGGCATATACCTCGTCACAGCCGGCATAACTGCATTCACTTCCATATGTCGGCGCTGCAAACTCTTTCTATCTGTTTCCTTTGTGGTAAACACAGTAACTCTGGTGATGCTCTCTGTATTCATTTCTCCCCTCATTGTCCGGATACCTTTGATCTGGCTGATGCTGGTTTTCCACCTGATGCACTGCATCCCTTCTCTCATGGTTTTCATACCTCGGCGGAGGTGGTGGCAACATTAACTGTTGCGTGTTCGCTCCGGAGAGCAATTGCTGCCGGGGTAACTCCTGTCGAGGCCGATCGTTCCGAGGCGCCTAAGCATTTCCCGAACCACTTTGTTCTATCTTTCTCATCCACTCACATTGCCGAGTCGTGTGACCCGCTGGGTTACTCGGATTTGGCGTGTGAAATTTACACGGCTGATCCAACATTGCCTCATACGTATACCTCAGCCTGTCTTTCTTCTCTTGCCACTATTTCTTTTGTTCGGGCATCCAAGTTTTCTTGCCATCATTCTCGGGGTCCACTGTTGCCCTCCAGTTTTTTGACGATGATTACTCCCTATTCCGGGTTGATCTTGATTCATAGCTGCAACTTGTTGCGAACTGTATCTGTAATCCGTCCTATCATCTCTTCGCTTACCCCGGTAGTCATTCCGTCGGGATGACCCTGCTCCATCTCGCTGGTAGTACTCCTTATTTGACTCGTTTGACACAAGCCTAGGTTGAGTCGGATCACCCAAGGCATATGAATCAGCGATCCAGATCGTCTCTGCCAGTGTAGTTGGCATATCCCTTTGTAACCTTTGCCACAGCATGCTTGCATATCTGCACCCTTGCGCAAACCAAGCTATGGCCTGCGACTCAATCACGCCCTCACATGAGTTTCGCACTGTGCACCAGCGGGTTAAGAACTCCCGGTCTGTCTCGTTTGGTCTCTGCTTGCACATTGCTAGGGTTTGTGGCCTATTGGGCCTCTGATACGTGCTTGAGAAGTTACTGATGAACATTTTCTCAAAATCAATCTAGCAGTTGATACTTTCGGGTGGTAAATTGTTTAACAATACCCTCGCTGGCCCTTCCAGCATCTGAGGTACATATCTCACAGCCTATCTCAAGTTGCTTGTAGCAATTTTCACCGCCGGTGCATAGTTGATCAACCAATCCTCCAGCTTGGTGCTACCGTCATACGTCTTTGTGCCTCTGGGTAACTGGAAGTTAGGTACCGGAGGCTCCTTCATGATCCGGGGCCCAAAACACGCCGGACCCGGAGGACCTTGACACTCAATTTGCTCCGACCTATAAAGCCGATCTAGTTTTAACCTAGCATCGTCAGGCATCAAATTCCTGCTTCCCAACCTTGACCCTATCACGTGATAGTCTGGCCTAGGGTATCCTGCGTTCACCATTTCCGAATCACCATCATTGTATCTATCTTGCTCTTGTGGAGCGACTCTTTGTTGCGTACCTTGGCCGTCACTTCGCTCTTGCCGTGGTATATTCCGTTGTTGCGGTTGTCCTACATTACCGTTCATAGTGTTTCCCTGACCGGCATTGCCTTGGTCACGGTTACCTCGGCCTGCTTCACCTCGGCTGACACTTCGTCGGTCCTCATTTCCCTGCACTGCTTTTCCTTTCCCTGCCCTTGCCGGGTCATATGGGACTATCTATTTGTTTCTCCTCGCTGAGGTTACCACCTCTTCTCTTCTTGGGCCACCATGAGGTGATGATGCAGCTCCAGCGGATTTCTCCGAATTACCTACTGCCGAATAAATGATCTTGGAAGCCCCAGCTCTTTCCGGGTTAGCCCTGAGCAACTCCTCATTCTGTCTGTTAGCGATCCGAACTAACTCATTGACCCTTTACTGCTGTCTTTGACGGGCTTCACCCATCAAACCCTCTAACTCGGACGCAGCTGCATCTGCTGCTCTGAGGTTCTTTGCCGGGGTACTATATTTCGGCAGCCCCACGGACAAAATGTTCTCTGATTCCTCAACTCTAGTATCACCCTCTTTGTTCATTTCACTAATGAGGTTTCTCCCCTTCACTTTTACAGAATCGACCTTATTTGCCTTTGCGTACTCACGCAGTGTCATGTTCAACGACTGCTGAGCTGCAGCTATCTTTTTCGCACCCTCTAGTATTTTCTGCCTAGTTTCCTCTAACTTGGCCTGTGCCTGAGCCGGATCTACCACTGCTGTTACTAGGCTTGCTAAGCTATCTATCGCCTGCTGCAACACATTTTCTAGCCTCTCTAGTGGAGGACCTCTACTTTTCCTTGGTGCTTTGGGTGTTACCTCTGGATCTGGTGCCAGATCTTTACTTGCGCCAGCGCCAGGCGCAGTCATCATCACCTCGGCGTGGTTGGGAGAGCGAGTGATACGCGCCCCGTAAACCTCGCTAAGGGGTGGCTCTCCTCCTTCGACGATGTGTCGCGGATGAACGCACGACACATCGACTCCGACGTAGATCTTGTGAGCGCCAAGCTTGACGAAGACCCCGTTGCGTGGAAGAGGACGCATGCCGAAGCAACCAGCATTGTCGCTGACGAAGTCCAGCGCTCCAAAGCGCTGAATGATCCCGGAGACGATGCGCTCGCCATTGCCGATGAGGTTTCCCGTCCGGATCTTCACTTCTGCTAGCGCCACTAGCCCCACGGTGGGCGCCAACTGTCATGGTGGTGTCACGGCAGATGCCATGGATAGGCTAAAGGTGGGGACAATATGCACTAGAGGAATCCAGGGAGGGATAGTGTGGTGATTCCACACATAGATGCTTTGTATTCAATAGGTTTCCAAGGTTACAAATGCTCCTTGAGCTGTATTGGGGAGAGGAGGAAGAAGGAATTCTCTTACTCACACCACTAGCTAGCTCTCAGGAACCAAGAATTAACCAAGTAAAAATCAACCCTTTCTACAGATGTCCTAGCCCTCCTTATATAGGGGTGGCTAGGTCTCCAATTACGGCATATGTGGAGGCATATCCCAGGGAATATGCCTCTTCCCAAAATAGTAACCGACCGGGTCACTTTTCCCCATCGTAAGCCAGGTAGAGGCTACGTGAGCCTCTACGGCGCCAGCGTCATCCGACACAGGCAGCGTCACCCTTGTCGGCCACGCCTCGGTGGTCCTAGCCTCTGTCCTCTTTGCTCACGCTCCACCGTACAGTGACCTCCTTTTGACCAGTGAGATACCTTCCTTCTCTTGCAAGCCTGATATAACCCGGATCATGCCTGGTTAATCCGGCCACACTGGTACATGCATACAAATTAGATAAATCTTTTCGGCATACGACATAGGTCGGCCGGGACTCAGTTAGGCGGACATCCTCCATTCGGCCTGCCTTGAGGTGACACGGCCATCACTTGCTTTGACCTTGCCGTACCTCGGCTAACTCGGCCTTTATACCCCGGTGTGACCCTACCCGGGGGTATCCCCCCCAACAGTTTACTTTACACACTTTGCTTAATGCAATTATCTATTGCTTGCAACTTAATACTGGAGGGGGTTTGGATGATAACCTGAAGGTGGATTATTAGTCATAGATGCAGTTGGATTATGGTCTATGTATAATGTTGTAATGCCCAATAAAATCTCATAGGAGTCAAGATGATTAGTATATGCATGTACGCTTTCTCGGTGTCTGTCAATTGCCCCGCTGTAATTTGTTCACCCAACATGGCATCTATCTTAAGGAGAATCACCTCTAGTGAACTATGAACCCCAGTCCATTCTTTTACCATCAACCTACCATCTACTATTTACTGTTTTATTGTTTACTTTCTGCAAGCAATTACTATCTTCCACACAATATGTTTAATCCTTTGTTTTCCGCAAAACCGGTGAGATTGACAATCTCACTGTAAGTTGGGGCAAAGTTTTGTGGTTGTGTTGTGCAGGATTCCAAGTTGAAGACAACACCTTGGAGTTGTTTCCTTGCTCCTACTAGTTCGATAACCTTGGTTTCATAACTGAGGGAAAACTTGCTGATGTGCTCATCATACCTTCCTCTTGGGGTTCCCAACAAGCTCGATATATTTTGAGCCATCAAGCCTTTTTTCCGGCGCTGTTGCCAGGAAGTCAAGGACAGCTTCACAAGGGGAGTCCTTCATAACCAATCTCTTTACTTTGTTTTTTGTTTTTCTTAGTTTATTTCTAATTTGTTTGTTTCTTATATCAAAAACACAAAAAAATGTTGTACTTGTTTTGATTTCTTTATCAAAAACATAAAAAAATGAATACCCCTGAAAACACTAAGCTGTGTGACTTCACTAGCACAAACAACAATGATTTCATGTGCACACCTATTGCTCCACCTGTTCCTGAAGCTACTTTTTTTAAAATTAAACCTGCTTGCTCAATCTTGTTATGAAAGAAAAATTCTCTGGTATTGGTACTGAATATGTTGCTGCTCATCTTAATAACTATTTAACTTTGTGAGATGCAAAACATAGGGATATAGATGGAGATATTATTAATCTTAAATTGTTTCCTTTCTCGTTGAGAGCAAAAGCTAAAGAACGGTTGTTATCCCTAACTAGAAACTGTATTGATTCTTGGACTAAATGCAAAGATGCTTTCATTGGAAAATACTATCCCCCTGCTAAGATTATATCTATGAGAAGTGAAATAATGAAATTTAAACAATCTGATAATGAACATGTTGCTCAAGCTTGGGAAAGACTAAAATCTTTGGAAAAGAATTGTCCCACTCATGGACTGACTGCTTGGATGATTATCCAAACCTTTTATGCAGGACTGAATTATTCTTCAAGAAATCTGCTAGATTCTGCTGCTGGAGGTACCTTTATGACCATTACTTTGGGTGCTGCAACAAAGCTCCTTGATAATATGATGGTTAACTATTCTGAATGGCACACTGAGAGAGCTCCACAAGGTAAGAAGGTAAATTTTGTTGAAGAAACCTCCTCCTTGAGTGATAAAATTGATGTTATTATTTCTATGCTTGTTAATGGGAAAGCTCATATTGATCCAAATCATGTTCCCTTAGCCTCTTTGGTTGCTCAAGAAGAGCAAGTTGATGTGAACTTTATTAGAAATAATAGTTTTAGCAACAATGCCTACATGAATAGTTTTGATAATAACAATTATAGGCCATATCCTCCCAATAATGGTAATGCTTATGGAAATTCCTACAACAATAATAGAAGTGCACCCTCTTAACTTGAACTCATACTTAAAGATTTTATTAGATTGTAAAAGCTGAATTGCATGCTAAGTGGGAAAGAGAAGATGAAATTGCTAGAAATAGTATTTGTACTATCACCACCACTAATGTTGGTGCTAGCAAACCACATGAAGTCCCCATTCCTATTGCAACAACACCTAAAACCAATGGAACCTTTTCCAATAAAAATGCTAAAATTCTTCAAAATATGGGAAACAATAGCTCTACTACCTTAGATGGTAATTATGATTTTGATCTTGATGGTTGCAATATCTCTGAAGTAATTGTGTTCCTGCAAAAGCTTGCTTAAAGTCCTAATGCTAGTGCTATGAATATGGCCTTTACAAAACACATTACTGATGCTCTCATAAAAATTAAAGAAGAAAAGATGAAACATAAAGCTTCTATCCCTATGAAATTAGAAGATGGTTGGGAACCCATCATTAATATGAAATTGAATGATTTTGATATCAAAGCTTTATGTGATCTTGATAGTAGTGTTTCTATTATGCCTAGAAGGATTTATGAAATGCTTGATTTGCCACCATTGGAAGATTGTTATTTAAATGTCCAACTTGATGATAATGCTAAAAAGAAACTCATGGGGATTATTAATGATGTTCTTATTATGGTTAACAATACCTATGTCCTCGTTGATTTCTATGTTTTGGATGTTGAATGCAATGCTTCTTGTCTAGTTATTTTGGGAAGAGCTTTTCTTAGAACTGTTGGTGCCATTATTGATATGAAAGAAGGCGCCATTAAATATCAATTCCCACTCAAGAAAGGTATAGAACACTTCCCTAAGAAGAGAGAGAAGATTCCTTTTGCCTCTCCTATTAAAACAAAATTTGGTCTTAATACTTCTTCATTTGAGAATACTTGATTCTTGCTTCTTATGCCTAGATCAAAGGCGTTAGAGAAAAGCACTTATTGGGAGATAACCCAATTTTTTAGTTGATAAATTTTTGTTTTGTTGAGTCTTGGAAGTTATTTCCTCAGTAATAACCTCTCCTTATCCCTTTTTGTGGTTTTTGTGCTAAGATTAACCTCTAATGAGAGAGAAGTAATGCTTGGGAAAGTTGTTGTCCCGAAACAGATTTTTGTGCTTCACTGTAAAAAAATTGTGAAACATATCTACACGTCGGTTTGAGCTGTAATTATTTTTGATACTGCCCAGGTTGTTATCCAACTTTTGTTAATTTAAAACTTTTCGATTTGAGCAACAGAAGGTCTTCAAAAAAATCGGTTTTTACCTGCTGGTCTGTTTTGACAGATTTCTGCCATTATTTTCATCTGCCTCTTAATCTCTTTCTCTTTGAGTTCTCTTAAAAGGAATTGCTACAGTCTCTTGTGTTTAGTTGGAAGTTTTACTTGTGTTGAAACTGATCCTAAAGATTTATTATCTTAAGTACACTAATGTTGCTAATGAAGATTGTGCGAAGTTTTGTATGAAGGAAAATTTCCAGGTGTAGGAAAGAACAATGTGATAAGATGAAGTATGGACAACAGCTCAAGCTTGGGGATGCCACCCGTATCACCCCAAGAAATATTTAAGAATTACAAGCGTCAAAACTTGGGGATGCCCCTTCTTCATCAATAAAAATCTCAGGTTTTCTTCCAAACACTTTATTTTTATTGTTTCATGCACAATTGTGTTGTTCTTGGAGTATCTTCGTTTTTTTTAGTTTTTTTTGCTTAGTTTGCTTGAATAAATTGGTTGGACCCCTCCATTCATACATTAGTTTTCAAATAAGTTGGTTTGGATAGGAAAAGAGTAGGAAAGTTCATGCTTATAAGTGGTATAAAAGGAGCTTGTTTTTTACTGTGGCCTAAACTTTATCATGTCATGCTTGATGTCGTTTTGACTTTATGCTTAGTAATTATTGTTGTAGCATGACTTGTTATAAACAATTGATATTGCTTAATGTGCCTTGAAAGAATCATGCGTTGTTTTAGCATATTAAAGCATAATATTGTGGTATTCTCCTTTGATGCTTTATTTGGGTCGACTTAGTGCATGCTCACACCATGTTAAGACTATACCAAGTCACCATAGCCTTGATGATCATTTATTTTTTGACTTGTAATATCACTTTATGCTTTAATTAATAATGTTTGGTCGCTTTGCATGATTATGGCCATTATTGCTCTCTTAGTTGGTCGCTCCCAGTATTTTGCTAGCCTCCACATGTACCAAGTATGAGTTCCACTCATGCATCCAACTCCAAATAAAACCAAGTTATTCCAAAGAGTCCACCATACCTACCTATTAGCATTTTTGCTATTCCAAGTATATTCATGTTTTTATCTACCTTCCGAATTAAACTTGTTATGTGAAAGTTAGTCATTAAAGCTCTCACGAACTTGATGGCACACTTTACTTTCTTGCACTTAATAAACTTGAACCATTGTGCCCATCTATGTTGCGTACATGCTTGCGTTTTGTAAGTTGTGAATTAGTAGAACCATGTTACCATGGAGAATGCTTTCAACATTGCACTTTATTTCGTTGATATCATGTTCTTTTGCTTATGGATCCCAGCGGTGTGAAATGAAAGGGGAGCTTCTAAGGCTCATGGAGTTCGTATATGTGTTAGAGAAACGCCTGGGCGGCTGGTCTAAGCCATGCCTAATCATGGTAGAAACCTTCAACATAACCATAGTGAGCAATCTGTGAAGCATCCAAAAAAAGAAGAGAAAAAAGGAAAAAGAAAAAAGGGGAGAAATCCCTATGCAAATAGCAAATAAAAGGATTGCTGAGATGCTCATTGTCTGCTTGCCTTGTCATTTTGATATGGGGAAGCTTCTGTATCATCGGGCAAGGGGTACCCCATTGGCGGTTCTCTATGATACACATGTACTTACAATGACAAGAACTTACTTGTGACTAAAGTTGAGTAGCATGAGGAACGGTACTCGTAAGCAAGGGGCATGAGATTTTCAGCTTATAACTTGTCAAGCATATCCTCATATTTGTTCACTTTAACCTTAATCACCTAAAGATGCTTATGATAGGTGCAATGAGAGCTGAAAGCTAATAAGTACCATAATTTTTGGAAGCTCTTTATGAGACTTGAATCCTTGCTTCCTTCTATGAAGGGCATTTCTTTTACTTTTATGTTGAGTCTCCATCTTCTATCTTTATGCACCTATTAAGAGAGCATAGTGGTCATTCTTAGTTTAATGTGCATTGTCCCAAAACATGTTGATTGATTCATAACTTTGATATTTCTTGTTCTTAAACTATTTGTATCTAGTCACCCTTATGAACTTTGAAGGTGTCCTATGCATTTATGTTTTGCTACACTATGAGGGACAAGCTGAATATCATTCTCATTATGTTTTCTATATGTGAAACAAATAAACGTCTTTCAATGCAATTTTATTCATGAATCTTTTGTTTGTACTTTTTCATGTTACAACATAGTTTCTATGTCTTATTGTTAGAACTATATCTTTCATGTCTATGTTAGAGTACTATGATCCCAGCTATCAATGTTTTACAAATACCTTGATCAAGATTGTGATGGTGCATGTCACCTCAAAAATTATTCTTTTTATCACTTACCTACTCGAGGATGAGCAGGAGTTATGCTTGGGGATGTTGATATGTCGTAAACGTATCAATAATTTTTGATGTTCCATGCTTTTTTATATCTATTTTTTTATGTTTTGTCCACACTTTGGAGTATTTTTTTTACATTTTCTGGAACTAGCCTATTAACAAGATGCAACAGTACCAGTTGTCTGTTTTCTGCTGTTTTGGTTTCATAAAAGCTAGTAAGGAAATATTCTCAGAATTGGACTGGACAAAAGCCAAAGTCAATATTTTACCCAAAGCAACACGGAGTCCGGAGGGGAGACAAGTGGCGCACCAGGGCGGCCACACCTAGTGGCAGCACGGCCTAAGGGGCACGCCACCAGGGGGTGTGGCCCCTGGTGCTCCACCGACCTTGCCCTTCCGCCTATAAAAGCCTCCCGGAACGAAAACCCTATGTACCCAATCAAAAATTCCACAAAAGAGTCTGTAGCCGCCGCCATCTCCATCGCTAGACCGGGAGGGATCTGAAGCTCTTTCCGAAACCCTGCCGAAGGGGAGAGATCACCCTAGAGGCCATCTTCATCACCATGCCTGCCTCCGGTGTGATGCGTGAGTAGTTCATCCCTGGACTATGGGTCCATGTAGTAGCTAGATGGTTGGTTCTCCTCCTTTGTGCTATCATGTTTAGATCTTGTGAGCTCTGTTCATGATCAAGATCATCTATTTGTAATCTTACATGTTGTGTTTGCGGGGATCCGATGGATATTGAGATGCTATTTCAGATTGATTATTTATTCTATCATGCCTATGTTATTTCTGATCTTGCATGCTTTCCGTTGTTAGTAGCTATCTTAGCCAAGTAGATGCTAGCAACTCCAAGAGGGAGTATTTATGCTCGATAGTGGGTTCAAGCCTCTAGTAATCTGGGGAAGTGACATAAATCTCTAAGGTACTAGATGTGTTGTTGCTACTAGGGAGAAAACAACAATCCTTTGTCCATATGGCAATCATATTTTTTACTTTACACACTTTGCTTAAGGCAATTATCTGTTGCTTGCAACTTAATACTGGAGGGGGTTCGGATGATAACCTGAAGGTGGATTATTAGTCATAGATGCAGTTGGATTACGGTGTATGTATAATGTTGTAATGCCCAATCAAATCTCATAGGAGTCAAGATGATTAGTATATGAATGTATGCTTTCTCGGTGTCTGTCAATTGCCCCGCTGTAATTTGTTCACCCAACATGTCATCTATCTTAAGGATAATCACCTCTAGTGAACTATGGACCCCGGTCAAATTCTTTTAACATCAATCTACCATCTACTATTTACTATTTTACTGTTTACTTTCTGCAAGAAATTACTATCTTCCACACAATACGTTTAATCCTTTGTTTTCAGTAAACCGGTGAGATTGACAACCTCACTGTAAGTCGGGGCAAAGTTCTGTGGTTGTGTTATGCAGGATTCCAAGTTGAAGACAACACCTTGGAGTTGTTTCCTTGCTCCTACTGGTTCGATAACCTAGGTTTCATAACTGAGGGAAAACTTGTTGTTGTGCTCATCATACCTTCCTATTGGGGTTCCCAAGGAGCTCGATATATTTTGAGCCATCACACAGTTGTTGCCGGTGTTCCCCTGGGTGCCACTATTGCTAGTGTTGATGATAGCACACATGTAGTGGCTGGGGAAGTTGTTGGTCCCGCAACTCTCAGTCCGAAGCCGTATGCTCCATCCTTTGATGCCAGATTTTCCAGATCGGGCTCCTAACTGCTGTTGCAATCCATGTCCTTGACTGATGTCGAGGCGTTGAGCTCACTTAGGGTGTCGATCGGTGGCAGGAACCATGACGCGGGGGCAATCAAAGGAGCCTGCGGCTGATCAAGGAGGCGAAGCGTGCTGATCTAGCCGACCTGAAACCGTAGGCTTCCGATCTCCATGTCGATCCCATCGCCCACAGACTCGAAATCCAGGCGAGTCACCAGCGTGTGGATGGTGAAGTTGAAGGCGCCGAAGAGGAAGCGAGTCCTCGCTGCAGCGGAGTCGTAGATCGTAGTTGATGGGGCCGAGGAAGCCGCAACATCAGCACTCCCAGTTCCCACAGACGGCGCCAATTGACGAGTGGTTAACTCATCAATGCCCATCGTTGATGGACATAGGTTCGAGGAATTGTGGAGCGCTGGAGGCATTGATCGGCTAGCAAACAAGCACATAGGTGACACGAGGTTTTACCCAGGTTCAGTCCTCGAAGAGGACCCTACTCCTGCTTGTCTGCTCTTGATATTGGGGAGTCAAAAGTTACAAGGGGTGCGCAGATGCAATCTGGCAACGTATATGTGAGGGTGGTGTGTTCTTCTCCTTGCCACCCCCTCCTAGCCTTTATATAGGGAGGCTTGGTCTCGGGATAGCAGGTCGAATCGGTTACAAATTAGTGTTTTCCCTTTAAATTTCTATCTACACTTTGCCATGTCCTTCAAGAAGTCGAACTCCTGTGGGCCACCCGAATCCTTAATGGGTTGCGTTCACACCGTGGACTCCTTCTTGGGCTAAACCGTATACGCTAATCTCGAGTACCTGTAAGGTATACCCATGTCACTCCCACTCGGGAATTCCTTAACGAGTCCTCTATTAAACTTCTCGAGGTATTTAGTTGCATCAAGCTAATTCATCAGCTCGAGTGCAGTCATTATGCTCACCTAAAACTAGTAAACAATTTAAGTAAAACAATTATAGGATTAGCAACTAAGAACAAAGACCAAAAGCGCTTAGTTCCTAGTCAACTGCGTCAGAAAATAGCTTGATGACTGGAAGAGCACATATCAATTATAGCTAGTTTCGACATAAGAGTATTGAACCCACAGAGAGCTATTTGGTTAAGGTCTTTATGCCCCTCGTTACTATCTACCAAAGGATACTTGTAAGTTGCCTTTGATTTCAAGTAAAGAGTGTTTGAAGGATTTTGTGTTTGTGTGCAAGAAAGTAATAAAAGCAAGTAATGAAAGCGCTGGGAAACGGTGTTGGAACTCAATAAGGCTAAAACATTCTCGGTTATGTAGGATACACCACTAGCATATGCCAGTTATTCATGATTAGGATAATCTATTTCTTTCGTCATGATGTGTGTGCAGAGAGCTCCATAATAACATGTTCACTATAAGACTTGTGAGCAGTCGCTTCTTGAATCAGGTACTGAGGTTATCTCTAAATAACCACTACGATGCCTGAGAGCATTCACGCGTACAGACCACCACAATTAAGAGTTTCCCTATGGATATCGTAATAAGCTTAGTGAATCTATCTTAATTTCCCCTTGCACTGTGTAGGTTATAAGCCAATGCTTGTAGTCACAAAGTAACACTGGACATACTCCCGTACACATCCCAAAGGTATCTCCCTCTATTTAGTCCCAAATACAAATGCTATGTGGTCGACTTCATATACCATCTAAAGAGAGAGATTTAACATAATATCATATATCAATGGATCATGGACCAAAGTAATAGATCATATTTATTTTATTTCATAATAATGTTAGGGTTTCTCCATCTCCCAAAGAACAAAGAAAACTACTCACACATGGAAGCGATCAACAACATCATCTCATTCATATGGATGGATAAAAGTGTAAAAGTAAATCTAGTGCAAACCATAATTGTATTTGGAATTACAACAGGATCTAATGTATGGAAGAGGAGAATGGTAATGATGATGGAGATGCAGCGGTTGATGATAAAGGGGATGATGTGATGTCCTCCGATGATCCGTGAAGTAGCAAGGATTCACCCTTCTCCTAGTTTCTCCTCCAGATCCCTCTCTGGTGTGGTGTTTTTAGGCTAGAAGTTTTTGTGAATATCGGATCTCAGATCCGTTTTTACGTGGTGAAAGTATTTTACGAGGCACACACGCTGACATGTGGTACAGGCGGATGGTACGAGAAAGCTCCACCCATACCACAGGTCGTTAAACCCTTTGTAGCCTTTCTTTACATCCACTCTTCTCCCAGGCGCGTGGAAAAATCATTTAAATGACATTTATCACTTCGAAATATCATATTACTGCATAACATGACACTCCCAATTGATATATTCACAGAATACTTAATAATTCGGGATCCTATTGGAACAAGGACAGAAGGTGCGCACGAGCGTAGTAAAATACCAAAAAGCATACCTACTTGTGCAAAAACATAAGATAAATATGCTTAAAAATTGGACTCATCAGCGTATACGTGGCTACCGCGTAAAAATGGTGACGTGAATACTCATCCACAGGGTAACCAACTTTTATAGGTACTTTTTACTCGTGCCACCCAAAAAGGTGTCGGGATATTTTTATAGTGTAGTGGCATTGTTCATTTTTTATGCATGTCTTTCTGTCATCTATTTGGTCCTTTAGATTACTATTTAGTTTCTTGTATCCATTGGAATTGATCTATCATTGTAACCTCCCAATTTTAGATAATCCTAAATTAGGATTTGATTTGTGCATCATGGGAATCATGCATAATTTCCTAAGAAAATTGCATAAATGTTGAAAACCCAAAATTTTGTTATTTTCTTTCTGTCTTAAATGCTTTGTGTCGTGGTACTTTCCTGCCAGTATATTTGTTGTTCTGCAGAAGCACATGTTCGGCATGATCAGATGGTAGCACACATGAGACATGGGATTTATACAGGTTCAGGCCCCATCAATAGTGCTCGGTAAATACCTTATTTCTATTTGCGGTGTATGGGTTATCTCAATGTATGCTCAGTGACGAATCCTTGGGATGATACATCTCGTCTATTTTGTGTGGTAGATGGCGTCTCACATGCAAGATGTGTATGTCTATGTTGTTGTCTACACTCAGCGTCTCCCTAGGCCCTTTATATACATGAGGACCTAGGGTTAATTTTGTCGAGTCATTTGTTATGTCGGTGAGTGGATCCTAGAATGATATCGAAATGGTATTTAATGTCAGTTTACAAACAACAACCTGAATAATCCTCGAAGATAATTATAGCTTGATATTTTGTGCGGTCCTCACTCTGAGACGGTGCCGAGCTAATGCATATGTTACTGGTCTAAGTTATTACCTTCATGGTGGTAGTAACTTGGTGTATTATTTTATAGACTCATTTTGTATTGAAAAATATGATATGATGATAACATATTATATTACTCTATTTGTCTTTCTTTTTATTAATTGTTTGGCACATCCTTCTTTTAGTCTAGGTGACATCTATGTTACCGATTATTGTACTCCCACTATGAGCAGGCTGGTGGGTCTACCTGGGCCCCATTATCTCGTCGCTAACTTCCTAGGATCGAGGTGCCCTTCTACCGAGTGGTCCTCATTTATTCCTGGTGGGTCACCCTGGGGCCCGTGACCTCGTCGGTTATGGTTTATTAGCACACGAACATTTTTTTTATACTAGCACACGAGAACGTGTTGAGTATGAGAAGTGGCAGCAGACCAATCTGTCTAGTGTGGTTGCTCCAGGTTGCATCCATGCATTGTCTTGTTAAGGCTTAACCAATGGGGACTATAAATCGACGGGTAACGATATTGTGCATATATATCTTGGACGCATAAACAACAGCTAAGCTTACGCTACATTGCATTGCATTTTTGCACGTGCAACAAGTATCCATCGGAGGTATGGTCGGCCACGAAACTCAAAGGACCTAGAGAGATCAAATTAGTTTGTTAGTTAACCAGTTGGTGTCGTTGGATGTGTTGCTGTTCTTCTCAGACGTCTACAAATTGTATCACTATTTAGTTTGGGAAGCTGGTAAGCAAAGCCAAGGAAAATCTCAAGGACATGCATGACGACCCGTGCTAGCTATACATTACATGCCCAAGAAATCTAGAATTAAGTACGCACGCTGTCGCGTAACTCGTGCTTTGGGAAGATTGCGTCTCTTCGATGGATATGCATGCACTCTTAACTTCAACCTCGATCTTCTTAGGTACGAGAACGATGCAATAGTCTAGTGATTGGGTCGTAGTTGGTGCATCCCAGTGACCGGAGTTTGATCCATGTCCTGAATGAATTTTCGGAGTTCTCACGCTGACCCACTTCTAATATGTCAAAAAAAAGTGTCTAGTTTCTGCAGGCACTGTTTCATTTTTTTCCCCAATGAAATTAGAAAGTTGCAACCAGCAGCTAAATTCCCATCCTTCATTTTCTCATCGATTTCAAAATGGACATAGGATCGAGCTATAGCTTGTTTCATTTCTTCTGAGTGCAGCCCATGCAACGGCATATGAGCTTCTCTGACTTTTAATTTATGTATAATTTCTTATCCTCGGAGGTTGGGGCCGCAAGCATCATATGCAATTATGCATGAAGTAGATTATTTGCGTGATGAGTGAGCTAACATGATTTCATATAGGAACCACTTTCAATTTTCAAACACTCTTTGTACTGGCAAATAATGTGCTGTGGAATATACTGTATTATCGCGCGCGCGCGCAGGCAAATACTTAAATGCCTAGTTAGCTAGCACAGCGCGATCACTGAAGCATCTCTCCCATTTTTTTTCTTCTCAGAGTCAGCTGGCAAGCGTCGATCGTCCTCCTGTCATTGTCTTTCTTGTTCATGTGCTTATCTGCCAAGGAATATCCATCGAGAGACTCTTTTGGAACTCTTCCATCTCCACACTCTAACTCAAATGCCAGGCCAACAACTATTCTATGTAGTCATATTTATACACACTGTTCGTCCCTCAGTTCTCTCGTCCATCTCGATCGGAGCTAGCAAGCATTTGCAAGCTACAAACTAATCCAAGCAAGAAGAGAAGCTAGCGATCGGGAGAGCAACCAACTTTCTAGCTACAGTAGATGGCGGGAAAGATCAAGACGGTGGTGGTGGTGGTGCAGGAGAACCGGTCCTTCGACCACATGCTGGGCTGGATGAAATCCCTCAACCCGGAGATCGACGGCGTCACCGGCGCCGAGACGAACCGCGTCGTCGTCGCCGACCCTACCTCCAAAACCTACACCTTCGGCGACCGCGCCGAGTACGTGGACCCGGACCCGGGCCACTCGGCGCAGGCCATCTACGAGCAGGTCTACGGCACGCCCTTCGTCGACGCCCAGTCCACGCCCATCACCCCGCCCGGCGTCCCCTCGCCGCCGATGAGCGGCTTCGCGCAGCAGGCCGAGAAGGAGAAGCCGGGCATGGCGGAGACCGTCATGAACGGGTTCAGGCCGGACGCCGTGCCGGTGTACCGCGAGCTGGCGCGGGAGTTCGCCGTGTGCGACCGCTGGTTCGCGTCCAACCCGGCGTCCACGCAGCCCAACCGGATGTTCGTGCACTCGGCCACGTCGCACGGGCTGGTCAGCAACGACACCAAGACGCTCGTCGCCGGCTTGCCGCAGACCACCATCTTCGACTCGCTCCACGACGCTGGCCACTCGTTCGGGATCTACTACCAGTACCCGCCGGCCGTGCTCCTATACCGGAACCTCCGCCAGCTCAAGTACGCCGGCAACTTCCACCCGTTCGACCTCGAGTTCCGGAGACATTGCCGGGAGGGAAAGCTGCCCAACTACGTCGTCGTCGAGCAGCGCTACTTCGACCTCAAGATCCTCCCCGGGAACGACGACCACCCGTCGCACGACGTCTCCGAGGGGCAGAAGTTCGTCAAGGAGGTCTACGAGGCGCTGCGATCGGGGCCGCAGTGGAAAGAGATGCTCCTCATCGTCACATACGACGAGCACGGTGGCTTCTACGACCACGTCCCCACCCCCGCCGTGGGGGTCCCAAGCCCCGACGGCATCGTCAGCGCTGCGCCATTCTTCTTCAACTTCGACCGACTCGGCGTCCGCGTCCCAGCGTTCTTCATCTCCCCCTGGATCGAGCCAGGGACGGTGGTGCACAGGCCGTCGGGGCCGCAACCGACGTCGCAATTCGAGCACTCCTCCATCCCGGCCACCGTGAAGAAGATCTTCAACCTCCCAAGCTTCCTGACCAAGCGCGACGCGTGGGCCGGCACGTTCGACACCGTCCTCACCCGCGACACGCCGCGCACCGACTGCCCTGCCACGCTGCCGCAGCCGGTGAAGCTTCGGTCCACGGAGGCGGCGGAGCACCTGCAGATTTCTGAGTTCCAGGCGGAGCTGGTACAGCTCGGCGCGGCGCTCAACGGCGACCACGCCAAGGACGTGTACCCTCACAAGATGGTGGAGGGCATGACGGTGGCGGCCGCGGCCAAATACTGCAACGACGCCTTCAGGGCCTTCCAGGACGAGTGCGACCGCTGCAACAAGTGCGGCATGGACGGGTCACACATTCCCACACTGCCACCCGCAACACCGTCGCCGCCGTCCAAGAAGAAGAGTAGCTTCCCTTCCAAGATGCTGGCTTGCTTTGCGTGTGGCCGTTCATAGGCGTCGCGATTCAGACGCCTCATTGGATTGTTTGTTGGAGTTGGACTGGTCGGTTGCTTGCTTCACGGATTGCTAAGATTGGTGATGTTGGAAAGCAGTATTGATTGTACGTGTGAATTTTACAGCATTAGTACACTTAACATTGTGGAGATTGGTAACAACATTGTGGACATTAATTGATGATGAGATACATATCACGATTGCTCCTTCTCGGGTGACCGGGCACACGGTTCGCTGGCACGGCGCCATGTAGGGCCCAGCCGTGAAGGAGACCTTATCCTGTCGACTCCCTCGCTGATCTCTTAGCCCCGCGAGTCCCGTGGTCTCCTCTCATTCCCTTCCACCCACCTTAGATCTCGTCGGAGTCCCTATGTTCCCACCGAGGCGGTGTCAACGACTCCATTGTTGAAGCTAGGGGAAATAGCGGGGGCCATGCACCCCATGACACGGTGGAGCACTAAAACATGTCTAGATTAATTGACTTGGATTTATCTAGATTCGGATTTATCTAGCACTAAAACATGTCTAGATACATCCGAATCTAGACAAATCGAAGTCAATTAATTTGGATCGGAGAGAGTACATGTTTTAGATGAGATAAAATGCCACTTTATGTGTAGATTATAGCTTAGTTGGCCCCCCACATGTGAAGATTGGCATAATTGTCCCCCTTGTCTTCCTATCATGTCTCCGTCCTGGACGACTCCACAGATACCAGTGACGAAGGAGGCTCGGACGAGCAGTGAGCGAGCGGAGCTGAGCCCTAGACTTAGGGGTGCAGGGGTACAGCTCGCTCATGCTAGAGAAGAAGCCTGGCAGCGGATGTGCTTAGAAGGAGAACCGAGTTGCGACGGACCCACGGAGGTGGCGATTTGGGCGGGAGGGATGGCATGGCGGTTGCAGGCTGATTGGCTAGTAGCGGCAATGGGGGAATTAAATTTGGTGGCGGTGCTCTTATTCTCCTCTCCGGCCAGTACGGGGTCGGCGGCGGCTGAAAATTGGTCGTGCCTGGGCGCATGGGTGACCGCTAGATTGCCCTGCCCGACCCAACCCCAGAAGGAAGAAGAGGGCGTTTTTGTATTGCAAATGAAGAATTCTGGTAGTGCGAGGTTATGTCATGTGATAAAAGTCGATCATACAAAAAACGCCTAGGTGAAGTATCACTAACTAACTAACTAAAATTCTGGTAGGGCATTTTTTGCATGCCACAGTAAATGGTCAATTCATCTCTCACTTAGTTGGTAAAGTATCAGAGGCAGCCTTCAATGAGACTGGGCTGGATTCATTATATGAGCTTAAAGCCCTGGTCGAAAATCAAAGAGCCAAAAATCTCGCAAGAGGTCACATGTATCCAAATCTCCTATTGTTTCTCAATGAATGACATGTTTTCAAATAGTAGAGGTCTCCGTGACTTGGCTAACATTTGTTCTTTGCCGATTGTGTGAGAGATCATAATTTAGATTTTTTTGGTATTTCTGAGGCTGGTAGACGTGATTCCTCACAAATCCTACTCAATCGCCTTTCAGTTGGATTGGACTTTACGTGGGTATCACGTCCGCCGCGTGGAAGATCCGGGGGAATTCTGTTAGACGTCAGAGATGAGACTATGGAAGTTTTAGCTAGTTCGATTGGAGATTTTTTTATTAAACTCCATAACCGTAACAAAGGTGATGATCTCATATGGTCTCTAGTCCCTGTCTACGGGGCTACTCAGGATGTTTATAAATCTGAATTTTTGCATGAGTTGATTAATCTGGCTAAGGAAATTTTTATTCTATACTTATAGGTAGTAATTTTAACTTACTAAGATCATGAGAAAAGTCGGGAACGGTTCGATGAACATTGTCCTTTCATGTTTAATGTTATCATAGACAGCTTGAACTTAAGAGAGGTTACCATGTTAGGAAGACAGTTCACCTGGCATAATAGTCTATCGGAGCCTACATACGAAAAATTGGATAGAGTGCTTATGGATACCGATTGGGAAGATAAATTCTCTATGATAACTGTTCGCGCTCTAGAGCGTATTGAGGCTTTGTCGGAGCATGCTCTATTACTATTATCTGTTGGAACACCACCACAAAAATCCAAACATAATTTCTAATTTGAACTTGGATGGATGGATCCTGATAGCTTCCATAACTTGGTGAAGGCTATTTGGGAGAGAAATGTAAGTGGTCAAACGCCTATGCAGTGATGGAACAACAAAATGCGTGCCCTACGACAAGTTTATTCGTGGTTGGGCCAGATATACTACTGAAATCTTTTAAAAAGATAAATTACATCTTTCATCTATTATTAACGATTTAGAGGCTTCTGCGGAAGTCAGGCTTTTAACTGCACAAGAGATTGAGCTTAAAATCCAATCAGATGTGGAAATTGCCAGACTACTTCACGAGGAGAAACTCAAATGGTACCTATGCTCTAAAGCGAAATTCATTCTTGAAACGATACGAATACAAGATACTTCCATGTTGTTGCCAATGGCAATATAAGAAGAAAATTATTCACTCTTTAATTCAGGATGAAGGAAAGATTGAGGGTCAGGAGCAACAAAAATCCTATATTACTAATTATTACAAATCCTTGTTTGGGGCACCGGGAGAAAATTCTTTCTCGTTGGATAAGTCCCAAACAGAGGATATTCCTCAGGTTTATGTTGAGGAAAACAACTTTCTAACCGCTCTTTATACGGAAGAGGAGGTTAAGAAAGCTGTTTTCCAAATGGAACATAACAAAGCACCGGGGGCTGATGGCTTTTCAGCGGAATTTTATCAAAAGTCCTGGGAAGCTATCAAGGAAGACCTGATGCATTTGTTTACGTTTTTACATGCCGATCAGCTAGAACTTTTTAGATTAAATTTTGGCAACATAATTTTACTTCCTAAGGTTAATAACACAGAACGTATACAACAGTATCGTCAAATATGCCTTCTTAACGTTAGTTTTAAAATATTCATAAAAGTTGCTACGATTAGACTAAATTTAGTAGCTGATTATGTTGTACGTCCATCTCAAATTGCTTTTATGCAAGGAAGAAACATCCTAGATGGTATAGTAATCATGCACGAAAAAATCCATGAACTATATTCAAATAAATTAAATGGTGTATTATTTAAGATTGATTTTGAGAAAACTTATGATAAAGTTAATTGGTCTTTTCTTCAGCAAACACTCCGTATGAGGTTTTTTCGGAGGAGTGGTGTGCTCTCATACAATCATTTGTGTCTGGCGGGAGTGTTGCCATCAATGTGAATGACGACACTGGCAAATACTTCTAGACCAAAAAAGGGCTAAGACAAGGGGATCCATTATCGTCTATACTATTTATCATAGTGGCGGATATGCTGGCTATCCTTGTTGAGAGAGCAAAGGCTGATGGCAAAATTGAAGGATTAGTTCCCCATCTGGTTGATGGTGGTCTCTGATACATTGCAAATGTATCTATAATTTTTGATGTTCCATGCTTAGTTTTATCCACTTTCTTGTGTTTTTTTCCAACTTTGGAGTACTTTTCATATGATTTCTTGGACTAACCTATAAACAAGAGCCACAGTGTCAGCTACCTGTTTTCTGCTGTTTTTTGTTCCAGGAAAGTCAGAAAATGAATATTCTCGGAATTGGACGGGACAAAAGCCAAAGTGCCTATTTTTCCGAAAGTCATCAAGTGCCAGAATACGAGACGGAGAGGGGCCAGAGGCCGGCCACACCACCTGGCCGCACGGCCAGGCTGGGCCCGCGCCAGGGGGTGGTGTGGTGGCCCCTAACACCCCCTCGATCTCCCCTTCTGACTATAAGATGCCCTCGGGACGTAAACCCTAAGGGCCCGATCAAAAATCTATGAAAGAGTATGTAGCCGCCGTCATCTCCATCCCTAGATCAGGAGAGATCTGAAGCTCTTTCCGGCACCCTGCCGGAGAGGGGAATTCACCCTAGAGGCCTTCTTCATCACCATGCAAGCCTCTGGTGTGATGCGTGAGTAGTTCATCCTTGGACTACGGATCCATGTAGTAACTAGATGGCTGGTTCTCCTCCTTTGTGCTTTCATGTCTAGATCTTGTGAGCTCTGTTCATGATCAAGATCATCTATTTGTAATTCTACATGTTGTGTTTGCGGAGATCCGATGGATATTGAGATGCTATTTCAGATTGATTATTGATTCTATCATGTCTTTGTTATTTGTGATCTTGCATGCTTTCCGTTGTTACTAGCTATCTTGGCCAAGTAGATGCTAGCAACTCTAAGAGTTAGTATTTATGCTCGATAGTGGGTTCATGCCTCTGGTAATCTGGGGAAGTGACAGAAATCGCTAAGGTACTAGATGTGTTGTTGCTACTAGGGAGAAAACAACAATCCTTTGTTCATAAAACAATCACATTGTTTACTTTACACGTAGTTCGTAAAGCAATAATATGTTGCTTGCAACTTAATACTGGAGGGGGTTCGGATGATAACCTGAAGGTGGATTATTAGTCATAGATGCAGTTGGATGGTGGTCTATGTATTATGTTGTAATGCACAATCAAGTCTCAAAAGAGTCAAGATGATTAGTATATGCATGTATTGCTTTCTCGATGTTTGTCAATTTCCCTGCTGTAATTTGTTCACCCAGGATGTTATCTATCTTAAGGAGAGCCACCTCTAGTGAACTATGGATCCCGGTCATTTTTCTTTACATACAATCTACAATCTTTTACTACTTTGTGTTTACTTTCTACAAACTTTTACTTCTTTCCATTCGATACGTTTAATCCTTTGTTTTCCACAAAACACGGTGAGATTGACAACCTCATCGCAAGTTGGGGACAAAGTTCTGTGGTTGTGTTGTGCAGGTCTCCACGTTGCTACTAGCACCGGTAGTGCGCCCTCCCAAAGCTCAGCTAGTAACACCTTTGGGGTGTTTCCTTGCTCCTACTGGTTCGATTAAACCTTGGTTTCATAACTGAGGGAAACTTGCTGCTGTGCTCATCATACCTTCCTCTTGGGGTTCCCAACGAGCTCTACATCAACACCACCATCAAGCATTTTTCTGGGAGCCGTGCATTGAGCCATCAAGCATTTTTCTGGCGCCGTTGCCGGGGAGTCAAGGACATCTTCACAAGGGGAGTCCCTCATAACCAATCTCTTTACTTTGTTGTTTTTGTTTTGCTTAGTTTCTTTTTGCTTTGTTTGCTTGTTTCTTTTTTTGAAAACACAAAAAATGACTACTCTTGAAAACACTAAGTTGTCTGACTTCAGTAGCACCAACAACAATGATTTTATGAGCACACTTATTGCTCCACCTGTGCCTGAAGATACTTTCTTTGAGATAAAACCTGCTTTGCTCAATCTTGTTATGAGAGAGTAATTTTTTGGTATTGGTAATGAAGATGCTGCTTCCCATCTAAATAACTTTGTTGAACTTTGTGAGATGCAAAAGCATAGGGATATAGATGGTGATATTATTAAACTGAAATGGTTTCCTTTCTCTTTCAGAGGAAAAGCTAAAGAATGGTTGAATTCCTTAACTAGGAATAGTATTGATTTTTGGACTAAGTGCAAAGATGCTTTTATTGGAAAATACTATCCTCCTGCTAAGATTATATCCATGAGAAAATGAAGTTTAAACAACTTGATAATGAGCATGTTGCTCAAGCTTGGGAAAGAATGAAATCTTTGGTAAAGAATTGTCCCACTCATGGACTGACTGCTTGGATGATCATCCAAACTTTTTATGCAGGATTGAACTATTCTTCAAGGAACCTATTGGACTCTGCTGCTAGAGGAACCTTTATGACCATCACTTTGGGTGCTGCAACAAAACTTCTGGACAATATGATGGTTAATTATTCTGAATGGCATACTGAGAGAGCTCCACAAGGTAAGAGGTAAATTCTGTTGAGGAAACCTCCTCCTCGAGTGATAAGATTGATATTATTATGTCTATGCTTGTTAATGGGAAAGCCCATATTGATCCAAATAATGTTCCTTTAGCCTCTTTGGTTGCTCAAGAAGAGCAAGTTGATGTGAACTTCATAAGAAATAACAATTTTGGCAATAATGCTTATGGTAATAATGCTTATAGGAACAATTTTGGTAACAACAATTATAAGCCATATCCTCCCAACAATGGTAATGCTTATGGAAATTCTTACAACAATAGTAAGAGTGCTCCCTCTGAACTTGAAGTTATGCTTAAAGAGTTTATTAGTAAACAAACTGCTTTCAATAAAACTATTGAGGAAAAACTCTCTAATGCTGAAAGCAATATAACATCTTTGGCTGAAGCTCAATCTTCTTTGAATAAAATGGTTGTTAAACCTCAAACTAATGAGAATCCCTTTGCAGCTACTAATGCCATATAAGTGAGAATTTATGAAAATGTTAGACTATTAGCTGAATTACATGCTAAGTGGGAAAGAGAAGATGAAATTGCTAGAAACATTAGTGTTTCTACTATCACCACCACTAGTGTTAAGGCTAGTAATAGTTCTACTACTTTAGATGATAAAGTTTATTTTGATCTTGATGGTTGCAATATCTCTGAAGTTATTAAGTTCCTACAAAAGCTTGCTAAAAGTCCTAATGCTAGTGCTATGAACATGGCTTTTACAAAACACATTATTGATGCTCTCATAAAGATTAAAGAAGAAAAGATGAAACATAAAGCTTCTATTCCTATAAAACAAGAAGATGGTTGGGAACCCATCATTAATATGAAAGTGAATGACTTTGATTTCAAAGCTTTATGTGATCTTGATAGTAGTGTTTCTATTATGCCTAGAAGGATTTATGATATGCTTGATTTGCCTCCTCTTGAAGATTGTTATTTGAATGTTCCACTTGATGATAATGCTAAAAAGAAACTCATGGGGAGTCTTAATGATGTTCTTATTATGGTTAACAATTCCTATGTCCCCGTTGATTTCTATGTTTTGGACGTTGAATACAATGCTTCTTGTCCTATTACTTTGGGAAGACCTTTTCTTGGAACTGTTGGTGCCATCATTGATATGAAAGAAGGCACCATTAAATATCAACTCTCAGTCAAGAAAGGTATAGAACACTTCCCCAAGAAGTGAGAAAAGATTTCTTTTGCTTCTCCTATGAAAACAAAATTTGGTCTTAATGCTTCTTCATTTGAGAACACTTGATTCTTTCTTGCTTCTTATGCCTAACTTAAAGGTGTTAAAGAAAAGTACTTATTAGGAGATAACCCAAAAAAATTAGATAAGTCTTGGAAGTTATTACCTCTGTAATAACCTCTCCTTATCCTTTTTATTTGCTTTTTGTGCCAAGAGTAACCTCTAATGAGAGAGAAGTAATGATTGAGAAAGTTGCTGTCCCGAAACAGATTTCTGTACTTCACCATAAATATTAGTGTAAAATCTCTGAACGTCTTTTTGAGGCGTGAATATTTGTGCTTCTGCCCTAGGTTGTTATCTAACTTTCGTTAGTTCAACAATTTTTGATTTGAGCAACATAAGGTCTTCGAAACAATTTGTCTTTACCTGCTGGTCTGTTTTGACAGATTTCTGCCATTTTCTGCATTTGCTTCTTGTTGGTTCCTTCTTGAGTTCTTTTGGGGAATTGAGCTTTTTGAGGGAAGTGCTACAGTAGCTAGTGTTCTAATGGAAGTTTATTTGGTGTTATAACTGAACCTTAAGACTTATTTATCTTGAGTGCACTAATGTTGCTAATAAAGATTGTGTGAAGTTTTGTATGAAGGAAAAATTTCAGGTGTATGGAAGGAATGAGTAATGAGATGAAGAATGGACTAAAGCTCAAGCTTGGGGATGCCACGCGTGTCACCCCAAGAAATATCCAAGAAGTACAAGCGTCAAAGCTTGGGGAAGCCCAAGGCATCCCCTTCTTCATCAATAAAAATCCTAGGTTTCTTCCAAACGCTTCATTTTTATTGTTTCATGCACAGTTGTGTTTTTCTTGGAGCGTCTTCTTTTTCGTTTTGGTTTTGGTTTTTAGTTTGCTTGGTTTGCTTAGTTTTCTGAATAAATTGGTTGGACCCCCTCTTTCATACATTGGTTTGCAAATAGTTTGGTTTGGTTTGGAAAAGAGTAGGAAAGTTCATGCTTATGTGGTAAAAAGAGCTCGTTTTTGACGGTGGCCTATGCTTTGTCATGCCATGCTTGATATTGTTTTGGATTTATGCTAAGTATTCTTTGCTGTAGCATGACTTGTTATAAACAATTGAGATTTTTTAATGTGCCTTGGATGAATCATGCGTTGTTTTAGCATATTAAAGCATAGTATAGTGATATTCTCCTTTGATGCTTTATTTGGGTTGACTTGGCGCATGCTCACACCATGTTATGACTATCTCAAGTCACCATAGCCTTTATGATCCTTTAGTTTTCAACTTGTAGTATCACTTTATGCTTTGATCAATGATGTTTTGTCGCTCTGCATGATTATGGCCATTACTGCTCTCTTAGTTTGTCGCTCCCTGTCTTTTGCTAGCCTCCACAACCAAGTATGAGTTCCACTCATGCATCCAAGTCCCTAAACCAAGTTATTACAAAGAGTCCACCATACCTACCTACTAGCTTATGGTATTCCAAGTATATTCATGCTTTTGTTTACCTTCCAAATTAAACTTGTTATGAGAAAACTAGTGATTAAAGCTCTCACGAACTTGATGGCACACTTTACCTTTTTGCATCTAATAAACTTGAACCATTGGGTCCTTCTTTGTTGCGTATATGCTTGTGCTTTATAAGTTGAAATTAGCAGAACCATGTTTCATGGGGAACGCTTTCAACATTTCACTTGTACTTTGTACCCTGTTGATATCATGTTCTTTTGCTTACGGATCCCGGCGGTGTGAAATAAAAGTGGAACTTGTAAGATCATGGAGTTTGTATGTGTGTTAGAGAAACGCCTGGGCCGCTAGCCTAAGCCATGCCTAATCATGGTGGAAACTTGCAGCATCACCATAATGAGCACTTTATGAAGCATCCTCAATAAAAACCTATGCAAATAGCAAATAAAAAGATCGCTGAGATGCTCATTGTCTGCTTGCCTTGTCATTTTGATTATGGGAAAGCTCCCGTATCATGTGCAAGGGGTACCCCGTTGGCGGTTCTTAATGATACACATGTACTTACAATGACAAGAGCTTACTCGTGACTGAAGTTGAGTAGCATGAGGATCGGTCTTCGTAAGTAAGGGGCATAAGATTTTGGTTTATAACTTGTCAAGCATATCCTCTTAGTTGTGTCACTTTAACCTTAATCACCTTAAATATGCTTATGATATGGGCAATGAGAGCTGAAAGCTATAAGTACCATAATTTTTGGAAGTTCTTTATGAGACTTGAATCCCTACTTCCTTTTACAAAGGCCTTTCTTCCACCATTACATTGAGTCTCCACTGTCTATCTTTATGCACCTACTTTGAGAGCATAGTGGCCATTCTTAGTTCTATGTGCATTGTCCCAAGGCTAGTTGATTGATGCATAACTTGATATTGCTTGCTTTAAACTATTTGTATCTAGTCACTCTTATGAACTTTGAAGGTGTCCTATGCATTTATATTTGCTACTCTATTGAGGGACAAGCTGAATACTATTATGCTATGTTTTCTTTATGTGAAACAAACGAACGTCTTGCAAAGCATTGTTATTCATGAATCTTTTGTTTGTGCCTTTTCATGTTGCATCATAGTTTCTTTGCTTATTGCTAGAACTTTGTCTTTCATGTTATGATTGAAGTACTATGATCCCAGCTTTGAATGTTTTACAAATACTTTGATCAAGGCTTTGATGGTGCATGTCACCTCAAAAATTATTCTTTCTTTTTATCACTTACCTACTCGAGGACGAGCAGGAGTTAAGCTTGGGGATGTTGATACATTGCAAATGTATCTATAATTTTTGATGTTCCATGCTTAGTTGTATCCACTTTCTTGTGTTTTGTTCTAACTTTGGAGTACTTTTCATATGATCTCTTGGACTAACCTATTAACAAGAGCCACAATGCCAGCTGCCTGTTTTCTGCTGTTTTTGGTTCTAGGAAAGTCAGAAAATGAATATTCTCGGAATTGGACGGGACAAAAGCCAAAGTGCCTATTTTTCCGGAAGTCATCAAGTGCCAGAATACGAGACGGAGAGGGGCTAGAGGCCGACCACACCACCTGGCCACGTGGCCAGGCTGGGCCCGTGCCAGGGGGTGGTGTGGTGGCCCCTGGCACCCCCTCGGTCTCCCCTTCCGACTATAAGATGCCCTCGGGACGTAAACCCTAAGGGCCCGATCAAAAATCCACGAAAGAGTCTATAGCCGCCGTCATCTCCATCCCTAGATCGAGAGGGATCTGAAGCTCTTCCCGGCACCCTGCCGAAGAGGGGAATTCACCCTGGAGGCCTTCTTCATTGATGACCCACAAGTATAGGGGGTGTATCGCAGTATTTTCGATAAGTAAGAGTGTCGAACCCAACGAGGAGAAGAAGGTGCTGGCTAGTGGCTAGTGGTATGGATTAGGAATTCTCTACAAATACTTAGCAAACGGATTTTTAGGGGCTTTCGATAAAGCAAGTAAACAAAGTACGAGTAAAATAAAAGACTATAGGAATAAATGCAGCAAGTGGTCCAATCCTTTATGCAGCAAAGGACAAGCTGGTTGTATTACTTAAGGTGACCAAACGTTCTTGAGGACACATGGGAAGACTGTCAAGTGCTTTCGCTTCATATAGTTGATTAATCTTCTTTAGCTTGCTAAGTGTTGTGTGGGTGAACCTGTGCTGATGTACCACCCCATCCAAGACTAATACATACTTGTGATTATACCCCTTGCAAACATCCGTAAGTACAAGAAAGTAATTAAGGTAGAAACCTAACCACAACTTTAAACTCTAAGACCCTTACGTCCCTTGTGCAATGGTTTCCTAATGGGGGTTCAGGTTTCTGTCACTCCGGCAACCCCTACGATTAGTAGCCAAATACACAATGCATTCCCCTAGGACCATATAGGTGAAGTGTCATGTAGTCGACGTTCACATGACACCACTAGAATAAGTACACCACAACTTAAATAACAATCTATTGAATCTTTCTCAACGCAACTCCACTACTAACAACAAGACTTCTCCCATGTCCTCAAGAACAAAACGAATTACTCACAAGACATCATATGGATCATGATCAGAGATGTAATAATGATGTATAACAATCTGAACATAAACAATAATTCAATGGTTCACTCAATAGCATCAACTACAAAGAGTAATCAACACCGGGAAAGTTTCCCCTATGAACTATGCAAGATTCGACGCAATTGTTACAACAATATGGATATGGTGATGAGGGTGCTGATGGTGATGATGGTGGTGGTGATGATGATGATGATCCCGATGAAGTCCAGCTTGATGGTGGTGTTGATGGCGATGATCTCCCCTCTCTAGGAAGGAATTCCCCCGACAGAAATCTGTCTGCCGGAGAGATCTTTCTCTCTCGGTGTTTTCCGCCCCAAAGAGGCGGCGGAATCTTTCTGTGGTCGCTCCCTGAGTCTTAGGGTTTTAGGAGGATGATATACGCTAGAGGGGAGAGGCTGGAGTGGGCCAGGGTGGCCACACCACCTCCAGGCGCGGCCTAGGGCTGCCCGCGCCATGGGGTGGTGTGGGCCCCCTGTGGCCCATCTCCACTCCATCTTCTGGCATCCTTAGTCTTCTGAAAAAATAGGATTTTCCGTATATTTTCCTGGATTCTCTGATCTTCGTGAATTTTGCCTCCAAACAACACCTTTTCCATCAGAATCCTGACTGCAGCGGTCCATGCTCCAAAAGTCATCAACCATGCAAAAACGGATGAAATAACATAAGTATCACCTCTCAATACAAAATATATCAATGAATAATGGTGAATTATGACATAGAATAGTGATGCAAAATGGACGTATCAACTCCCCCCAAGCTTAGCCTTCGCTTGTCCTCAAGCGAACTGAGCTCAATAAACATGGCCTCGGGTTTATGGAGTGAAGAGTCGATAAAAGAATACGGACAAGAAGCATCACATTCATCAAATACATAGATCATAATAGAAGACAACTCACTATTATATAGCTCAACTTGCAATGAGTAAAGGAAACACAATAAAGATACATAAAGTGAATCATAATTGGTAATGGCAAACTTAGCTCTTGGTCGAAGAATAGTTGATAATTTGCTGCAGTTCACAAATAGCTGGTTTTCAATGATAGCTTTCAAAGTAGTAAACATCAAGATAATAGCAATGTGCAAAACAAGGAACATAAGAAATATGATTGAATAAATCGTCATATGAATGAATGAAACACATCAACTCAAAATACTTGCTGAGATAGAAGGGAATAGGTTTACTGACTCAACTACAAAGTAAAAGAAAGGCCCTTCAAAGAGGGAAGCAGGGATTGCAAGTCTCATAAAGAGCTCCCAAAAATTATGATACTTACTAGCTTTCAACTCTCATTGCCCCTATCATAGGCATCTTTAGGTGATTAAGGTTAAAGTGACACAACTAAGAGGATATGCATTGACAAGTTGTAAGGTGAGAATCTCATGTCCCTTGAATACGAGGGCCGCTCCTCATGTCTCAAGTTTAGTTACCGGTAAGTTCATGTCATCGTAAGCATATGTGTATCATAGAGAACCGCCAACAGGGTACCCCTTGCCCGATGATACGGAAGAATCCCCATATCAAAATGACAAGGCAAGCAGACAACAAGCATCTCAGCAATCTTCTTATTTACCATGGGAATATGGTGTTTTTTTCTCTCTTTCCTCTTTTCATAATATCTTTTTTTCCTTTTTCTCTTTTTTTTAATATCGGACTCTTTTTTTATAAGAAGAATGCTTCATAGATACTCGTTATGGTTACGCTGCAGGTTTCCACCATGTCATCATGGATTAGACCAGCGGCCCAAGCGTTTCTCTAACACATATGCATAACTCCATGGACTTACAAGCTCCCCTTTCATTTCAGACCGACGACATCCATAGACAAAAGAACATGATATCAACTTGGTACAAAGTACCAGTGCAATGTTGAAAGCGTTCCCCATGACAGCATGGTTCTGCTAATTCACAACTTACAAAGCGCAAGCATATACGCAACATAGGTGAGCACAATGGTTCGAGTTTATTAAATGCAAGAAAGTAAAGTGTGTCATCAAGTTCGTGAGAGCTTTAATCACTAATTTTCACATAACAAGTTTAATTTGAGAGGTAGATAAAACAAGAATTTACTTGGAATAGCAATAATGCTACTAGGTAGGTATGGTGGACACAAATGGCATGGGTTTGGTTTAAGGAGGTGGATGCACGAGAAGAAATCCTCTCAGTGCAGGTTCTTGGCTAGCAAGGCTGGGTAGCAAGTATAAGAATTGAAGAAAACAAACAAACATACAAGTGATAAATATAAACATGCAATCTTCCTTGGAAGCACAAAAGATCTTAACTAGAGAATACTAGACTTATGAGCAAATCAAGAAAGAAAGATGATGAAATTATTTTTCTCTAGAGTACTTCTATCTTTTTCATTCAACTCTCAAAAATAGTGTGCTACTGACCGAGCCAGGTTTGCCAAAACCAACTAAATTAACTCAATGATCCCAAAGTGATACCAATACTAACAACAAGATCAATCATATAACCACGAATTGAAAACTAATATAAGCTATGCAAAAGAGTGAATGATAGAACTTCTCATTAATATTCCATAATGGAAACTCACACCAAGGTTTAAATATCTAACGAGAGAGGGGACACTTCCATAATGGAAACCATACTACATAATAACTCATCTATTCATGATATGACTCTACTAATAAGGTAAAAAGATAGAAGATAGTGATGTGATACCGCGACACTCCCCCAAGGTTGGAACAAACCAAGGGGATGCCAAACCTGATGACGAATTACTCCTTTGGTGGTGGTGGTATCCTCTCGATGAGCTCTCTGATCAGTTTCCCCAAGTCCTCAATCTCGAAAGTGAGATTACGAATCAGCTGCGAGTTTTGCTCAATGCGGCTCATGATCATGTTGGGTTGAGAATTCCAACCCTTGTTGTTCTTTCCCCACTCTTCCTCCTTGAAGTCTTCTTTTCCTGCATGGCTAGAACGAGGCAAATCCCAATTGGATGGTAATTTCCCCTTGGGCATATCCTGGTATTGATGCTCATGGATAAGAGTATGGAAAGGATTTTTGGTGCGTGGAGGAAGTGACTAAGGATCTGAACGGTGGTGAGGAGGCTTCCCTCCAATGGCTAGGTTTGCCACCACTCCAATGCTTGCAATAGTAGTGCCGGTGTGCGGGTGTTGGCCTTGCTCCTCTTCACCTTCACTCTTGATCTCCTTCTCCTTCCCGGGGTCTTGGAGGTCTTCCTCCATGGGCTCCTTCCCTTTATCCTTGGCAGACACCATTGTGCTTCTAAAATTTCAAAGAGTATGTACTGGTAGAAACAGATCGAAACAAAAACACGACGAAAACACAATATACGAACCTCAGGGGGTTCGGGGGGTTATATATTACGAAGTTTCATATCAAAAGGAAGGTACTAGGTGAAAACGAGTCGGAGGCAGAGTCCTGGGTGGCCTCACCACCTGGCGGCGTGGCCAGGGGTGGGACCGTGCCACAGGGTGGTGTGGGCTACCCCGGCTCCGGTTCTGTCCCTTTTTCACTTCGTAGCTTTCCTTATTGACTGAAAACTGCAAAAATATAGTTGGATTGTATTTTCGCGGAACTTTTCTTACCAGAACTGTTACCTAGTTGGAAACGGACTCTGCAGGTCTCTGAATTTGGTATGTAGTGGATTCTTTCGGAGTCATCACTTTAAATAACATCAATATTTTCATCTTCATACACTTATTACTTGAGTCATCAAACCCTTCTCTTCCTTATTACACCATTGTCTCCACTTCCTGGAAATTTCTTTCACACAAAACTTCACACAATTCTCATTAGCAACATTAGTATAAGTGAAGTGATAAAACCTTTTGAGTCCAACTTCAACTGAAAACCATCAAAACAAAAGCTACTGTAGCAACTCCTTCCGAAAACCCAAAAAGAATTCAAAAAGGAAATCGAATAAAGACGCAAATTCAAGATTGGCAAAATCTGTCAAAACAGACCAGCAGGTAAAGATCATTTTTTTAGAAAATCTTATGTTGCTCAAATAAAAAAGTGCAAAACTAACGAAAGTTAAATAACAACCTGGGGCAGAAGCACAAAACATTACAGCTCAATCCGACATACAGAGATCTCTCACGAATTTTTACGGTGAAGCACAAAAATCTGTTTCGGGACAACAACTTCCCCAAATCTTACTTCTCTCTCATTAGAGGTTGATCTTGACACAAAAACCAAACAAAATGGATAAGGAGCTGTTATTACCGAAGTAATAACTTCCAATACTCAAAGAAACAAAAACAAACTAAAAGCAAAAACAAATTGGGTTGTCTCCCATAAAGCTCTTTCTTTATAGCCATTAAGATGGGCATGATAATTTTGAAGGAGCTCTCATAGGGATATGAATTGAAGTGAAATAGAGCATTAAGAAGCAAAAACACACACACATTTAAGTCTAACCCACTTCCTATGCAAGGGGATTTTGTAAACAAACAAGTTATTGAAACCAGAGGCAACTTGCATAAGAAGGCAAAAGAAGCGCAACATACAAACTTTTAGCATAAAACAAGGAAACTTGATATTATTGAGATGCATATGAACACTTTTCCCTCTCTCATAGTAACTTTCAGTATCATGCATAAACTTAACAATATATCTATCACAAGGACCATCATAGCAATGATCACTTATTCTAACAGAAAACACGGGAATATTAGCTCTCATAACACTACTTTGTGAAACAATATTAGAGGTATCCTTACAAAGGATAGGGTGTCCCTCTTTCTCATATTTAGTGACAAAGTCTTTCACATTTTCTATTATAGGTTCATCCACCATTTGTTTATCAGGTTCAACAGCTTTGATTGTACTTTCATTAACCATACTAGCTATCATAGAATGTTCCTTTACCTTAACTGGGAAAGGCATTTTCTCAATGTAAGGTTTGGGTAAGACATGATCAGCTGTATAAACTTCAGTATTTTTTGCAGGAACACTCTTAGCAACATCTTTATAAGGTTCATGATACTTATTCGACTTCTTTTTAGGCACTTCAATGTAGGAAGCAAAAGTCTTAAAATAAGAAGCAATAGCTTGAGAGTCTAGACCATAAGCATTTTTAATACTTTGAAAGTCATCAGTTTCCATAAAAGATTCAATGCATTCATAATCATAATTTATACCTAACTTTCTACCTTTGTCATTCTCCCAAGCTTCAGCATTGTCTTGAATACGATCTAGAAGGTCCCATTTAGCTTCTTTTTCCATGCGAGTGAATGATCCAGCACAAGAAGCATCCAATAAATCCTTGTCATGTAGAAGGAGACTTGCATAAAAGTTGTTGATAATAATATTGTTGGGGAGCTCATGAATGGGACATTTGAGCATTAGTAACTTCAATCTCCCCCAAGCTTGGGTTGTACTCTCTCCCTCAAGAGGCCAAAAGTTGTATATTTGATTCCGATCTTTATGAATCTCACTAGGAGGATAAAACTTTGAATAAAAGAGAGGCACTATTTCCTCCCATTCCAGAGCTTGACCATTCTTCAGCAGCTTATACCATTCCTTAGCTCTTCCTTTCAGTGATAATGAGAATAACTTCTTCTTAACTTGATCTGTAGTAATACCTGCACACTTGAAGAACCCGCATAATTCGTGTATAAAGAGTAAATGATCACCAGGATGGACAGTTCCATCCCCAACATAGTAGTTATCCATAACACGATCAATAATTCTTGTAGGTATTTTGAAAACATCATTCTCAGCAGGTGGTGGCTTATCTACTACCTTAGCAGTGGTAGTAGCATTACCAAATAAGAAACTCAGCGAATTATCCATAACGAAAATAAAGCAACTAACAGAAGTAAACAATACTCACAGTAGAAGTTTCCTTTACCAGTTCCACTCTCCAATAGCGCTTCACTCCCCGACAACGGCGCCAGAAAATAGTCTTGATGACCCACAAGTATAGGGGGTGTATCGCAGTTTTTTCGATAAGTAAGAGTGTCGAACCCAACAAGGAGCAGAAGGTGCTGGCTAGTGGTATGGATCAGGAATTCTCTGCAAATACTTAGCAAATGGATTTTTAGGGGTTTTCGATAAAGCAAGTAAACAAAGTACGAGTAAAATAAAAGACAGCAGGAATAAATGCAGCAAGTGGCCCAATCCTTTATGCACCAAAGGACAAGCCGGTTGTATTACTTAAGGTGACCAAACGTTCTCGAGGACACATGGGAAGACTGTCAAGTGCTTTCGCTTCATATAGTCGATTAATCTTCTTTAGCTTGCTAAGTGTTGTGTGGGTGAACCTGTGCTAATGTACCGCCCCATCCAAGACTAATACATACTTGTTATTATACCCTTGCAAACATCCGTAAGTACAAGAAAGTAATTAAGGTAGAAACCTAACCATAGCTTTAAACTCTAAGACCCTTACGTCCCTTGTGCAATGGTTTCCTAACGAGGGTTCAGGTTTCTGTCACTCCGGCAACCCCTACGATTAGTAGCCAAATACACAATGCATTCCCCTAGGCCCATATAGGTGAAGTGTCATGTAGTCGACGTTCACATGACACCACTAGATGAAGTACACCACAACTTAAATAACAATCTATTGAATCTTTCTCAACGCAACTCCACTACTAACAACAAGACTTCTCCCATGTCCTCAAGAACAAAACGAACTACTCACAAGACATCATATGGATCATGATCAGAGATGGAATAATGATGTATAACAATCTGAACATAAACAATAATTCAACGGTTCACTCAATAGCATCAACTACAAAGAGTAATCAACACCAGGAAAGTTTCCCCTATGATCTATGCAAGATTCAACGCAATTGTTATAGCAATATGGAGATGGTGATGAGGGTGCTGATGGTGATGATGGTGGTGGTGATGATGATGATGATCCCGATGAAGTCCAGCTTGATGGTGGTGTTGATGGCGATGATCTCCCCTCTCCGGGAAGGAATTCCCTCGACAGAAATCTGTCTGCCGGAGAGATCTTTCTCTCTCGGTGTTTTCCGCCCCACAGAGGCGGTGGAATCTTTCTATGGTTGCTCCCCGAGTCTTAGGGTTTCGGGAGGATGATATACGCTACAGGGGAGAGGCTGGAGTGGGCCAAGGTGGCCACACCACCTCCAGGCGCGGCCTAGGGCTGCCCGCGCCATGGGGTGGTGTGGGCCCCCTGTGGCCCATCTCCACTCCATCTTCTGGCATCCTTAGTATTCTGGAAAAATAGGATTTTCCGTATATTTTCCTGGATTTTCTGATCTTCGCGAATTTTGCCTCCAAACAACACCTTTTCCATCAGAATCCTGACTGCAGCGGTCCATGCTCCAAAAGTCATCAACCATGCAAAAATGGATGAAATAACATAAGTATCACCTCTCAATACGAAATATATCAATGAATAATGGTGAATTATGACATAGAATAGTGATGCAGAATGGGCGTATCATTCATCACCATGCAAGCCTCCGGTGTGATGCGGGAGTAGTTCATCCTTGGACTACTGATCCATGTAGTAGCTAGATGGCTGGTTCTCCTCCTTTGTGCTTTCATGTATAGATCTTGTGAGCTCCGTTCATGATCAAGATCATCTATTTGTAATTCTGCATGTTGTGTTTGCGAGGATCCGATGGATATTGAGATGCTATTTCAGATTGATTATTGATTCTATCATGTCTTTGTTATTTGTGATCTTGCATGCTTTCCGTTGTTAGTAGCTATCTTGGCCAAGTAGATGCTAGCAACTCCAAGAGTTAGTATTTATGCTCGATAGTGGGTTCATGCCTCTGGTAATCTGGGGAAGTGACAGAAATCTCTAAGGTACTAGATGTGATGTTGCTACTAGGGAGAAAACAACAATCCTTTGTTCATAGAACATTCGTATTGTTTACTTTACACACAGTTTGTAAAGCAATAATCTGTTGCTTGCAACTTAATACTAGAGGGGATTCGAATGATAACCTGAAGGTGGATTATTAGTCATAGATGCAGTTGGATGGCGGTCTATGTATTATGTTGTAATGCCCAATAAAGTCTCAAAGGAGTCAAGATGATTAGTATATGCATGTATTGCTTTCTCGATGTTTGTCAATTGCCTCGCTGTAATTTGTTCACCCAGCATGTTATCTATCTTAAGGAGAGCCACCTCTAGTAAACTATGGATCCTGGTCCTTTTTTACATACAATCTACAATCTTTTACTGCTTTGTGTTTACTTTCTGCAAACTTTTACTTCTTTCCATTCGATACGTTTAATCCTTTGTTTTCCGCAAAACACGGTGAGATTGACAACCTCATCGCAAGTTGGGGACAAAGTTCTGTGGTTGTGTTGTGCAGGTCTCTACGTTGCTACTAGCCCCGGTAGTGTGCCCTGCCAAAGCTCAGCTAGTAACACCTTTGTGGTGTTTCCTTGGTCCTACTGGTTCGATTAAACCTTGGTTTCATAACGGAAACTTATTGTTGTGCTCATCATACCTTCCTCTTGGGGTTCCCAACGAGCTCTACATCAACACCGCCATCAAGCATTTTTCTAGGCGCCGTGCATTGAGCCATCAGTCTCTCCATTCTTCAATATGGTGATGATACAATCTTATTTATGGAACATGATTTGGAGAAAGCTAAGAATCTAAAATTATTATTATCAGCATTTGAGCAACTCTCTAGATTGAAAATTAACTTCCATAAGAGGGATTTGTATTGTTTTGGCGAGGCACAAAACGAGACCCACCTATACGCTGATCTTTTTGGTTGTGGTCAGGGGCATTTTCCAATCAACTACCTAGGAATTCCGATCCACTATCGGCGTCTCACAATTGCTGAATGGAAACTCGTTGAGGAAAGTCTACAAAAACATCTTAATAGTTGGAAAGGTAAATTGCTATCCCTTGACGGAATACTTGTACTCATAAATTCAGTACTCACCAACATGGTACTGTATATGATCTCGTTTTTCCAACTCCAAAAGATGTCTTGAAGAAAGTGGATTATTTCTGCTCAAGATTCTTCTGGCAAGGGAATGGTGAAAAATAGAAATATCGACTGGCCAGATAGAATGTGGTTTGCCGACCGGAATAATACGGTGGACTGGGCATACATGATTTGCAAGTCAAAAACACCGCGCTTCTAGGTAAATAGCTTTTAAACTACTGACAGAAGATGGTGTCTGGCAAACCATTCTATGGAGGAAGTATATTGGCTCTAAAGCAGTGTCTCAAGTGGTTTGGAAACCCGGTGATTCACACTTTTGGGTTGGACTAAATAGCCTGATCGACATAGAAAAATAGCAGTGTCTCAAGTGTTTTCAATATTAAGGATGGATAGCATATTAGGTTCTGGGAAGATAAATGGCTTAGCCAAACTTCTCTTAGTGAACAATATCCTTCTCTATATTCGATTGTTAGACACAAACAAGATACACTTTCCACTGTATTGGAATCTAATTCTCCTAATGTGTCTTTCAGAAGAAGTCTTATAGGTCCTAGACTGGCATCTTGGAACAATCTTTTATTACGATTATCCACGATACAGTTGTCGGAGGTGTGGACGAGTTTAAATAGAAATTACTAGAGAGTGGTAAATTTTCTGTTGACTCAATGTATAGAGCATAGATCCAAGCTGATATTCCAGTCGATGATAGTAGTAAAATTTGGAAGATGAAATTATCCCTTAAAACGAAGATATTCGCTTAGTATCTCCATAAGGGAGTAATTCTTACAACAGATAATCTTGTTAAAAGGAATTGTCATGGAAGTACACAATGCGTTTTTTGTCACCATAATAAGACAATCTGTCATTTATTCTTCCAGTGTAAATTTGCCCGTGCTATATGGTCAATCATCCAAGTAGCCTCTGGTTTATCTTCTCTACAGTCGATAGCCAATGTTTTTGATAACTTGTTATATGGGATACCGATAAATACGGAACTTTGTTTTGGGTGGGAGCGTTTGTCATTATTTGATCGCTTTGGCTATATAGAAATGACAAGATTTTCAATAACATTGTGTCTTCTTCCCTGTAGGTTATCTATCGGGCCACGACTATCCTCCGATCATGAACTACTCTTCAACGTATGGAGTTTCGCGACTTGTTTATGGAGGGATGTACGTGATTGGAGGACACGGCGAGGGACATTTTCTCCCGACATGGATGGAGTGTGATCTGCGGATTGATCTACCATAGCTCGAGGTTGTTTTAACCTTCATTATGGATTGTAATGTTGCTTTTTGTTGATTTTATTACTCATTGTGTGATTGATCGGCTGTGTGCATCCTAACTATGCAGAGATCAGGTGTAAACATTGCTATTGAGTAACAAAACGACCATTTTCAAAACCAAAAAAAAAGTCAGTCATATTATAGAGAATGGTCTCGAGAACTTTGAAGTTAGTACGTATGTGCTCTTATTTTTCCTTTTCTCCCGTTTCCCGCAAATGCTCTTACTTCCTTTTTCTGCCCTTTCAGCAAATGCTCTGTGTTACTCCAATATTGACACAACATTATTACTTCAAAAAAATATTAACACGAGACTAATTCAAATATGATTTTTTTCAGTGCATATAATTCAATTATTTTTCTATGTGGCTATCCGGACTAGCCTTTAGGACACGTGCGGCTATCCGGATTAGTGAGCAAACGCCAAGCTTGCCTAGCCAAAAATCTCTAAACCCTATTCATCCACAAGATTTCGGTGTAGTCAAGTGCTCCCAGGCTTTACAATGAGTTCTTCTCTTACTTTAGCTGGATCCTCGCAAATAGTTCCTTACTAGGTGTGTAAGGTGTGTCAGGTCGATGTGAAATCAGATTGCCATCCCTCTCGCGACTCCGTCGTCCCCCGCGGGCGATAGGGCCGCGACGCCGCCTCCCACCTCCAAAGTCCTCCTCTCCTCCTCTCCCCTATCGACTTCGGTGTGCATGTTGCAGGGCAAGGCCCGGGTGACGCATGGCTTCGGGGCTGCCGCATATGTTTCTTTGCGATCTCTCGGCCATCCTCTAGGCCTCGCAATGGTGTTCACAGTGAGACAACGATGGTGGCGTCAAGACCGTGGTGGTGCATGTTGGTGGGCGGCTTGGTTCGGTGGCAAACTTGAAGCACTCGGGGTAGTGGTTTTTTGGGGTCGGGAGAAACCTCTGTTGGTTTCTAACACCGACGGGGTGACGCCTGCGGGTGTCGCCATTCCTTCTTGGAGGTTGTCAGGTGTACCCCTTTCCTGCTCACCTCCGCGTGCAGGAGAAACCCTAGGACGGGTCCGGGCAGCAGCGTTGCCGTCGTCGCTTTTCTTCTTAAAGGTGTTGCTTGATATGCAATGTTTCAAAGTTCTAGGCTCGTGATGGGACTTCTTAGGAGGGTGCAGCAGTTGCGAGCCATTATCGTTTAGTCAATCTATCACGGTTGGCATTGTTTTATTTTTTACTTCTCTCTGTTTTTCGGTTGGGCTTGCTTGTGCTGAGGCTCCAACAGTTATTTCGTTGTATCATGTGGGTGCTATATTAATATAGCGGGGCGAAAGCCTATTTCGATGTGTGTCAGGTCAGTGCATACATGCTATAGCCATATGGAATTAAAGACAACTTACCATTAATTAACCGGGCATTTTATTGTTCGTGGCATTTTCCTCCGATTTTTTAAAGTTTTTCAGTTGTAAAAGAAGTTGCTCACAAAATATGGTAGAGTTCCTAAATTATTGGTCGTTTAGTTTATAGAGTTCTTGTCGTGAGCGTGTAGAGATTATGGGCCAGTTCTTTTCGGCTTCTCAAATGGCTTAACTGTGAAATTGATCCTAAGCTGGAAAAAACTCGAACTTTAGGGTCAGCTTAGCTTATCAGCCACCGCTTCATTCTGTGTAGTTGGGAGAAGCTACCGATCGATAGCTTCCCGCGGCGGCCCGAGCTTCTGGTTTATGTAAATTATTCTTTTCTGAAAATAGCCTTCAAAACAAAGCGTTATTAGTGAGCAAATGCCACTCTGCTAGAAGTAAATTGCACATAAGGCCTTTCACAATGGGCTGTTTCTTGGTATGTTACCATAGAAAAAAAATGACTAAGAAACAGCCTCTACAATGCATTGTTTCTTCAGGTTGTATCTTAATTTAATGATTTTAGCCTTATGCATGTATGTGATTGGTCTACTACTTATTTTTGTCTATGGCTACGTGCAAGAGGTGTATCTTAGCTAAGATACAACCTCAATCTCTTTCCTCATTAACTATAGTGCCACATAGACAAAATGCCTAGAATATACCGCTAATAACCACCCATTGTCAAAGCCTAACTACCACAATTTGGGCGCGAGTTACGAGTCAGTACCAACATTCATAATTTTTGTGAGTCAGTACCAAATCTAAGACACAGTGTTGCAAATTGGACTGATTTTTATCTAATAACATTTTAACATGTTTTCTGACAAGTGGGACCCATCTGCAGAGATGACTGGTCAACAAAAGTTGGCACGTAGACATTTTGACTTTTTCTCTGGCATATCTACAGTTAAGCCAATTTAAATAAAAATAAATAAAAAGAAAAGATCCCCTCGTCGGTCAGTAGAAGAGCTGTGCTTGTCCGGGCACGCGTATGCGCAAAGCAGGGTGCCACAGGGCACCGCGTCCGCTCTATGGCGGCCTTCAGCGTCTTGAAGAATGTTGCCTCGGCGAGTTTGATCTTCCTTGTCTGGCCATACACAGCCTGAGGAGGATGGAGTAGGCCACCACGCTGGACTCCTGGCACAGCTGCAACGCACAAACAAAGCAAGAAGTTGAGGATTTGACGGAGCATTGCATCAAGATTTGGATAACTTTGGAAAAAATTGGTACATGATTCTGAAATTTTTGGCTCTTTAGCTGCGATATTTTGGGACATTTGATATGTGCTTGGAGCTTCATCCAGGAGAAGAACTCCTGGGCCTGGCGCCACCCGCCCTGCTCGCGGACATGTCATGGAAGGTGAGCTTGGAGACAAGGAGGCCATGGCCTCACGCATGGACCTTGGCCCGAACGGCACGGACGACGGCGACGACGTGCCATCTGTGCACGTGGCTGGTGCGGTCGTCCTCGATGTACCAAGCCATCTGGCCCTAGGTGTGGCGCACCCATTGGGACGTCAGGGATCCGAGTTTGCGAGTAAGGCGGCTGGCAGAGGTGGCGGCGCGGAAGACCTCAAGGCGGGCGGCGGTGGGCAAGGGAAGGACGGCGCGGCGGCGTGCTGGGGGGCTAGCGCGGCGGCACGGAGGACCTCTCGACGGGCGACACCGTGGGCAAGGGGAGGGTAACGCGGCAGCACGATGGTTAGCAGATGCGGGTGACGCGGTGGGAAAACAAAGTACGGTTGGGATCTGAGAGAGACAGGGAAAAGTCTAAATGAAGTGGCAACTTTTGTTGACTAGTCAGCTCTGCAGATGGTTCCAATTGTGAGAAAGCATGTTAAAATGTTATTAGATAAAAATTAGTGCAATTTGCAACACTGTGTCTTAGATTTGGTATCGACTCACACAAATTATGAATGTTGGTACTGACTCGTAACTCGCACCCGAATTGTGGTAGTTATCTGCAATTTACTCTGTATCCTCGTATCTCTTTCCCTAACGAAATGTTTCGTTCAATGAAACGTCCCCGACTCGACCGGGCCATGGTTGCCCGCCACCCAGCCCAGCGCCACTTCCCACGACCTCGTAACCAGCCGAGATGCCTCCGGGGACCTTGCACCCAGGACCAGGAGCGTCGTCATGCAGGATCTTGCACTAGGACCGACCTGCCCGATCTGAAACCACGTCGGCAACTGATGTACGACCATCGTCTAGTTGGAAGAAGGTCCGCTGCTCTCAGGTACTCCCTCCATTTTAAAATGCAAGATGTTTTAAATTTGTGAAAGAAATGTATCTAGATCTCTTTTAGTGCGTTGGTTCACTCCAAACCTATATAAACCTACATTACTACTCCATGCTTGTTTTCTATGGCCTGCTAGTGTATAGTACTCCATAACTGACCACATTTTAATTTAGACAAACCTAAGTCAGTTATTTTTAGACGGATGAAGTACATCGATTGATGTGTTAGCTTAGTACTACTACGTATAGTACATCGATTGATGTCACACAATTCAGATGGAAAAAGGAAAACAGTGAAAACAAATTGGAATATGTGACAGAAACATGATCAACCTAAATACCGTAACAATCTAGGGGTATTACAGACTTTTTGACATACAACTGATAAAACAAAGCTCAGACAAAATAAGTTGAAAAGAACTGGACTGGGCTTATTTCCACTATAGTTTCTCTAGGGCAGCTAAAGATTAAACCATTTCTGCATAAGCCTCGGCCGGAAAGAACTGGCCCTAGATATGGTGGTAGAGTCCCTTTCGTGGTAGTATTAAACTTCCTTTTTCAGAATGGCGTGCGTCAATTTGTTACTTTGAGTAATAATTAAATAAGTGAGGCGCTGTTTTGGCTTATATGAGATGCCCTCTTAAGGAAACACATTTTTTAACGATTAAAACATTTTCGGAAATAGTATTTTTGTTTTTAGAGAATGTACATACTTGTGTCTTTTACATGTCCCCAAATAGTTTTTAAGAAAAAACATATGTAGTGTTGTAGACTCGTAGGTAGTAGAAAAAGGAAAAAAATAACTGTCTCGTGAAAACTTTCTTTCTTGTATAGGTTGTAAAAAGTATTTTTTTCCATGACACTTAATATGTGAGCATTAGTATATGTAGATGTACACTCAACAATTTTTTATTTTTATGACATTTTAAAATGTGATTATGAGATTATCTAGTTTTTTTCGACGTGTAGTCTTTGTTTTTTTAGGGAATGAGAGTATATATTAACATTGCTACGACCCAAAGTGATTTCCGTTCAATATACCAACCCCCTTTATTTAGCATCCATATGGGCTTTTCTTGTCCAGCCGAGCTTTGGGCTCTCCATAACGTTCCGGCCTTCCACAGTTCCAGTTCACTTCACACCGTTCGCACTCGAGTCCACCACAACGGAGAAAAAAAATCCTGCATCAGTGACTAGGGCGAGATGACAACCAGCGTCAGCCGCCGCCGCCGCCGCCCCAGCCCCCGCTCGCCGGCAGCAGGTTCGCTTCTCTAGGCACTAGGTTCATTCGAGTCCACCACATCCCGCATCTTCTTCCACAAAATCAGTGAGTAGGGCGAGATGAGCAGCCTCTGTGGCCGTCCCCCTTCACCGGCGGTGAAGACGCCGCTGGAAGACGACGACCTCCTCTCCGAGATCCTCCTTCGTCTCCCGCCGCAGCCCTCCTCCCTCCCCCGCGCGTCCCTCGTCTGCAAGCGCTGGCACAGCGTCGCATCAGACCGCGGCTTCTCCCGCCGCTTCCGCATCCACCACCGCCGCAAACCTCCCCTCCTCGGCTTCTTCGACGGGGTGTTCGGCTACTTCCAACCTACTCTGGAGGCCCCCAATAGCGTCCCTCCTGGCCGCTTCTCGTTGCAGCACGGTGACTGCTTCTGGTCCCTTGGGTGCCGCCATGGCCTCGTGCTAATCTTCGACCTGACCGGGCTCTGTTTCCTTGTGTGTGACCCCGTCACCGGCGACCAGTACCGCATCGCCATTCCCTCCGGGCTTGCAACACGTGCAGAGGAGATAGTGATCAATGGAGCCGTGTTTCGCACCGGCGGAGACGCCCACTTCCAGGTGGTCTTGACAACGGCAGACAACGACGACAAACAAAACAGACAAGCGCTCGCCTGCGTATACTCGTCGGAGACTGGCTTATGGGGTGATCTCATCTCAACACCGCTTCCGTTCGAGGTTCCTACGAGTGATGATCCCAGCATACCCACCTTTGTTTTTCCTAGTAAACCTGCTGTGCTTGCTGGGAATTCCATTTACTGGAAGCTTACTGGAAATTTTGTTGGAATTCTCGAGTTTGATTTGGACAAGCAAAGCCTAGCTGTGATTTGGGTGCCAGTGTATATGCTTGAAATCAGCGAATTCTGGATTGTGCGGGCAGAGGGTGGTGGCCTTGGTTTGCTCTTCCACACAGGAAGCAGCATCCAGTTGTGGAAGAGGAAGACTGATCATGATGGTTTTGCTACATGGGCGCTTGGAAGAACTATTGAACTGGATAAGCTACTGTTTCTAGGGTCACAAGAAATATCAACAATGATAGTAGCCTTACTAGGTTATGCTGAGGAAAATAATGTGGTGTACCTGTGGGCATCTGGTGACGTCTTTATGGTTCATCTTGAGTCATTGCAGTGCAAGAAACTATTCGAAATCAGCTACATTTCTCATTGTCATCCATTTGAAAGTGTCTACACGGCAGGTAATAACACACCTACACATATCAGTTACAACTAAACCAAGTTAATTTCCTATAATTGCTTGACAGAATACGGTTCACATCCTTTCCTGTTAAGTTAACAATTTTAACTAGTGTTGTATCGTTTGTTTCTGATGCTGCTTGATAGCCTCTTCAATATACAGCGATATTGTTTCGGTGGTATCTATGATGTAGAAAATAAATATGTTAGTGGTATCTAATGTATCTTTTGCTTGCTCGCCAGGCGGTGGCTGCAATTGGTCTACTGTTAGCTTCGATTCTGTAATCTTTTGTTGTTCAAAACAGATCTAGCAAACTGTATATCACTTTATTATATGAATATCCATATAATAAAAAAATAAACACCAAGATTAAGAGATTATCTGTATAATACTGAACTGAATTACCCTCTTGCATGCCTATCCACATATGCAAAAAGTCAATAATTTTGTAATGGTGGATGTAGTTCATAGCTGCGGTGGAGTTTTTTCATAAGATAAGATACATAGCATTTGAAAGTTGAAGACAAGTAGTACATGAAAAACTAGCTTTGAACCAACTGAAGTGTCAAATAGGTGGCTCAATTTGGAAGCTTTAAGCTAGTTTTATCTCTTTCATTCAATATTTATGTTGCCAATAATAGTAAACACATCATGATGAACTTGTTTGAATTTACGAATATTGCTCATTTTAGCACTTCGAAGAGTACTACTGCAAGTGGCAAGTACCTGGGAAAATTAATGTGGTATTCACTTCAGTTTTCACAGTAAATCTGTTTGAAGCGAATCTAAATCTGTTTAACAGTATGTGTGTTTTTTTTTCGTAATGTTGTACACAAAATGTGTTTTTTCCTTCGAATTAAAGCTACGAATTTACTTAAATATCTCATTGATGTTTGCTCATATGTGTCTTTTCATTGGATTGATATTGGTTGTTACTTGTTCGACTTCTATGACTGAAGAAACGGGCATTGGTGGTGGACATGATACAGCTGATCTTTTGCACCATACATAAGATGGTTGTCTGGTTAAATATGATACTGTGATGAATTGAGCAGGTATGCTTATCTTCTGTATGTACGATGAGATGTCTCAACAATATGTATTGCCTTCCTTTTTTACTTTTATTTCTCAAGTACCAAATTCCAAGAGAGGGCTGTAAGATTTCGACTCTTTGCTTGGCTGTTCACCTGGTAGTCTCCTTGCTTTGATGGTAGTCTGCATCTTGGATCTTGCTTCCAGTCCTTGCGGCCTCATCCCTTCCTCAGCAGCTCTCTATTCTCTTTCTTATGCCTTAAACCACATGCCTTCTCTTTTATTTGCTGATGTTCTATCCCCTCTCTGCTAGATGTGCACTTTCGCTTGCCTTCCCATTCCATCTAGCTGCCTTGTTTTCAGTTTACCCCCTCCTTACTACCCCCCAGTTCGTTCTGGTAGTGTGGGTTCTTCGACCTCTTGCTCCTCCGAAGACTCAGGACTGAGGACCCCTTTTTGTGCATATGTCAAGTGCCAGCATAATGAACGGCATCCTCTTTCATGTTCTTCATGAATTTTTTTTGTTTAACCTCTGCCAAGTGCTACATGCCCTTCATTAGTTTTTCATGTTTATGGATCTATCAAGTCCTAGTGTAGTTTATATGTGGTTATCTGATTATCTCTATGTAAGTAGTTGATAACTGATAATGCATGAGCATTTGCTTCATAGATCCTTTATCAGAATAGGATAACTATGTTGTTTCAAGTTCCTTTTGTCTGGATCTTTATGGTACGTAGTGAACTGATGATTGTCACAATACTCGAAGAGCACGCTTTCATTAAATGTTACTTCCTCTAGTTTGCCAAAACGTCTTATATTAAGAAATAGAGCGAGTATATTACTCTCTATTTTTTGCTTGCAATTATTGCAGTTTTATTTGATGACTATTCTAGTGCTAGGCAGTATGCTTAAATATTTACTCAGTATATGCCAGTCTTTATATAATTTGCATATATGATTGGACATTATCCACTGACATGATTTGTCTGGTCCAAACTATATGTAGCTCTCTACTTTGTGGGCAGTCCATTATCTCCGTTTTTGGTGACTTTATTAAACACATGATCGAAATGCCATGACTAGATTCACCATAAATACTGCTTTCATCACAAATTGAATGTTTTCATGACATGATAATATTATCATTATAACTAATGGTCAAAGTATTGATTTTGATGTTGTGGAGAGAGAAAAACGACATCTATTTTGGGCCGAAGGAAGTTTGTCTATTAATAAGATGATGCACGGTCTCTTAGGGCATCTAACTACATGAGGTTAATCAAATTTGATTTGTTAGCGACTAGCTAGCTCATACGTTTCTAAAGAAGTTTGTCCATAGCTTGAGAATTGCTAGGAATATGAGTTGAAGGTGTAGCAGTAAAGTTTTTAATTTACTATTCTATGTACGTAGTTGTTCTCTGTTTCTGATGTTGGTTTTGACAAACAATGCCTAGGCGGTTCAGTTTTGGAGCTTTTGGCACAACTTCTACAATAGTGAAGTTAAATGTTTAGTGTTTGAGTCATGCCCAATTGTAAGATATATTGCTTTAATGACTTGCCCAGTAAATTTTACAAATTGGTTTGACTGATGAATTGTTTGCTCCGCAGGTATCTAGGATCACATTCCGGTGGGGCATGAGATGCGGAAATGGGAAGTGTGTGCTGTAGGCTCTTCCATTTTAAAAATTGGCCCACTGTAGTCTGTACTGGTCAGTTATGAAGTTTGGCTTGTACTCCATAGGAACTAATGGCTTCATTTGCTATACTTGCCGTCTATTATCTAATTTATGTAGACATTAGTCAACTGGCATGACACACAGTGACTTGCTTGGATTAGTGATTAGTGTCGGTCTTGTGAGTGAATATTGGGTTCATTTGCTTTATGGCTTCCAAGCAAGCGCGTGTTAAGACAGGTCGCATGTGACTAAGTTGTGTCTTTTGTGTGTGCGCCTCATCTCAGTATCATTTTCTTATGTCTCGTGTAGTGCGAGGCTGGTTGAGCTATTCTTTTACCTAAAGATGGCGCCATTGTTACTGTTGTCCACTCATCTCAGTGACTGGATGAATAAAGGTTGTGTAATTGTCCACCTCAATCATCTCCAACTCAACCAGAGTCCCAGAGGTTCCCTGCATCAGAAGTTACCACCCATGTCAAAGACGATTTACAGGCCTCTGGCGCATGCCACAGATTCAGCATGTAGTTGTAGTGTATCCTAGGGAAAAGCAGGCAAGTGACCTGCAGCAGCCATTAGCACATCTCCATTGCAGTGTCTAAGGACAACACACCATCCTCCAGTACCCACCTGATGGATCAGAACAGCCATCGATTGATGTTAAGCTTAACTGAGCCCTTGCTCAGGTCGGTTCCAGTGGCTGAACAAAAGATGCTCAAAATACATGCAAAGGCATACCACATCGTGTCGATACTCAGAAAGTGTTCAGGGTGTTCTCATTCACAACTTCATTGCGTGCATGCCACCAGCAACATTCAGAAATAAGCTCGAAAATGGATAGGGGAGAGTTGAAGCCTAGAGATTTCTATCTCCCGTGCTCCAATGATCCTGTTAATTTTTTTTTTAAAATCGAAAATCCTATTTGTGAGTTTTAAAAAATTCTGAAAAAAAATGATATATCCCATAAACGTGCAATATATTAATTCAAAAAATAATATATATTTTGAGCTACACGAAAATGACGAAAGTGTGGATCTGAGTATAGTGACAATGCACATATTCAAATCTCCAAAAAATATCAGATTTTGTTCTTTTTGTGTAGCCCGTAATAAAAAGAATTTCGCATTACGATTTTGCATGCTTGTCGGATATATTATTGACAACGCCACTATTATTTTCAAAGTTTTGAAACTTTTTTGAGATCAACAATTTTTTGAAACTTGATACAGCGTGGAGATGGCCTTTTTTAGGAATATAGGGGTTGCCCTCGGTTCCATTAAACTTAAATCAACCGAGCAATAGAGTTAGGTTCATGATCAGTCAACAGACTGCTCCAAAGAGCATGGTAACAGGAAAATTGTCATATTACAGCCCACGGTTTGAAGTTTGATAGAAAAAACAGGAGATGATGTTTTTTCAGTTCATGTATGAACTGGCTTATAAGGACTGGTGATGTTACTGTACTGAGCAAGTGAGCAGCCTCTATATTTTTTTCCCCTATAATCTCTGTTTTTTCTACATTGCTTAGTTACAAATGGCTGGATTCCCCACTTTGTATTCCAATTCATCGATGTCCAAAACTAGTTCAGTGAATAAGAGATCCATGAATCCTGTTTTTTAATTGTTTATGGAAGAATATTCTGTATGCAACTTGATGTGCCATATGGGACACATTTCTACTTATTCTACACGGCCTAGAATTAGTATTTGTATCGGTTATTCCACTGTCAAATCTGATATTACACCATTCGCATTTATATCTTCATGGCCTATAAATAATGAGACTCTCAGTCATCTATCCTTTTGAGAATACTCTGTTTTTGCCCCCTTTCTTATACATGTAGCGCTTTCTACTTTGGTTTGTCAATTTCTGTCTGATTACCTTTTACTACCTCCGTTCCACAATATGTTCTCAATTTTATGATCAGTCAACAATGATGGAACGAATGTAGTACTCCCTCCGATCCATATTATTGTTCTCAATTTTATCTAGATTCGGATGTATCTAGTTAAGTATTTAGACTAGATACATCTGTATCTAGACAAAGTTGAGAACAATAATATGGACCGGAGGGAGTACTTGTTTTTTCTCAAAAAATGAAGACAAAGATATTGAAAGGTTATCTGACAGGAAGCGCAAAACACGCAGCAAACGTGAACATCTGAAATCATACCTCAAACTAACTCCTGGAAATTTTCCTGCGGAACTGTTGGATGGTAATCTTGACTCTTGAATAAAGCATTGTGCATACATTTATTTTAGCGTGCTACATGATTACAGTACAATAGACCCTTGACATTATGTTCCATTCAGGTTTTAAACAACTGCAACTAAGCAACAAAAAACGTCGGTGGGATAAAGATTCAGGTTTGCTTTATTTCACAATAATTTCTTTGTTACTTTTTTCATGAACCTCTGTTCATGTTTTGAGCTGTGACATTTTCCGGATTTTTTTTAATGTGTTAGCACCATTCTTTTGGCATGTCTATTGGTACGCGAAAAGTTATTAGCCTTACATGCATATATCTTTTACATGGATCTTGTCTCATATTTCACAGATGAGAAGGCATTTGAAGTATCCGAGAAGCTTGAAGAGAAGCACAAGGCAAGCCATCATTATCTTTTAATTTTCCTTTCAAATTGCTGGAATCAATTTGGAAAGCATTTTTTTCTGTAGACATATTATTACTAGTTTAGAGTCTTAGGCTCTGTTTCACATTTTGGAAGTAGTGAGGTTATTCTACCATGTTGATAGACATTTGGTACTTGTTGGATGGAGAAAACAAGGCCGAAAAGGATGGTGAAGAGGAGGATGTTGAGGACGAGGAGGAAGCAGAAGAGGAAGAAAGTTCAGATGCCGATTATAGCCAGGTGAGTATATTGGGACTTGTTTTGGAATAATTATGTGATGTATATATGTGTGTTTCGTCACATCAACAAATATGTCCGCTAACTTTTCTATTAATGTTCTATTCAACTGCAAAGCTTGCTATTGATGTTCTATTCATCAATGTGAAAAGGGCTCATGTTGATGTTTTAATCATATGACTGCTACCTTTTTTTCTTCCAAATCAGTGTTGTATAAATTTGCAAAGCTTGCTAAAGAAGAGTCATTTTCTGTGAGAGATGAAGACTGCTACAATTAATGGCGCTGGCCTCTAAAAGCGTATACCGTGTCGCTCTGATGTTCATAGATCAGATCTATAGGCACAATATAGCTTACAAGCCCCTTTGAGTCAAAATGTCATGAAGTAAAATCATGGACATTTTCCCGAAGAGGAATTCTACGAAAAACATCCACCGCATCTGATCTGAAGGTTTGTCACAGCAGGTCCATGTGCTCAACCTCGTCAGCAATTTCGCACCCGTGACAACATAATATGAGAATGAAATAAAAAAGCATGTCGGTTTCCTATTTGTTCTTTTTGCACAGTAACCAGAAGCAAACATACCATTCTTAAACCCAAGTGAACAGCGAACCAGAAAGCAAAAACAAAAACAAAAAAAAACTCACTAACCGGACTATTTTAATCTAAAATTTAATGAATAATGTGTATTCGTAATTTGCGTAACTGTAAACTAAATGACATGAATAGCGTTAAAGAATACCGTCTGACTATTTTCACGAAAATAATGGATAGCTAAATTTTTCTTAATTTTGAAAAATGGAGAGAAGATCGCGGACGCTTGTCTCTGCAACGCGGATCCTAGTGGCGCACGGAGTAATGGTGACTCGGCAGAGTCCGGTGGGATACTAAAGAGTCATGTCTAGCAAAGCTCACCTCTTTGAAATTCACATAATTATCCACCGATAACGGTTCGAAAATTCCTTACAAAATCATCAATGTAAATCTGCAAAATTATACTAACTTCAAAATATTCTAGCTAGTATAAAAAGGTCCGCATGTATCAGCTGCTGCCATCTCCCCTAGTAATTAGTAGAAGAAAACTTTCTTCCTCTAACGACGTTGATCAGACCTCAACTCTTACACCACTGGTCTAGTAGAGATAATGAGAAACTTGACTGGAGCTGGGAGTCTCGGGATCCGAACACTGATGCTGATAATGGCCGGTGCCGGTGCCGGAGCGCTGGAACGCCTCGCTTTGCCAATGCGGCACGTAGCTGTTGTCCAGGTAAGTGTAGTTCTCATCCATGCTGGACTTGGTGTCGGAGCGCTGGGATTCCATGGCCTGCCATTGCGCTGTGTAGCTGTTGTCCAGATAAGTGTAGTTCTCATCCATGTTGCAGTTGCTGTCGGAGCGCTGGAATTCCTCGGCCTGCCATTGCAGTGTGTAGCTGTAGTCCAGATTAGTGAAGTTCTGATCCGTGCCCATGGGGTAGTCGAGCGGTAGCGTGTCGATGTAGTCCCCGCCGGTGACGGCCTGAGAGGAGTAGTGCTCAGGCGCCAGAGTGCCGTCGACGAAGTTGGGGTAAGCCGGCAAGAGCGCGCCCGTCGACCCATCGTCGGTGTAGTACATGGTCAGATCGGGCCAGCCGCAGTCAGCATTATTGTCGCCGTAGCCCGCGGGCGCCTGTGTCTCGTCCTCGATGGCGCCCACGTCGTAGTTGCCATACCTCGGCTGCATCGGGAAGCGATCGTCCCACAGGAGTTGCTCGAGCATGCCGCCGTCGTTGTCCCCACACTGGCACTGTACCATCTGCATCTGGAATCCTGCGTGCTCCTCCATGGTCTCCAGCCCGAGCTGCTGCGGCACGCCGGTGGCGTCGTCTGAGGAAGCATCATCACCATCGCCCGGCGGCGCGAGCGCGAGCGCGGCCTGGCCTTCTGCAGGCAAGCCCAAGGCCGCCATCCTGTCTCCGGCGGCCCGCAGCGCGGCGTCGACGGTCTCGAGCACCTCCCGCGCCTCGTCCAGCGTCATGTCGTTGAGCGCGTCGTCCCAGTCCGGGAGCGCGCCGGGGCGGACCCTGGCGAGCTTCGCCTTCTCCTTTCCCAGCTCGGCCTCGAGGTAGCTCCGGTGCGTGTGCCGCGCGCGCGTCTCGGCGGGGCAGGCGCCGCGGTACCTGTCGAGGACGCCCGCCTCCGACTCCCACACGACCCGGGTCCCGGCGGCGTCGCCAGCGTCGGCGGGGGCGCAGACGAGCGCGACCGGGACGCCGCAGAGCGTCGAGAGCTCCAGCGCCTTCTTCCGGAGCGTCTCCGTCCTCCTGGCGTACGCGGTCTTGCAGCGCGCCATCGTTGTTTTGCCTGGAAATGGCGGCGGTTAATCTCTCTCTTGGGTTCGCTCTTCTCGCTGCTGCTGCTGCTCCTCCGATCAGATTGCCTTGGCTATCTCGTTGCAGCTCTCCGGCGAGGCGGCTGGTTTATGTATTGGTACGCGCAGGGAGAGCTTGTCTGTGCCGGGCGCGGACTCGTCGGGCTCTCCCGTACGCGCGCGGCGCGGTGGCTGGCTGCTAGGCAGTAGGCGCTAGGCCTATTAAGCGCCGCCGTAATCTTATTCTGACATTGTTAGCTCTGAAGTCTGAACAGATGAAGCTGACGTAGGCTGCTAGCTGAGGAGCGTCCAGAGAAATCACACGCGTCCGCTGGAGATTATTAGTAAAACGCAAGCGTGATTAACCAAAAAAGGAAAGCGCTGGCTAGCTAGTAAACCGGTTGGAACCCGGCGGCGGTGAATCCGACTTCTGCTAGATCTTTGTCTTCGCTACGGCGGGACTGCTGGCGCGTGCTCGCGAGAGACGCGGCTGCGTGCTCTGCTGGCTGCGCGCGCATCAGATTGCCGTACGGTGGTGGATTGGATGGGGCCAAGGAGATGTTCAGATTCGAGGGTCCATCCCCAAATCTTAATCGAGAGACCTCCTCGTCAACAACCAGTTCCGCTTCCGACGTCCCCGCCGCCCTCTTCCTCCACCTCTTCCCGGAATATGCTGCTCCGCCGCACCACCGTCTCCTACCTCTACTCCTTCACCCTACCTACCTATAAAATCAAGCTACTCCAGCACGCCATGTCTTCATCGCCCGTTCCTCTCCAAGACAGGCGACATCCCATCCCAGATCTGACAGCACGCACGCCTCCACATCAATCTGTACTTCTCCGCAAGATCGACCAAAATCAGGAATCTGTTCCAGGTTTGATTTCTTGTCCATATGTACCGCTTCTCTGGAATTAGTACGATGTGCATCTAAAACTATTGATTGGCTATGCTCTTACAGATTGACTTTTCATTAATTCACAAGCTCCGTGTGGTAGTTTCTTTCTGTTTGTGATGGCACTGTTTTTATGAAACTACGGTCTTCTTCTACGAATTGATAGAGAATGGATGACAGTGCACAGATTAGTAGGAAAACTGCATGCGGCGGTGCTTTTGTTGTGGCGCACTGGACATTGATCATACATGTACTCTGTTCTAGAGACCCTATTAGTATTAGGTATCCAATACTATAGAAAAGTAAAGAAATGGTGACATATCTACGAAAACTCTACTGTAGTGAGGTATCGGAGGAATTACGCATGGGACAATCAGTGTTTTTTAAACTATGCCATAGGTTGCGAAATATGGGAACACTTGAAGATACTTGGCATATGTTTCTCAACTACCATAGGGCACCATAAGAATAACATCGATATCAGTTTGCATTTCACAAGATCTGGTGAGACTGTGAGTCTTTACTTCAATCGAGTGTTATTTGCAATTGGAACACATTTGATGTAAATTCAAGGCAACCCACAGTTTGAACCCTATTTTAAGGTATACTTGTATGGCACTGTCTTGTTTCATGTGAAATAAGAACCAATCTACTAATACAAACATTCTACTTATTTGCTTGCTTGGCTGTTTAGTATTCCATGGGACATGTTCCATCCCTAATCGTAGACATATACCGTGGCAGGAAACCTTTTCCTTTTTTTTCGAATTAAGGGGTATCTCCCCTGATTTCGTTGATAATGAAACCAATAACACACACGAGTTCTCAGTGTCACAAAGTTCACTCCCCACACCTCCTCCGTATAAGCCTGCTACCAACCTCTAAACATCTCCCAGCAAACCAAACTTAAACAGTTCCAGGACATCGAAAGATAACAGTACTGTAAACAAAATAAAATAAAATAGAACAACACACTATTCCACTTTTTTTCTTTTCTCCAGGTGCAGATGAGGTCACCATCCCGCCAGTCTCCCTCTCCATATGTCTCCGCAATTCTTTTTTTCTTTAGCCAGCTATTCGCAGTATCACCAGAGCCCATCCTTTCTTGCTGAAAATCTCAGCTGCCACCCGCAGTAATACCTTTGCAGTTTCCTACCCAAAATGTTCTTGCGCTGGTCGACTTTGATTTGCTCTTCACGTATGTTTGTGCTGGCTGGGAAGGTTCAGCATATGTTTCAACAATCCTAATTAAGACACTCTTTTGAGCATCCAAATGGCCTTCGAGTCCTATGCAGGGATTAATTGGGCTTACAATGTCATAATTTAGTAAGTAATATCTCGCGGATGCTGGGTATGCAGCTAGGAGAGGATTCCTACCACCATTCCGTCAGACTCGCCATCATTTGCGTGAATGGAGGGGTAATGGAGCCCGTAAACCAAATGAACTAGTATTAAACTTGAGGCAACTCCTCCCTCTGTGCTACTGTTGGGAGAGCATTTGTGACTTTGATGAGTCGATTCAAAGTTCTGACAACTAGACCTTATTATCCTTATCCTTCATAAGTTTGAGTTGTCATAGCATGTTGCATCCTTTGCAATTGGATATTACAAAATGGGTGACCTGATGAACTAGTCTGTAGTGATGAAAATTGGTTCGAACATTATCCAAGATCAGTTGGCCGTGTCCAACGGCATGTTGATTCTGGGACGCAATATGATCAGGTTGACTTTCTGAGGATTCCAACAATGAAGCTGGGCTCCTCAGCGCGTCCAGCTAGCAAGCATGCTAAAAGTATGAAGGTGAAGCCTGATGAAGACAACGCGTTTAAAGATATGACGTATTCTTGACGTGATCTGTCTGAAAACCATGTGATTCACACACGTAACCCACCTGAATGAGTTGCTGCCATGCTATTAGACCGGTTGTTTATTTTTTTAGAGAAAATGCAAAGGACCTTTGCGTTTCATTTCATTGAATAGGTAGAGTTAAGGGTACATCCTCACTAGGAGGCAGTTACAGAGGTACAAACAAACAAACTAGTGCACATCCCAGGTGGATGGCAGCACTACCCGTAAGCCTTTGGCCCCTGCCCGCGCCCATAAGCTAATCTCATCCTTGATCTTTGCAGTTAGAGAGGACACGGATGGCTGGGCGCCGTTAAAGACGCAGTCATTACGGTGCTTCCAGATCATCCAAGGGATCAGAAGGGCAGTGGATGCTAGCGCGCTCCGAAGCTGCCTGGGAGTGGCATGCCTCGCCTTGCGCCACCAGTCCATGAGCGATGTGACTTGGTCCGGTGCTGCTGCTGTCATCCGTAGCCAAGCTAGGATTTCATGCCAGACTTGTCTAGCGAAGGGGCAAGTCAGCAGCAGGTGTTGGATGGTCTCCGGTTCTTGGTCACAAAGGAGGCAGCGGGGGTGGTGCTGAAGGCCGTGCCTTGCGAGGCGCTCGGCGGTCCAGCATCGGTCTTGCATTGCTAACCAATGGAAGAATTTGACTCGCGGGGGTGCCCATGTTTTCCAGATCAGCTTCCAGGAGTAACAAGTGGTTGATCCATGGAAGGTGGCTAGGTAGCATGAGCTAGCAGTGTATGTGCCGTCATTTGTCCATTTCCATTGGAGCGCATCAGGCTCCTCGGTGAGAATTATGCCCTGAAGTAAATTCCAGATCTTGAGATATTGGCCAATCTCGTGCACGCCGATCACTCCCTGGATGTCCCTGGCCCAGCTATTTCCCAGCAGGGCCTGGGCGACAGTTCTGGCGCGCCGGCGTCGCTTTGGTATGCAGTTGTACAGGAGTGGTGCAATCTCGCTGATAGCGCGGCCACTGATCCAACGATCCTCCCAGAATAGCGCTTACCGGTTGTTTATTTCACCTGGAACTAAATAGCAATTACCAGCTCCAAGACAACCATTATTTAACATTACATTACATGCATGTTGATGTTCTTGCTTCTTTATCATCTCATCAGGTACACAACTTGCCAGAAATACAAAGAAAATATGTTGGCATTTAGGCAATGGAACATGAAAAAAAACATAGTATTTTCGTTGTTGTTTTCAGTCTTTTTACTTGACACATCAGTATGTTCTACTCCCTCCGTCCAGAAATAACTGACTTAGGTTTGTCTAAATTTGAACGTATCTAGACATATTTTAGTGTATAGATACATTCGTATCTAGAATGTATCTAGACGAACTCAAGTCAGTTATTTCTGGACAGAGTACATGGTAGCATACCTTCTCTGTTTAAACTTTCCAAATTTATGTGGAATAATTTATTCTGTTACTGGCTTAATTTATTAGGTGGCAGTGCTCCCACCGTGTGTCGCTGGAAAAAAATCATCTGAATCCGGTTAGTACTATCCATATCATACTGTGATGGGATCACAATTAACCATGGTAGAAATTGCAAAAATGTTGTCGTTGTGTTCACGGAACCTTTAACAGATCATGTTCTTCGATCTTTTTTTTTTCAAACCATGCAGGACAGCTGCATGTTTAATACTAAGAAGAGAGAAAGGCCATAAGAGGCCAGCAGTACAAGAGATACAGCCAGAGAACGGCCTCAAAGCTACACAAGCCTTCTACAACCAACAGCAGTGGAGACAGAAGCAAAGTGAAAAAGAGAAAATGGGAATAAAAACGTTAGCCCCCCGCCTGCAGCCACCAGGATTTTAGGTTTTGATTAGTGATTGGGACAACCTGAGTGAAACCAGCCCATCTCAGAACAGAGTTCCAGATTATATTGATCACTGCACAGCCGATGACCGGATGTTGAGGATCTTCTTCGGCAAGATTGCAGAGAACGCAGCGCTCATTATGAGGTAGGCCTCGCTTCGCCTTTCGCGAATGAACAGCCAAACATTAATTTTGCAATGGAGAGGCGTCCAAGATCCCCAAATGTCTTTTGCCACATTTAGTTGAGGTGGTGTAATGTTCTTCGGTCTTTACTACTCCCTCCGTTTCAAAATATAAGATGTTTTAGCTTTGTGAAAGGAGTGTATTTAGACCCTTTTTAATATCTAGGTTCATTCCAAACCTAGATGAATCTACACACTAGAAAAAAATCTAGATACGCTCTTTCACAAAGCTAAAATTTCTTGTATTTTGAAAAGGAGGGAGTATGATATAGATTACCCTGAAGATGAATGATTGGAAGCAGGAAAACACAGTGATGTTCCGAAAGAGCAACTCAGCATTATAACTTTTTGTGATCTTTCCTATCATATACATAGTTTGATAATTTTAGGGGCCTACACGAACAGGAAATTGCATGTCTGAGTTGCAATCTACCTTCTCATGACCATGACCTCGTGCACGTAGCTTGGAATTGGAAGCAGTTTTCCTTCCATACCTACTGTATATATGTGGCATTGCCACATTGCCTACTTATCATTGGGTATTGTTGATTCTTCATCTGTCATATAGCTACGCTACTCTGCTTTTGTATGATTTTATTACTATTTATCATGATGAGAAGCGCAGAAACCTTGTTTATTGAACACTTAAATTAGGAGCAGAAACCCTTTTTTATACTGAATAAAAAATTGTCAAAGGGAAACTAAAAGTTTCTTTATAAAATCCAGTTCTCGCATAGTCATATTTTTTATCAAGTATTTGCCAAATTGTCCATGACCTATGGTTATGATCGATATATATTACATACCCATAATTTGTAAGCAAAAGTATGTATTGAGTATATATATTGTGTAGTGTTTTGCAGAATGGGTTGAGATAAACCGAGTGCGTTCCCGTTGCCGAATTAGTTTACACACCATTGTTGTAGTTTTTGGTATTCTTTTGCGGCGCAATGCTTGTTCCTTGAGACAAAACTATGACTTGTTTAAAACTGAATGACCTTATTAGCTAGACATATATTGGGGCCCTGGACCTGGGAGCTACCACATAGAAATTTTGCTCCATTCACTTTTGCTCTTAGCTGCATGTCGAGATGCTGAGCTGCCAAGATGGTAAATATGCTACATCTGTAACTTCTTGCTTCTTCATAAGATGATGTGCTCCTAAAAAGGAAATAAATACTCTTATGTGAGAACCACAAACCATTCCGAAGAACTTATACCTGAGAAGTTAATCAAACTGATACATGCTTTATAAGAGTAGTAGACATAGCTTCTTTTTATTGTGTCATATGCTGCATATTTTTGTTAGCAGAGAACCTACTGAAGGATAATGGTGCAGCTCATAGCAAATCAAACCAATGTGCTAATTTTTTCGAAAAAAAGGGAGTTGTTCAGCCGAAGAAGTTAGCAGACCCCTATGGGGATAACTAACTTATGTGTTTTCCAGAGTTTGTTTATACTAGTACTAATTTCTGTATACTGAACTGCGAGTGTAAAAAATGTGCCCGTACAGTTGTCTCTGAGATGTGCGCTGCACTTGTGCACTTGAGATAGACCGACGTAATCTTCCATGGAGCTTTTAACTTGTTTACCTCTTCTCATGAGCGAGTCTTATAGTTTCTTATGGAGTACTTAGATAGATCGTGCCATTTATCAAAGGCCCTAGTCTCTCCGATGAAATGACCCTTCCGCCCAAGTGTCGCTTCCGATTTGATACTCTAAATCTCTAATACCAGTGGCGGGCAAGATTCTTTTTGTTGCAAAAGATTGAAGGTCAAGCAATACTTTGATCATGTTCCAAAGGGGCAAATTCCGGCAATTTGAACAACCTAAGTACCTCGATGTTGCAATCGGCCGGCCGTTGAAGTGCTGCTCACAGAAGTTCCGCAGAAAGAACATACCGTAGTACTACTGTACATGGTAGATCGTCGGCCAAATAGAGTGCAGATTCGTGACGCATCGACGCACGCACAAAATGCGACATGCATGATTGCCTGCCTGCGTGCCAAGATCAGCTCCCGTGGCAGCGCCGTCGGGCACGCACGCACGGACGCCAGAAGACGATGGTCGATGAGGTAGCTAGGGAGCATGGCGGATGGATCGTCCTGCAGTGCACCGGCCGGCTGCATATGCCTTCCACTGTCCTGGCTTCAGTCAATCACGCAGACGTGGAGACTCGATCGATGGAAAAGAAGGGGCTGGTGATATTCCGGTGGAAGCATCGCTACCTGCCTTCCTAGCCTAGCCTAGGGAGGTCCTAATCTAGCTAAGCGACATCAGTCCTGCGAAATGGCACACCGGCGATAATGCGCGCGTATTTTTATAGGCGACGGTGACGCGTGACGTGATGATGGATCTTTGCAAGGCCTCTGGAGCGGATGACGGGACATCCCAACGCATACATGCGTTGTGTATGTTCGGGCAGACTGGAGGATGGACAGAGGGGTTGCAGCCAGTTCAGTTTCCCTGGAGAGACGTCCAGAGAGACTGGACAGGCGGAGACAAAGCGAAAACGAGAAAAACAAAAAAAAACATGCACCAGCCGGGAATCGAACCCGGGTCTGTACCGTGGCAGGGTACTATTCTACCACTAGACCACTGGTGCTTACATGTTAGTTACGTCGATTGTCATTAAATATCGCTATAATAATCCGTGACAACGACAGGGAACGAAGGTAACAGAAGGGCAGCCATGAGAAGAGACCAACAGAATGATGATTGGTCCCCGACTCACCTGGACCACACGAGCCTCTCGATGCAAAGCGGAAAACAAGCACGGCTGCCTCGATGTCACGGCCGGCCGCCCACACCGGAAAAGAGGAGCTCATCATGGCCAGTTTCGAGACGAACCGTATTCGGCTTCGCTTTGCTACCTGCTGCTCGGCCTCGGGCAAACGTCACCTCACGCATGTACTAGTAGTACTGCACTACCTGGTGCAGAGCACCCCGGTGGCGGTCCCTCGGGTGGAAGTCTGAAACGCACGAGGAGCCACCCACACGGGAGTTTCGATCAACGGTTGGTCACGCCTGCTGAAAGCTACTCACCCACCCTCCCTGCTTCCTGCCGTAGTAGTAGATGGCTAGCTAGCTGGGTACGGGTGTCGCGGTCGTGGATCCGTGACTGCGCGCGATCGGCGTCGTGCTACGGGACGACACGAGTAAGTTCCGGATAACTTGCGCCGTGTTTCCCCCGGGACCTGCGATGAAAACTGCTACTCCACATTAACCGCGTGACTGTTGTTGGACGGCGACGTCGCGCGAGTTAACCAAGCAATGACCGTGTCGATCCTTTCGCGCCAGTCAACAACCCAACGTCGACCTCCACTGTTGCTGCCGCTATAGTCGATCAACAGATGGGAAAGCTCAGAGCGCCAACCTGACCGCTCCAACTCAAAAGTCACCAGCTATTCCAGACAAGAAGGTTTAGGGATCGAGACCCTAGTGCAGCAAGACGGAGCAGGATCCTCATAGAAAAGGCAGGTACTTTGCTTCGTCCTCTTGTTTTGTTGGGCAAATGGAGCAAGATACTATGCTTAATAAGTTAATCGCGATTCCAGGATAGTCTCCGGGACAAGGAAAGAACATTTGCCAGTTCCGTTCCAGCGATCGTGCTTGTTTTTATACTACTCCTACGATACGATGCCGGTCCGGTCCGTGCCGACGCACGCGTGGAGGGGGAGTACGACGCGCACCGAAGCATTATTCTTTGCTCGCAACCGCGTTCAGGGCCAATAAACTAAAGGGGACCGAAAGGATGTGTACTACCATCATCGGTGGCAACACGCCAAGCTGTGTCTGTACCAGGATCTGTAATAAGGGCGCGTGTACAACAATGCTGAGTCAGCTGTCTGCAACAGGAAGTTATTGATGATTTTGCTGATATGGACAGAAGAGAGAGTGAGGCTGTCTATAAAGTTCTAGACAGTCTGTAGGAATCTTACAGACAGCTTACAGATACTAATTATGTTGTTGTATTAGTGGTGTCTGTAACTTGTACTCACACATAGCTATAACTAAAAATAGATACTTTACAGACAGACTATTGTATAAATTGTCTATAATATTGTTTATAAATTGTATTATAGACACCACCTGTCTAAACTAATGCTCATGCCCTAACTCATATAACTGGGAGTACGGTGTGGTGCTGCTACATCAGCGTCACTGCCTCTGCCTGAAGAACCGGCATTTCCCGTCAAGGCAAGGCACGACAGATTAAGTTTAAGCCGAGATTTAACATGTCGGTTTGAGTATAGATTCTGCGGGCTTATTACATGTAACGCAGCATGGCAAGTCTGATCTAGAAGGTCCGCGTTTAGGGTATTCCCAACGGTAGCCCGCATTTTGTTGGACAGATCTTTTAATCGGTTCGGTCCGTTGGCGGGCTGAGTAGGACACCTCCCGGGCCACTAGGTCGGTGCACCCAACGGTACCTCCATTTGTATAGTCGGCAAAATTTCCGATAAAAGTTGATACAGTTTGAACTTGACATCAAATTTACACCAAATTTGTTGACCACTTCATACTAGTCCAAAGGGCTCTGTCCCAAAATGGCACATAGTTCCTACATACACATAAAACATAATGAAGATAGAGTTGTCATACATCTCGCTCTAAAATCATCTTTCTCTTCTTCTTAAACCAAGCACGCCGAATTGGCACTAGGTTGGTGAGATATGTGGTCATGATCCGATTTTCTTCGGTGAGTATGGAGAGATAGACTTCCTTTTGCTTGAGATCTAGCTTCCTTCCTCTTGACCGAGCATTGATCTCTCCTATCGCAAGACGCTTCGTTTGCATCTCATAGAAGTTCTTGGTTGCATCCTTCCTTTTCTTGTGGTTCCTCTCTTCCCTCTTGTCCGAGGACACCTCTTTCTCGGCTATCGACTCTTTCAACGTCTCTTGGATAGTAACAGACGAAGCTTTGCATCTAGCTTGGAGTTCGGCCTTCCCCTCGGCCTTGGCTGCGACAAAGACAACCGCGTTTTGGTCTTTCAGCATGAGTATGGTGTTCGCCTGCGCGGTAAGGGCATCGGTGTTGGCCTTGACTTGAATGGACATTCTGTGGTCAAGGGTCGCGACCCTTTCTTGGGTGGCTTGGATAGCTGCAAGGTGGCTCTTGGCCCTATCTCTATGAACGCCCCTCTTCCTTCCTCTCCTCCATGGTGAGATCCTTCTTGACCTTGGCAACAACAAAGGGTTTCCTTGGATCTTTCGCGGCTAGCTTGACTGCCTCTATCTAAAGAACTGACATTTCCCGCTGAGAGAAGGCACGCTTGATCTGTTAAGTTTAAGAGCATCTCCATTGGCGCCCCCAAACCGATCCCCAACTGACTTGGGGGTGGACGCAAAAAAGGGCTCACACAACGCATGCACCCACCCGATATCCGCAGATTGGACCGCTCACCAATCTATCCGGCACCCCCTTGCCGCCCCCGGCAATCAAGGGCTGGATTGGGGATACTAGCAGCGTGGGTTGACACGCACTACGCTAGAAAGGCAGCGCTGGCCCCCCTTGCTAGCCACATAATACTCTCCTCTCTACCTCTCATTCATTCCTTTCCTACCACCTGGTGAATCGCCACCGTCGCCACCAACCATTCTTCAACCCGTTGTTGGCAATATCACTCACCTAGTGTGCCGCCCATTTCCTAGGGTGGGGCTCACCCCCTAGCAATCACCCACCTGGTTCTCGCCGCACTCTCTCCGTCGATTCAACGCCACCGATGTTGCGACCGGTAGATCGCCCGCCACTGGCCGTGGACACCCTACCGCCCCTCTGATGAGAGGCCGTTCAAGTCGGCAGCGTCTCTGCATTCTCGCAGTTGTCTATGGGGGCAAAAGGCGCATCCCTCTCAGCCGCGAACCGCGTCAAGCTTGCCGCGCAGCAAAGGTGCTCGATCTTTTGCCTGGGATCATGGATAGCGATGATGAATGCAAAGATCCTCACCGTGCCGATCCTTTCGCGCGAGTCAAAAACCCAACGTCGACCTCCACTGTTGCCAACCAACAGATGGGAAAGCTAAGCGCCAACTTGACCGCTCCAACTCAAAGTCACCAGCCCTAGAAAAGAGGGTTTAGAGACGAGACCACCCTAGTGCAAGCAATAATGCTAGAGTTACCGACTATTTTCTACCGATCAATTTTACGGACTGAGGTGGAACCACCGTGTTGGTTGCAATCTGTTGCCCTTCTGTGATCCTCTCGTCTCTCTCCGCCTAATCCCGTAGTCTTATTCCGTAAGATTTATTCCATAGTCATAGCATTAGTGTAGTGCAAGAGAGATTGATTCAAAGAAAAGAAGGCGGATACTTTGTTTCGTCTTCTTCTTTTGTTGGACAATTGGACATAGATACTATGCTTAAGTTAATCGAGATTCCCCATTAGTCTCCGAGACAAGGAAAGAACATTTACCAGCTCCATCCCATCGACCGTGCTGGTTTTTATACTATCGTAGTAGTACTACGATAGCGGTCCTCTGCCGACGCGTGGGGGAGTACGACGCTCGCAGGCGCGTTCAGGTCCAATAAACAAAAGGGACCGAAAGATGTGTACTACCATCGGAGGCAACACGCGGACAGGCCAGAAGCTGTCTGTCCCAGGATCTGTCATAACTGGGAGTACACCGTAGTGCTGCTGCGTCAGCGTCACAGCCTCTGTCCGAAGAACCGGCATTTCCGGTCGAGAGAAGGCACGCTTGATCGATTAAGTTTAAGGCCACCAACCACGGTCCCAAACCGAGTTTGGGGTGGAGGGAAAAAAAACTCACACCAGGCTCCTAACCCATACCGGCAGATTGGATTGCCTCCAATCTATCCGGCACTTATCGTCCCCGACAATCAGGCTACCGAACGCGTATCACGCTGAAAAGGCAGTGATAGCCCCTTGTCAGACACATAAGACAAACCCTATCCTCTTCTCCCCACCTCCCCATCCTTCCCTTCTCGCCACCCCGTGAATCATCGTCGTCATCGCCAACCATTCGTCGATCGCTACTAGCCAGTATTGTCCACCTAGTACGTCGCCCATTTTCTACGGCAGGGCCCATACCCTAGCAGACACCCGTCGGGTTCTCGCCGCGCTCTCGCCGTCGATTCAACGACACCGACGTTGCGACCGGGAGATCGCCTGCCACTGGCCGAGGACACCCCGTCGCCCCTCTCGTGAGATGCCGTTTGAGTCGGCCGCGTCTGTGTATCTATCTCTGGGGAAGAAGTCGCGTCCCTCTCGTCCGCGAACCGTATCGAGCTTGTCGCGCACGGAAGGTGCTCGACCTTTTGCCTGGGTCATGGATAGCGACGATGAGCTCATGATGGTGCAAATGCTGGAAGAGGAGCCTGGCGCGCAAGGCGATGAAGCAGAACACATCATTATGATCATCAGCCTCATTCGCCTACATGCCAGCCGGCAAGCTCCTCTGCGGGGAGGCTCAAGGGAGGAGAAGAAGATCATAGACCGGAGTGACTGGTCAGCGCCCTGATGTTGGAGAAGGATTATTTTCAAAATGATTTAACACATGGGCCTATGGTGTTTTGGTGCCGAACAAGGAGTTGTACATGAAGATTGTGCATGAAGTGCAAGAGTTCGATACATATTTCATTTGCAAGAAGGACTGCACCAGTTTGGCTTGTTTCACCTCTGTTTGGAAGTCCACGGCTGCCTTGCGATGTCTTGCATACGGAGCTCCTGCATATACTCAAGATGACTACATGCGCATGGTCGACTCCACGCATTTGAGTGAGTGCACAAGTTTTGTCGTGCTGTTGTCAGATACTTTGGGCCAACATATCTTGAGCGCACAAACTGAAAATGATACAGCTCGTATACCGGTACAAGACTCAGCTAGCACATTTCTAAGATGCTTGGGAGCATCGCCTGCATGCATTGGGATGGAAGATTACCCTTTCACTTGGCAATGTACGTAGAAAGGCCATAAAGGAGAATACAGTGTGATACTGGAGGCTATCACAGATCATGACTTAAGGATTTGACACCCTTTCTTTGGCATGGCCGGCCCGCACAATGACATCAACGTGCTGTCGAGATCTCTAGTGTTTGGCAGGCTAACAGAAAGTCATGCCCCGGAGGTGAACTTTGTGGTCAATGGCAGGAAATACACTAAAGTCTACTACCTAACAAACGGTATTTACCCTAAACGGGTCGCCTTCGTGAAGACTATCACCGAGCTTCATACTGACACTGGCGGAGCTAGACGAGACTCCATGGGGGGGGGGGGGGGGGGGGCGCTCCTTGTGCATGTCTACTACAAGCTGGCTGGGGGGCTACTAACCCACTTTTCTCTTATCTAAGCCACGATTATAAGGGATAATTAAGCAAAACAGATTAGGCTGGGGGACGGCGGCCCCCCCTCACTTGTACATAGCGCCCCCCTCACTTGTACATAGCTCAGCCAGTGCATACTGATGCAAGTACTTGGTTTACAAAGTGTTAGGAGGCTTGTAGAAAGGATGGCGAGCAAGCATTTGGTTGCTCCAACCTCGCTTTGCTATCATCAAGTAACTTGGTCAACATCACAGATGCGGGAGGCGGTAAATGCTTGCGTGATCTTGCATAATATAATCATCGAGAGTGAGCATGATGATCTAGTGGTTGATCTGTTGTTATTTGAGGGCATGAGTCTTCTTGCTGAGGTCGATCACGAGGTGTTGGCTGATTTTGGTGCTTTACTCGTCATGCATCAAGAAATCTATGACGCCTAGGTGCATGATGAGCTACAAGAAGATCTTGTCGAGCATTGTGGACGCTCGGAGAAAATGCACCTCAAAACCCCAAGCCAACGGACCCGTGCTGCTTGATTTACTTTTAATTTTTATTTACGTACATTACTGTGTGAACTTGCTCCTTGGAACATTCATTTTGTTATATTAAACTTAATTTTATTTGAATTTGTTGTAATAAACATGCTCTAATTATATGATCTTTTTCAAAATTGGATGTTTTGATCTCTACCGTTGGGGGTCGCTGGTGTGGGACTACTTTCCCAAAGCATCCCCACCCAAAAAAAAACTTTGTTGGTATAGATTATGCTTTTTAGCAACCGGCGGAAGCTCTGTTTTTTCAAATAGATAGAGGGGAAATCCAGCACATATGGTACAGAGGGGCATGTTTTGATTAAGGTGGAAACACGCCGAAAAGCACCCTGATACAAGTAAACAAGTCTAATTTAGAAGGTCTAATTTAGAAGGCTTGCATGTAGCGCAGCGTTGCAAGTCTAATTAAGAAGGTCCGGGTTTAGTTTTAAGATGGAGAGAAGTGACGGAATCGGCAAACTGATTGATCAACACACCGATTGCTAGTCTACCTATACCAGATAGATTTTCCGTGTCATCCTAGATCTTGTCGGCGACGATGACGCTGCTCCGAGAAAACGTATGGATGACAAGGCAAATCAGCAACGAGACACTAGACACTCGGGATGCAAAATGGCCCAGTCTAGAGGAAGAAAATGATGAAAGCAAGCGTGGTACCTTGTGATCATGGACGGGATGCGTCGTCCACAGGAGATGGATGGCGCACCCACATGTCTTGGAAGCATCGGCGGAAAACGAGCGTGGTCCACCACCTCGTTGCTGCTATTCGATCGCAACGTCGAGCTAACTTCGGGCGGGCGCAATCAATCCAGACTGATACGGCCGGTGAAACAAGTCCGGCATGCATTCATTTCACTGTGGGAGGGAAACTGAACTGGATGGATGGATGGATGGGGAATTCCAACCGAAACAATGAACTATTACATCCGCTAAAAAATCCGCCGCTAAGTAATCCACTTTGTATTACCGGGCGGATTGCTACTACTGTACAGCTTCTGATCTATGTATCATTCACTATTTAGAGAGCTACGTACAATCAGTGGTGGCCGCCATTGACGGACGGGAGGAGCAGCGTGTGTTGGATCGCTGCTGCTGTGTCGCGGGCTACCAGAGGCCGAGGCTGTCGAGGACGCGGAGGCCGAAGAAGGAGAGGTAGATGGCGATGAGCCCCACGCCGTACACCCGGTCCAGCCGCATCCCCCTCGCCGGCACCACCACCAGCGCCCACGCCAGCCCCGCGAACAGGAACCCCACCGTCTCGTACACCGCCCCGTCGGCCGGCAGCGTGAACGGGGTCGGGTACTGCGCGCCCGCCGCCAGCGTCAGCGACAGCCCGAGCCCCACCACCGTGTTGAAGAGCGGGCCCGCGTAGCAGGCCGACACCGCCGTCTGCGCGCCGCCGGGCCCGCCGTGCGTCGCCATCGCCACGTTCGACACCAGGTCGCCCAGCGAGTCCCCCCACGCCAGCACCGTCACGCCCAGCACGCTCGCCTTCACGCCCACCATGTACCCGATGGCTACCAGCAGGGCCACCAGCTCGCGCGCCAGGGTGTACGCCCACAGCACGCTCATCAGGAACCCCGCGGCCAGCCACGGGACGCGGCGCCGGCGCCCGCGGGGAGGGGAGGCGGGGTCGGTGGTGGAGGCCGCGAGCGCCGCGAGGAGGAGGCCGAGGAAGGCGCTGGCGAGGAGGATGCCCAGGTCGTGCCCGTGATCGAGCCTGGAGGCCGCGGGGCTGTGCGAGGTCCAGGTCACGGCGACGAGGACGGGGGCCAGCGCGGCGGAGGCCACGGCGTAGCGCTTCGACCAGCGGTGCCCCGCGATGTCCGGGATCGTGAGGCGCCGCGGGAGGTACAGCGGCATGCTGAGCGCGTACAGGACGCAATGCAGACATGATTTCGCTGGGCTCGTCTTGGAGGAGTAGGACGGCAGCGGAGGGACGTCCTCGTCGTCGAGGAGCAGCGGCGCCGCGAGGTCGGAGTGCGGCGGTTTCCCCGGCTCGCCGCAGCACTGGGACGTCCAGACGAGGACGACGTAGGCGGCGTAGAGCGAGACGAAGGACGCGGCCACCCAGACGGTGATCGTGCCGGACACGAGTACGCCCACCAGGTAGCAGAGCGCGCAGAAGAGGAAACAGAGGTCGCGCGCGAACCCGCGCAGCTCCACGACGGTCCCGCCCTCGCTGCGGGACCCGGCGGCGAGCGCGACCACCCCGGCCACCACCGTGGACACGAAGAGCGCGCCGCCGAGCGCGCTGTTGAGCCCCACCCCGCCGCCGTCCCCGCCTTCTCCGGCGGCGAACGAGACGACGCTGGCGAAGACGTCCGGCGCGCCGTTGCCGAGCGAGAGGAGCGTGACGCCGGCAACGGCGGGCGGGAGGCGCAGCGCGGCGGAGAGGCCCTCGAGAGACGCGCAGAAGTACTCGGACGCGGTGTCGCCGAGCAGGTAGAAGAGGACGACGAGCCAGAGCAGGAACGCGGCGTACCCGACCGCCGGAAAGGCGCCGAACCCGCAGTAGAAGAGGCGGAGGTAGTCGACGTACCCCGCCGGCGCGCACGGGGTGTGCGCCAGGAGGTAGGAGCACCTGGCCTCCACGCCGTCGAGGGACTGCAGGTCCTGGCAATTCCCCTGCTCCTTGCCAGAGGAAGGGGACGGATAAGATGTCGCGCGGGTTATCCCGCGCACGACGTGACGGGCGGCGGCGGGGTCGTGGCGGGCGGATAGGAGAAGGAAGGCGGCGACGAGGGAGAGGAGGAGAAGGAAGCAGGCGCTGGGGACGGCGGCATTGTACACGCGCCGCCTGCGCGTGAACTCCATAAAAAGGGCGTTTTAATTGGGCGGTGGGAGGGCGCGCTAGGACGGCATGGAGCTCGTGTCGTGGCCTAGCTCGAGGTCTTTGGTGCGAGGCGGTCGCGGGGCGACGAGAGGCGCAGAGGGATTTTCGGCCGGAGTGGGGGATAGAGCTCAGCCCTCAGCTCACTCCGGGCGGGACGCGTCGTGCCGCGATGGGCGTGGCGCGTAGCAGGGAGAAGTGGAGAAGGAGGAGGAGATTAGGGACAAAATTGAGCAGTGGAGAGGGGATTTGTGTTGGGTGTCCTTGCGAGTTAAGTAAAGGGAGTGAGGGCGTGCGTCCGACGGCAGGAAGAAGGAGTGGGAAGGCAGACGTGCGTGTGCGTGTGCGCGTGGAACGGGGACTCGGTTTGGGCGGTGAACCAGCGTACTGTATGTGTGTGTACGTGGAGGCGAATCGATAAGCAGGTGGATACAAGGCGCACTGTGTAGACGCCTGCTACGTGCCGCGCATCGGAATGAGAGCAAGTTTAATATTTTCCATCCTAAATTACTTAATCGAGTTAAATTTGTTAGTAAATACGTATTTATTTAGCACTAAAATATGTCCAAATATATCTAGACTAAGTTAAATTATTTATAATCTTTAAAGAGGAAATAGAAGAGTCGGCTTGGGTATAAGCCATTTTCTAATTTATAGCCAGCTCTAAAGTCAACATGTACTCTTTCCGTCTTAAAATAGACGTCGCAAGTTTAAATTTAAATATATCTACCATTATTTAGTATATAGATAGATCTAAATTTTGCAAACTTTTGACATCTATTCTGTGATGGAGGAGTACAATAGATATAAAAGGTATTACTCCATTTAATACATGGCAATCCTTAGAGGTGATGTTTTTGACACGTGGATGCAAATGAATCAATTATAAAAATATATAATAAAATAAATATTAAAAAATGAAAGAAAATTTCGTCGGAACATTTTGTGTTTGTACACTACTTTTTGGCAAACAAGAACAATTTCGTGACATGTGTAAAAGAGACAAAACAGAAGTCTAAGTATAATCTTGTTGGAGCATCCAAATTTGTCTTTTTATACATGGCATGTAAAAACTTCTGAAAACTTGTGTGCAAACCTAGAATGTATGTATATACATGCGTACACTTTTCTTAAATTTAAAAATTCAAAATATGCTTTTAAAAAATAGGTTCATCTGCAACCGAATTGGGTTTACGCGCATCCCTCATTCTAACAAAGTGTCTAGCAACACGAGCACTTAATCTTGAGTTCAAGTATCTTCTCTTTTTCTCTCCCCACTTAATAGAATATGTTATTCAAATTCTTATACTTGGTCCCACGTCATGCTCTACCTTAAAATAGGAAGAAACAACGAAGTGAACCCATGGCTTAAACCTCTTATTATACTGTAAACAATGGAATACCTCAAGTTGGATATAGGTAAGGTGGGACTTAAAAATGTCTGATCTGGAACATCTCTTCAAAGCAAGAATTAGCGTCTTATGATGGATGGTACGGTTGAGCATCTCTTGAATTGTCATGCCAATGCCCTGAGACTAGTCAGGGTGGAGGTAACTCAACTAGTAACATGTAACAACATTCAAAGCCAACCAGACAATTTGCTGACATGACATGTTATTAATTGAGTAGAGTGATGGTTATGGTAACTAGCTATATTACTCCCTCAGTTTCTGTGATCAAGGCTTATATCTTTTGGCTCTTGGATTAAGGAGAGTCTAGCTAGGCAAAAAAATATTACCTTGCCCACCGTGACTCTAGAAAACCTAATGAAAGGGCATGTATGCCCCCATATGTGGGTTTGGTAATTAATGACAATCTCCATGGACTAATGTGTAAATTGAGTTTCACTTGTAGGTTTGTCCATTGGCATCGCTTGGACCATGTGTTGGTTTCAAGGTTGAAAAATAAGAAGCAATATCCAAGGGTTGTGTGCCTATTGAAATCAAGTAGAATAAGAAGAAGATCAAGTGTGTCTTGAAGAAGAAGATGGAGTTCATCATGGCTATATTCAAGACATCATAAAAAAATGAAGGGCAGGCTCAAGGTGTGCCATCTCAAGAAGATCTCATGCTTGAAGCTTACCATCATCGGCGATCATGGAGTGCTGAAGACAAGTTCAAAAAAGAGGTTTCCCCATGGAGTATTGGGGAGCATTTCACAAGTCTTCATCAAGCAAGAGGAAGCAAGAGCAATAAAGAGATGTGTTCCATCTTGAGAAGGACAACACGGTCTACATCAAGATCGAGTGGAATGCTCAAGGCAAAGGTATGATCTTGACATGTTTTCTATTTTAATGGTCTCTTGTAGTGTTGCAAGACCGGGTTTAGGATAGATAGCCATACTATCAAGAGGGGCTCTCAAGTGGGTGACTCGATCGCATCCTTCGGATATAGCTCAAACCTTTGCATTATTGCATCATATTTCTTGGTTGTTGTTTGGATCTTGTCCATGTGAGGATCTAGAGCTTGTGGTTATCATCATAACAAGCTCTAGTTCATCAAAAGGACTTCCCTGATATATCGATCTTATTGCTTTTTTGATCTTGCGGGTTTTCCGGCTCCACACCTTGGGAGATATCTCACATATATATTCATGATATTTTCTACCTTGGTGATACCCAATATTATCTCTAAATTACGTTATCTTTCCAACAAAATTGGTTTCATCTCGTTTGGAGTTTGGATGTGAAAGTCATTGCAGTTTTGGTTCTGGAATGTTTTCATGACTGGTAGTTTCGACGAGCCACCGGTAGTACTGCTAGGGCATTTTTGCCACCAGTAGAACCGAGGGAAGTACCGGGGCCACTTCCATTCATCATGGGTGCGGTTCAGTTACCTCTCTGTTTTGTGAGTTCTATTTGATGAAAGTTTGATCGGAACTTTGGGCGGTAGTACCATCCTAGGCGGAAGTACCGCTGATCCGCCGGAAGTACCGCTCGAGCACTTTGCTGCTGATAGTACTGGAGAATGTACCGGGCTAACTTCTGCTCAACCTAGTTTCGAATCAGTATCCTCTCTGTTTGGTGATTGTTATTTTACGGAACTTTGGTTAGAAGTAAAGGCGGTAGTACCGTCCGTGCCGGTAGTACCGGTGCATAGGCGGAAGTTCCAGACAGGATCGTTTTTCTCCCTTTCGTCCTGCTGGGTTTTGACTGTTGGCTGGGTGCCAGTGGTAGTTCCGGCCACCCACCGGTACTACCGACCATGCACATATCATTGCATAACGGGAAGATATGGGAGCCCTTTAAAATGGGCTCCTCTTCCCCTTCGTGGGTACTAGTTCTTTTGGTCCAGTTTTTCACTCTCTCTCCTCCATTGTTGACCTTGAAGAGCTTGCCCTCTCCCCTTCCCCCTCATATGATTATTTCATCTTTTTTTGGGATTTGAGAGAGGAGATCTAGATCTACAACCCTACTAAACCAAATCCCTTCTTTGTGAAGAAATCCTTAGGATCAAGATCTTGGAGAGTTTTGTGTTCTCCTCTTGTGTTCTTCCTCACTTATTCCCCCATAGCTTTTGTAGCTTTGGTGCAATTTGAGAGTGAAGGACTTGCCTCTTGCATTTGGTGCATAGGTTTGAGTTCTCCTTAGAGATTCGACGAGTTCAAGCTCTTGGGCTTCTTACTCATGGGTTCTTGGAACCCTAGATGGTTGTGTGGAGTTGTGGTGAGTTCTTGGGGCCTCCAATTGTTGTGGAGATTCCTCAAGTGTGTGGCCTTTGTGGTGTGTCTTGGGAGCCCTCCAATTGAGTTGTGGAGATTGCCCCAAGCCTTGTACGGTTTCGGTGACCACCCTCAAGTGTCCCATAGTGGATCGTGAGTAGGCCTTCATGGCGAGCTCACTCAAGAATAGGGTGAGCCTTTTGCGCCGTCGGTGAGTTGCGTGCCTTCGCATCTTGAGGTGAGGCTGTATGTGATGTTGGGTGAGCATCAAGCCACCACACCTCAAGGTGAGCCATTTGTGGCGTTCGAGGTAAATTGCACCATCACACCTCTTCATCGGAGACGTATCTTCTTTGGAAGTGAACTGCGGGATAAAAATCATTGTCTCCACGTCCATCGGTTATCTCTCAACTGGTTCCTTTACTTATGCAATTTACATTGTGATAGCCATCGTGCTTGAAGTATTATATCTTGCTATCACCTTGTTGCTTGTCTTTCTTAGCATAGGTTGTTGGTGCACTTAGTGAACCTAGTGGATATAGGTTTTGGCTTGATAAATTAAATGCTCGTTTTGTTACACATTTATAGAGCCTAAACCGTAATAATTTTAAAACGCCTATTCACCCCCTCTAGGCGACGTCAATTGCCCTTTCACCTAGCTTGACAATGCGACCTCATGGCGATCTACTGCCTGGCGCCCTTTCTTCTTCCACCGCCAGTGCCCCCTCTCCTTATGTAACTACCTCGGTGAATTACGCTCTTAGTTGCATGCCTGGATGAGCGAAAGTGGTTAAAATAGTATGGTGGGGCCCGGGGCCACTCACAGTAGACCTTTCGGCCGTCCTAACCACTTTCAGAACATCGGGACAAGAACGAGCGGTGTAATCGGCGGGCGAAGGGATCAACTACATACACAAGTGAGTATGTATGCAAGCCGCATACAACAGTCCTCAGAGCCATTCCATCTAAAAGAAATAGAAATATTGCAACGCCATACGGCAAGATTCAAATATCCTAGATAGAGATAATATTTTAGGATAGCTCCTCATACAACAAACATCAGACTATCAGGCGGAAGCGGAAAACAAGATCCGAGTACGGATAAGAAGCAAATCGGCATAATATACCACATAAATAAACACATCCCGCCCACAGATCTCACGGATCCCCGTTCCGGAATCTCTACACCGAGTGATCGTTGCCAACATCATCCGTCTCCTCCACCCAGTATCCATCTTGCGAATACACATGTTCATCTGAATCAAACAATTTATCGTGTGAGACCCTAGGGGTACTCAGCAAGTCTTTATGCCACTAAAGGGGACACAACCTGGGGTGACGCAATTGCAGCAAAAGATAATATCTAACAAGCCTATAGATACTCGCTAACCATCCGCCTAACCAATGATAGACGGATGTCCGTGAATTAAGAACAACAGTTATAACAGTATAATTAACAGATCCATCCTCCTCCTCGCTTACCAACGAGGAAGCGGACGAACAACCCCCATCCGTTGACAGTTTTATTAACCATTCCATGAGTATTGCACTATTTACTAGTCAGGTACTTAGTCAATTTAAAAGCGGTACTTTAGTTATACTTGTCTATGATCGAGAAACTGTGCTCCAAGTCGTCCATAACCGTGGACACGGCTTTCAGAAAGATTTACCCTGCAGGGGTGCACGAATAGCAACACACACTCGATCAACCTCGGAAAAACCAACTCAAAACCCAACGAGGCATTCACGACAAAGCGATCACAGGATTCAGAAATATTTCAGGGGGCCACCCCATTAAGCTACCCGCAACGAAGCTAGTTGACTCCGAGACGGACTCAAGGTTTGCGCCAATGGCTGTAAACGACTGGGAACCCGAAAATGTGACTGGGCTTGTCGATACCGCGAAAACACTCCGCAATTCTTAAACAGTACAGGTGCTCCTCGCACAATCTTAAATAAAACAGTAATGCATGGCATAAGTACAAGATAGTAACAAAACCCCAAACTACTTTGTGGTCCCAAGAAATAAGAATGAATCAAGCTCTGGCTCAGGGAGGTCCATAAGGCCTCCCGGATGTGGATAGTGCGAATAGTCAAGGAACAGGAATCAAGTACTCGGGGTCCTACGGGACACAAGTGAGCATGAAAAACCAAATAGCAGATATTGCTCACCGGTGCCTCTTTCATTAGTTATCCCATTACTACTCAGGTTATGTTGTTTAGGTACCTCATTATTCATCAGACACTCACATACCCTACACATGCTTTTCTACGACTCGCATGGCTCAAACAACTCCTGTAGTAATGGCTCATGGGATGGAGGAACAAGCTTCGGTGGGGTTTAAAAGTAAAGGCTATGCAGTACTTGGGATTCAATTTAATGCAACCGCGACTCAATGATGCAAGAATAAGATTGAGGCAATAGGTACTATATGTATGCAAGCATGTGGTAGTGCTTGCCTGGCAGCTCAGTTGAAGCGAGAGATGGATCTGGGTAGTACTCCTGTGATTCCTGGTACTTCTCCTGCTAGGCATCTATTCGAAGAAGAACCAAACAAACAAGGGCCAACATAAATAAAGTGCACAAGCATATGAATTAGAATGCGACAAGCAAAAAAGCATGCCATGATGAATGATGCACAATTTACATGGCATTAAAGTAGCATGGCAAGGATGAGGTGTGGTGCAAGAATAAAGCATTTTATTAATTATTTAGCCAAGTTTTATTGTCATAAACAGTTCTAATTTGTAATAATGTCATGATGCATGCTTCAATTTAGAACAAGGAGTGCTTAGATAGAACGGGCTCGTCGCGCTGATCGATTTAGACATATTATTTGTCAAATTTGGAGTTATAGGATTAAAGTTATTAATTTATTTAAGAAAAGGGCATTTATTTGTAATTTTAATCACCTCGAAATTTTAAAGTGCTCAAATAATATTTTGAATGGCATATTTGAAATCCTCACATTTTTTTGATTCAAAAACATATATCATTTGTATTATTTGGATTTGTAATTTAAAAGTTATTTAAAATCTGATTTGAATTTGTAATTAACATTTTCTGGAAAAGTTTTATTAAAACAGAAATTTTGCCAGGACTTTTTGCACCCAATCGAACTCAACCCAAGTCGCTGACGGGTGGACCCGAAACTGACTGCGCGGAAAAATGGCGTACGGTCTTTTCTCACCCACGGGGAGTTTACCCGCAGCGACCGACAGACGGGCCCGGCCAGGTGCGCGACCAGCAGGGGGGGCGACACGTGGGCGATCCCCGGCAGGCGCGACCAAAAGAGGAAAAACCCGGGTCCCTAACTATAAAAAGGCAAGGGAGATAGACAGGTGGGCCTCTAGGGACTGCGGGTTGAGGTGGAAAAAGGGCAGGGGTCTTTCTGCAAAAACGATGACGGCACCGGACTGTCTGCTGCGCGCCGTCAGCAGAGATCAGAGGATCGGCCAGAGTTCTGACGACGATGGCGACTAAACGGTGGCGAATCTCGACATGCCGCAAAAAGGAAAACTGCAGAGGGCGGTGCGGGCTACCACTTTTATTTAGCAAATACGCATGGAGGCGGACCACAACGACCGAGATCTGTCAAAGAACAGAGGGTGCGCGAGGGGTTTTTTGCTGTTCTGACGTTCGTCTGCTACTGCGCGGCGCGCGGCGGTGCACGGAGGCTGTTCGGTGGAGCGCGGCGGTGTTGCGGCGAGCTAGAGAGGAAAGGGAGATGTCCGGGAGGGAGGAGATGCTCACGTGAGTGCGCCCGCGAAGCCGTGGCAGCAAGGGTGGCGGGGTACGGTCGCGGTGCTGGCGGTCCAGACCTTCGGCCACCTCACGGACACGGCGGCGACGGCGAAACTCCGGCGATCTACTGGCCACCTCAACCACGCGGATCGTGGACGGCGAAGCAGGGGAACCTTCCGGCAGGCTTGGCTGGCCTGGGGTGCAGCCGATCAGAAGAGGGATTGGTTGGCCAAGCTCGGGCTAGGGTTTGGCATGGCTTCGGCCACGTGAAGAAGAAGAAGAAGGGGCTGTGGGGATCTGGAGCTAAGGGGGGTGGACGAAGAGGGAGAGGTTGTAGGCACATGGGAAGGTTGGCTGGTTAGGTAAGGAGAAAGGAGGGAGGGATCGGTAGGGTAGGGTTCCCTCTCTCTCCCTCCTTCTTTCTTTGCTAAGCCCCAAAGGAAAAGAGGGGGACCAGGGGAGGGGCAGGTCGCTGATGGGGCATGCTCAAAGGAGAGAGGGGTAGCTCGGGTCTAGCTAGGGAGGGGGCTTGGGTTAGAGAGGGGGGTTAGAGCTAGGGTGGTTAGGGTTTGAAGAGAGAGGAAAAAGAGAAAAGAGCTAGGGTTAGGGTTTTGCTTAGGGTTTTAGGTTTTAAAACACATGCTTAAGATCAAGTCAAGATGAAGGGGTGAGGGAGTGTGTAGGGATTAAAAGATGCATGATCATGACTTGATCAAGTGTGGGGGAAAAAGATGGAGATGGGAAGGATTTTTCCATGACCATGCATGGCATTACACATATAAGAGTGGCTTGATGGGCACAAGGCAAGAATAGACCAAACAAGGTGAAAGATTTGGGAGAGAAGGGAGAGCTCCAAAAGAGATACACCCCCAAAATCCAAGTAAGTCCAAAATAATGGAATGGGGTGATGGTTGCATGGCCCATGCAAAGTATTAATTGCCATGATTTATTCTTGTGAAAACAATAATATTATAACATGGTATGATTCCATGCATTACCAAAATGTGGAATAAAGGCCAAGCAAAAGAAAAAGGAATTGGATCCACACTAACCCACATGAGCTAGATTAAATGCCAAAAACAAATAAAAGCCCATGGATAATTAGGATGGTGGAATACTAAGGTGGTGAAAAGAAAGGTGATGGAGTTGAATAAAAGATATGTCCCCAACTCAACTTGGGCATCAAGCATTTATCAAGATTCAAATACAATCTATCAAGAGCCAAATACAATTAATAATGCATATGAGAGAAGAACCAAATGAAAAGGGTTTTATATGATGCTCAAATGCAAGGTGGCATGATGACATGAGCATGATATAATAATGATGCAACTAACCATATGTAGGAAGTAGCATTATAAGACTAGGCTAGTAGCATTGCAATTGTTAGACAATTGGGATGCTACACCTTACCTGCTTCTTCCCCACCTCCCTCTCCCATCTCTGGTTCAAAAAATGTTTGTCGCCATCCCGGCTCCCTAGAGAGCTCTTCCCCAACCCCTCCATCCTAGGAGTGGACTGCCACACCAATAGGCCTTCGTTCCCTGTGTATTCATATTTCATTGTTCATGATTAATGTTTATTGTCCATGCTATAATTTTATGTATTGGAAACTAAATACACTTGTGGATAAGTAAACAACACAGAGTCTATAGTAAGCCTCTCACTACTAGCTCGTTAGTCAAGCGATGGTTAAGTTTTACTAACCATGTACATGAATGTCAATTGATAACGCGGTCACATCATTAGGAGAATAATGTGATGGACAAACCCAAATAATAAGCATAATTTCTGACCGCATCATTTAGTTTGTTTGCTATCGCTTTCTGAATATTTCAAGTGTAGTTTCCTCAGACCACAAGATCATATTATTGTTGGGCATCGGAGGAATATATTGTCGACATCAAACATTACTCCGTAACTGGTTGATTACAAAGGTGGCTTTCAGGTATCTCCAATGGTGTCTGTTGGATTGTGTGAATCAAGACTAGGTTTTGTTCCACTATGTGATGGAGTGTGAGACATCTCTAGGCCCTCTTGGTATTATAGCATCCATGAGCTTAGTAACTAATATGTTTGGTCATAAGGATCCTATACCATGGTACAAGTTAAGAGAACTTGCCAGTAACGAGATTGAACTAGGTATTGTGATACCAACGATCGAATCTCGGGCAAGTAACATATCACGATACAAAAGGAAGCGTATACCGGATTGTTTGAATCTTTGACATGGTTCAACGGAAAAGAACTTCAATGAATGTGTATGAACCATTATGGGTATCCCGGTCTCGCTAATGGTTATTGATCGGAGAGGTGTATTGGTCATATTCTGCATCTTCTCGAACCCGTCGGTTCACACACTTAACCTTCAGCGTCTCTAGTCTTTGTCGACAATGTGTATGGTGAAATCAATTTTTTTTCGAAGTCTCAGATGAGATCCTTGATATCAAGATGAGCTTCGGAATGGTTCGAAGGTAGAGAAAAGTATATGGTACTTCCTATTTTGGGTTTCGGGAAAGTTTGGAATATTTCCAAGTGTTGGAATCTTCTAGAAGGTTCCTGAAGGGTCCATGGTCGCGCCCATCTACGAGGTAGGGGCACCCTGGACCTAGTAGGCCAGGACGCCATGATGTCTATGCACTTCTATTCTTGTAGACAGTTGTTGGGCCTCCAAGTGCAGAGGTTTGTAGAACAGCAGCAAGTTTCCCTTAAGTTGATTACCCAAGGTTTATCGAACTCAGGGAGGAAGTGGTCAAAGGTATCCCTCTCAAGCAACCCTGCAATCAAGATACAAGAAGTCTCTTGTATCCCCAACACACCTAATACACTTGTCATGTGTATAGGTGCACTAGTTCGGCGAAGATATAGTGAAATACAAGTGGTATGAATAATTATAAGTGGTAACAGTGCCAGAAAAGAGCTTGACAGAAGGAAAATACTAAAGGCAAAAAGATGGAAGCAAGCAAACATGTAACAGATCTAGTTGCAAACGGTGTTTCAATGTTTAGAAACAAGGCCTAGAGATCATACTTTCGCTAGTGAACACTCTCATATAAATATCTCCTCTTCATGATACTACTCTAAACTACTCTCCGGTTGGACACTATAATCCATGGTAAGGCTATAACAACACACCTCAAAGTCCGCTTTCCCCATCTAGATAACCCCTCACTATCACCTTGAGCGCTAGATGGTTCCAACAAACACCACAATTTCATAGAGACATCCAACTCCAAATATAACTCATATAAAGTATTTGTAATCTCTAGCCTAAGTGCCACCATGGTGTGCACGCTATCACTTTCACACATGTGGGGAGAGCCAGAGATCTATTAAAGCACTTGAGTAGCAAGGTAGATCTACTTGATTACAAAGCTCATGATCACAATATGATCATGCATAGAGAGAGAGATGAACACATAGCTACCGGTAGAACCCTTAGCCTCGAGGAAGAACTACTCCCTCATCATCATGGGAATCAGCAACAGAAATGGAGATGGCTTCGAGGGCAATTCCCCGTCCCGGAAGGGTGCCAGAACAGAGACTTTCTGTCCCCCGAATCTCCCCTTCGGTGGCGGCGGCGCTGTGGAAGTTTTTATGGCTGGAGGTTAGATTATTTAGGGTTTTTGCATCAGAGGCTTCTTATATTCGAAAGGGCGATGTCAGAGGGTGGACCAGGGGCCCACACCACCTGGTGGCGTGGCCAGGGCCGACAATTGTTGGCACGCCTGACAACAGTCGCATGGGTTTTCCTCGATGGTATTGTTCACCGTTAAACCTGGGGCATGCCTGATCTTCTCTGGGATTCCTGGGAAGTGGAAGGAGCACTGACTTAAGTGCTGGCATGTGATCTTTGATCATATGCCGGTCCCGATGTCAGCTCCAAGGCTCCAACTGATGTAACTTGGCCTAGTCGTACCTACATAGATCAGACAAAGTAAGATACGCCGACATATTTTTTATACGTCGACCAAGGTATGTCGTAAAAGGCCGACCATACCTATGTTGGTTAACCTTTGTCATGGTCAACCTTACTTTACACCATAGCTTGATCCTGCCAGGGGTCATCCCCCAGACAGTGTCCTTGCCCTTTGACAATGGCGTGCCCTTTCCCTTTTCTTGTTGGGCCTTCTCTGAGGAAGCTCTCTTGCTCTTGCTGCTCAGCGATATGAACATCATCTTCGTCTTCGCTCTCTTCTATCCATAATCAAGAGTTATTTGCCCAAAACTTTACCGGAGTTTTTGTCTTAAGTTTTTTATTTTTCCACCTTGCATTGATCCTGAGAAGTTCTTGCCGTATTTCCTCGGGGTCCTCCGAGGGCACCCTGGCTAGGCCCGACTCTGTCCCATGGCGACCTTGGCGACAGCCAAGGGCCCATGGATGCAGGGGTGATACGTTGCAAATGTATTCATAATTTTTGATGTTCCATGCTTGGTTTTATCTACTTTCTTATGTTTTGTCCACACTTTGGAGTATTTTTCAAATGATTTCTTGGACTAACCTATTAACAAGAGCCACAGTGCCAGCTGCCTGTTTTCTGCTGTTTTTGGTTCCAGGAAAGTCAGAAAATGAATATTCTCGGAATTGGACGGGACAAAAGCCAAAGTCAGTTTTTCACCGAGGGACACCTAGAGCCAGAATACGAGACGAAGAGGGGCTGGGGCCCGGCCACACCACCTGGCCGCGTGGCTAGGCCTGGCCCACGCCAGGGGGTGGTCTGGCCTCCCCAGGCACCCCCTCGGCCTCTCCCTCCGCATATAAGTTGCCTCTGATACGGAAACCCTAAGTACCCGATCAAAATTCCACGAAAGAGTATGTAGCCGCCGTCATCTCCATCCCTAGATCGGGAGGGATCTGAAGCTCTTCCCGGCACCCTGCCAGAGAGGGGAATTCACCCTAGAGGCCTTCTTCATCACCATGCAAGCCTCCAGTGTGATGCGTGAGTAGTTCATCTCTGGACTACGGGTCCATGTAGTAGCTAGATGACTGGTTCTCCTCCTTTGTGCTATCATGTTTAGATCTTGTGAGCTCCGTTCATGATCAAGATCATCTATTTGTAATTCTGCATGTTGTGTTTGTGGGGATCTGTTGAGATGCTATTTCAGATCTATTATTGATTCTATCATGTCTTTGTTATTTGTGATCTTGCATGCTTTCCGTTGTTAGTAGCTATCTTAGTCAAGTAGATGCTAGCAACTCCAAGAGTTAGTATTTATGCTCGATAGTGGGTTCATGCCTCTGGTAATATGGGGAAGTGACATAAATCTCTAAGGTACTAGATGTGTTGTTGCTACTAGGGAGAAAACAACAATCCTTTGTTCATAGAACAATCGTATTGTTTACTTTACACGCAATTCGTAATGCAATTATCTATTGCTTGCAACTTAATACTGGAGGGGGTTCAGATGATAACCTGAAGGTGTATTATTAGTCATAGATGCAGTTGGATGGTGGTCTATGTATAATGTTGTAATGCCCAATCGAATCTCAAAGGAGTCAAGATGATTAGTATATGCTTGTATGCTTTCTCGATGTTTGTCAATTGCCCCACTGTAATTTGTTCACCCAGCATGTTATCTATCTTACGGAGAGCCTCCTCTAAACTATGGACCCCGGTCCTTTCTTTTACTTTCAATCTACAATAAATTGTTTACTGCTTTGTGTTTACTTTCTGCAAACTATTACTTTCTTCCACTCGATACGTTTAATCCTTTATTTTCAGCAAAACCGGTGAGATTGACAACCTCGTCGCAAGTTGGGGACAGAGTTCTGTGGTTGTGTTGTGCAGGTCTCCACGTTGCTGCTGGCACCGGTAGTGCGCCCTGCCAACGTTCAGCTAGCAACGCCTTTGGGGTGTTTCCTTGCTCCTACTGGTTCAATTAAACGTTGGTTTCATACTGAGGGAAAACTTGCTGCTGTGCTCATCATAACTTCCTCTTGGGGTTCCCCAATGAGCTCGATATATTTTGGGCCATCAAGCTATTTTTCTGGCACCGTTGCCGGGGAGTCAAGGACATCTTCACAAGGGGAGTCCCTCATAACCAATCTCTTTACTTTGTTATTTTTGTTTTGCTTAGTTTACTTTTGCTTTGTTTGCTTGTTTCTTTATCAAAAACACAAAAACATAGTTTTACAAGTTTGCTTTCTTTATTAAAACACACAAAAAATTAGTTCTTATCTTAAGTTGCCATTATGTCTAGCATTGTTCCAGCAACTATGACGCCTGAGGAAATGATTTTCACTTTTAAACAAGGAATTGAAGAGAGTTTTAAAGAAGCTTGGTCTAGAACCTCTGATTTACATGAAAAACTGAACCTAAAATGACTCAAAGCTTGTTCCTTAGCAGTTTTTACCTTGGAATTGATCTTTGCTATAGATATGCTTTGGATGTGATACGTCCAAAACGTATCTACTTTCCCGAACACTTTTGCTATTGTTTCTCCTCTAAACTTGTGTGATTTGGAAAATATGCCAAAAATCCTATTTCACCAGAAGACTCCCCGAGCCAGAATATGAGACGGAGGGGGGCTGGGCCTAGGCAACACCACCTAGCCGTGCGGGCAAGCCCAGGCCGCGCCAGGGGGTGGTCTGGCCGCCCCAGACTCCCCCTCGGTCTCCCTCTTCGCCTATAAGTTGCCTTCTGACCTAAAAACTCAGGGGGGGGTCGACGTTTCGCCACGACCAAATTCCATGAAATAGCACCAGAAACTCCGTTCTGGCACCCTACTGGGACGAGGAATTGGAGGAGATCATCGCCATCATCATCACCATCACTTCTCCATCGACCATCCATGTCTCCCCCATCTATGAGTGAGTCATCCCCCGCTGTAGGCCATGGGGATGGTAGGTATTGGATGAGATCGTTCATGTAATGGCATCAGATTGTTAGGGCATGGTGCCTAGTATCTTCTATTAGTGCTTTATGACTTTGTTGCAACTTGTTATGCTTAATGCTTGTCACTAGGGCCCGAGTGCCATGATTTTAGATTTGAACATGTTATTGATTCATTATGATAGTATTGTTTATGGTCTTACCTGCAAGTTGTATACACACGTTGTTGTCCAGAACCAATGGCCCCGAAGTGATAGAAATCGGGATACCGGAGGGAATGGCTTTGATGCGAGGATCACATGTGTTCACGGAGTGTTAATGCTTTGCTCCGGTGCTCTATTAAAAGAAGCACCTTAATTGCCAGTAGTTCCCTTGAGGCCCCGCTACAAACGGGCTGGCTGGACAAAAGATGGTGTGCAAGTTCTCATTGTGAGCATGTATGACTATATATGGAACACATGCCTAGGATTATCTAGTACTTGGATGCTTTATCTTATTTATCTGCAATTGCCCTATGTTCTGATTGCTATGTGAATTGTCTTGTCCATCCAACGCCCGTCCATCCATCCCTATGCCTACCGCACTCGAATCCTACTGTTACTGCTATTGTTACTGCTGTCTTTACTTTACTACTGATGTTACTTTAGTATTGCTACTACAAAACTGTTGCTACTGATAAACTGCTATGAGCAAGATTGTTTCCAGGTGTAGCTGAATTGACAACTCAGTTGTTAAGGCTTATAAATATTCTTTGGCTCCCCTTGTGTCGAGTCAATAAATTGGGTTTCACTTCCCTCGAAAATACTGCGATACACCCCCTATACTTGTGGGTCATCAAGACTATTTTCTCACGGCGTTGCCGGGGAGCATAGCTTTATTTATCAAGTTCACTTGGATTCTCTATTGTTCGCTGTTATCCATCCATCATGGGTAAGTCTTGTGATGGCAAGGTTACAATTTTACCATCCACTACAAGAAGAGGTACAGTTCTGAACACCTCTATTTCTCTTGATTCACCATCTGTTATGAGTAAGCTCATTACACCACCACATACACATGCTACACACACTACTACTACTGCTGAATCTGAAACTTCTGATGCTTATGATGCTGCTTCTACTGTGCTTGGTTCATTAGGTCCTTTCCTAGATGCTACGATTGCTAGAACTATAGCTGGAAATATTGAAACTCCTAATGAAGACACTACTACACCTGTTAGTTCACCTGAGTCTAGTGAAAGTTATGATATTGAAGATGGTTATGTTGAGATGACTGATGAATTTTGTTGGGTCCGTAGCATAGAAAACAAAAAAATTCCTACGATGAGAACTACACGCCAAGATCTATCTACTAGGTACAGAGCAACGGGTGGACATACATCCATCGAGAACTTACCCTCAAAGACAACGAGTTTTGTTAACGAGTAGGAAATCGTGGTTGATGTAGTCGTACACTTGCCGATCTCAAGATCGTGAGGAAGTCCGAGCGCCGCAACTCCTTCCAGACGAAATGCCACCGGGAACATGTATCTCGCTAATCCGAGACCATGGGGGAATAATTCTAGAGGGGGAGAGAGATCCTTCACGAGGAGGTGTGAGGAAGAAGGAGGGAGAGGGTGGCCTTTTATAGGACCCCCTTACCCATGGCCGGCGCATGGGGGGTGACCCCTCACCCCCATTCATGTGGTGGTAACCCCTCCACATTAAAATGCCTCTTCACATTCCCTTTTAAAGTCTCCATTTTAAATGCATTAAAATTCTCCAAGTTTAATGCTCTCTCATTTAATAAAACTCTTTTATTAAATTTATTCAGAATTTTGTTAATTACTTTAATTAACAAACATTCACATATAACCCCTTGCAATATTTCAATATCACATGCAGAACCACTTTCTACAATTTCACCCGAAACAATTTCTGGTTTCTATTGAAACAATTCCTGCGCTTTGCAATTCTTTCGTGTGAAACATATGTGCTCCAAAATGGTGTCCGGTAACTCTTAAGTGTGTCACCCTACGGTTAGCGAATAATGCAGACATGATTGAGACTCCTCTCAAATCAATAATCAGAAGCGGGACCTGGAGATCCATACTGACTCCTGCATATTCAACGATGACTTCTGTGATCGTGAGAACCTTTAACGCTAGTAACTAAATCCCTTTGTCTCGCGATATATTACATGTCCGAGATTCAATCATCGGTATCTCCATACCTAGTTTGATCTTGTTGTCGACATGCACTCTTTTCTCGTTCCCATGATATAACACTATAGTGATCACATCACTTGCTTGCAAGCTATCTTAATGTGATATCACCGAGAGGGCCCTAAGTATATCTATCCGTCATCGGAATTGACAAATTCCACTCTTGATCCATGAGCCTCAACATAACACCTTCGTAGCACTGAACCCATCTTTATAGTCACCCTGTTACGGTGTGACGTTTGATGTTATCAAGATACTCTTCCGGTGTTAGCAATTAACATGATCTCATGGTCTAAGGATAAAGATTACTTCGTATGATGTTATAGCAATATAAACATAATGACTTTGATCGTAATGCTATACTTTGGATGAATGTTCATCACATCATTTCACAAATGTTGTGACCTTGTTATTAACAACATCTAATCTCCATGATCAGGAAGCCTTGATCATCTTGTTAATCAACAAGCTAGTCTATAAGAGAGGCATAACTAGGAACCCTTTTTGTTTATTAAACACACATGTATTAAAGTTTCCGATCAATACAATTATAGCATGCAAAATAAACATTTATCATAAACATGGAATAAGATAATAACCACTTTATTATTGCCTCTCGGGCATATTCCCTTCAAATTTATTAACGAATGTAAAAAACACCCATGATAGGAGCGCTGCTAAGAGACTCCTTGAGAGGCGTACTATTAGACCCAAATTGTCTCCTATTGCTAAGTTTGCTGCTTCTCCCATAAACATTATAGATGAAGATTATGATTTCTCTCTCGATCTATCTTACATAGCTATTGTTGAGAAAGAACCTTTTTGTGGGACTAAGAATGAAAGTGCGGTAGCACATATGAATGGACTTTTTACCATGAGTGGCTTGTTTTCTGATGATATTAAGATGCGTACTTACTTTGTTGCTAAGATTTCCCCTTTTCACTGAAAGGAGAAGCTAAAACTTGGTTTAGTAATTTACCTCCTGGATCTATTGATAGCCCTGATTACTTGATTAGTACTTTCCTGCAGAAATATTTTCCTCCTAGTGCTAGACATGCTATTTTGCAGGAACTTTTTGATTTTAAATAGGGAGAAAAAGAGATATTGCCCGAAGCATGGGCAAGATTTTGTGCTCTGATTCATGCACAGGCTGGAAGTCCATTACCTAAGAATGAGCTTCTTGATATATTTTATAATGGACTAACTGAAGAATCTAGGACATACCTAGATAGTTGTGCTGATTGTGTTTTCAGGAATAGGACTCCGAAGGAAGCTGATGAATTAATGGCTAAAATAAGCAAGAACTATGAAGATTGGACTCCTCCTGAACCATCTATACCTGAAGTGATTATACCTAAACCAACTATTCCAGTGCCTATTCCAACATCAAAGAAGAGGGGAGTTATTGAATTAAATGATGAAGTGATGAAGGAAGCTAAGAAATGTCTTAAGGAGAAGGGAATTAAAACTGCAAATGTCAAGAATTTACCTCCTATAGAAGAATTATGTAAGCCTATCCCCTACTCATCCACTATTGAGGTACACTCTCTCCAACACTTTGATGAAGGTGATATCCCTTACTCTAAACCTCCTGATCAATGCTTAGAATAATTCGATATCTTTATTGTTAAGCAAGATAATTTTAATAAAAGGGTGCAAATTAATCTAATGGAAAACACTAGAGCTATTGTTGAGTTGAAAGATATTGTGGAAAGTACCTCTAATGATGTTAAAATGATTGTTAAACACTTTCAAATGGTTCAAACTCAAATAGATCAACTCATTAGAGTGCAAAAATACTTGCTAGTTAATGCTGGTAAAGAAAAACATGCTTATGAAATGAGAACTAGAAGTGGTGCTGCTACCCAGGATCCTCTATATCCTGAGGGGCATCCCAAAAGAATTGAGGAGGATTCTCAACAAGCTGAAAATAGTGGCTCTACTCGTAAGAACAGGAAAAAGAAACATAAAACTGTTGTAGAACCCTCTGAACCTGCTATAGATCCTAATAGTATATCTATCTCTGATGCTGAAACTGAAAGTGGTAATGAAGAAAATGAAGCTCCTAATGAAGAAAAAGTTGAAGAAGAACCTGAAAAGCACACTAAGAATACTAAATACACTAAAGAAGATTTTGTTGCTAAGAAACATGGTAGTGAAAGACAGCCTTGGGTCCAAAAACCTATGCTATTCCCTGATAAGAAACACAAGTCAAAGAAAGATGAACACTATAATAAGTTTTGTGAGTGGATGAAACCTTTATTCCTGTAAATTCCTTTGACTGATGCTATTAAATTGCCTCCTTACTCAAAGTATATGAAGGATATTGTCTCGAATAAAAGGAAGCTCCCTAATGAAGAAATCTCTACTTTGCTTGCTAATTATTCCTTTAATGGTAAGGTTCCAAAGAAACTTGGAGACCCAGGGATTCCAACTATCCCTTGCTCTATTATGAAGAGTTATGTTAGAACAGCCTTGTGTGATTTGGAAGCTAGAGTTAGTGTTATGCCTTTCTCTCTCTATAAGAGACTTCAACTTGAAAAACTAATACCAACTGATATATCTTTGCAAATGGCTGATAAATCTACCACTATTCCTGTTGGTATATGTGAGGATGTACCTATTCAAGTGGCTCGTAATTGCTTGATATTAACTGATTTTGTTCTGCTTGAAATGCCTGAACATGATAATATGTCTATTATTCTTGGGAGACCTTTTCTTAATACTGCAGGGGCTGTTATTAATTGTAATCAAGGAAAGGTGACTTTCAATGTTAGTGACAAGGAAACACTGTATATTTCCCCAAGAAGATTGAAAGGACTTATGGTTTGAATTCAATTGAACATGTTGAGCGCATTCAAGTTGGAGAAATATATTGTCCCATACCAAGAGAAAAATTGAAACTATTATGATTGGGACCATTGCTATCAAGGTTGAGGTAACATAATCATTAGTGGAATACAAGGTTTTGTCTCATATGGAATTGTTTTGGTAACAAGACCTGATCAACCTTGTTAACAAATGGATTTCATTGAACAAAACAATGTTTTCACTATGATTATTTCCGTGTACTTCTATTCTATCCATTTTAGTTTTTGTTTTCGTTTAGTTTTCCTTTTTGTTGTTAGTTGCTTGCATGTTAGAGTGTCTTAGAACTCCCGTAGTTCTAGCCTTGTTTTGTCCTTGCATCATTTTTCCAAAAAAAAATTGTCTGTCTAAAAATCATTTTTCTATACCTGAAAAATGCCCAAAAATAAAGTGTCTCGAAAAATTCCAGAAAATTCATATTAAATTTTTACGTGAAAAAGGGGCAGAGGAGTGCCTGGGAGGTACCAGGGGGACCCACCAGGCAGGCTCACCACCTGGTGGCGCGGCCTGCCCTGGGTGGCGCCATGCCATGGTGTGGGCCACCCCTAGACCTCCACTAACTCTCTCACCTGCCACTTTCTTGTCTCTCCCGAGTAAGCTCTAGTTCATTGCTCAAAATCGCGTTCTTGCTGTGCTTGCTCTCGATTTTTTCGATCTCCTTGCTCAGCCCATCTTTGTTGCTGAAATTTGGAGCACTTGTTCTCTGGTATGTGACTCCTTCCCTTGTCCAAGTAGATTTGTGTTTAGTGGATTATATCTTGAGTATTTTGCTGCTGTAGGTGACAGGTTATGAGAGCTTCTAAGCTTGTTTGATGCTTAGAGATATAGTTTTGATGCATGTTTAGGCCTCTTACAAGTCCCTATGAGTAGATTCCTTCATTTTATTCACTTTGCAATCACTTGTTTAATAGGTGTTTAAATTTCAGAATTGAAGATGAATGAGCATCAACTAAACCAACATGAACTATGGGTACCTGAGGTTATGAAGGTCCACCGGGAGGAGGAAGTTTTTCCTTCCATTCATCCATGCTCTGAGTTCATGAGAGCTGCAGGAATTCTCCAAGATTTCCACACTTTAGTTTCTAATGCAGGGTTGGAGCACTTTTTGGAAGATGACCCTTGTCAATTTGTGAAGCTAACCATCTCTGTGGTGTAGGACTTTCAATTTAGTCATTCTTTGCCTAACCCCATGGTCCACTACAAAATTTACAATAGTGTTGTCGACCTTTCTCTCGATGACTTTTGTGCAGCTATTAAGGTACCTCAATGGGGATCATGTAGAAGGATTAAGGAGCGACCTGAACCACTCATGGATTTATACGCAGAAATTTGCCAAGGGAGCAGCTTCTTGAAGGAGAGTGGAAAAATCCGTAACATTCATCTTCCCTCCATTCGCTACTTTGCCTACTTTATTGCCAAGTGTGTTCTTAGTAGGAAAACTGCCAATAAGTTATCTTCATATGATCTAGCATTTATCTCTGCGGCCCTTAAACGAGATAGGTCTTACAACTTAGGTGCTTTGATAGCTTTCCGTCTTGCTGCTAACCGTGAGAAAGGTGGAATTTGTGGAGGCCTCATTGCTTCTCGTTTACTAGCATTGCATGGTTTAGTGCATCATCATCTAGACCTACAGTTCCCCAAGAAAGGTTTGATTTTAATTCCATGATACAACATAAATTTGTTTCCTCGTGGGCTAGTTTGAATGAGTTGTCTTATGAAATAACCTTTCTCAAAGCTGGTTGGAGAAAGAGCAAGTCCGAGCGAGTTGTTCTTTTGCCTGCACCTGTTTTGTTTAACCTTGATAACAGGGAAGGATGGTCCCTCACTGAGGAGGAGCTTGACACGTACTTGGGAGAGCTCTCCCAATAGGAGCAAGATACTAGAAGGGAGGTCACAGATGATCCGGTCCAGCCCTCGAATGAGGGGGAGTCTTCATATCAGCAGCCTGCTTATGATTGGGGAGCTTCTTCTTCTTCCCACGGGCCCAACTACGACCATTCTTATCATGATCCTACTACTTGGAACCCTTACCCGTATCTGGATTGACACCCACTTAGGCCAAAAGCCTAAGCTTGGGGGGGAGGTACGCCGACATCGCACTCATCTCCTTATCATGTTGTGTCGGTACTTTGTATATTCATGTTTTGTTCTCTTTTTATTTTTCGTTCTTTCTTTGCTTTTGCTTTCTAAAACACAAAAAGACCAAAAATATTTCTATTGTTTCTCTTTGGTTTGCTTCTTCTTCTTTCCGCCTTGGTTTGTTTTTCCCTTTTTTGCTTTGTTTGAACTATTCGAAAAACCCAAAAGATTTTGCTTTGCTTGTTTTTCCTTTTTGGTTCTTGTTTTAAAAATCGAAAACAACAAAAATATGTGTCGTTCTTCTTTGGTTTTGTGAGTTTGCTACAGGGTTCAACAGTCCTGAGTGGATATTGGTTTCATATTATTATTCAAGCCACACAAGTGAAGAGCAATAATGAGGATTAATGACGACTTGAGGCGTGGTAAGAGGCTGGTAACGAACTCTATTTGTTTTCATTTTTTTACATATACTCATCATTGTGTGCATGCTTAGCCTGTTTGTGTAGGGTGTATGTTAACTTTGGATGCTTAGTAGTTCTTGCTTTCGTATGATTAGTTCCAGCTTGCTAATAGTTTGTAGCATGTCTTATGAATGTTTGCTTGCATTACTCTATTCATAACTTGGTAAGACACCGTGGTATCCTCCTCTGAATGTTTCATTTGAATTGACTTGGCACATGCTCACGCACGCATATGACTGAAATAATCAGTTAAGCCTCGATGAATTATTTTGCCTTAAGGATCTTGAATCACTTTCATGCCATGTTTAATCCTGTTTTGTTGCAAGCATGATTATGACAGATATTGCTCTCTCCTTTGTCGCTCCCTTACTATTGCTAGCCTTCACTTACACTAAGTATGTTTTATTAAAGTTTCCAACTCCCTAAACCAAATATTTCGAAAGTGTCCATGATGTCTACGCACTTCTATTCTTGTAGACAATTGTTGGGCCTCCAAGTGCAGAGGTTTGTAGAACAGCAGCAAGTTTTCCCTTAAGTGGATCACCCAAGGTTTATCGAACTCATGGAGGAAGTGGTCAAAGGTATCCCCTCTCAAGCAACCCTGCAATCAAGATACAGGAAGTCTCTTGTGTCCCCAACACACCCAATACACTTTTCAGGTGTATAGGTGCACTAGTTCGGCGAAGAGATAGTGAAATACAAGTGGTACGGATAATTATAAGTGGTAACGGTGATAGAAAATAGATTGATGGCGTGGAAAATACTAAAGGCAAACTGAAATAAAGATGGAAGCAAGCAAACATGTAACAGATCTAGTAGCAAACGATGTATCAATGCTTAGAAACAAGGCCTATGGATCATACTTTCACTAGTGAACATCTCTCATATAAATATATCATCTTCATGATACTACTCTTAACTACTCTCCGGTTGAACACTCTAATCGATGGTAGAGCTATAACAACACACCTCAAAGTAGGCCGTTCCCATCTAGATAACCCCACACTGTCACCTTGAGCTCTAGATGAGTCCAACAAACACCACAATTTCATAGAAACATCCAACTCCAAATATAACTCATAACAAGTATTTGTAATCTCTAGCCTAAGTGCCACCATGGTGAGCACGCTGTCACTTTCACACACATGGGCAGAGCAGAGATTCATTAAAGCACTTGAGTAGCAAGGTAGATCTATAGATTACAAGCTCATGATCTCAATAAGATCATGCATAGAGAGAGAGATGAACACATAGCTACCGGTAGAACCCTTAGCCTCGAGAGAGAACTACTCCCTCCTCATCATCAGCAATGGTGATGGAGATGGTGGTGGAGATCGATGGAGATGGCTCCGGGGGCACTTCCCCGTCCCGACAGGGTGCCGGAATAGAGACTTTCTGTCCCCCGAATCTCCTTTTCGTTGGCGGCGGCGCTGTGGAACTTTTCGTGGATTTCTGATTGACAATTTAGGGTTTTGGTATCGGGAGGCTCTTATAGGCGAAGGAGGCAAGGTCGGTGGAGTGCCAGGGGGCCCACACCACCTGGTGGCGTGGGTAGGGCTAGCCCGCGCTTGGGGGGTGTGGCCAGGCCCTGGCCCTCCTCCGTCTCGTATTCTGGCTCCGTTAGTATTCCGGTAAAATAGGAACTTTGGCTTTTGTCCCGTCCAATTCCGAGAATATTGATTTTCTGACTTTCCTAGAACCAAAAACAGCAGAAAATAGGCAACTAGCACTGTGGCTCTTATTAATAGGTTAGTCCAAGAAATCATATGAAAAGTACTCCAAAGTTGGAACAAAACACAAGAAAGTGGATAAAACCAAGCATGGAACATCAAAAATTATAGATACATTTGCAATGTATGAACATCCCCAAGCTTAACTCTTGCTCATCCTCGTGTAGGTAAGTGATAAAAAGAAAGAATAATTTTTGAGGTGACATGCACCATCAAAGACTTGATCAAAGTATTTTCAAAACATTCAAAGCTGGGACCATAGTACTTCAATCATAACATGAAAGACAAAGTTCTAGCAATAAGCAAAGAAACTATGATGCAACATGAAAAGGCACAAACAAAAGATTCATGAATAACAATGCTTTGCAAGACGTTTGTTTGTTTCACGTAAAGAAAACATAGCATATAAGTATTCAGCTTGTCCCTCAATAGAGTAGCAAATATAAATGCATAGGACACCTTCAAAGTTCATAAGAGTGACTAGATACAATAGTTTAAAACAAGCAATAACAAGTTATGCATCAATCAACTAGTCTTGGGACAATGCACATAGAACTAAGAATGGCCACTATGCTCTCAAAGTAGGTGCATAAAGATAGAAGGTGGAGACTCAATATAATGGTGGAAGAAAGGCCTTTGTAAAAGGAAGTAGGGATTCAAGTCTCAAAAAGAGCTTCCAAAAATTATGGTACTTATAGCTTTCAGCTCTCATTGCCCCTATCATAAGCATCTTGAAGGTGATTAAGGTTAAAGTGACACAACTAAGAGGATATGCTTGACAAGTTATAAACCGAAATCTCATGCCCCTTACTTACAAAGACCGATCCTCATGCTACTCAACTTCATTCACGAGTAAGCTCTTGTCATTGTAAGTATATGTGTATCATTAAGAACCGCCAACGGGGTACCCCTTGCACATGATACGGGAGCTTTCCCATAATCAAAATGACAAGGCAAGCAGACAATGAGCATCTCAGCGATCTTTTTATTTGCTATTGCATAGGTTTTTATTGAGGATGCTTTATAGAGTGCTCATTATGGTGATGCTGCAAGTTTCCACCATGATTAGGCATGGCTTAGGCTAGCGGCCCAGGCATTTCTCTAACACACATACAAACTCCATGATCTTACAAGTTCCACTTTTATTTCACACCGCCGGGATCCGTAAGCAAAAGAACATGATATCAACGGGGTACAAAGTACAAGTGCAATGTTGAAAGCGTTCCCCATGGTACATGGCTCTGCTAATTTCAACTTATAAAGCGCAAGCATATACGCAACAAAGAAGGACCCAATGCTTCAAGTTTATTAGAGGCAATAAAGTAAAGTGTGCCATCAAGTTCGTGAGATCTTTAATCACTAATTTTCTCATAACAAGTGGATGGTAAACAAAAGCATGAATAACTTGGAATAGCATAAGCTAGTAGGTAGGTATGGTGGACTCTTTGGAAAAACTTGGTTTAGGGAGTTGGATGCATGAGTGGAACTCATACTTTGTTGTGGAGGCTAGCAAAAGACTGGGAGCGACAAACTAAGAGAGCAATAATGGCCATAATCATGCAGAGCGACAAAACATCATTGATCAAAGCATAAAGTGATACTACAAGTTGAAAACTAAAGGATCATAAAGGCTATGGTGACTTGAGATAGTCATAACATGGTGTGAGCATGCGCCAAGTCAACCCAAATAAAGCATCAAAGGAGAATACCACTATACTATGCTTTAATATGCTAAAACAACGCATGATTCATCCAAGGCACATTAAGCAATCTCAATTGTTTATAACAATTCAAGCTACAACAAAGAATACTAAGCATAAAGCCAAAATAATATCAAGCATGGCATGACAAAGCATAGGCCACAGTCAAAAACGAGCTCTTTTTACCACATAAGTATGAACTTTCCTACTCTCTTCCAAACCAAACCAAACTATTTGCAAACCAATGTATCAAAGAGGGGGTCCAACCAATTTATTCAGAAAACTAAGCAAACAAAATCAAACGAAAACTGTTGGGGGGATACCCCTGGGTAGGGTCACGCCGGCGTATAAAGGCCGAGTTAGCCGAGGTTCGGCAAGGCCAAAGCGGATGCTGGCCGGGTCACCTCGAGGCCGGCCGAATCACGGAGTGACCCGGACCAGGGGGTGTTCGCCTAACTAAGTCTCAACCGACTTAAGCAATAAGTTGGAAGTATATGTTTACTTGTATGCAGGAACAGGGGTGCCCGGATCAGCTGTGATCCGGGTCATGTTTGGCTTCTAGGAGAAGGAAGGAATCTTGCTGGTCAAAAAGAGGGCCCGGTACGCACTGCATGAGCGAAGCAGACAAGAGCAGGACCACCGGGTCATGGCCGACAGGGGTGACGACGCCCATGTCGGCTGACGCGGGCGCGCAGAGGCTCACGTAGCTAAAGCAAGTGTGACGCGGGGGAAAAAGCACCCCGGTCGGCTTACCACTTTGGGAGGAGGCATATTCTTAGGAATATGCCTCCACGTATGCCCTAGGCAGAAACCGAGCCTCCTCTATAAAAGGGGGGTTGGGGCTTCTGTAGAAGGGGTTGGGCTCTCTACTATTCTCTTTTGGCTAGGGTTTTAGGTGTGATCTGTGGGTGAGAGTAAGAGAGCTCCTTCTTCCTCCTCTCGCCAATACAGCTCTAGGAGCACTTGTAATCTTGGAAGGAAATCAATACAAACTTCTGTGTGGAGAATCACTCCACTATCCCTCCCTGGATTCCCCTAGCGTGTATTAGTCCCCACGTTTAGCCTATCCATGGCATCTGCCGTGACACCACCACGACAGTTGGCGCCCACCGTGGGGCTAGCGGCGCTAGCAGGGGTCAAGATCTGGACGGGAAACATCATCGGCACTGGCGAACGCATCGTCTCTGGGCTCGTTCAGCGCTTTGGAGCGTGGGACTTCGTCAGCGACAACGCCGGCTGCTTCGGCACGCGCCCTCTTGCGCGCAATGGCCTTTTCGTTAGGCTCGGCGCGCACAAGGTCTATGTTGCTGTGGACGTGTCAGGTGTTCATCCGTGTCACGTCGTCGACGCAGGGGAGCCTCCCCTTACCGTGGTCCCCGGGACGCGTATCGCTCGCTCCGTGGACCATGCAGAGGTGATGATGGCTGCGCCAGGTGCGGGCGCGAGCAAGGATCCGGCGCCAGATCCGGAGGTAACGCCTAAGGCACCGAGGAAAGGTAGAGGTCCCCCACTAGAGAGGCCAGAGAATGTGTTGAGGGAAGCAATGGATAGCTTGGCAAACCCTGTAGTAGCAGCGGTAGATCCGACTCGAGCATAGGCCGAGCTGGAAGAAACTAGGCAGAAAATCCTAGAGGGCGCAAAAAAGATAGCCACGGCACAGCAGTCGTTGAATATGACGCTGCGCGAGTACGCGAAGGCGAACAAGGTTGACGCTGTAAAAGTGAAGGGGAGAAATCTCATGAGCGAGATGAACAGAGAGGGTGATACTGGAATTGAGGTATCAGAAAACTGTTTGTCCGTGGGGCTACCGAGGTACAGTACCCTGACAAAGAACCTCAGAGCAGCGGATGCAGCTGCATCCGAGTTGGAGGGCCTAACAAGTGAAGCCCGGCAAAGACAACAAGATAGGGTTAACGAGCTGGTTCGGATTGCGAACAGGCAAAACGAGGAACTGCTCAGGGCTAACCCGGAGAGAGCTGGAGCCTCCAAGATCGTCCATTTGGCGGTGGATAACCCGGAGAAATCCGCTGGAGCCGCATCGTCTCCTCATGGTGGTCCAAGGAGAGAAGAGGTGGTAACCTCGGCCAGATGGAACAAACAGATCGTCCTGTATGACCCGACGCGGGTAGGGAAAGGAAAAGAAGCGCAGAAAAATGATGATCGACGGAGTGTGAGCCAAGGTGAAGCTGGCCAAGGTAACCGCGACCAAGGCAATGCCGGTCAAGGGAACGTTGTCAACGGCAATGCCGGACAATGAAACTCGGCTGGAGCAGGACAACCGCAGCAGCGGAATATACCAAGGCAAGAGCAAAGTGCCGGCTGAGGTCTGCAACAGAAAGGCGCTCCAAGAGAGCAAGACAGATATAATGATGGAGACTCAGAAATGGCAAACGCGGGATACCCAAGGACGGACTATCATGTGATAGGGTCAAGATTGGGGAGAAGGGATTTGATGCCGGATGACGCCAGGTTGAAACTGGATCGACTGTATAAGTCGGAACAAATTGAATGTCAAGGTCCACCGGGCCTAGCATGTTTTGGACCCCGGATCATGAAGGAGCCACCAGTACCGAACTTTCAGCTACCCAGGGGCACGAAGACGTATGACGGCAGTACAAAGCCAGAGGATTGGCTGATAAATTATGCTACGACTGTGAAAATTGCCACTGGCAACCTGAGATGGGCTGTACGATATGTACCCCAGATGTTGGAAGGCCCGGCAAGGGTATGGCTGAACAATTTGCCACCAGGAAGCATCAACTACTGGATAGATTTCGAGGAGATGTTCATCAGCAATTTTTCGAGTACGTATCAAAGACCAAATAGGCCACAGACCCTAGCTATGTGCAAGCAAAGGCCAAATGAAACGGATCGGGAGTTTTTAACCCGGTGGTGCACTATGAGAAATTCGTGTGAGGGCGTGATTGAATCACAGGCCATAGCATGGTTTGCACAGGGGTGCAGGTATGTAAGCGAGCTGTGGATGAAGTTGCAAAGGAAAATGCCAACTACGTTGTCAGAGATGATCCGGATTGCAGATTCGTATGCGCTGGGTGATCCGACTCAACCTAGGCTCGTATCAAACGAGTCAAACAAGGAGTACTATCAGAGAGATGGGGCCGGATCATCCCGAAGGAATGACTACATAGGAAAAAGGAGAGATGATAGACCGGATCATAGATACGGTTCGCACCAAGTTGCAGCTGTGAGTCAAGATCAGCCCGGAGCAGGGGGCAGTCAACGCCAAAAAACTGGAGGGCAGTGGACTCCGAGAAACGATGGCAAGAAGGCTTGGACACCAGAGCAAAAGAAGTAGTGGCAAGAAAGGAAAGACCGTCCGAGGTATACTTATGAGTCGATGTTAGACCAGCCGTGTAAGTTTCATACACCAAATCCGAACAACCCAGCGGGTCATACAACGAGGCAATGTGAGTGGATGCGCAAGATTGAACAAGGTGGTTCGGGGAATGCTCAGGCACCCCAGAATGATCAGCCTCGGCAGCAGCTACCCCGGCAGCAACTGCTCTCCGGAGCGAACACGCAACAGCTAATGTTGCCTCACCCTCCGCCGAGGTATGATAACAATGAGAGAAGAGATGTGGTGCATCAAGTAGAAAATCAGCATCAACCGGATCAGAGGTACCACGGAAATGAGGGGAGAAACGAGTACAGGGAACACCATCAGAGCTATTGTGTGTTTACCACTGAGGAAACCGATAGAAAAAGCTTGCAGCGTAGGCATATGGAGGTGAATGCAGTAATGCCTGCAGTGACGAGGTACATGCCTTGGTCCGATCAGGAAATCACCTGGAGCATCAGGGATCATCCCAAGCTCATGCCAAGCCCTGGTTCGTATGCGCTGGTGCTGGATCCGACATTCATTGGACCTAGCATTAACGTAAGATTCTCAAAGGTGTTGATCGACAATGGCAGTAGCATTAATATCATGTATGCGGACACAATGCGCAAGTTGGGTATCTCGGAGAACATGCTCCAGGCCACGAGGACAACTTTCCATGGCATTGTACCCAGCATTTCTTGTGAGCCCATAGGCAAGGTCCGGGTTGACGTCTTGTTCGGCACGAGGGATAACTGCCGAACTGAAAATCTAGAGTTCGAAGTGGTGAACTTAGAAAGCGCGTATCATGCGTTGCTCGGAAGGCCAGCGCTGAACAAGTTCATGGCAAGTTGTCATATTAGCTACTTGAAGATGAAGTTGCCCGGACCAAACGGAGTGATAACCATTGCAGGGGATTTCCGACGTTCGATGGAGTGTGCGTCGGCCGGGTCGAACTTAGCCGAGTCACTTGTGATTGCGCAGGAAAAAAGGAAAATTCAAGAGGTGGCGGCATTGGCTCAGTCCGCGCAGCAGTATATGCCGGCGCTGAGTAACCCGCATGGAAGTGTCTCTTTCCAGGCCACGAAAGATACCAAGAAGGTTCCTGTTGATGACATGTTCCCAGAGCGCACCGTAACAATTGGTGCCGGGTTAAATGATAAATAGGAAAGCGAGCTCGTCAGCTTCCTCCGTGAGAATCAGGACATTTTTGCTTGGTCCACATAGGACTTGCAAGGTGTTCCGAGGGAGTTGGCTGAGCACTCTTTGAATGTGAGACCCGGAGCTAAGCCGGTGAAGCAACCTCTCCGCCGCTTCGCCGAAGATAGGAGGAAAGTCATTGGGGATGAGATAGCTCGGTTGCTAGCTGTAGGATTTATCATGGAGGTTCTTTACCCGGATTGGTTGTCTAATCCGGTGCTGGTGGAAAAGAAGAAGGATGACCCGAATGTGGCAGTGGTTTGACGCATGTGTATCGATTACACGAACCTGAACAAGGCGTGTCCAAAAGATCCATTTCCACTGCCAAGAATAGATCAGGTCATAGACTCAACTACTGGGTGTGAACTGTTGTCATTCAATGATGCATATTCTGGTTTCCACCAGATACCTCTGAATCCGGATGATCAAATAAAGACTACATTTATTACCCCATATGGGGCTTATTGCTATCGCACCATGCCGTTTGGTTTACGTAATACAGGGGCAACGTACCAAAGATGTATGCAAAAATGTTTGCATGACCAAATAGGTCAAAATGTACAGGTGTACGTGGATGATGTGGTTGTCAAGACCAAGGAAAGCAAAATGCTCCTTGACGATATCAGGCAAACGTTTGCGAACCTAAGGAGGTTCCGGATGAAACTTAACCCGGAAAAATGTACCTTCGGTGTCCCGACTGGGAAATTGCTCGGTTTTCTTGTTTCCAGCCGAGGTATCGAGGTTAACCCAACCAAAATCCGGGCCATCGAACGAATGGAACTGCCGAAGTGTCTTAACGATGTCCAGAAGTTCACAGGTTGCCTGGCCTCGTTAAGTCGGTTTGTATGTCGGTTGGGAGAAAAGGCGTTGCCTCTTTACCAACTCATGAAAAAGTCGGATAAGTTCGTTTGGACGCCACAGGCTGATGAAGCCTTTACCCACCTGAAGAAAATGTTAGCCACGGCACCAGTGCTAGCCTCACCACTATCGAAGGAGCCAATGTTGCTCTATATAGCCGCAACCAACCGAGTTGTAAGTGCAGTAATAGTGGTGGAGCGCGACGAGGAAGGTAAGTCGGTGCAAAGGCCAGTATATTACTTGAGCGAGGTGTTGTCTGCCTCAAAGCAGAACTATCCACATTACCAAAAGGTGGCATATGGCGTGTACATGACCGCCAAGAAACCGAAGCACTAGTTTGAGGAGCATCCTATCCGAGTCATATGTGAGGCCCCCATATCCGAGATAATGAGTAACAAGGATGCGAGCGGCAGAATTGTGAAATGGGCAATTGAGCTAGCTCCTTATGGGCCACAATATGACAGAAGAGAGGCCATCAAATCTCAAGCCGTGGCGGACTTTTTCGTGGATTGGGCCGAGGTGCAATACGAACCGCCACTTCTAGATCCGAACTATTAGCGAATGCACTCTGACGGATCAAAAACCAAAACCGGGCTAGGTGCCGGAGTTGTATTCACATCGCCAAAGAAGGACCAGTTGAAATATGTGCTGCAGATCCATTTCACCGCATCAAACAATGTCGCTGAGTATGAAGCACTTGTGCATGGGCTTAAGGTAGCAAAAGAAATTGGGATACGTCGGATCATATGCTTTGGCGACTCGGATTTGGTGGTGCAGCAAGTGTCGGGAGTGTGGGACGCCCTTGATCCAAACATGGCACTGTATAGGTTTCATGTGCAGAAGATATCTGGTTACTTTGAGGGATGCGAATTTCACCATGTACCCCGGGTGGAAAATGAGGCTGCCGACATGCTGTCGAAGCTCGGGTCAACCCGACAAGCAATTCCACTAGGTGTAGCATTGGAGCACCTCAGAAAACCATCCATCAGGCCATCCCCAGAATCCGAGTCAATATATGTCCCGGAGGACACGGAATCCGGAGCTGTGCCCATGGACATTGACATGGGAAGTGGTGCGCGAACCCCGGGGACTCCCTTGTCAAACCCGGGGACTACTTCAGTAAACCCGGGGACTGCTCTGCAAGACCTGGGGACTGCTCAGCGTGATCCGGTTGAAGTTATGCCAGTGGATCAAATGGGGATTGATGAGGATGTATTCCCTGTGTGAACGATACCAGCTTGGGCATTACCTATATTTCAGTTCCTGAAGGACGGAACATTACCCACTGAGGAAGTGTTGTCCAGGAAAACACAGAGGAGGGCAAATGCTTACACGATCATCAATTCCGAACTATACAAAAGGAGTGTGACCAATGTCCTCCAGAGATGTGTTGACCTGGAAGAAGGGCTTGACATCCTCCGAGATATACATCAGCGGGAATGCGGGCATCATGCCTCATCTCGAGCCTTGGTAGAAAAAGCTTTCCGGCACGGATTCTACTGGCCAAACGCCTTAGAGCAAGCAGAAGATCTGGTGAGAAAATGTAATGGTTGTCGGAGGTACGCTACCAAGACACATATGCCAATGTCGGAACTAAAGACCATACCAATCACTTGGCCATTTGCCGTATGGTGCTTGGATATGGTTGGCCCGTTCAAAACAGCAAGGGGAAATATGACTCACATTCTGGTAATGGTGGACAAGTTTACAAAGTGGATTGAGGTAAAGCCTATAAGAAAATGTGATGGAGCTACGACCATAACATTTCTCAAAGATATCATCTTGAGGTACGGTTATCCTCACAATATCATAACTGACAATGACACAAATTTTGTGGAAGGAGCATTTGCTCATTTCTGCCGGGATAAGAGGATCCGGCTAGACGTAGCCTCGGTAGCCCACCCTGCATCGAACGGGCAAGTGGAAAGATCCATCAGATTAGTATTATCCGGGATAAACCCCCGGCTCATTGAGCCGCTGCAAAGATCAGCGGGGTGCTGGATAGAAGAACTACCAGCGGTACTGTGGAGTTTAAGAACAACTCCAAATCGATCAACAGGCTATACGCCGTTCTTTCTGGTATATGGGGTAGAAGCTGTATTACCAGCCGACATAGAGCATGATTTGCCTAGGGTCACCCAATACACAGAAGCCGAAGTGCAAGAAGCCCGACAAAATGATGTTGATCTACTGGAAGAAGCGAGAGAACTGGCACTATCTAGATCCGCCATATATCAGCAAAATCTCCGACGCTATCATAGCCGAAAAGTGTGCCCCCGGGTCTTTCGGGAAGGCGATCTGGTGCTCCGGTTGGTACAATGTACTACGGGCATGCATAAGTTATCCCCCCATGGGAAGAGCCGTTCATCGTGAGCAAAGCATTGCACAATGATTCTTACTATCTTATAGATGCAAAGCCACAGGAAAAGAACAAGGCGGACAGGTCCGGAGAGGAATCCAAGCAACCATGGAATATAGCTCTACTTCGTCCTTTCTACACTTAGCTAAGAAGTCTATGTATCCGAGTTATCTCATATGTCGGTATGTATGTCGGCAATGAGCTTATCAATGAAATGTTGGCACCTCGAGCAGTAACTCGGGGACTGCCTTAATAATGTTTGTTGTTTTTTGCGCGTCAACTGGAATAAGTTATTCTACTTAACTCGGATTAGTAGTGTGCGAGCACCAAAAACCCAACTCTTCGACTTGCTGTTGTCCAACAAAAATTGGCTTCATGGCAAGCAAGAGAACAAGTTTGGAATTGCGTAGCACATGAAAAACGACTAAGGAGAAGAATTTATTCGACCCGACGTTTGTTTTTCGAACTAACCCTGCATTTATTTTCAAGTTATTATACAGTTTTATTTTGGTGCTAAGTCTAAAAGTTTCCCAGTATTGTTAAGACAATTTTTGAAGCTCAGATTCGTAAGTCATAAAACCGAATCAAGGTAGACACGAACCGAACCAAGAGATTGAACGAACAAGAAAAAGAAACTCGGGGACTACGCCCAAGTTAATTCGGCATAAGAACTTAGTAGCAAAATATCACATGTGTTTGGAATACAACTCCACCCGGCATACCGAGGATCTGATAAATTTTTAAGTGTTTTAGCTCAAGGAGCAGTAGGAGGAGGAAGTTCGGCATCGTCCTCGCTGCCCTCAATATCAGAGGCATCATCTTCTCCTTCATCATCTGAGCCATCTTCACCGTGCTCAACCTCTTCGTCTCCAGCAGCTTCTAGGAAGCTCGGCCGCTCAACCCATTCATGAATGTGAGCGTATTCAATGAGGCATCATCTTCTCCTTCATCATCTGAGCCATCTTCACCGTGCTCAACCTCTTCGTCTCCAGCAGCTTCTAGGAAGCTCGGCCGCTCAACCCATTCATGAATGTGAGCGTATTCAATGAGGCTATAGGCACAAGCCTGGCGCCGAGCTACCCACTCCGGGTCATTGGTCCATCTAGATCCTGTGCGCAGACGTGTCAGGAGGTTGAGATCAATCTTCTCGTACCACGTGAGTATATGGTGAAGGATGGTATCAGTTGCGGCACGTCCAGCGGACTCTCTCCAGAGGTCAAGCTAAGTCTCGGTTTCCATTAACTTCTCAATGAGAAGTGCGGTGGTCTCCGGGGCTTCTTCGCCGGGCCAGAAAGTGTTAAAGATGCGAGCTGCAGCGCGGAGGATGTCCTTGCCGTAATTCTTGATGAGCTCCACGCGAGAAGATAAGCTGACCAACAGGTCCTCCAGGTCGCAAGGAATCCCTTCACTATCAAAAGTGACCGGAGTACCCCTTTGTCGGTGGAAGTTGGCAACTGTTGCGCTCGCGATAGGAGTGCCCTCTGGAAATTTTCCTGGAAATGAGACAAAGGAGAAAGGTCAAGAAAAGACATATGAAGTAACCCGGAGAAGTAAGTCGGAAAAGGGAAAGAAACTTACGTGATATATAACTGAGGATCCAGGTCAACTCCTTGGTGCAGTCATCACGTCTCTTCCGGAGCTGCTCAAGCTCAGCGTTCGCCGACCCAAGCTGGATGCCGGACTCCTTGAGAAGATCCTGGTCCTTGGCGATCCGGAGGTTGAGGCGCTCGCGCTCTTCTGTGAAGTTCTGGCCAGCCTTCTGAAGTTCGGATTGGTGTTGGGCCTTCATCTTCTCCATCTCAGCCTTGAGCCTAGAAATCTCATCGTCCTTGGTCCGGAGGAGGGCGAGCTCGTCATCTTTCTTCTTAAGCTCGGCTTGGTGCTGCCCTGCTTGTTTGAGAAAATGCAGCATCATATCAGGCACATGCACACTATCTTCAAGCGATGCTGAAATAGTGTGTTGGCCCGGCAGAGCCAAGGTATGAATGTTGGCCGAGCCAAGGAGAAAAGGGAATGGAAAGTATGGCAAAGTCGGACAAAAATGACTTACCCTTGATCTGCTCCAGATTTTGTTGCATAATGATGTTCTCAGCTTCCACCCCAGCTGCGGAAACCGAATGATGAGGTTAGTCCGGCAAAGGAAAATGAAGCAAAACGAAGAAGCGCTAAGGAAGAAATTTACCCCTCTTCTCGTATTCCGCAATAAGTGCAGCCTGCTTTGCGCGTAGCAGCTTGTGGGTATCCAGCAAGCGTTGGGATTCAGCACTCCGGCGATTGGTGGTCACCTGCAAAGGACAAACACAAGTTAGCTCGATGCATATTCGAAGATTACTAAAATCTGGGCCAAGTGGAACTTAACCCGGCTCTAGGTGTGTGCATATTCGAAGAGTACTAAAATCTGGGCCAAGTGGAACTTAACCCCGCTCTAGGTGTGTGCATATTCGAAGTGTACTAAAATCCGGGCCAAGTGGAACTTAACCCGGCTCTAGGTGTGTGCATATTCGAAGTGTACTAAAATCCGGGCCAAGTGGAACTTAACCCGACTCTAGGTGTGTGCATATTCGAAGTGTACTAAAATCCGGGCCAAGTGGAACTTAACCCGGCTCTAGGTGTGTGCATATTCGAAGTGTACTAAAATCCGGGCCAAGTGGAACTTAACCCAGCTCTAGGTGTGTGCATATTCGAAGTGTACTAAAATCCGGGCCAAGTGGAACTTAACCCGGCTCTAGGTGTGTGCATATTCGAAGTTCTCATGGAGCTACGTTAGTTTCCTAAAGAGCATCCGGCCGAGTAAGGAGTTACTCCCCCAGAGGCTCGGGGACTAATGGTTACTATCTACAACTTGTAAAGGGGAAGCCACGTACCTCCATCATTCGCCCAACGAGGTTAATTGCCTTTGCGGCTGTGTTCATCTGAGCGGAAAACTCGGCAGGGCCAAACTTCTCCGGAAGATCAGTGTCTTGAACCACCTCCGCCTTATTCCAATTCATGATGAATTCAATTAAGCTCGGAGGGTACCGTTCACCGCTGGGCATATGGGGCGCCACCAAGCCCTTCGCATGCGCTTCTTTCCTTTCGATCAAGTTAAGGGCTGGGCTGGTGTGCAGAACCATTTGCTGTGTGTCAGTTGGCTTGGTAGGCGTGTCCTTCGCTGCTGGTGTTTTCTGGGAAGCATTAACACGAGGGTATGCTGCCCGGCTTCGACGGATGGTGGCTTGGTAGTGTTCGGAGTTTTCTTTTCCTTGGCTTGCTGGGAAGAGGAAGCCGACACAGGGGTTTTTCCCTTAGGAGCGGCCGGAGTGGTTCCTCGCCAAGGTTGAGAAGACTCGGACGAGGCAGAGGAGCTAGGAGCTGATGCTCTTGGGGCTGGACTTCGTGCTGCTGCTGATGTTTTAGCAGCCGGAGTTGGTGCTGATGCCGGAGTTGGTGTTGGTACGGGTCTGGTTGTTGGTACTGGTGCTGGAGCCGAAGTTGCTTCAGTGGATGCTGGTTGCGGCGATGCCGAAGTGGTGGATGCCGTCACCTCGGCCAGGCCGGTCTCCCCCGCTCCAAGGTTACCCCCCTCTTGCCGAGGTGGAGCAGAACCCAGAGCGGCCGCAAAACCCTCTGGAATAGGGCTCAGCGGACGGGACTCGTCGTCGCGACGGGGAGAAGGGCTGGGTCGGAGAGGTGAAGAGATGCTCGATCCACTTTGACGAACCTCCACCGGAGCCCTGCAAAAGAGAACAATGTTACAAGAGAAATCACGACGATGCAAGGGAGAGCAAGTTACAGAAGGCAAAACAACTTACGCATCCGAGGTTTGGGCCTCCTTGGGCTTTCGAGCCCTCCGTGCTGGGGCCTTGCCCGCTGGCTTGGAGGCAGTCTTGTCCCCGGACTTCTTTCGCGTTTTAGCGGGCTGAGAAGGTCTGGTGGATGAACTTGAAGCAGCCCCGCGCTTCTTCTTCGGAGCCACCAGAACAGGTTCGCCCGTAGCGAGGGGAGGATCCTCGTGGATATGACCACCGGGGTGAGCTGATGGCAGAAAAGCAAAAGAAAGGGGGACAGCCTCAATAGGTTCAATCACCTCGACATCCGAGTCATCTTCATCATCGGGCCAATCTCTAATGGAAGAGAATTTACCCGTGGGTCGTTTCGTGGCGTCGGTCATTGGGAGGAACATCTCCTGGTCCGGCTCCTCCTCATCCGGGTTCTCCCGGTCCGGCGCCCACTTAAGGGTCGGATCAGTGCCGTCCTCGATGGTCTACTAAAGAAATTGCAGAGGAAAGAAATGAACAAAAGAGTCAAAAATGCAACAATAACTGACATATAATTGGTCCGGAGTAAGTTCGCAACATGAAGCTTACCACGGGAGGAAGCCTATCGTGGCAGTAATGCTCCATTCCCCAAGTCCACTCGGAGGAGAAGTCCTTGTGGCTGGTAAAAAGAGCCTTAACCCGACGATGGATGTCCGTGTTGCTCAGCTCGAAGGAGGAAGTCCGGTTGGGATCGCGGCCGAAGCTCATGTGGCAAACCTTGTGGGTGCACTTCTGGAGGGGGGAAATCCGGTTGCGCACGAAAGTGATCATGGCATCCTCGTTGTGCAGCCCGAGCTTCTTCAGCTCCGCGAACATCTTGTTGACTTGATTGGCCAAGGCAGTGGGCTTCTTGGGGATCTCATCCCACAAATCCGGGTTAGGTGGACCCGGAGTATAGGGGAGCAACCGGATCAAGTCTTCAGTTCCCGTATTCTGGACATAGAAGAAGGTCCGGGCCCATCCTTTGCAGGACTCTAACCCGGTGACCCGAGGGAAAACAGAAAACCTCCGGGGTGAAATGGAAGCCGCTCCGAATTGAGTGAGCTGTTTGTCCTCCAGATCAGCGTGGATGTTGGGGATGACATTGCGACGAAGGCCGAAGTCCGGCGTAGCCTTCGATCGTAGAAGCAAAGGCAGAGAGAGAAGTGATTGCGTTGGCTGGAAGATGGTGCGGCTGGAGCTGGTATGTACTGAGTCAGTCCCGGAAAAAATCGCTAACCGGCAACCCGAAGCCCCGTTGGAAGTGGGACAAAAAGACAACGAACTCACCCGGATTGGGTGAGGGGGCCAGTTCGTTAGAAGGGAGACGAGCAGCGACGCCGGCGGGGATGCGCCTGGTTCGGTAAAGCCAGTGAAGATCATCTTGACAGACCCATGACCCGGCCCACGCACCGCGGTCCGCCGCCGCGGCGTCCTCCTCCATCTCCTGCTCAGCAACAATGAGTTCTTCTTCCGTCATCTGGTCCTCGAGGCCCTCGCTGGCGCTAGAGGCGGCGGGGGATAGTGGCCGGGATTGACGAGGACCCGTGGCGAGAGATTTGCGTCACGGTGGCGGCGACGCAGAGCTGCGACGGAGAAGCACGGCGGCGACGCTGCTAGTTGGTATCACTGGCGGCGGCGCGGTCGCGAGGAAGATGAAGAAAAAGAGGAACGAGCAGAGGGGCGTGGAAGGAGAAAGACCCTAAGGGAAGCACCCCTCCGCTATTTAACCACTCCCACCAGCGATGAGTGGGATCGTATCTTGCGGACCCGCCACACGCAGTGGCCATGTATCACCTGTCCAGACCAATCAGCGGGGAGCCACACGGAGGGCCATAGAGCGGAGAGAACCCTATGACGTGACACTGTGATGCAAGAAACGAGGAGGCAGGCATGACGTGACCCGCACATAGTGATAACTGACAATTACTGCGGCGGTTACTGCGCAGGCCCTTAAAATAAGACGACATAATGATTACCTTTCACATGGGCTAGCGTACGAGAGAAGGAAACGAGACCCGGATGAAACTGTGGTAACCCGTCCGGCAAGTGAAAACTTGGAATGTGCGAAGGGGACATAAATCCATATAATCCGAGGTAAAGAGGTAACTCGGCAATAACGACCGGAGCACAGAAGTGAACCTGATGTGGCCTTAGCGGCCAAAGCAGCTAAGACAGCACCAGCTTCGGGGACTAATGTTGGGGGGATACCCCTGGGTAGGGTCACGCCGGGGTATAAAGGCCGAGTTAGCCGAGGTTCGGCAAGGCCAAAGCGGATGCTGGCCGGGTCACCTCGAGGCCGGCCGAATCACGGAGTGACCCGGACCAGGGGGTGTTCGCCTAACTAAGTCTCAACCGACTTAAGCAATAAGTCGGAAATATATGTTTACTTGTATGCAGGAACAGGGGTGCCCGGATCAGCTGTGATCCGGGTCATGTTTGGCTTCTAGGAGAAGGAAGGAATCTTGCTGGTCAAAAAGAGGGCCCGGTACGCACTGCATGAGCGAAGCAGACAAGAGCAGGACCACCGGGTCATGGCCGACAGGGGTGACGACGCCCATGTCGGCTGACGCGGGCGCCGCAGAGGCTCACGTAGCTAAAGCAAGTGTGACGCGGGGGAAAAAGCACCCCGGTCGGCTTACCACTTTGGGAGGAGGCATATTCTTAGGAATATGCCTCCACGTATGCCCTAGGCAGAAACCGAGCCTCCTCTATAAAAGGGGGGTTGGGGCTTCTGTAGAAGGGGTTGGGCTCTCTACTATTCTCTTTTGGCTAGGGTTTTAGGTGTGATCTGTGGGTGAGAGTAAGAGAGCTCCTTCTTCCTCCTCTCACCAATACAGCTCTAGGAGCACTTGTAATCTTGGAAGGAAATCAATACAAACTTCTGTGTGGAGAATCACTCCACTATCCCTCCCTGGATTCCCCTAGCGTGTATTAGTCCCCACCTTTAGCCTATCCATGGCATCTACCGTGACACCACCACGACAAAAACCAAAACGAAAACGAAAAAGAAGACGCTCCAAGAACAACACAACTGTGCATGAAACAATAAAAATGAAGCGTTTGGAAGAAACCTGGGATTTTTATTGATGAAGAAGGGGATGCCTTGGGCATCCACAAGCTTTGACGCTTGTACTTCTTGGATATTTCTTGGGGTGACACGCGTGGCATCCCCAAGCTTGAGATTTAGTCCATCCTTCATCTCATTACTCATTCCTTCCATACACCTGAAATTTTTCCTTCATACAAAACTTCACACAATCTTTATTAGCAACATTAGTGCACTCAAGATAATAGGTCTTAAGGTTCAGTTCTAACACCAAATAAACTTCCATTAAAACACGAGATACTATAGCACTTCCCTCAAAAAGCTCAATTCCCCAAAAGAACTCAAAAAGGAACCAACAAGAAGCAAATGCAAATAATGGCAGAAATCTGTCAAAACAGACTAGCAGGTAAAGAAGAATTTTTACGAAGACCTTGTGTTGCTCAAATCTAAAAGTGTTGAACTAACGAAAGTTAGATAACAACCTGGGGCAGAAGCACAAAAATTCACGCCTCAAAAGGACGTACAGAGATTTTACACGAAATTTTACGGTGAAGCACAGAAATCTGTTTCGAGAAACCGACTTTCCCAATCATTACTTTTCTCTCATTAGAGGTTACTCTTGGCACAAAAAAGCAGATAAAAAGGATAAGGAGCGGTTATTACTGAAGTAATAACTTCCAAGACTCATCTAAAACTTTTGGGTTATCTCCCAATAAGTACTTTTGTTTAACGCCTTTAAGTTAGGCATGATAGTTTGAGAAGATGCTCACATAAGAAATATGAATTGAAGTAAAAGAGAGCATCAAGTTGCAAATTCAAAACACATTTAAGCCTCACCCACTTCCTATGCATAGGAATATTGTAAAGAAACAAGTCATGAAAGCACAAAGCAACAAGCATAGGAAAGCAAAACAAGTGCTATTTCAAAATTTTCAACATAAAGAGAGGAAACTTAATATTATTGAGATGCATAGAACCATGTTTCCCTCTCTCATAATAACTTTCCGTAGCATCATGAATAAAATTAACAATATAAATATCACATAAAACATTCTTATCATGAGACACATGCATAAAAGAATTAATACTCCCCACATAAACATAGTCATTCTTGTTAATTGTAGTGGGAGCAAATTCAACAAAATAGCTATCATTATTATTTTCATCACCATAATCATCAAATATAGGAGGCATATTATAATCATAATTAATTTCCTCCTCAATAGGAGGTGGACTGAAAATATCATATTCATCATTGCAATCATCATAAATTGGAGGTATAGTATCTTCATAAGCAATAGAATAGTTATCCTCCACAGTGTGTTTATTTGTAAACATATCATCATTGGAAAGATCATTGATAGCACTAATAGTATAACAATTATTAATATCATCATTTTCAGAATTGGTACCGAAGAGATTATCAATATCAAAAGTAGTGTCATTTTCCCAATCATGATCACTACTATAGGTAATAGGCATAGGAACATCATCGAGTTCAGACTCATCAAAAACTATAATAGGAGCTACATGCTTAGGGGAAAATACGTTTCCTCCCTCCTTTTACTCCTCCTTTTCTTCTTTATCTTCTTCTCTTTAGGAGGGAGAGGCTTGAAAGGAAGCTTCTCCATATACCCTGGTTCATTGTTAGAGACAATAGAAGAAACTTTGGAGGATTCCTTCTTTTCATTAATAAGATCAAAACACATATTAGTCCTATCATATTTTGGTAAAATCTCATCTTCTATAATATTTTGTATGTAAGTATTTGTGTGACAATTATCAACACAATAAAGATGACAACCATGCAGGACACTATTCATATCAAAAGCACCCATATCCACCAAAGAGGTTTTTCTTGATAACTCTTCACACCCCAAAAATAATGTAAGTTCATCATGCCGATTAGGAGTGATCATGTCATCACAATACAAACTTGCAGTACTCATTGGATTAGAAGGGCTATTATTATGGCCCGAGCATTGGAAATTGAAATGACCCACTTCAAAGCAAAGTTCACAAATAAAAGGATAGAGGGCACAAACTTTTTTACCAAGATCATTTAGAGCCCTATACCACATTCTAGTTTTTTCATTCCGGTGGGTGATACAATATTCTTCTTCAACTTGATTACTCTCACAAGGTCTATGTATCCCACAAAAATTAACATGCTTATAAGAAATAGTACTTTCAGAGGTTTGAGCATGTTTATTGCTATCATTAACAACGATTTCATTTTCCATGCAAGTGTCTTTAAAAGGCTCATGATACAAGTCCTACTTTTCTTTAGGAGCATTGAAATGAGAAGCAAAGGTTTTAAAACAATCAATAAGAATTTTAGGATCAAGACCATATTTAGCACTAAGACTTAATGCAATCATACTCATAGTTTATACCTGGTTCTTTACCTTTGTTGTTATCCCAATCTTCGGTATTGCTTTGAATTGTTTCAAGAAGATCCCACTTAGCTTTGACCTCCTTACTCGTGAAGGATCCCTATAAACAAGTATCTAGATAGTCCTTGTAATGTCCTGAAAGCCCTTGCATAGAAATTATTAATAACAATATTCCAGGGAAGCTCATGAATGGGACATTTGAGCATTAGTGACTTCAGTCTCCCCCATGCTTGGGCAATACTTTCTCCATCATGAGGATGGAAATTATAAATGTAATTCCTATATTTATGAATTTCACGAGGAGGATAAAATTTAGAGCAAAAGAGAGATTCAAGTTCCTTCCACTCCAAATGATGAGGATCATCTAGTAGGTCATACCACTCCCTTGCTTTGCCCTTAAGTGAAATAGGGAATAGCTTCCTCTTAACTTGGTTCATTGAAATACCTGCACACTTGAACAACTCACATAATTCATGTATAAAGAGTAAATGATCACCAGGATGGACAGTTCCATCTCCAAAATAGCAGTTATTCATAACACGTTTAACAATTTTTATAGGTATTTTAAAAGGGATGCTTTAAGTATGTGGATTTAAAATATCACAAGTATCATCAGAATTACCACATATGGGAGATAAAGTATCATCAGAGCAAATTTTCTTCTTTAAAGCTAGGGAACTAAAAAGATCATTTTCATAAAAACCAACTTCCCCAAGCTTAGACGTTTCCATAGCATTAGTAACAAAGGTGTTCAAAAGATTCATACTAATAACATTGCTATTAGCATGCAAGGAAGGTTCCAAGGGTTTTTTAATTTTCTTTTCAAAGAATTCGAGTTCTAACTTAGGAAAAAGACTAAAAAACTCTCTATTTTTTGTTGTTTTCCATTAAGCCTAACTAGTGAAAACAAGAAACAAAAAGACAAAACTGCAGAATCTAAAGGAAATAACTTCGAGCACTCACACCGGAGGATGTGAGTACCTTTTACCTTACCTCCCCGGCAACGGCGCCAGAAAATAGGCATTTTCCGTGGAAGGTTCTTCTTCTTTAATCCTCCGGTGTGAATACCTTTTACCTTACCTCCCCGGAAATGGCGCCAGAAAATAGCTTGATGTTTACGCACTTCTATTCCTGTAGACAGTTGTTGGGCCTTGATGACCCACAAGTATAGGGGGTGTATCGCAGTATTTTCGATAAGTAAGAGTGTTGAACCCAACGAGGAGCAGAAGGTGCTGGCTAGTGGTATGGATCAGGAATTCTTTCCAAATACTTAGCAAACGGATTTTTAGGGTTTTTTGATAAAGCAAGTAAACAAAGTACGAGTAAACAAAAGACAGTAGGAATAAATGCAGCAAGTGGCCCAATCCTTTATGCGGCAAAGGACAAGCCGGTTGTATTTCTATAGATGACCAAACGTTCTCGAGGACACATGGGAAGACTGTCAAGTGCTTTCACTTCATATAGTCGATTAATCTTCTTTAGCTTGCTAAGTGTTGTGTGGGTGAACCTGTGCTAATGTACCGCCCCATCCAAGACTAATACATAATTGTGATGAAACCCCTTGCAAACATCCGTAAGTACAAGAAAGTATTTAAGGTAGAAACCTAACCACAGCTTTAAACTCTAAGACCCTTACGTCCCTTGTGCAATGGTTTCCTAACGGGGGTTCAGGTTTCTGTCACTCTGGCAACCCCTACGATTAGTAGCCAAATACACAATGCATTCCCCTAGGCCCATATAGGTGAAGTGTCATGTAGTCGACGTTCACATGACACCACTAGAAGAAGTACACCACAACTTAAATATCAAACTATTGAATCTTTCTCAACACAACTCCACTACTAACAACATGACTTCTCCCATGTCCTCAAGAACAAAACGAACTACTCACAAGACATCATATGGATCATGATCAGAGATGGAATAATGATGTATAACAATCTGAACATAAACAATAATTCAATGGTTCACTAAATAGCATCAACTACAAAGAGTAATCAACACCGGGAAAGTTTCCCCTATGAACTATGCAAGATTCAACGCAATTGTTACAACAATATGGAGATGGTGATGAGGGTGTTGATGATGATGATGATGGTGATGATGATGATGATGATCCCGATGAAGTCCAGCTCGATGGTGGTGTTGATGGCGACGATCTCCCATCTCCGGGAAGGAATTCCCCTGGCAGAAATCTGTCTGCCGGAGAGATCTTTCTCTCTCGGTGTTTTCTGCCCCGTAGAGGCGGCGGAATCTTTCTATGGTTGCTCCTCGAGTCTTAGGGTTTTGGGAGGTTGATATACGCCAGAGGGGAGAGGCTGGAGTGGGCCAGGGCGGCCACACCACTCCCTGACGCGGCCTAGGCCTGCCCGCGCCATGGGGTGGTGTGGGCCCTCTGTGGCCCACCTCCACTTCATCTTCTGGTATCCTGAGTCTTCTAGAAAAATAGGATTTTCCGTATATTTTCCCGGATTTTCTGATCTTCGCGAATTTTGCCTCCAAATAGCACCTTTTCCATCAGGATCCTGACTGCAGCGGTCCATGCTCCAAAAGTCATCAACCATGCAAAAATAGATGAAATAATATAAGTATCACCTCTCAATACGAAATATACCAATGAATAATAGTGAATTAAGACATAGAATACTGATGCAAAATGGACGTATCAACTCCCCCAAGCTTAGACTTCGCTTGTCCCCAAGCGAAACTTAGCTCAATAAACATGACCTCAAGTTTATGGAGTGAAGAGTCGATAAAAGGATACGGACAAGAAGCATCACATTCATCCAAAACATAGATCATAATAGAAGACAACTCACTATTATACAACTCAGCTTGTAATGAGTAAAGGAAACACAATACAGATACAAAGAGTGAATCATAATTGGTAATGGCAAACTTAGCTCTTGGTCGAAGAATAGTTGATAGTTTGCTGGAGTTCACAAATAGCTGGTTTTCAAAGAAAGCTTTCAAAGTAGTAAACATCAAGATAAGAGCAATGTGCAAAACAAGGAACATAAGAGACATGAATGAATAAATCATCATATGAATGAATGAAACACATCAACTCAAAATACTTGCTAAGATAGAAGGGAATAGGTTTACTGACTCAACTACAAAGCAAAAGAAAGGCCCTTTCAAAGAGGGAAGCAGGGATTGCAAGTCTCATAAAGAGCTCCCAAAAATTATGATACTTACTAGCTTTTAGCTCTCATTGCCCCTATCATAGGCATGTTTAGGTGATTAAGGTTAAAGTGATCAAAAATGAGGATATGCATTGACAAGTTGTAAGTTAGAATCTCATGTTCCTTGAATATGAGGGCCGCTCCTCATGCTACTCAAGTTTAATCACCGGTAAGTTCTTTTCATCGTAAGCATATGTGTATCATAGAGAACCGCCAACGGGGTACCCCTTGCCCGATGATACGGAAGAATCCCCATATCAAAATGACAAGGCAAGCAGACAACAAGTATCTCAGCAATCTTCTTATTTACCATGGGAATATGGTGCTTTTTTCTCTCTTTCCTCTTTTCATAATATCTCTTTTTTCTCTTTTTCTCAATATGGGACTCTTTTTTATAATAAGAATGCTTCATAGATACTCGTTATGGTTACGCTGCAGGTTTCCACCATGTCAGCATGGATTAGACCAGCGGCCCAGGCGTTTCTCTAACACACATGCATAACTGCATGGACTTACAAGCTCCCCTTTCATTTCACACCGACGACATCCATAGACAAAAGAACATGATATCAACTTGGTACAAAGTACCAGTGCAATGTTGAAAGCATTCCCCATGACAGCATGGTTCTGCTAATTCACAACTTACAAAGCGCAAGCATATACGCAACATAAGTGAGCACAATGGTTCAAGTTTATTAAATGCAAGAAAGTAAAGTGTGCCATCAAGTTCGTGAGAGCTTTAATCACTAATTTTCACATAACAGGTTTAATTTGGGAGGTAGATAAAACAAGAATTTACTTGGAATAGCAATAATGCTACTAGGTAGGTATGGTGGACACACATGGAAAAGGTTTTGGTTTAAAGGAGGTGGATGCACGAGAAGAATACCCTCTCAGTACAAGTTTTTGGCTAGCAAGGCTGGGTAGCAAGTACAAGAGTTGAAGGAAACAACCAAACATACAAGTGATAAAGACAAACATGCAATCTTCCTTGGAAGCACAAAAGATCTTAACTAGAGAATACTAGACTTATGAGCAAATCAAAAAAGAAAGATGATGAAATTATTTTTCTTTAGAGTACTTCTATCTTTTTCTTTTCAACTCCCAAAAAGGCATTGCTACTGACCGAGCCAGGTTTGCCAAAACCAACTAAATTAACTCTATGATCCCAAAGTGATACCAATACTAACAACAAGATCAATCATATAACCACGAATTGAAAACTAAAATAAGCTATGCAAAAGAGTGAATGATAGAACTTCTCGTTAATATTCCATAACGGAAACTCACACCAAGGGATACATATCTAACGAGAGAGGGGACACTTCCATAATGCAAACCATACTACACAATAACTCCTCTATTCATGATATGACTCTACTAATAAGGTAAAAAGATAGAAGATAGTGATATGATACCGCGACACTCCCCCAAGCTTGGAACAAACCAAGGGGATGCCAAACCTGATGACGAATTACTCCTTAGGTGGTGGTGGTAATATTTTCTTAGTTGTCGTGAGGAAATCTTCCAGCATCTTGCGAAGCCTATTATTCTCCCATTGAAGCATGTCCACCTTCCTCTGCAGGTCTCGATACTTATCGCAGAACTCCTTAGTGACTCGTAGGGCTTCCGCTGATGCAGAGCAAGAGACTGAAGGTACTAGCCCCTGCTTGGGGTCTTGGAGGTCTTCCTCCATGGGCTCATTTCCTTTATCCTTGGCAGACACCATTGTGCTTTTAAGCTTTCGAAGAGTATGTCCTGGCAGAAACAGATCGAAACAAAAACACGACGAAAACACGATATACGAACCTTGGAGGATCCGGGGGGGTTATATATTACAAAGTTTCATATCAAAAGGAAAGTACTGGGAGAAAACGAGTCGGAGGCGGAGTCCGAGGTGGCCACACCACCTGGTGGCGCGGCCAGGGGTGGGCCCACGCCATGGGGTGGTGTGGGCCACCCTGGCTCCGGTTCCGTCCCTTTTTTGCTTCGTATCTTTCCTTATCGACTGAAAACTACAAAAATATAGTTGTATTGTATTTTCGCGGAACTTTTCTTACCAGAACTGTTACCTAGTTGGGAATGGACTCTGCAGGTCTCTGAATTTGGTATTGAGTGGATCCTTCCAGAGTCATCACTTGAATATCATCGATATCTTCATCTTCATATACTTATTACTTGAGTCATAAAACCTTTCTCTTCCTTATTACACCATTATCTCCACTTCCTAGAAATTTCTTTCACACAAAACTTCACACAGTTCTTATTAGCAACATTATTAAAAGTGAAGTGACAAAAAATTTTGAGTCCCACTTCAACTGAAAACCATCAAAACAAAAGCTAATGAAACAACTCCTTCTGAAAACCCAAAAAGAATTCAAAAAGGAAATCGAATAAAGAAGCAAATGCAAGAGTGGCAAAATCTGTCAAAACAGACCAGCAGGTAAAGATCATTTTTTTCGAAAATCTTCTGTTGCTCAAATCAAAAAGTGCAAAACTAACGGAAGTTAAAAAACAACCTGGGTCAGAAGCACAAAAAATTACAGCTCAATCCGACATACAGAGATCGCTCACGAATTTTTACGGTGAAGCACAAAAATCTGTTTCGGGACAACAACTTCCCCAAATCTTACTTCTCTCTCCTTAGAGGTTGATCTTGACACAAAAACCAAACAAAACGGATAATGAGCGGTTATTACCGAAATAATAACTTCCAAGACTCAAAGAAACAAAAACAAACTGAAAGCAAAAACAAATTGGGTTGTCTCCCATAAAGCTCTTTCTTTATAGCCATTAAGATGGGCCTGAGATTTTTGAAAAAGCTCTCATAGGGATATGAATTGAAGCGAAAGAGAGCATTAAGAAGCAAAAACACACACACATTTAAGTCTAACCCACTTCCTATGCAAGGGGATTTTGTAAACAAACAAGTTATTGAAACCAAAGGCAACTTGCATAAGAAGGCAAAAGAAACGCAATATAAAAACTTTCAACATAAAACGGGGAAACTTGATATTGTTGAGATGCATAGGAACACTTTTCCCTCTCTCATAATAACTTTCAGTATCATGCATAAACTTAACAATATAGCTATCACAAGGACTATCATAGCAATGATCACTTATTCTAACAGAAAACACAGGAATACTATCTCTCATAACACTACTATGTGAAACAATATTAGAGGTATCCTTACGGAGGATAGTGTGTTCCTCTTCCTCATACTTAGTGACAAAGTCTTTCACACTTGCTATTATAGGTTCATCAACCATTTGTTTATCAGGTTCAACAGCCTTATTCATACTTTCATTAACCATACTAGCTATCATAGAATGTTCCTTTACCTTAACTAGAAATGGCATTTTCTCAATATAAGGTTCAGGTAAAACATGATTAGCAGTATAAACTTCAGTATTTCTTGCAGGAGCACTCTAAGCAACATATTTATAAGGTTCATGATACTTATTCCACTTGTTTTTAGGCACTTCAATGTAAGAAGCAAAAGCCTTAAAATAAGAAGCAATAGCTTGAGAGTCTAGACCATAAGAATTTTTAATATTTTGAAAGTCATCAGTTCCCATAAAAGATTTAATGCATTCATAATCATAATTTATACCTGACTTTCTACCTTTGTCATTCTCCCAAGCTTCAGCATTGTCTTGAATACGGTCTAGAAGGTCCCATTTAGCTTCTTCTTCCATGCGAGTGAATGATCCAGCACAAGAAGCATCCAATAAATCTTTATCATGTAGAGGGAGCCTTGCATAAAAGTTGTTGATAATAATATTGTTGGGGAGCTCATGAATGGGACATTTGAGCATTTGTAACTTCAATCTCCCCCAAGCTTGAGCTGTACTCTCTCCATCAAGAGGCCAAAAGTTGTATATTTGATTCTGATCTTTATGAATCTCACTAGGAGGATAAAACTTTGAATAAAAGAGAGGTACTATTTCCTCCCATTCCAGAGCTTGACCATTCTTCAGCAGCTTATACCATTCCTCAGCTCTTCCTTTCAGTGATAGTGAGAATAACTTCTTCTTAACTTGATCTGTAGTAATACCTGCACACTTGAATAACCCGCATAATTCGTGTATAAAGAGTAAATGATCATCGGGATGGACAGTTCCATCCCCAACATAATAGTTATCCATAACACGATCAATAATTCTTATAGGTATTTTGAAAACATCTTTCTCAGTAGGTGGTGGCTTATCTACTACCTTAGCAGTGGTAGTAGCATTACCAAATAAGAAACTCAGGGAATTATCCATAACGAAAATAAAGCAACTAGCAGAAGTAAACAATACTCACAATAGAAGTTTCTTTTACCAGTTCCACTCTCCAATAGCACTTCCTCCTCGGCAACGGCGCCAGAAAACAGTATTGATGACCCACAAGTATAGGGGGTGTATCGCAGTATTTTCGATAAGTAAGAGTGTCGAACCCAACGAGGAGCAGAAGGTGCTGGTTAGTGGTATGGATCAGGAATTCTCTCCAAATACTTAGCAAACGGATTTTTAGGGGTTTTCGATAAAGCAAGTAAACAAAGTACGAGTAAACAAAAAACAGTAGGAATAAATGCAGCAAGTGGCCCAATCCTTTATGCAGCAAAGGACAAGCCGGTTGTATTTCTATAGACGACCAAACGTTCTCGAGGACACATGGGAAGACTGTCAAGTGCTTTCGCTTCATATAGTCGATTAATCTTCTTTAGCTTGCTAAGTGTTGTGTGGGTGAACCTGTGCTAATGTCCCACCCCATCCAAGACTAATACATACTTGTGATTAAACCCCTTGCAAACATCCGTAAGTACAAGAAAGTATTTAAGGTAGAAACCTAACCACAGCTTTAAACTCTAAGACCCTTACGTCCCTTGTGCAATGGTTTCCTAACGGGGGTTCAGGTTTCTGTCACTCTGGCAACCCCTACGATTAGTAGCCAAATACACAATGCATTCCCCTAGGCCCATATAGGTGAAGTGTCATGTAGTCGACGTTCACATGACACCACTAGAAGAAGTACACCACAACTTAAATATCAAACTATTGAATCTTTCTCAACACAACTCCACTACTAACAACATGACTTCTCCCATGTCCTCAAGAACAAAACGAACTACTCACAAGACATCATATGGATCATGATCAGAGATGGAATAATGATGTATAACAATCTGAACATAAACAATAATTCAATGGTTCACTCAATAGCATCAACTACAAAGAGTAATCAACACCGGGAAAGTTTCCCCTATGAACTATGCAAGATTCAACGCAATTGTTACAGCAATATGGAGATGGTGATGAGGGTGCTGCTGCTGATGATGATGATGATCTCGATGAAGTCCGACTCGATGGTGGTGTTGATGGCGACGATCTCCCATCTCCGGGAAGGAATTCCCCGCGCCATGGGGTGGTGTGGGCCCCCTGTGGCCCACCTCCACTTCATCTTCTGGCATCCCGAGTCTTCTAGAAAAATAGGATTTTCCGTATATTTTCCCGGATTTTCCGATCTTCGCGAATTTTGCCTCTAAACAGCACCTTTTCCATCAAAATCCTGACTGAAGCGGTCCATGCTCCAAAAGTCATCAACCATGCAAAAATAGATGAAATAACATAAGTATCACCTCTCAATATGAAATATATCAATGAACAATACTGAATTAAGACATAGAATAGTGATGCAAAATGGACGTATTAGGCCTCCAAGTGCAGAGGTTTGTAGAACAGCAGCAAGTTTTCCCTTAAGTGGATCTCCCAAGGTTTATCGAACTCAGGGAGGAAGTGGTCAAAGGTATCCCCTCTCAAGCAACCCTGCAATCAAGATACAAGAAGTCTCTTGTGTCCCCAACACACCCACTACACTTGTCAGGTGTATAGGTGCACTAGTTCAGCGAAGAGATAGTGAAATACAAGTGGTACGGATAATTATAAGTGGTAATGGTGATAGAAAATAGATTGATGGCGTGGAAAAGACTAAAGGCAAACTGAAATAAAGATGGAAGCAAGAAAACATGTAACAGATCTAGTAGCAAACGGTGTATCAATGCTTAGAAACAAGGCCTAGGGATCATACTTTCACTAGTGAACACTCTCATATAAATATATCATCTTCATGATACTACTCTTAACTACTCCCCGGTTGAACACTCTAATCGATGGTAGGGCTATAACAACACACCTCAAAGTAAGCCTTTCCTATCTAGATAACCCCACACTGTCACCTTGAGCTCTAGATGAGTCCAACAAACACCACAAATTCATAAAGACATCCAACTCCAAATATAACTCATAACAAGTATTTGTAATCTCTAGCCTAAGTGCCACCATGGTGAGCACACTGTCACTTTCACACACATGGGGAGAGCAGAGATTCATTAAAGCACTTGAGTAGCAAGGTAGATCTATAGATTACAAGCTCATGATCTCAATAAGATCATGCATAGAGATAGATGAACACATAGCTACCGGTAGAACCCTTAGCCTCGAGAGAGAACTACTTCCTCCTCATCATGGGAATCAGCAATGGTGATGGAGATGGTCGTGGAGATCGATGGAGATGGCTCTCGGGGCACTTCCCCGTCCCGACAGGGTGCCGGAACAGAGACTTTCTGTCCCCCAAATCTCCTTTTCGGTGGCGGCCGCGCTGCGGAACTTTTCGTGGATTTATGATTGACGATTTAGGGTTTTGGTATTGGGAGGCTCTTATAGGCGAAGGAGGCAAGGTCGGTGGAGTGCCAGGGGGCCCACACCACCTGGTGGCGCGGGTAGGGCTAGCCCGCGCCTGGGGGGTGTGGCCAGGCCTTGGCCCTCCTCCGTCTCGTATTCAGGCTCCGTGAGTCTTCCGGTAAAATAGGAACTTTGGCTTTTGTCCCATCCAATTCCGAGAATATTGATTTTCTGACTCTCCTGGAACCAAAAACAGCAGAAAACAGGCAACTGGCACTGTGGCTCTTGTTAATAGGTTAGTCCAAGAAATCATATGAAAAGTACTCCAAAGTTGGAACAAAACACAAGAAAGTGGATAAAACCAAGCATGGAACATCAAAAATTATAGATACATTTGCAATGTATCAGTCCACCATACCTACCTATTAGCATCATTTGCTACTTCCGTGCATATTCAATATGCCTTGTTTTCTTCCGAATAAAATGTTTGCTTGTTATGAGAAAGTTAGTTAGTAAAGCTCTCACGAACTTGATGGCACACTTTATTTTCTGCACTTAATAAACCCGAACCATTGTGACTGTCCATGAAAGTTATATGCTTGCAAATTATAGGCTGGGGATTAGCAGAACCGTGCTATCACGAGGAACGCTTTCAACACTTGTAAATATATACCCAGTTGATACCATGCTCTTTTGTTTGCGGATGTCGTCGGTGTGAAATAAAAGGGGAGCTTGTAAGTCCATGGAGTTATGTATGTGTGTTAGAGAAACGCCTGGGTCACCGGTCTAATCCATGTCGTCATGGTGGAAACCTGCAGCGTAACCATAATGATATCTATGAAACATTCTTCTTATAAAAAAGAGAGATAGCTATTGAGAAAAAGAAAAAAAAGATTTATGAAAAGAGGAAAGAGAGAAAAAAGCACCATTTTCCCATGGTAAATAAGAAGATTGCTGAGATACTCATTGTCTGATTGCCTTGTCATTTTGATATGGGTATTCTTCCGTATCATCGGGTAAGGGGTACCCCGTTGGCGGTTCTCTATGATACGCACGTATTTACAATGACAAGAACTTACCGGTAACTAAAGTTGAGTAGCATGAGGAGCGGCCCTCGTACTCAAGGGACATGGGGTTTTTAGTTTATAGTCTATCAAGCATATAACTCAGATTGGACCTCACTTTCACCTTAACCACATTAAAGATGCTTATGATAGGGGCAATGAGAGCTCAAAGCTAATTAGTACCATACTTTCAGCATTTGGAAGCCTTTCAAACTATTCAAAACCTTTTCATTTCCTTGTTGAGTCTCCACATATTCTATGAGCACCTTCTTGAGAGCATAGTTGTCATTCTTTGTATAATGTGCTTGCCTCAAAACTTGATTATTTATGTTATGACTTTGATGCTTGTATCTTTAACATCTTTACTTCTAGTCTTCACCTGAACTTCAGAGGTGCCTTGGATCAAAGGCAAGCGAGATACCACTCTATCATACCTTGTTATGAGCATTGTAATGTTGCTTATGTTTATGTTTCTTGCTACTTATTATTTTTGAGTTAGAATCTCTTCATAGCTTGCAATGCCTATTAAGTGAACTTAGTTGTATACTCTTAATTATGAATTGTCTAAGTAGTTGATCACATGCTGAGAATATATACATCATATGAAGCAAATGTTTTCGTGAAAGTTCTTTTATCACACTCAGTTTTCAACTGAATTTCTTGAGGACAAGCAATAAGCTAAGCTTGGGGGGAGTTGATACGTCCAAAACGTATCTACTTTCCTGAACACTTTTGCTATTGTTTCTCCTCTAAACTTGTGTGATTCGGATGCAACTAACGTGGACTAACGCTGTTTTTAGCAGAATTGCCTTGGTGTCTACTTTTTGTGCAGAAAATCAACTATCAGGAAAAATCCCGGAAAATATGCCAAAAATCCTATTTCACCAGAAGATTCCCGGAGCCAGAATACGAGACAGAGGGGGCTGGTCCCAGGCCACACCACCTGGCCGCGCGGGCAAGCCCAAGCCGCGCCAGGGGGTGGTCTGGCTGCCCCAGACTCCCCTTCGGTCTCCCTCTTCGCCTATAAGTTGCCTTCTGACCTAAAAACTCAGGGGGGTTCGACGTTTTTTCAGAAGGAGTTCCGCTCCGCCGCCACCACCAGATTCCACGAAACAGCACCAGAAACTCCGTTCTGGCACCCTGCCGGGATGGGGATTGGAGGAGATCATCGCCATCGCTTCTCCATCGACCATACATGTCTCCCCCATCTATGAGTGAGTAATCCCCCGCTATAGGCCATGGGTATGGTAGGGATTGGATGAGATCGTTCATGTAATGGCATCAGATTGTTAGGGCATGGTGCCTAGTATCTTCTATTAGTGCTTTATGACTTTGTTGCAACTTGTTATGCTTAATACTTGTCACTAGGGCCCGAGTGCCATGATTTCAGATCTGAACATGTTATTGATTCATTATGATAGTATTGTTTATGGTCTTACCTGCAAGTTGTATACACACGTTGTTGTCTGGAACCAATGGCCCCAAAGTGATAGAAATCGGGATAACCGGAGGGAATGGCTTTGATGTGAGGATCACATGTGTTCACAGAATGTTAATGCTTTGCTCCGGTGCTCTATTAAAAGGAGCACCTTAATTACCAGTAGTTCCCTTGAGGCCCTGCTGCAAACGGGCTGGCAGGACAAAAGATGTTGTGCAAGTTCTCATTGTGAGCACGTATGACTATATATGGAATACATGCCTAGGATTATCTAGTACTTGGATGCTTTATCTTATTTATCTGCAATTGCCCTATGTTCTGATTGCTATGTGAATTGTCTTGTCCATGCAATGCCCGTCCATCCATCCCTATGCCTACCACACTCGAATCCTACTATTACTGCTATTGTTACTACTGTCTTTACTTTACTACTGTTGTTACTTTACTATTGCTACTACAAAACTGTTGCTACTGATAAACTGATGTGAGCAAGATTGTTTCCAGGTGCAGCTGAATTGACAACTCAGTTGTTAAGGCTTATAAATATTCTTTGGCTCTCCTTGTGTCGAATCAATTAATTGGGTTTCACTTCCCTCGAAAATACTGCGATACACCCCCTATACTTGTGGGTCATCAGGACGCTGTTGTGGGAGGAGATTTCCTCCAATGCAATGATGATGATGCTGTTAATGCCATAAAGAAATTGGTCTTTACTTACAACTTGCCTAGCAAATCCGATTCTTCTTTCATAAACATATTTGCTAGATTGAATAGTCTTGAGACCAGCACTGCTAGTTTGAAAGATTGATATAATACGCTTAGGGAGCATCACAACTATGCTCCAATAAACTTTGAACCCTCTGAATGGCTTCCCATAGTAAAGATTGCTATAAACAATGAAACGTTTCATGCTCGCTGTGATATCATGTCTGAATTTTGCCTTATGCCCAAAGATATTTATGAATCTTTGAATCTTTGGGGGCTTTCTGAAGGAGGAGAAGAAATTTTTCTTGCTAATAATGCCACATTATTACCCATTGGAATAGCTGAAGGAGTGTTTACAAAGATCCTAGGGAAAATGGTTTCTACTGATTATCTTGTTATTGAATGTGTAGGAAAAGGACAAATCACACTTGGAAGATCCCTATTGAAGCTCCCTGGAGCAATAATAGATGTGGAAAAGGGCACCATGCGCTTTGTTTCTCCGACAAGCATTCATAAGTTCCCCAAGGGTAAGAATAAAAGTAAGAGAGGTAAGGGCAAGAAACTTGATTTTAATGCTTCTTCATTCGAGAACACTTGATTCTTTTTCTTGCTTCTTATGCCTAACTTAAAGGCGTTAAAGAAAAGTACTTATTAGGAGATAACCCAAAAGTTTTAGATGAGTCTTGGAAGTTATTAATTCAGTAATAACCGCTCCTTATCCTTTTTATTTGCTTTTTGTGCCAAGAGTAACCTCTAATATGAGAGAAGTAATGATTGGGAAAGTTGTTGTCCCGAAACAGATTTCTATGCTTCACCGTAAACATTCGTGTAAAATATCTGTACGTCCTTTTGAGGCGTGAAGTTTTTTGCTTCTGCCCCAGGTTGTTATCTAACTTTCGTTAGCTCAACACTTTTTGATTTGAGCAACAGAAGGTCTTCGAAAAAATTCGTCTTTACCCGCTGGTCTATTTTGACAGATTTCTGCCATTTTCTGCATTTGCTTCTTGTTGGTTCCTTTTTGAGTTCTTTTGGGGAATTGAGCTTTTTGAGGGAAGTGCTACAGTAGCTTGTGTTTTAATGGAAGTTTTATTGGTGTTAGAACTGAACCTAAAGACCTATTATCTTGAGTGCACTAATGTTGCTAATAAAGATTGTGTGAAGTTTTGTATGAAGGAAAAATTTCAGGTGTATGGAAGGTATGAGTAATGATATGAAGGATGGACTAAATATCAAGCTTGGGGATGCCTCGCGTGTCACCCCAAGAAATATCCAAGAAGTACAAGCGTCAAAGCTTCGGGATGCCCAAGGCATCCCCCTCTTCATCAATAAAAATCCCAGGTTTCTTCCAAACGCTTTATTTTTATTGTTTCATGCACAGTTGTGTTGTTCTTGGAGCGTCTTCTTTTTCGTTTTCGTTTTGATTTTTTGTTTTCTTTGTTTGCTTAGTTTGCTGAATAAATTGGTTGGACCCCCTCTTTCATACATTGGTTTTCAAATAGTTTGGTTTGGATTTGGAAAAGAGTAGGAAAGTTCATGCCTAAGTGGTAAAGAGAGCTTGTTTTTGACTGTGGCCTATGCTTTGTCATGCATGCTTGATATTGTTTTGGCTTTATGATTAGTATTCTTTGTTGTAGCATGACTTGTTATAAACAATTGAGATTGCTTAATGTGCCTTGTATGAATCATGCGTTGTTTTGGTTCCAGGAAAGTCAGAAAATCAATATTCTCGGAATTGGACGGGACAAAGGCCAAAGTTCCTATTTTACCAGAAGACTCACGAAGCCAGAATATTAGACGGAGGAGGGCCAGGGCCTGGCCACACCCCCCAGGCGCGGGCTATACCTACCCGCGCAACCAAGTGGTGTCGGCCCCCTGGCACTCCACCGACCTTGCCTCCTTCGCCTATAAGAGCCTCCCGATACCAAAACCCTAAAAAGTCAACCAGAAATCCACGAAAAGTTCCGCAGCACCGCCACCACCGAAGGGGAGATTCGGGGGACAGAAAATCTCTATTTTGGCACCCTGCCGGGACGGGGAAGTGCCCCTGGAGACATCTCCATCGATCTCCACCGCTATCTCCATCACCGTTGCCAATTCCCATGATGAGGAGGGAGTAATTCTCTCTCGAGGCTAAGGGTTCTACCGGTAGCTATGTGTTCATCTCTCTCTCTATGCATGATAATATTGTGATCATGAGCTTGTAATCTATAGATCTACCTTGCTACTCAAGTGCTTTAATGAATCTCTGCTCTCCCCATGTGTGTGAAAGTGACAGCGTGCTCACCATGGTGGCACTTAGGCTAGAGATTACAAATACTTGTTATGAGTTATATTTGGAGTTGGATGTCTTTATGAAATTGTGGTGTTTGTTGGACTCATCTAGTACTCAAGGTGATAGTGTGGGGTTTTCTAGATGGGAAAGGCTTACTTTGAGGTGTGTTGTTATAGCCCTACCATCGATTAGAGTGTTCAACCGGAGAGTAGTTAAGAGTAGTATCATAAAGAGCAGATATTTATATGAGAGTGTTCGCTAGTGAAATTATGATCCCTAGGCCTTGTTTCTAAGCATTGATACACCGTTTGCAATTAGATCTGTTACATGTTTGCTTGCTTTCATCTTTATTTCAGTTTGCGTTCAGTCTTTTCCACGCCTTCAAGCTATTTTCTATCACCATTACCACTTGTATTTCACTATCTCTTCACCGAACTAGTGCACCTATAGACCTGACAAGTGTATTGGGTGTGTTGGGGACACAAGAGACTTCTTGTATCTTGATTGCAGGGTTGCTTGAGAGGGGATACCTTTGACCACTTCCTCCCTGAGTTCGATAAACCTTGGGTGATCCACTTAAGGGAAAACTTGCTGCTGTTCTACAAACCTCTACACATGGAGGCCCAACAACTGTCTACAAGAATATAAGTGCGTAGACATCAAGCTATTTTCTATCGCCGTTGCCGGGGAGGTAAGGTAAAAGGTACTCACATCCTTCGGTGTGAGTGCTCGAAGTTATTTCCTTTAGATTCTACAATTTTATCTTTTTGTTTCTTGTTTTCACTAGTTAGGCTGAATGGAAAACAACAAAAATATTAGAGAGCTTTATAGTATTTATCTTGAGTTTGGACATGAAGTGTTTGAAGAGAAAATTAAAAACCCTATGGAACTTTATTTTCATGCTAATAGCAATGTTGTTAGTATGAATTATTTGGACACACTTATTGCTAATTCTATGGAAAATTATAAGCTTGGGGAATCTACTTTTTATGAAAATGATCATTTTAGTCCCCCAAGCACGGAGGAGAAAATTTACTTTGATGATATTATACCTCCAATATATGATGATCAATGATGAATATGGTATTTTTAGTCCACCTACTATTGAGGAGAAAATTAATTATGATTACAATATGCCTCCTATATTTGATGATTATGGTGATGAGAATAACAATGATAGCTATTTTGTTGAATTTGCTCCCACTATAATTAATAAGAATAACTATGCTTATGTGGAGAGTAATAATGATTATATGCATGTGGCTCATGATAAGAATGTTTCTTGTGATAGTTATATTGTTACTTTTATTCATGATGCTACTGAAAGTTATTATGAGAGAGGGAAACATGGTTTTATGTCTCTCAACAATATTAACTTTCCCCTCTTTATGTTGAAAATTTTGAAGTTGCACTTGTTTTGCTTTCCTCTGCTTGTTGCTTTGTGGTTTCATGACTTGTTTCTTTACAGTATTCCTATGCATAGGAAGTGGGTTAGACTTAAATGTGTTTTGAATTTGCTTCTTGATGCTCTCTTTTACTTCAATTCATATTTCTTATGTGAGCATCTTCTCAAACTATCATGCCTAACTTAAAGGCATTAAAGAAAAGTACTTATTGGGAGATAACCCAAAAGTTTTAGATGAGTCTTGGAAGTTATTACCTCTGTAATAACCGCTCCTTATTCTTATTATTTGATTTTTGTGCCAAGAGTAACCTCTAATGAGAGAGAAGTAATGATTGGGAAAGTTGCTGTGCCGAAATAGATTTCTGTGCTTCACCGTCAAAATTCGTGTAACATCTCTGTACGTTATTTTGAGGCGTGAATTTTTGTGCTTCTACCCCAGGTTGTTATCTAACTTTCGTTAGTTCAACACTTTTTGATTTGAGCAACAGACGGTCTTCGAAAAAATTTGTCTTTACCTCCTGGTCTGTTTTAACAGATTTCTGCCATTATTTGCATTTGCTTCTTGTTGGTTCCTTTTTGAGTTCTTTTGAGGAATTGAGCTTTTTGAGGGAAGTGCTACAGTAGCTTGTGTTTTAATGAAGTTTTATTGGTGTTGGAACTGAACCTTAAGACTTATTATCTTGAGTGCACTAATGTTGCTAATAAAGATTGTGTGAAGTTTTGTATGAAGGAAAAAAAATTAGGTGTATGGAAGAAATGAGTAATGAGATGAAGGATGGACTAAAGCTCAAGCTTGGAGATGCCACGTGTTTCACCCCAAGAAATATCCAAGAAGTACAAGCGTCAAAGCTTGGGGATGCCCGAGGCATCCCCTTCTTCATCAATAAAAATCCCAGGTTTCTTCCAAACGCTTCATTTTTATTGTTTCATGCACAGTTGTGTTGTTCTTGGAGCGTATTCTTTTTTGTTTTTGTTTTGGTTTTTAGTTTGCTTTGTTTTCTGAATAAATTGGTTGGACCCCCTCTTTTATACGTTGGTTTGCAAATAGTTTGGTTTGGTTTGGAAAAGAGTAGGAAAGTTCATGCTTATGTGGTAAAAAGAGCTCGTTTTTGACTGTGGCCTATGCTTTGTCATGCCATGCTTGATTTTGTTTAGGCTTTATGCTTAGTATTCTTTGCTGTATCATGACTTGTTATAAACAATTGAGATTTCTTAATGTACCTTGGATGAATCAGGCGTTGTTTTTGCATATTAAAGCATAGTATAGTGGTATTCTCCTTTGATGCTTTATTTGGGTTGACTTGGCACATGCTCACACCATGTTATGACTATCTCAAGTCACCATAGCCTTTATGATTCTTTAGTTTTCAACTTGTAATATCACTTTATGCTTTGACCAATGATGTTTTGTTGCTCTGCATGATTATGGCCATTATTTCTCTCTTAGTTTGTCGCTCCCAGTCTTTTGCTAGCCTCCACAACAAAGTATGAGTTCCACTCATGCATCCAACTCCCTAAACCAAGTTTTTCCAAAGAGTCCACCATACCTACCTACCTACTAGTATATTCATGCTTTTGTTTACCATCCACTTGTTATGAGAAAACTAGTGATTAAAGCTCTCACGAACTTGATGGCACACTTTACTTTACTTGCCCTTAATAAACTTGAACCATTGTGTCTCATATGTTGTATATGCTTGCACTTATTTGTTGGGAATTAGCAGAACCATGCTTTCATGGGGAACACTTTCAACATTGCACTTGGTACTTGTACCTAGTTGATATCATGCTCTTTTGTATATGGATGTCGTCGGTGTGAAATGAAAGGGGAACTTGTAAGTCCATGGAGTTATGTATATGTGTTAGAGAAACGCCTGGGCCGCTGGTCTAATCCATGCTGACATGGTGGAAACCTGGAGCGTAACCATAATGAGCTGTCTATGAAGCATTCTTCTTATAAAAAAGAGTCCTATATTGAGAAAAAAGAGAAAAGAGAAAAAAAAGAGATACTATGAAAATAGGAAAGAGAGAAAAAAGCACCATATTCCCATGGTAAATAAGAAGAATGCTGAGATGCTCGTTGTCTGCTTGCCTTGTCATTTTGATATGGGGATTCTTCCGTATCATAGGGCAAGGGGTACCCCGTTGGCGGTTCTCAATGATACACATGTACTTACAATGACAAGAACTTACAGGTGACTAAACTTGAGTAGCATGAGGAGCGGCCCTCGTATACAAGGGACATTATATTTCTGACTTATACTTCATCAAGCATGTACACCATAGTTTGTTCACTTTAACCTTAATCACTTCACAATGCTTATGATAGGGGCAATGAGAGCTGAAACCTATAAGTACCATAATTTTTGGAAGCTCTTTATGAGACTTGAATCCCTACTTCCTTTTAAAAAGGCCTTTCTTCCACCATTACATTGAGTCTCCACCTTCTATCTTTATGCACCTACTTTGAGAGCATAGTGGCCATTCTTAGTTCTATGTGCATTGTCCCAAGACTAGTTGATTGATGCATAACTTGATATTGCTTGTTTTAAACTATTCGTATCTAGTCACTCTTATGAACTTTGAAGGTGTCATATGCATTTATATTTGCTACTCTATTGAGGGATAAGCTGAATACTATTATGCTATGTTTTCTTTATCTGAAACAAACAAACGTCTTGCAAAGCATTGTTATTCATGAATCTTTTGTTTGTGCCTTTTCATGTTGCATCATAGTTTCTTTGTCTTATTGCTAGAACTTTGTCTTTCATGCTATGATTGAAGTACTATGATCCCAGCTTTGAATGTTTTGCAAATACTTTGATCAAGTCTTTGATGGTGCGGGTCACCTTAAAAATTATTCTTTATTTTTATCACTTACCTACTCGAGGACGAGCAGGAGTTAAGCCTAGGGATGTTGATACATTGCAAATGTATCTATAATTTTTGATGTTCCATGCTTGGTTTTATCGACTTTCTTGTGTTTTGTTCCAACTTTGGAGTACTTTTCATATGATTTCTTGGACTAACCTATTAACAAGAGCCACAGTGCCAGTTGCCTGTTTTCTGCTCTTTTTGGTTCCAGGAAAGTCAGAAAATCAATATTCTCGGAATTGGACAGGAAAAAAGCCAAAGTTCCTATTTTACCGGAAGACTCACGGAGCCAAAATACGAGACATAGGAGGGCCTGGCCACACCCCCCCCCCCCCAGGCGCGGGCTAGCCCTACCCGCGCCACTAGGTGGTGTGGGCCCCCTGGCACTCCACCGACCTTGCCTCCTTCGCCTATCAGAGCCTCCCGATACCAAAACCCTAAAAAGTCAACCAGAAATCAACGAAAAGTTCTGCAGCACCGCCGCCGCCGAAGGGGAGATTTGGGGGACAGAAAGTCTCTGTTCCGGCACCCTCCCGGGACGGGGAAGTTCCCCCGGAGCCATCTCCATCAATCTCCACCGCCACCTCCATCACCGTTGCTGATTCCCATGATGAGGGAGTAATTCTCTCTTGAGGCTAAGGGTTCTACTGGTAGCTATGTGTTCATCTCTCTCTCTCTATGCATGATCATATTGTGATCATGAGCTTGTAATCTATAAATCTACCTTGCTACTCAAGTGCTTTAATGAATCTCTGCTCTCCCCATGTGTGTGAAAGTGACAGCGTGCTCACCATGGTGGCACTTAGGCTAGAGATTACAAATACTTGTTATGAGTTATATTTGGAGTTGGATGTGTTTATGAAATTGTGGAGTTTGTTGGACTCATGTAGTACTCAAGGTGACAATGTGGGTTTTCTAGATGGGAAAGGCTTACTTTGAGGTGTGCTGTTATAGCCCTACCGTCGATTAGAGTGTTCAACCGGAGAGTAGTTAAAAGTAGTATCATAAAGAGAAGATATTTATATGAGAGTGTTCGCTAGTGAAAGTATGATCCCTAGGCCTTGTTTATAAGCATTGATACACCGTTTGCAATTAGATCTGTTACATGTTTGCTTGCTTCCATCTTTATTTCAGTTTGCCTTCAGTCTTTTCCATGCCTTCAAGCTATTTTCTATCACCATTACCACTTGTATTTCACTATCTCTTCGCCGAACTAGTGCACCTATACACCTCACAAGTGTATTGGGTGTGTTGGGGACACAAGAGACTTCTTGTATCTTGATTGCAGGGTTGCTTGAGAGGGGATACCTTTGACCACTTCCTCCCTGAGTTCGATAAACCTTGGGTGATCCACTTAAGGGAAAACTTGCTGCTGTTCTACAAACCTCTGCACTTGGAGGCCCAACAACTGTCTACAAGAATAGAAGTGCGTAGACATCAGTTTTCAACTTGTAGTATCACTTTATGCTTTGATCAATGATGTTTTGTCGCTCTGCATGATTATGGCCATTATTGCTCTCTTAGTTTGTCGCTCCTAGTCTTTTGCTAGCCACCGCAACCAAGTATGAGTTCCAGTCATGCATCCAACTCCCTAAAGCAAGTTATTCCAAAGAGTCCACCATACCTACCTACTAGCATATGCTATTCCAAGTATATTCATGTTTTTATCTACCTTCCGAATTAAACTTGTTATGAGAAAACTAGTGATTAAAGCTCTCACGAACTTGATGGCACACTTTACTTTTCTTGCCCTTAATAAACTTTAACCATTGTGTCGTCTATGTTGTATATGCTTGCACTTATTTGTTGGGGATTCGCAGAACCATGTTGTCATGGGGAACGATTTCAACATTGCACTTGTACTTTGTACCTAGTTGATATCATGCTCTTTTGTCTATGGATGTCGTCGGTGTGAAATGAAAGGGGAGCTTGTAAGTCCATGGAGTTATGTATGTGTGTTAGAGAAACGCCTGGGCCACTGGTCTAATCCATGCTCACATGGTGGAAACCTGCAGCGTAACCATAATGAGCTGTCTATGAAGCATTCTTCTTATAAAAAAAGAGTTAGATATCGAGAAAAAAGAGAAAAAAGAAAAAGAGATATGAGAAAAGAGGAAAGAGAGAAAAAAGCACCATATTCCCATGGTAAATAAGAAGATTGTTGAGATGCTCGTTGATGCACTTGACGATCGACGTAGAGCTCGTTGGGAACCCCAAGAGGAAGGTATGATGAGCAGAGCAGAAAGTTTTCCCTCAATTATAAAACCAAGGTTTAATCGAACCAGTAGGAGAAAGGAAACACCCCAAAGGTGTTACTAGCTGAGCTTTGGCAGGGCGCACTACTGGTGCTAGTAGCAACGTGGAGACCTGCACAACACAACCACAGAACTTTGTCCCCAACTTGCGATGAGGTTGTCAATCTCACCGTGTTTTGCGGAAAACAAAGGATTAAACGTATCGAATTGAAAGAAGTAAAAGTTTGCAGAAAGTAAACACAAAGCAGTAAACAGTTGTAGATTGTATGTAAAGTAATAGGACCGGGATCCATAGTTCACTATAGGTGGCTCTCCTTAGATAGATAACATGCTGGGTGAACAAATTACATTGGGGAAATTGACAAACACTGAGAAAGCAATACATGCATATACTAATCATGTTGACTCCTTTGATACTTGATTGGGCATTACAACATAATACATAGACTGCCATCCAACTGCATCTATGACTAATAATCCACCTTCCGGTTATCATCCGAACCCCCTCCAGTATTAAGTTGCAAGCAACAGATTATTGCTTTACGAACTGCGTGTAAAGTAAACAATACAATTGTTCTATGAACAAATGATCGTTGTTTTCTCCCTAGTAGCAACAACACATCTAGTACCTTAGAGATTTCTGTCACTCCCCCAAATTACCAGAGGCATGAACCCACTATCGAGCATAAATACTAACTCTTGGAGTTGCTAGCATCTACTTGGCCAAGATAGCTACTAACAACGGAAAGCATGCAAGATCTCAAATAACAAAGACATGATAAAATCAATAATCAATCTGAAATAGTATCTCAATATCCATCGGATCCCCGCAAACACAACATGTATGAATTACAAATAGATGATCTTGATCATGAATGGAGCTCACAAGATCTAAACATGAAAGCACAAAGGAGGAGAAACTAGCCATCTAGCTACTACATGGATCCGTAGTCCAAGGATGAACTACGCACGCATCACACCGGAGGCTTGCATGGTGATGAAGAAGGCCTCTAGGGTGAATTCCCCTCTCCGGCAGGGTGCCGGGAAGAGCTTCAGATCCCCCCGATCTAGGGACAGAGACGACGGCGGCTACAGACTCTTTCATGGATTTTTGATCGGGTACTTAGGGTTTTCGTCCCGAGGGCAACTTATAGGCGGAAGGAGAGGCCGAGGGGGTGCTGGGGTCGGCCAGACCACCCCCTGGCGTGGGCCAAGCCTGGCCGTGCGGCCAGGTGGTGTGGCCGGCCCCCAGCCCTTCTCCGTCTCGTATTCTGGCACTTGATCCCTTCCGGAAAAATAGGCACTTTGGCTTTTGTCCCGTCCAATTCCGAGAATATTCATTTTCTGACTTTCCTGGAACCAAAAACAGCAGAAACCAGGCAGCTAGCACTGTGGCTCTTGTTAAAAGGTTAGTCCAAGAAATCATATGAAAAGTACTCCAAAGTGTGGACAAAACAAAAGAAAGTAGATAAAACCAAGCATGGAACATCAAAAATTATGGATACATTTGCAACGTGTCAACATCCCCAAGCTTAACTCCTGCTCATCCTCGAGTAGGTAAGTGATAAAAAGAAAGAATAATTTTTGAGGTGACACGCACCATCATAAACTTGATCAAAGTATTCGTAAAACATTCATAGCTGGGATCATGGTACTTCAACATAACATGAAAGATAAAGTTCTAACAATAAGACAAAGCTACTATGTTGCAACATGAAAAGGCACAAACAAAAGATTCATGAATAACAATGCTTTGCAAGACGTTTGTTTGTTTTACATAAAGAAAACATAGCATAGTGGCATTGAGCTTGTCCCTCATAGAGTAGCAAACATAAATGCATAGGACACCTTCAAAGTTCATAACAGTGACTAGATACAAATAGTTTAAAACAAGCAATATCAAAGCTATGCATCAATCAACAAGTCTTGGGACAATGCACATAGAACTAAGAATGGCCATGATACATTGCAAATGTATCTACAATTTTTTATGTTCCATGCTTGGTTTTATCCACTTTCTTGTGTTTTGTTCCAACTTTGGAGTACTTTTATTATGATTTCTTGGACTAACCTATTAACAAGAGCCACAGTGCCAGCTGCCTGTTTTCTGCTATTTTTGGTTCCAGGAAAGTTAGAAAATGAATATTCTCGGAATTGGACGGGACAAAAGCCAAAGTGCCTATTTTTCCGGAAGGGATCAAGTGCCAAAATACGAGACGGAGAGGGGCCAGGGGCCAGCCACACAACCTGGCCGCGCGGCCAGGCTTGGCCCGCGCCAGGGGGTGGTCTGGCCGACCCCAGCACCCCCTCGGCCTCTCCTTCCGCCTATAAGTTGCCCTCGGGACGAAAACCCTAAGTACCCGATCATTAATCCACAAAAGAGTCTGTATCTGCCGTCGTCTCTGTCCCTAGATCGGGGGATCTGAAGGTCTTCCCGGCACCCTGCCGGAGAGGGGAATTCACCCTGGAGGCCTTCTTCATCACCATGCAAGCCTCCGGTGTGATGCGTGAGTAGTTCATCCTTGGACTACAGATCCATGTAGTAGCTAGATGGTTGGTTTCTCCTCCTTTGTGCTTTCATGTTTAGATCTTGTGAGCTCCGTTCATGATCAAGATCATCTATTTGTAATTCATACATGTTGTATTTGCGGGGATCCGATGGATATTGAGATGCTATTTCAGATTGATTATTGATTCTATCCTGTCTTTGTTATTTGAGATCTTGCATGCTTTCCATTGTTAGTAGCTATCTTGGCCAAGTAGATGCTAGCAACTCCAAGAGTTAGTATTTATGCTCGATAGTGGGTTCATGCCTCTGGTAATCTGGGGAAGTGACAGAAATCTCTAAGGTACTAGATGTGCTGTTGCTACAAGGGAGAAAACAATGATCCTTTGTTCATAGAACAATTGTATTGTTTACTTTACACGCAGTTCGTAAAGCAATAATCTGTTGCTTGCAACTTAATACTGGAGGGGGTTCGTAAAATAACCTGAACGTGGATTATTAGTCATAGATGCAGTTGTATGGCGGTCTATGTATTATGTTGTAATGCCCAATCAAGTCTCAAAGGAGTCAAGATGATTAGTATATGCATGTATTGCTTTCTCGGTGTTTGTCAATTGCCCCGCTGTAATTTGTTCACCCAGCATGTTATCTATCTAAGGAGAGCCACCTCTAGTGAACTATGGATCCCGGTCCTTTTACTTTACATACAATCTACAACTGTTAATGCTTTGTGTTTACTTTCTGCAAACTTTTACTTCTTTCCATTCGATACGTTTAATCCTTTGTTTTCCGCAAAACACGGTGAGATTGACAACCTCATCGCAAATTGGGGACAAAGTTCTGTGGTTGTGTTGTGCAGGTCTCCACGTTGCTACTAGAACCGGTAGTGCGCCCTGCCAAAGCTCAGCTAGTAACACCTTTGGGGTGTTTCCTTGCTCCTACTAGTTCGATTAAACCTTGGTTTCATAATTGAGGGAAACTTTCTGCTGTGCTCATCATACCTTCGTCTTGGGGTTCCCAACGAGCTCTATATCGATCGTCGAGTGCATCAAGATCTTTTCTGGCGCCGTTGCCGGGGAGTAAAGGACATCTTCACAAGGGGAGTCCCTCATAACCAATCTCTTTACTTTGTTGTTTTTGTTTTTCTTAGTTTCTTTTTGCTTTGTTTGCTTGTTTTGTTCTTCAAAAACACAAAAAAAATAGTTTTACTTGTTTTGCTTTCTTATTTGAAAACCCAAAAAAATGACTACTCTTGAAAACACTAAGTTGTGTGACTTCACTAGCACCAACAACAATGATTTTATGAGCACACCTATTGCTCCACCTGTGGCTGAAAATACTTTCTTTGAGATAAAACCTGCTTTGCTCAATCTTGTTATGAGAGAGCAATTTTCTGGTATTGGTAATGAAGATGCTGCTTCCCATCTAAATAACTTTGTTGAACTTTGTTAGATGCAAAAGCATAAGGATATAGATGGTGATATTATTAAACTGAAATTGTTTCCTTTCTCTTTGAGAGGAAAAGCTAAAGAATGGTTGAATTCCTTAACTAGGAATAGTATTGATTCTTGGACTAAGTGCAAAGATGCTTTTATTGGAAAATACTATCCTCCTGCTAAGATTATATCCATGAGAAGTGAAATAATGAAGTTTAAACAACTTGATAATGAGCATGTTGCTCAAGCTTGGGAAAGAATGAAATATTTGGTTAAGAATTGTCCCACTCATGGACTGACTCCTTGGATGATCATCCAAACTTTTTATGCAGGATTGAAATATTCTTCAAGGAACCTATTGGATTCTGCTGCTAGAGGTACCTTTATGACCATCATTTTGGGTGCTGCACCAAAACTTTTGGATAATATGATGGTTAATTATTCTGAATGGCATACTGAGAGAGCTCCACAAGGTAAGAAGGTAAATTCTGTTGAAGAAACCTCCTCCTTGAGTGATAAGATTGATATTATTATGTCTATGCTTGTTATGGGAAAGCCCATATTGATCCAAATAATGTTCCTTTAGCCTCTTTGGTTGTTCAAGAAGAGCAAGTTGATGTGAACTTCATAAGAAATAACAATTTTGGCAACAATGCTTATGGTAATAATGCTTATAGGAACAATTTTGGTAACAACAATTATAAGCCATATCCTCCCAACAATGGTAATGCTTATGGAAATTCTTACAACAATAATAAGAGTGCTCCCTCTGAACTTGAAGTTATGCTTAAAGAGTTTATTAGTAAACAAACTGCTTTCAATAAAACTATTGAGGAAAAACTCTCTAATGCTGAAAGAAATATAGCATGTTTGGCGGAAGCTCAATCTTCTTTGAATAAAATTGCTGCTAAACCTAAAACTAATGAGAATACCTTTGCAGCTACTAATGCTATACAAGAAAGAATTGATGAAAATGTTAAACTATTAGCTGAATTACATGCTAAGTGGGAAAGAGAAGATGAAATTGCTAGAAACATTAGTGTTTCTACTATCACCACCACTAGTGTTGAGGCTAGCAATAGTTCTACTACTTTAGATGATAAAGTTGATTTTGATCTTGATGGTTGCAACATCTCTAAAGTTATTAAGTTCCTACAAAAGCTTGCTAAAAGTCCTAATGCTAGTGCTATGAACATAGCTTTTACAAAACACATTACTGATGCTCTCATAAAGATTAAAGAAGAAAAGATGAAACATAAAGCTTCTATTCCTATAAAACAAGAAGATGGTTGGGAACCCATCATTAATATGAAATTGAATGACTTTGAATTCAAAGCTTTGTGTGATCTTGATAGTAGTGTTTCTATTATGCCTAGAAGGATTTATGATATGCTTGATTTGCCTCCTCTTGAAGATTATTATTTGAATGTCCCACTTGATGCTAATGCTAAAAAGAAACTCATGAGGAGTCTTAATGATGTTCTTATTATGGTTAATGATTCCTATGTCCCCGTTGATTTCTATGTTTTGGATGTTGAATACAATGCTTCTTGTCCTATTACTTTGGGAAGACCTTTTCTTAGAACTGTTGGTGCGATCATTGATATGAAAGAAGGCACCATTAAATATCAACTCCCACTCAAGAAAGGTATAGAACACTTCCCTAAAAAGAGAGAAAAAATTTCTTTTGCTTCTCCTATGAAAACAAAATTTGGTCTTAATGCTTCTTCATTTGAAAACACTTGATTCTTTCTTTGGTTCTTATGCCTAACTTAAAGGCGTTAAAGAAAAGTACTTGTTGGGAGATAACCCAAGAGTTTTAGATGATTCTTGAAGTTATTACCTCTGTAATAACCTCTCCTTATCCTTTTTATTTGCTTTTTGTGCAAATAGTAACCTCTAATGAGAGTGAAGTAATGATTGGGAAAGTTGTTGTCCTGAAACATATTTCTATGCCTCACCATAAAAATTCCTGAGAGAGCTCTGTACGTCGATTGAGTTGTAATATTTTGTGCTTCTGCCCCAGGTTGTTATATAACTTTCGTTAGTTCAACACTTTTTGATTTGAGCAATAGAAGGTCTTCCAAAAAATTCGTCTTTACCTGCTGGTCTGTTTTGACAGATTTCTGCCATTTTCTGTATTTGCTTCTTGTTAGTTCCTTCTTGAGTTCCTTTGGGGAATTGAGCTTTTTGAGGGAAGTGCTATAGTATCTAGTGTTCTAATGGAAGTTTATTTGGTGTTAGAACTGAACCTTCAGACTTATTTATCTTAAGTGCACTAATGTTGCTAATGAGATTGTGTGAAGTTTTGTATGAAAGAAAAATTTCAGGTGTATGGAAGGAATGAGTAATGAGATGAAGGATGGACTAAAGCTCAAGCTTGGGGATGCCACGCGTGTCACCCCAAGAAACATCCAAGAAGTACAAGCGTCAAAGCTTGGGGATGCCCAAGGCATCCCCCTTCTTCATCAATAAAAATCCAAGTTTCTTCCAAACGCTTTATTTTTATTGTTTCATGCCAATTGTGTTTTTTTGGAGCGTCTTCTTTTTCGTTTTGGTTTTAGTTTGCTTGGTTTGCTTAGTTTTCTGAATAAATTGGCTGGACCCCCTATTTCACACTTTGGTTTGCAAATAGTTTGGTTTGGTTTGGAAAAGAGTAGGAAAGTTCATACTTATGTGGTAAAAAGAGGTCGTTTTTGACTATGGCCATGCTTTGTCATGCCATGCTTGATATTGTTTTGGCTTTATGCTTAGCATTCTTTGCTGTAGCATTACTTGTTATAAACAATTGATATTGCTTAATGTGCCTTGTATGAATCATGCGTTGTTTTAGCATATTAAAGCATAGTATAGTGGTATTATCCTTTGATGCTTTATTTGGGTTGACTTGGCGCATGCTCACACCATGTTATGACTATACAAAGTCACCATAGCCTTTATGATCCTTTAGTTTTCAACTTGTAGTATCACTTTATGCTTTGATCAATGATGTTTTGTCACTCTACATGATTATGGCCATTATTGCTCTCTTAGTTTGTCGCTCCCAGTCTTTTGCTAGCCTCCACAACAAAGTATGAGTTCCACTCATGCATCCAAATCCCTAAACCAACTTTTTACAAAGAGTCCACCATACCTACCTACTAGCTTATGCTATTCCAAGTATATTCATGCTTTTGTTTACCTTCCACTTGTTATGAGAAAACTAGTGATTAAAGTTCTCACGAACTTGATGGCACACTTTACTTTATTGCCTCTAATAATCTTGAACCATTGGGTCCTTCTTTGTTGCGTATATGATTGCTCTTTATAAGTTGAAATTATCAGAACCATGTTTCATGGGGAACGCTTTCAACATTGCACGTGTACTTTGTACCCCGTTGATATTATGTTCTTTTGCTTACGGATACCGGCGGTGTGAAATAAAAATGGAACTTGTAAGATCATGGAGTTTGTATGTGTGTTTGAGAAACGCCTGGGCCGCTAGCCTAAGCCATGCCTAATCATGGTGGAAACTTGCAGCATCACCATAATGAGCACTCTATGAAGCATCCTCAATAAAAACCTATGCAAATAGCAAATAAAAAGATCGTTGAGATGTTCATTGTCTGCTTGCCTTGTCATTTTGATTATGGGAAAGCTCCCGTATCATGTGTAAGGGGTACCCCGTTGGCGGTTCTTAATGATACACATATGCTTACAATGACAAGAGCTTACTCGTGACTGAAGTTGAGTAGCATGAGGATCGGTCTTCGTAAGTAAGGGATATGATATTTCGGTTTATAACTTGTCAAGCATATCCTCTTAGTTGTGTCACTTTAACTTTAATCACCTTCAAGATGCTTATGATAGGGGCAATGAGAGCTGAAAACTACAAGTACCATAATTTTTGGAAGCTCTTTATGAGACTTGAATCCCTACTTCCTTTTACAAAAGGCCTTTCTTCCACCATTATATTGAGTCTCCACCTTCTATCTTTATGCACTACTTTGAGAGCATAGTGGCCATTCTTAGTTCTATGTGCATTGTCCCAAGACTAGTTGATTTATGCATAACTTGTTATTGCTTGTTTTAAACTATTGTATCTAGTCACTCTTATGAACTTTGAAGGTGTCCTTTGCATTTATATTTGCTACTCTATTGAGGGACAAGCTAAATACTTTTATGCTATGTTTTCTTTATGTGAAAAAAACAAACGTCTTGCAAAGCATGTTATTCATGAATCTTTTGTTTGTACCTTTTCATGTTGCATCATAGTCTCTTTGCTTATTGCTAGAACTTTGTCTTTCATGTTATGATTGAAGTACTATGATCCCAGCTTTGAATGTTTTGCAAATACTTTGATCAAGTCTTTGATGGTGCATGTCACCTCAAAAATTCTTTCTTTTTATCACTTACCTACTCGAGGACGAGCAGGAGTTAAGCCTAGGGATGTTGATACATTGCAAATGTATCTATAATTTTTGATGTTCCATGCTTGGTTTTATCCACTTTCTTGTATTTTGTTCCAACTTTGGAGTACTTTTATTATGATTTCTTAGACTAACCTATTAACAAGAGCCACAGTGCCAGCTGCCTGTTTTCTGCTGTTTTTGGTTCCAGGAAAGTCAGAAAATGAATATTGTCTTAATTGGATGGGACAAAAGCCAAAGTGCCTATTTTTCTGAAAGGGATCAACTGCCATAATACGAGACGGAGAGGGGCCAGGGGCCGGACACACCACCTGGCCGCGCGGCCAGGCTTGGCCCACGCCAGGGGGTGGTCTGGCCGATCCTAGCACCCCCTCGGCCTCTCCTTCCGCCTATAAGTTGCCCTCGGGACGAAAACCCTAAGTACCCGATCAAAAATCCACGAAAGAGTCTGTAGCCGCCGTTGTCTCTATCCCTAGATCGGGGGGGATCTGAAGCTCTTCCCGGCACCCTGCCGGAGAGGGGAATTCACCCTGGAGGCCTTCTTCATCACCATGCAAGCCTCCGGTGTGATGCGTGAGTAGTTCATCCTTGGACTACGGATCCATGTAGTAGCTAGATGGCTGGTTTCTCCTCCTTTGTGCTTTCATGTTTAGATCTTGTGAGCTCCATTCATGATCAAGATCATCTATTTGTAATACATACATGTTGTGTTTGCGGGGATCCGATGGATATTGAGATGCTATTTCAGATTGATTATTGATTCTATCATGTCTTTGTTATTTGAGATCTTGCATGATTTCCGTTGTTAGTAGCTATCTTGGCCAAGTAGATGCTACCAACTCCAAGAGTTAGTATTTATGCTCGATAGTGGGTTCATGCCTCTGGTTATCTACGGAAGTGACAGAAATCTCTAAGGTACTAGATGTTCTGTTGCTACTAGGGAGAAAACAACGATCCTTTGTTCATAGAACAATTGTATTGTTTACTTTACACGCAGTTCGTAAAGCAATAATCTGTTGCTTGCAACTTAATACTGGAGGGGGTTCGGATGATAACCTGCAGGTGGATTATTAGTCATAGATGCAGTTGGATGGCGGTCTATGTATTATGTTGTAATGCCCAATCAAGTCTCAAAGGAGTCAAGATGATTAGTATATGCATGTATTGCTTTCTTGGTGTTTGTCAATTGCCCCGCTGTAATTTGTTCACCAAGCATGTTATCTATCTAAGGAGAGCCACCTCTAATGAACTATGGATCCCGGTCCTTTTACTTTACATACAATCTACAACTATTTACTGCTTTGTGTTTACTTTCTACAAACTTTTACTTCTTTCCATTCGATACGTTTAATCCTTTGTTTTCCGCAAAACACGGTGAGATTGACAACCTCGTCGCAAGTTGGGGACAAAGTTATGTGGTTGTGTTGTGCAGGTCTCCACGTTGCTACTAGCACCGGTAGTGCGCCCTGCCAAAGCTCAGCTAGTAACACCTTTGGGGTGTTTCCTTGCTCCTACTGGTTCGATTAAACCTTGGTTTCATAATTGAGGGAAACTTTCTGCTGTGCTCATCATACCTTCCTCTTGGGGTTCCCAACAAGCTCTACGTCGATCGTCGAGTGCATCAGGCCACTATGCTCTCAAAGTAGGTGCATAAAGATAGAAGGTGGAGACTCAACATAAAAGTGAAAGAAAGGCCTTCAAAGAAGGAAGTAGAGACTCAAGTTTCATAAAGAGCTTCCAAAAATTATGGTACTTATTATCTTTCAGCTCTCATTGCCCCTATCATAAGCATCTTGAACTGGTTAAGGTTAAAGTGAACAAACTATGAAGTATATGCTTGACAAAGCATAAGTTGGAAATCCCATGTCCCTTGAATACGAGGGCCGCTCCTCATGCTACTCAAGTTTAGTTACCGGTAAGTTCTTGTCATTGTAAGTACATGTGTATCATAGAGAACCGCCAACGGGGTACCCCTTGCCCGATGATACGGAAGAATCCCCATATCAAAATGACAAGGCAAGCAGACAACGAGCATCTCAGCAGTCTTCTTATTTACCATGGGAAAATGGTGCTTTTTTCTCATATCTCTTTTTTTTTCTTTTTCTCTTTTTCTCAATGTCTGACTCTTTTTTTATAAGAAGAATGCTTCATAGACAGCTCATTATGGTTACGCTGCAGGTTTCCACCATGACGACATGGATTAGACCAGCGGCCCAGATGTTTCTCTAACACACATACATAACTCCATGGACTTACAAGCTCCCCTTTCATTTCACACCGACGACATCCATAGACAAAAGAGCATGATATCAACTAGGTACAAAGTACAAGTGCAATGTGGAAAGTGTTCCCCATGACAGCATGGTTCTGCTAATCCCCAACATATAAGTGCAAGCATATACAACATAGATGACACAATGGTTCAAGTTTATTAAGGGAAAGAAAAGTAAAAGTGTGCCATCAAGTTCGTGAGAGCTTTAATCACTAGTTTTCTCATAACAAGTTTAATTCGGAAGGTAGATAAAAACATGAATATACTTGGAATAGAATATGCTAATAGGTTGGTATGGTGGACTCTTTGGAATAACTTGGTTTTAGGAATTGGATGCATGAGTGGAACTCATACTTGGTTATGGAGGCTAGCAAAAGACTAGGAGCGACCAGCTAAGAGAGCAATAATGGCCATAACCATGCAGAGCGACAAAACATCATTAATCAAAGCATAAAGTGATACTACAAATTGAAAACTAAAGGATCAGAAAGGCTATGGGGACTTGGGATAGTCATAACATGGTGTGAGCATGTGCCAAGTCAACCCAAATAAAGCATCAAAGGAGAATACCACAATACTATGCTTTAATATGCTAAAACAATGCATGATTCTTCAAAGGCACGTTAAGAAATCTCAATTGTTTATAACAAGTCATGCTACAGCAAAGAATACTAAGCATAAATCCAAATCAATATCAAGCATGGCATGACAAAGCATAGGCCACAGTCAAAAACAAGCTCTCTTTACCACTTAAGCATGAACTTTCCTACTCTTTTCCAATCCAAACCAAACTATTTGAAAACCAATCCATGGAAGAGGGGGTCCAACCAATTTATTCAGCAAACTAAGAAAACAAAGCAAACGAAAAACCAAAACGAAAACGAAAAAGAAGACGCTCCAAGAACAACACAACTGTGCATGAAACAATAAAAATGAAGTGTTTGGAAGAAACCTGAGATTTTTATTGATGAAGAAGGGGATGCCTTGGGCATCCCCAAGCTTTGACGCTTGTACTTCTTGGATATTTCTTGGGGTGACATGCGTGGCATCCCCAAGCTTGTGCTTTAGTCCATCCTTCATCTCGTTACTCATTCCTTCCATACACCTGAATTTTCCCTTCATACAAAACTTCACACAATGTTTATTAGCAACATTAGTGCACTCAAGATAATAAGTCTTTGGGTTCAGTTCCAACTCCAATAAAACTTTCATTAAAACACAAGATACTGTATCACTTCCCTCAAAAAGCTCAATTCCCCAAAAGAACTCAAAAAGGAACCAACAAGAAGCAAATGTAAACAAAGGCAGAAATCTGTCAAAACAGACCAGCAGGTAAATACAAATTTTTTCGAAGACCTGTTGTTGCTCAAATCGAAAAGTGTTGAACTAACGAAAGTTATATAACAACCTGGGGCAGAAGCACAAAAATTCATGCCTCAAAAGGACGTACATAGATTTGACACGAATTTTTACGATGAAGCACAGAAATCTGTTTCGAGACAGCAAGTTTCCCAACCATTACTTCTCTCTCATTAGAGGTTACTCTGGCACAAAAAGCAAATAAAAAGGATAAGGAGCGGTTATTACTGAAGTAATAACTTCCAAGACTCATCTAAAATTTTGGGTTATCTCCCAATAAGTACTTTTTTTAATGCCTTTAAGTTAGGCATGCTAGTTTGGGAGGATGCTCACATAAGAAATATGAATTGAAGTAAAAGAGAGCATCAAGAAGCAAATTCAAAACACATTTAAGTCTAACCCACTTCCTATGCATATGAATCCTGTATGCAAATAAATTCGCAAAGAACAAAGTGACATGCATAGGAAGATAAACAAGAGTAACTTCAAAACTTTCAGCACATAGAGACGTGTTTCAATACCATGAAAACTTCTACAACCATATTTTACTCTCTCATAATAATTTTCAGTAGCCTCATGAATAAACACAACAATATAACTATCACATAAAGCATGTTTTTCATGTTCTACAAAAACATAATTTTTATCAAGCTAAAAAATAGTGGGATTAAAACCTTCAAACCCACTTTTAACAATTCTATAACAATATGACTGATCATTCAATATAGGACCATCGTCTAGAGCTTTATCATAAACAATTTCTAAGCAAGACTCTTTAGTACCATGCATCTCGAAGTTAGGCGCAAATAAAGGATTATCACAGATAACATGAGCATAACATTCATCCTCCTTTGGTAAGCATGGGGGAAAATCAAATAATGTAAGGGATAAAGAGTTACTCTCATTAGAAGGTAGGCATGGGTAGCTAATCCATTCTTCCTCCTTTTGTTCATCACTCTCCTCCTCTTTTTCATCTAATGAGCTTTCAGGTTCATCAATTTCTTCTTCCATAAGATCCTGGAGGCATTAGTCTCTTCCATTTGTGGAAAGCATCTATTAATATATTCAAGAATATAGCCATTTTCTTGCTTGTAATTATCAACGAAAAATTTCAGTATATCATAAACCTCATATTTATAAGGTGAATCATCAATATTTTCAAGCAAACTAGCAAGTTCAAATGCACCCTTCCGAGCAATAAATTCCTCAATTTGTTCCACATCATAAAAGTCATAATTTTCTTTAACATAAGAAGATATGGTAACATCATCATTATACTCAATTGAAAAGGGAGGTGTTTGTACCTCCTACAGCAACAAGATTTATCAAAGCAATAAGTAACATTATAAGTAGACCACACGTTTATAGCAATGGTATACAATTTATCAGTTTGTTCCCATAAGTGTTTCCCTTTTGTGACAAGCGGTGTTCCTTATAATAATATTATTGTTCTTCCGTGAACCCACCTTGCCAATAAGATTCAGTTTCAAAGAAACCAACCATTGATAGAGAGCATGATAAAGCAAGACAATAACAGAAAATAACAACGAAAATAACAACTAGAATATGAACTATTTTTTTTGTATTTTTGATAAAGAAACAAGCAAACAAGGCCGAAATAAACTAAGCAAAACAAAAATAACAAAGTAAAGAGATTGTTATGATTATGCTTGAACAATAGTGATTCCAAGTGAACTTGATAAATAAAGCTATGCACCCCGGCAACGGCGCCAAAAAATAGTCTTGATGACCCACAAGTATAGGGGGTGTATCGCAGTATTTTCGAGGGAAGTGAAACCCAATTTATTGATTCAACACAAGGGGAGCCAAATAATATTTATAAGCCTTAACAAGAGAGTTGTCAATTCAGCTGCACCTGGAAACAATCTTGCTCACAGCAGTTTATTAGTAGCAACAGTTTTGTAGTAGGAATAGTAAAGTAATAGCAATAGTAAAAGTAAAGACGATAGAAACAATTGTAGTAAACAGTAGGATTGGAGCGCGGTAGGCATAGGGATGGATGTATGGGCGTTGCATGGACAAGACAATTCATATAGCAATCAGAACATAGGGCATTTGCAGATAAATAAGATAAAGCATCGAAGTACTAAATAATCATTGGCATGTGTTCCATATATAGTTATACGTGCTCGCAATGAGAACTTGCACAACATCTTTTGTCCTGCTAGCCCGTTTACAGCTGGGCCTCAAGGGAACTACTGGCAATTAAGGTGCTCCTTTTAATAGATCAGCGGAGCAAAGCATTAACACTCCGTGAACACATGTGATCCTCATATCAAAGCCATTCCCTCCGGTTATCCCGATTTCTATCACTTTGGGGCCTTTGGTTCCGGACAACAACATGTGTATACAACTTGCAGGTAAGACCATATACAATACTATCATAGTGAATCAATAACATGTTCAGATCTGAAATCATGGCACTCGGGCCCTAGTGACAAGCATTAAACATAACAAGTCGCAACAAAGTCAAAAAGCATTAATAGTAGATACTAGGCACCATGCCCTAACAATCTGATGCCATTACATGAACGATCTCATCCAATCCCGACAATCCCCATAGCCTACAGTGGGGGATTACTCACTCATAGATGGGGGAAACATGGATGGTCGATGGAGAAGCGATGGTGATGATGATGGCGATGATCTCCTCCAATTCCCCGTCCCGGCAGGATGCTAGAACGGAGTTTCTGGTTCCGAATCACGAAATCTGGTGGTGGCGGCGGAGCAGAACTCTTTCTGAAAAAACGTCGACCCCCTAGGTTTTTAGGTCAGGAGGCAACTTATAGGCGAAGAGGGAGGCCGAGGGGGTGCCTGGGGCGGCCAGACCACCCCCTGGCGCGGCCAGGTTGTGTGGCCAGGCCCCAGCCCCTCTCCGTCTTGTATTCTGGCTCCTAGTGTCCCTCGGCGAAAAACTGACTTTGGCTTTTATCCCGTCCAATTCCGAGAATATTCATTTTCTGACTTTCCTGGAATCAAAAACAGCAGAAAACAGGCAGCTGGCACTATGGCTCTTGTTAATAGGTTAGTCCAGGAAATCATATGAAAAGTACTCCAAAGTGTGGACAAAACAAAAGAAAGTAGATAAACCAAGCATGGAACATCAAAAATTATGGATACGTTTACAACGTATCAGCAGTGCTAAGTGTCCCCCTTGGGATGGAAACTATCCATCCCCGGGTCCCCAGTCGTCCGATCGAATCAGATCAACGGTCCAGATCTCTCCCTTCTGCCTTTCATCCCTCTTTTGCTACAGTTATCCCGCTGCTACTATAAATAGTCCCGCTTTTGCTACACGTAGCAGAAAACAGGTCAGTCCGGAAAAAGAACAGACATACTAGACCTTGCTGGAGACATCGTCGGAGACTCCCCGCCGGAGATCTCGTAGCAAAACAGTAGAGATTAGTTGTAGCAAAAAAATTGTGCGAAAGGAGGAAACAAATATGAATACATAGATGGTGGAAACATGGATGGTCGATGGAGGAGCGATGGTGATGATGATGGCGATGATCTCCAATTCCCCGTCCCGGTAGGGTGCCAGAACGGAGTTTCTGGTTCCGAATCACGAAATCTGGTGGTGGCGGCGGAGCGGAACTCTTTCTGAAAAAACATCGACCCCCTAGGTTTTTAGGTCAGGAGGCAACTTATTGGCAAAGAGGGAGGCCGAGGGGGTGCCTGGGGTGGCTAGACCACCCCCTGGCGCGGCCAAGCCTAGCTTGCGCGGCCAGGTGGTGTGGCCAGGCCCCAGCCCCTCTCCGTCTCGTATTCTGGCTCCTGGTGTCCCTCGGCGAAAAACTGACTTTGGCTTTTATCCCGTCCAATTCCGAGAATATTCATTTTCTCACTTTCCTGGAATCAAAAACAGCAAAAAATAGGCAGCTGGCACTATGGCTCTTGTTAATAGGTTAGTCCAAGAAATCATATGAAAAGTACTCCAAACTGTGGACAAAACAAAAGAAAGTAGATAAACCAAGCATGGAACATCAAAAATTATGGATACGTTTACAACGTATCAGCAGTGCTACGTGTCCCCCTTGGGATGGAAACTATCCATCCCCGGGTCCCCAGTCGTCCGATCGAATCAGATCAACGGTCCAGATCTCTCCCTTCTGCCTTTCATCCCTCTTTTGCTACATTTATCCTGCTGCTACTATAAATAGTCCCACTTTTGCTACACGTAGCAGAAAACAGGTCAGTCCGGAAAAAGAACAGACATACTAGACCTTGCCGAAGACATGTCAGCGACCCTGTAGCAAAAAAATGTCCCAATGTAGCAAAACCTACTTCACCAAATGCATCGCCGGAGACTCTCACCGAAAAAAGGTCACCAAAGACCTCGTAGCAAGAAGTTTACGCTATTGTAGCAAAACCACAAAACGGTTGTAGAAAAATATTTTTTCTAATGTAGCAAATGTGACATTGCTAGAGACATCGTCGGAGACTCCCCGTCGGAGATCTCGTAGCAAAACAGTAGAGATTAGTTGTAGCAAAAAAATTGTTCGAAAGGAGGAAAAAAATATGAATACATAGATGGTGGAAACATGGATGGTCGATGGAGAAGCGATGGTGATGATGATGGCGATGATCTCCTCCAATTCTCCATCCCAGCAGGGTGCCAGAACGGAGTTTCTGGTTCCGAATCACGAAATATGGTGGTGGCGGCGGAGCAGAACTCTTTCTGAAAAAACGTCGACCCCCCTAGGTTTTTAGGTCAGGAGGCAACTTATAGGCGAAGAGTGAGGCCGAGGGGGTGCCTGGGGCGGCCAGACCACCCCCTGGCGTGGCCAAGCCTAGCTTGTGCGGCCAGGTGGTGTGGCCAGGCCCCAGCCCCTCTCCGTCTCGTATTCTGGCTCCTGGTGTCCCTCGGCGAAAAACTGACTTTGGCTTTTATCGCGTCCAATTCCGAGAATATTCATTTTCTGACTTTCCTGGAATCAAAAGCAGCAGAAAACAGGCAGCTGGCACTATGGCTCTTGTTAATAGGTTAGTCCAAGAAATCATATGAAAAGTACTCCAAAGTGTGGACAAAACAAAAGAAAGTAGATAAAACCAAGCATGGAATATCAAAAATTATGGATACGTTTACAACGTATCAGCAGTGCTACGTGTCCCCCTTGGGATGGAAACTATCCATCCCCGGGTCCCCAGTCGTCCGATTGAATCAGATCAACGGTCCAGATCTCTCCCTTCTGCCTTTCATCCCTCTTTTGCTACATTTATCCTGCTGCTACTATAAATAGTCCCGCTTTTGCTACACGTGTGCAGAGGTAGAAGATAGGAAGAGATTGAGGAGGAGGCGCGTGGGTGGTGGGGCTACAGGAGGGGAGCATGTTGGACGTTCACTTGACGCGCTAAGTTCGTGACTACGGGGGATGAGAACGATCTACCCCGGAATATGTATCATTTTCCATTACATATTATATTTAGCTTAGAGGGGCACGTAACCGTGATCATTGCGCCATTTTGCGTTTGATTAGACTGATAAGGCCAGTCGTCTAGGCCCAAATGACACAAAGCGCAACCGTCAAGCTCGGTTTGGCCCACGTTGACAATGAGCTAGATCTGCAAATTTCTAGTTTTGCGTATTAATTTTTGAAATAAATAAAATAAATGTAATATTTAAAAAAATAGCATCATGTGTTAGAGCATCTCCGCTCGCGTTCTCAGGAAGGTGTTCCCATCGCCTATTTTTCGTCCGGACGGCGAATTTTCGCCTAGTCGCTTTCCCAGGATGCTGGTTTCGTCCGGATTTGGCCGAACCCAAGGCGCCGAGAACGGCCTAGGAACACCGGATGGAGAGAAAACAAGGGTGGGTCAGCCCTATCGGCGAGTGGAGTCTGAGTTCCTTCTCTTTTCTTCTTCCCCTCCAGCCTTCCCTCCACATCTCCCGCCAGTTCGCCGAGATCCCGCCCGCCATGCCGCCCAAGGCTTTCGCCAAACCCCGATCCGCCGCCGGCGAACCAAAGGAGAAAAAAGTGAGGAAGCTGAGAGCGCCCGTGCCGAGACCTCCCCAACTGGTAGGCCCTATCCACGAAGAGAAAGTTCGCCACGGACAGCCATAGGGACAGGAAGGCAAGGGCCAAGCAGGCGCAGGAGCTCGCCGAAGCTCAGGCGATGAGGGGAGCGGCGGCCGAGGCACAGGTGATGAGGGAAGAGGTGGCCGAGGCGCAGGCGATGAGGGAAGCGGCATCGTCGTCGTCGCATGCGCGGTACGACGGGGTTTGGGGAGCCAGCCAAGCGTCGCTTTGCCCGCTGGATACTCGTCGGTCGGCTTCTCGCCGATCTCGCTGGCGATGTTCCACGAGAACCCGGCGAACCCACGGCAGAGGTACTCCTCCTCCCCCGAGTTCGACCACAGATTTAATCCGAACACCGTCTTCCCCTGCCCCGCACCACGCCCCACTTCGGCGTTCAGCATCGACATCAATGCCCCTACTCCTCCTCTCTCGCGTACGTCGCTTCCTTGGTGGCATGCTGCGGCCCTCTGTCGTTCGCCAGAAGCTCGTCGCACACGAACCACGGTGAGACCGACGCCTAGAACATGTTCGGCGGAATGTCGAATGAAGCCTACATGCAGGGTATGACCGCCAAAGGATCGGCGGCGGCTACGGTCAGCAATGCCAGCTTCTTCACCCAAGAATAGTCACGGGCCGACACCGAACACGGCATCGAGTCTCAGGATTTCGCCGAGAAGACCCAGACTGATGAGGAAGAGGAAGGCGCTGACCTGGCTCCGCCGAAGGGCAGGCAAAGGCAAGAAGAAGGCGGGCACCTCGGCGATGGAGCCCCGAATCAAGTAGACGGCGCTTGAGGACCTTTGCCTCACCGACGCCTGGAAATCGGTGAGCATGGATCCCATCAGTGGCGCCAACCAAAATTCAGACAACTCCTGGAAGCGCGTGAAGCTAGCGTTCGACGAACGCAACCTTTGCGACCCGAAGTACAAGAAAAACCCACATGGAGAGCGGCGAGAAAGCCATGACCAACCACTGGGGGCTCATCCAGCAGGCGTCTAATGACCCACAAGTATAGGGGGTGTATCGCAGTATTTTCGAGGGAAGTGAAACCCAATTTATTGATTCGACACAAGGGGAGCCAAAGAATATTTATAAGCCTTAACAACTGATTTGTCAATTCAGCTGCACCTGGAAACAATCTTGCTCACGGCAGTTTATCAGTAGCAACAGTTTTGTAGTAGGAATACCAAAGTAGCATGCAAATGTATCTATAATTTTTGATGTTCCATGCTTGGTTTTATCCACTTTCTTGTGTTTTGTTCCAACTTTGGAGTACTTTTATTATGATTTCTTGGACTAACCTATTAACAAGAGCCACAGTGCCAGCTGCCTGTTTTCTGCTATTTTTGGTTCTAGGAAAGTCAGAAAATGAATATCCTCGGAATTGGACAGGACAAAAGCCAAATTGCCTATTTTTCTGGAAGGGATCAAGTGCCAGAATACGAGACGGAGAGGGGCCAGGGGCCGGCCACACCACCTGGCCGCGCGGCCAAGCCTGCCCCGCGCCAGGGGCTGGTCTGGCCGACCCCAGCACCCCCTCGGCCTCTCCTCACGCCTATAAGTTGCCCTCAGGATGAAAACCCTAGGTACCCAATCAAAAATCCACGAAAGAGTCCGTAGCCGCCGTCGTCTCTGTCCCTAGATCGGGGGGATCTGAAGCTCTTCCCGGCACCCTGCCGGAGAGGGGAATTCACCCTGGAGGCCTTCTTCATCACCATGCAAGCCTCCGGTGTGATGCGTGAGTAGTTCATCCTTGGACTACGGATCCATGTAGTAGCTAGATGGCTGGTTTCTCCTCCTTTGTGCTTTCATGTTTAGATCTTGTGAGCTCCGTTCATAATCAAGATCATCCATTTGTAATTCGTACATGTTGTGTTTGCGGGGATCCGATGGATATTGAGATGCTATTTCAGATTGATTATTGATTCTATCATGTCTTTGTTATTTGAGATCTTGCATGCTTTCCGTTGTTAGTAGCTATCTTGGCCAAGTAGACGCTAGCAACTCCAAGAGTTAGTATTTATGCTCGATAGTGGGTTTATGCCTCTGGTTATCTACGGAAGTGACAGAAATATCTAAGGTACTAGATGTGTTGTTGCTACTAGGGAGAAAACAACGATCCTTTGTTCATAGAACAATTGTATTGTTTACTTTACACGCAGTTCATAAAGCAACAATCTGTTGCTTGCAACTTAATACTAGAGAGGGTTCGGATGATAACCTGAAGGTGGATTATTAGTCATAGATGCAGTTGGATGGCGGTCTATGTATTATGTTGTAATGCCCAATCAAGTCTCAAAGGAGTCAAGATGATTAGTATATGCATGTATTGCTTTCTCGGTGTTTTTCAATTGCCCCACTGTAATTTGTTCACGCAGCATGTTATCTATCTAAGGAGAGCCACCTCTAGTGAACTATGGATCCCGGTCCTTTTACTTTACATACAATCTACAACAGTTTACTGCTTTGTGTTTACTTTCTGCAAACTTTTACTTCTTTCCATTCGATATGTTTAATCCTTTGTTTTCCGCAAAACACGGTGAGATTGACAACCTCATCGCAAGTTGGGGACAAAGTTCTGTGGTTGTGTTGTGCAGGTCTCCACGTTGCTACTAGCACCGGTAGTGCGCCCTGCCAAAGCTCAGCTAGTAACACCTTTGAGGTGTTTCCTTGCTCCTACTGGTTCGATTAAACCTTGGTTTCATAACTGAGGGAAACTTGTTGCTGTGCTCATCATACCTTCCTCTTGGGGTTCCCAACGAGCTCTACATCAACCATGAGCCATCAACACTTTTCTGGGCGCCGTGCATAAGAGCCATCAGGATCCCATCACTAGCGCCAACCAAAATTCAGACAACTACTAGAAGCGCGTGAAGCTAGCGTTCGACGAACGCAACCTTTGCGACCCGAAGTACAACAAAAACCCACATGGAGTGCGGCGAGAAAGCCATGAACAACCACTGGGGGCTCATCCAGCAGGCGTCTAATGACCCACAAGTATAGGGGGTGTATCGCAGTATTTTCGAGGGAAGTGAAACCCAATTTATTGATTCGACACAAGGGGAGCCAAAGAATATTTATAAGCCTTAACAACTGAGTTGTCAATTCAGCTGCACCTAGAAACAATCTTGCTCACAGCAGTTTATCAGTAGCAACAGTTTTGTAGTAGGAATAGCAAAGTAGCAGCAGCAGTAAAGTAAAGACAGCAGTAACAATAGCAGTAAACCGTAGGATTCGAGTGCGGTAGGCATAGGTATGGATGGACGGGCGTTGCATGGACAAGACAATTCACATAGCAATCAAAACATAGGGAAATTGCAGATAAAATAAGATAAAGCATCCAAGTACTAGATAATCCTAGGCATGTGTTCCATATATAGTCATACGTGCTCGCAATGAGAACTTGCACAACATGTTTTGTCCTGCCAGCTAGTTTGCAGCGGGGCCTCAAGGGAACTACTGGCAATTAAGGTCATCCTTTTAATAGAGCACCGGAGCAAAGCATTAACACTCCGTGAACACATGTGATCCTCACATAAAAGCCATTCCCTCCGGTTATCCCGATTTCTGTCACTTCGGGGCCATTGGTTCCAGACAACATGTGTATACAACTTACAGGTAAGACCATAAACAATACTATCATAATGAAGCAATAACAAGTTCAGATCTGAAATCATGGCACTCGGGCCCTAGTGACAAGCATTAAGCATAACAAATCACAACAAAGTCAAAAAAACACTAATAGTAGATACTAGGCACCATGCCCTAACAATCTGATGCCATTACATGAACGATCTCATCCAATCCCTACCATCCCCATAGCCTATAGCGGGGGATTACTCACTCATAGATGGGGGAAACATGGATGGTCAATGGAGAAGCGATGGTGATGATGATAGCGATGATCTCCTCCAATTCCCCGTTCCGGCAGGGTGCCAGAACGGAGTTCCTGGTGCTGTTTCGTGGAATCTGGTGGTGGCGGCGGAGCGGAACTCCTTCTAGAAAAACGTCGAACCCCCTAGAGTTTTTAGGTCAGAATGCAACTTATAGGCGAAGAGGGAGACCGAGGGGCAGTCTGGGGCGGCCAGACCACCCCCTATTGCGGCCTGGGCTTGCCCGTGCGGCCAGGTGGTGTGGCCTGGGCCCAGCCCCCCTCCGTCTCGTATTCTGGCTCCGAGAGTCTTCTGGTGAAATAGGATTTTTGGCATATTTTTCGGGATTTTTCCTGATAGTTGATTTTCTGCACAAAAAGTAGACACCAGGGCAATTCTACTGAAAACAGCGTCAATCCGCGTTAGTTACATCCAAATCACACAAGTTTAGAGGAGAAACAATAACAAAAGTGTTCGGGAAAGTAGATACGTTTTGGACGTATCAACTCCCCCCAAGCTTAGCTTATTGCTTGTCCTCAAGCAATTCAGTTGAAAACTGAGTGTGATAAAAGAACTTTCACGAACACATTTGCTTCATATGATGTATATATTCTCAGCATGTAATGAACTACTTACACAATTCATAATAAGGAGTATGCGACTAAGTTTACTTAATATGCATTGCAAGCTATGAAGAGATTCCAACTCAAAAATAATAAGTAGCATGAAGCATAAACATAAGCAACATTACAATGCTCATAACAAGGTATGATAGAGTGGTATCTTGCTTGCCTTTGATTATGAATGCCAAGGCACCTCTGAAGTTCAGGTGAAGACTAGAAGTAAAGATATCAAAGATACAAGCATCAAAGTCATAACACAAATAATCAAATTTTGATACAAGCACAAAGAATGACAACTATGCTCTAAACAAGGTGCTCAAAGAATGTGTGGAGACTCAACAAGTAAAAGAAAAGGTTTTGAATAATTTTAAAAGCTTCCAAATGCTGAAAGTATGGTACTCATTAGCTTTGAGCTCTCATTGCCCCTATCATAAGCATCTTTAATATGGTTAAGGTGAAAGTGAGGTCCAATCTGAGTTATATGCTTGACAGACTATAAACTGAAAATCCCATGTCCCTTGAGTATGAGGGACGCTCCTCATGCTACTCAACTTTAGTTACCGGTAAGTTCTTGTCATCGTAAATATGTGCGTATCATAGAGAACCGCCAACAGGGTACCCCTTGCCCGATGATACGGAATAATCCCCATATCAAAATGACAAGGCAAGCAGACAATGAGTATCTCAGCAATCTTCTTATTTACCATGGGAAAATGGTGCTTTTTTCTCTCTTTCCTCTTTTCATAAATCTCTTTTTTTTCTTTTTCTCAATAGCTATCTCTCTTTTTATAAGAAGAATGCTTCATAGATATCATTATGGTTATGCTGCAGGTTTCCACCATGTCAGCATGGATTAGACCAGCGGCCCAGGCATTTCTCTAACACACATACATAACTCCATGGACTTACAAGCTCCCCTTTTATTTCACACCGACGACATCCGCAAAATAAAGAGCATGGTATCAACTGGGTATATATTTACAAGTGTTGAAAGCGTTCCCCGTGACAGCACGGTTCTGCTAATCCCCAGCCTGTAATTTGCAAGCATATAACTTTCATGGATAGTCACAATGGTTCAGGTTTATTAAGTGCAGAAATAAAGTGTGCCATCAAGTTCGTGAGAGCTTTACTAACTAACTTTCTCATAACAAGCAAACATTTTATTCGGAAGAAAACAAGGCATATTAAATATGCACGGAAGTAGCAAATGATGCTAATAGGTAGGTATGGTGGACACTTTGGAAATATTTGGTTTAGGGAGTTGGAAACTTGAGTAAAACATACTTAGTGTAAGTGAAGGCTAGCAATAGTAAGGGAGCGACAAACGAGAGAGCAATGGCTATCATAATCATGCTTGCAACAAAACTGGACTAATCATGTCAGGAAAGTGATTCAAGACCCTCAAGGCAAAATAATTCATCGAGGCTTAACTGATTATTTTAGTCATATGCATGCGTGAGCATGTGCCAAGTCAATTCAAATGAAACATTCTGAGGGGGATACCACGGTGCCATACCAAGTTATGAATAGAGTAATACAAGAAAACATTCATACGACATGCTACAAACTATTAGCAAGCTGGAACTAATCATACAAAAGCAAGAACTACTAAGCATCCAAAGATAACATACACCCTACACGAACAGGCTAAGCATGCCCACAATGATGAGTATATGTACACAAATGAAAACAAGTAGAGTTCGTTACCAGCCTCTTACCACGTCTCAAGTTGTCATTAATCCTCATTATTGCTCTTCACTTGTGTGGCTTGAATAATAATATGAAACCAATATCCACTAAGGACTGCTGAACCCTGCAGCAAACTCACAAAACCAAAGAAGAACGACAAATATTTTTGTTGTTTTCGATTTTTAAAACAAGAACCAAAAAGGAAAAACAAGCAAAGCAAAATCTTTTTGGGTTTTCGAATAGTTCAAACAAAGCAAAGAGGGAAAAACAAACCAAGGCGAAAAGAAGAAGCAAACCAAAGAGAAACAACAGAAATATTTTTGGTCTTTTTGTGTTTTTAGAAAGAAAAAGCAAAGAAAGAACGGAAACTAAAAAGAAAAGAAAACATGAATATACAAAGTACCGACGCAACATGATAAGGAGATGAGTGTGATGTCGGCGTACCTCCCCCCAAGCTTAGGCTTTTGGCCTAAGTGGGTATCAATCCATATACGGGTAAGGGTTCCAAGCAGGAGGATCATGATAAGAATGGTCGTAGTTGGGCCCGTGGGAAGAAGAAGAAGCTCCCCAATCATAAGCAGGCTGATGATATGAAGACTCCCACTCGTTCGAGGGCTGGACCGAATCATCCGTGACCTCCCTTCTAGTATCCTGCTCCTGTTGGGAGAGCTCTCCCAAGTACGTGTCAAGCTCCTCCTCAGTGAGGGACCATCCTTCCCTATTATCAAGGTTAAACAAAATAGGTGCAGGCAAAAGAACAACACGCTCGGACTTGCTCTTTCTCCAACCATCTTTGAGAAAGGTTATTTCATAAGATAGCTCATTCAAACTAGCCCACGAGGAAACAAATTTATGTTGTATCATGGAATTAAAATCAAGCCTTTCTATGGGGAACTGTAGGTCTAGATGATGAGGCGCTAAACCATGCAATGCTAGTAAACGAGAAGCAATGAGGCCTCCACAAATTCCACCTTTCTCACGGTTAGCAGCAAGACACAAAGCTATCAAAGCACCTAAGTTGTAAGACCTATCTCGTTTAAGAGCAGCAGAGATAAATGCTAGATCATATGAAGATAACTTATTGGCAGTTTTCCTAGCAAGAACACACTTGGCAATAAAGTAGGCAAAGTAGCGAATGGAGGGAAGATGAATGTTACGGATTTTTCCATTCTCCTTCGAGAAGCTGCTCCCTTGGCAAATTTCTGCGTATAAATCCATGAGTGGTTCAGGTCGCTCCTTAATCCTTCTACATGATCCCCATTGAGGTACCTTAATAGCTGCACAAAATTCATCGAGAGAAAGGTTGACAACAATATTGTAAATTTTGTAGTGGACCATGGGGTTAGGCAAAGAGTGACTAAATTGAAAGTCCTACACCACAGACATGGTTAGCTTCACAAATTGACAAGGTTCATCTTCCAAAAAGTGCTCCAACCCTGCATTAGAAACCAAAGTGCGGAAATCTTGGAGAATTCCCGCAGATCTCATGAACTCAGAACATGGGTAAATGGAAGGAAAAACTTCCTCCTCCTGGTGGACCTTCATGACCTCAGGCACCCATAGTTCATGTTGGTTTAGTTGATGCTCATTCATCTTCTATTCTGAAATTTAAACACATATTAAACAAGTGATTGCAAAGTGAATATAATGAAGGATACTACTCATAGGGACTTGTAAGAGGCCTAAACATGCATCAAAACTATATCTCTAAGCATCAAACAAGCTTACAAACTCTCACAACCTGTCACCTACAGTAGCAAAATACTCAAGATATAATCCACTAAACACAAATCTACTTGGACAAGGGGAGGAGTCACATACCAGAGAACAAGTGCTCCAAATTTCAGCAACAAAGATGGGCTGAGCAAGGAGATCGAAAAAATTGAGAGCAAGCACCGCAAGAACGCGATTTTGAGCAATGAACTGGAGCTTACTCGGGAGAGAGAAGAAAGTGGCAGGTGAGAGAGTTAGTGGAGGGCCAGGGGTGGCCCACACCATGGCATGGCGCCACGCAGGGCAGGCCGCGCCGCTAGGTGGTGAGCCTGCCTGGTGGGTCCCCCTGGTACCTCCCAGGCACTCCTATGCCCCTTTTTTCACGTAAAAATTTAATATGAATTTTCTAGAATTTTTCGAGACACTTTATTTTTGGGCAATTTTCAGGCATAGATGAATGATTTTCTGACAGACAGATTTTTTTTTTGAAATGATGCAATGACAAAACAAGGCTAGAACTACATGAGTTCTAAGACACTCTAACATGCAAGCAACTAACAACAAAGAAAACTAAACGAAAGCAAAAACTAAAATGGATAGAAATAGAAGTAAACGGAGATAATCATGGTGAAAATATTGTTTTGTTCAATGAAATCCTTTTGTTAACAAGGTTGATTAGGTCTTGTTACCAAAACAATTTTATATGAAACAAAACTTTGTATTCCACTAGTGATTATGTTACCTCAACCTTGATAGCAATGGTCCCAATCATAATAGTTTCAAATTTTTCTCTTGGTATGGGACAATATATTTCTCCAACTTGAATGCCCTCAACATGTTCAATTGAATTCAAACCATAAGTCCTTTCAATCTTCTTGGGGAAATAGACAGTATGTTCATTGTCATTAACATTGAAAGTCACCTTTCCTTGATTACAATTAATAACAGCTCCTGCAGTATTAAGAAAAGGTCTCCCAAGAATAATAGACATATTATCATCTTCACGCATTTCAAGCACAACAAAATCATTTAATATCAAGCAATTATGAGCCACTTGAACATGTACATCCTCACATATACCAACAGGAATAGTGGTAGATTTATCAGCCATTTGCAAAGATATATCAGTTGGTATCAGTTTTTCCAGTTGAAGCCTCTTATAGAGAGAGAAAGGCATAACACTAACTCTAGCTCCCAAATCACACAAAGCAGTTCTAACATAACTATTCTTAATAGAGCAAGGGATGGTTGGAATCCTTGGGTCTCCAAGTTTCTTAGGAACCTTACCATTAAAAGAATAATTAGCAAGCAAAGTAGAAATTTCTTCATTAGGGATCTTCCTTTTATTCGAGACAATATCCTTCATATACTTTGAGTAAGGAGGCAATTTAATAGCATCAATCAAAGGAATTTGCAAGAATAAAGGTTTCATCCACTCACAAAACTTCTTATAGTGTTCATCTTCCTTTGACTTGTGTTTCTTATCAGGGAAAGGCATAGGTTTTTGGACCCAAGGCTCTCTTTCACTACCATGTTTCCTAGCAACAAAATCTTCCTTACTGTATTTAGTATTCTTAGTGTGCTTTGTAGGTTCTTCTTCAACTTTTTCTTCATTAGGAGCTTCATTTTCTTCATTACCACTTTCAGTTTCAGCATCAGAGATAGATATACTATTAGGATCTATAGCAGGTTCAGAGGGTTCTACAATAGTTTTATGTTTCTTTTTCCTTTTCTTACGAGTAGAGCCACTATTTTCAGGTTGTTGAGAATCCTGCTCAATTCTTTTGGGATGCCCCTCAGGATATAGAGGATCCTGGGTAGCAACACCACTTCTAGTTCTAATTTCATAAGCATGTTTTTCTGTAGCAACATTAACTAGCAAGTCTTTTTGCACTTTAACGAGTTGATCTATTTGAGTTTGAACCATTTAAAAGTGTTTAACAATCATTTTAACATCATTAGAGGTTCTTTCCACAATATCTTTCAACTCAACAATAGCTCTAGTGTTTTCCATTAGATGATTTTGCACCCTTTTATTAAAATTATCTTGCTTGACAATAAAAATATCGAATTCTTCTAAGCATTGATCAGGAGGTTTAGAATAAGGGATATCACCTTCATCAAAGTGTTGGAGAGAGTGTACCTCAATAGTGGATGAGTGGGGAATTGGCTTACATAATTCTTCTATAGGAGGTAAATTCTTGACATCTGCGGCTTTAATTCCCTTCTCCTTAAGACATTTCTTAGCTTCCTTCATCACTTCATCATTTAATTCAATAACTCCCCTCTTCTTTGATGTTGGAATGGGCACCAGAATAGTAGGTTCAGATACAATTACTTCAGGTATAGCTTGTTTAGGAGGAGTCCAATTTTCATAGTTCTTTCTTATTTTAGCCTTTAATTTCTCAGCTTCCTTAGGAGTCCTATTCCTAAAAACAGAATCAACACAACTATCTAGGTATGTCCTAGATTCCTCGGTTAGTCCATTATAAAATATATCAAGAAGCTCATTCTTAGGTAATGGACTTCCAGCCTGTGCATGAATCAAAGCACAAAACCTTGCCCAAGATTCGGGCAATACCTTTTTTTCTACCTGTTTAAAACCAAAAAGTTCCTGCAAACTAGCATGTCTAGCACTTGGAGGAAAATATTTCTGCAGGAAAGTACTAATCAAGCAATCAAGGCTATCAATAGATTCAGGAGGTAAATTACTAAACCAAATTTAGCTTCTCCTTTCAGTGAAAAAGGGAAAATCTTAGCAACAAAGTAAGTACGCATCTTAATATCATCAGAAAACAAGCCACTCATGGTAGAAAGTTCATTCATATGTGCTACCGCACTTTCATTCTTAGTCCCACAAAAAGGCTCTTACTCAACAATAGCTATGTAAGATAGATTGAGAGAGAAATCATAATCTTCATCTATAATGTTTATGGGAGAAGCAGCAAACTTAGCAATAGGATACAATTTGGGTCTAATAGTACGCCTCTCAAGGAGACTCTTAGCAGTGCTCCAATCATGGGTGTTTTTACATTCCTTAATAAATTCATCGGTCATCTCAACATAACCATCTTCAATATCATAACTTTCACTAGACTCAGCTGAACTAACAGGTGTAGTGGTGTCTTCATTAGGAGTTTCAGTATTTCCAGCTATAGTTCTAGCAATCATAGCATCTAGGAAAGGACCTAATGAACCACTCTTATCAAGCACAGTCAAAGCAGCATCATAAGTATCAGAAGTTTCAGATTCAGCAGTAGTAGCAGTGTGTGTAGCATGTGTATGTGGTGGTGTAACGAGCTTACTCATAACAGATGGTGAATCAAGAGCAATAGAGGTGTTCAGAACAGTATCTCTTCTTGTAGTGGATGGTAAAATAGGAACCTTGCCATCACGAGACTTACCCATGATGGATGGATAGCAGCGAACAATAGAGAATCCAAGTGAACTTGATAAATAAAGCTATGCTCCCCGGCAACGGCGCCAGAAAATAGTCTTGATGACCCATAAGTGTAGGGGGTGTATCGCAGTATTTTCGAGGGAAGTGCAACCCAATTTATTGATTCGACACAAGGGGGGCCAAAGAATTTTTGTAAGCCTTAACAACTGAGTTGTCAATTCAGCTGCACCTGGAAACAATCTTGCTCACAGCAGTTTATCAGTAGCAATAGTTTTGTAGTAGGAATAGCAAAGTAGCAGCAGCAGTAAAGTAAAGACAACAGTAACGATAGAAGTAAACAGTAGGATTCGAGTGCGGTAGGAATATGGATGGATGGACGGGCGTTGCAAGGACAAGAAAATTCACATAGCAATCAGAACATAGGACAATTGCAGATAAAATAAGATAAAGCATCCAAGTACTAGATAATCCTAGGCATGTGTTCCATATATAGTCATACGTGCTCGCAGTGAGAACTTGCACAACATCTTTTGTCCTACCAGCCCGTTTGCAGCGGGGCCTCAAGAGAACTACTGGCAATTAATGTGCTCCTTTTAATAGAGCACCAGAGCAAAGCATTAACACTCTGTGAACACATGTGATCCTCACATCAAAGCCATTCCCTCCGGTTATCCTGATTTTTGTCACTTCGGGGCCATTGGTTCCGGACAACAACGTGTGTATACAACTTGCAGGTAAGACCATAAACAATACTATCATAATGAATCAATAACAAGGTCAGATATGAAATCATGGCACTCGGGCCCTAGTGACAAGCATTAAGCATAACAAGTTGCAACAAAGTCATAAAACACTAATAAAGATACTAGGCACCATGCCCTAATAATCTGATGCCATTACATGAACGATCTCATCCAATCTCTACCATCCCCAGAGCCTACAGCGGGGGATTACTCACTCATAGATGGGGGAAACATGGATGGTCGATGGAGAAGCGATTGTGATGATGATGGCGATGATCTCCTCCAATTCCCCGTTCCGGCAGGGTGCCAGAACCGTTTCGGCAGGGTGCCAGAACAGAGTTTTTGGTGCTATTTCGTGGAATCTGGTGGTGGCGGCGGAGCGGAACTCCTTCACGAAAAACGTCGAACCCCCTAGAGTTTTTAGGTCAGAAGGCAACTTATAGGCAAAGAGGGAGACCGAGGGGCAGTCTGGGGCGGCCAGACCACCCCCCGACGCGGCATGGGCTTGCCCGCGCGGCCAGGTGGTGTGGCCTGGGCCCAACCCCCCTCCGTCTCGTATTCTGGCTCCGGGAGTCTTATGGTGAAATAGGATTTTTGGCATATTTTCCGGGATTTTTCCTGATAGTTGATTTTCTGCACAAAAAGTACACACCAAGGCAATTCTGCTGAAAACAATGTCAGTCCGCGTTAGTTGCATCCAAATCACACAAGTTTAGAGGAAAAACAATAGCAAAAGTGTTCGGAAAAGTAGATACATTTTGGACGTATCAGCGTCCAGCAAGTGGCACAGCCTTCTCGAGGAGGTCGAACGCACACCCGTCAGTGGCGAGAGCATAGATGCCAAGGTACTTCGCCGAGCACTAGCCGGAGGTACTTGTTCATGCTATCCTGACACACTTTGCCTTTCCTTTGCAACTCCTCCGCGTACTCGGCATGTACCGGAATGACACCGGGATGGAGTTCAAGTTCCATCACGTGTTTCCTTCGATTGAGAAATACCAGAAATGGGCGGATACTCGGCTGACCCTCGCCAAGACGAAGGACGGTGTGTACAACCCGGCGGCCCCTCCACCTGCTGCCTGTGAAGGAAGGCCAGAACTCGTCCAGAAAAAGGCGAAGATGCTCAAAGCCGCAGGACCTCCCGCCGAGCGCCTCTAGGAATCCATCGAGAGGTGCATCACCGACACGAATGCCCATACCAAAAAGATGGAGGAGAAGGCCGAGCAGAGATGGGCGCAGCTGCTACAGAACCAAGATCGCAAGCTCAATCTCCTCAAAGCGAATTTCGCCGCCAAGAAGAGGAACACGGATCTACAGTTTCTCATGGGCGGTGAAGACACCTCGGCGATGAGTACGCCGGTCAAGGCCTGGTGCATGGCGCGCCGCAACGCCATCCTCTAGGAGGACAACGCCGAGAGCGCGCCAAGCTCTCCGCCGAACAGCGCCACTGTTGTGCCGTCGCCGAGCTCCGCTTCGACCTCCTCCAACCAGCTGGCCGGCAGGAACGCCGGCAGGAACGCCGACAAACCCATCCCGTCGCACCAGACACATCGGAGGAGATCACCCCCATCGACGACTGATCGCCGACCTATTTTATCTTGTTCTGTAATAATTTGATGGCCGAACTTTTTTGGACGTATTTCTATCGAACACCCTATGGCCAAGATTTCGCCGGCGGGAACGAGAAAATTTAAAAATATCGCCGTTTTTGCTCTGCCTGGGAACTCGGCCTGGGAACGCGAGTGGGAGATTGGCCATTCCTAGCTGAAACCTATTTCCGTCCTGCGCTATTTAGGTCCGGATTTCGGTCTGTGAACGGCCAACGAGTGGAGATGCTCTTATTTCCATTCTATCGGTACTCCCTCCGTTCCGATTTAAAGGGCCTACGCATATACCTAGATCGTTTATTTGACAAATAAAATATAAAATATTTAACACAAAAAATATATCATTAGAAAGTATAACATCTAAATTTTCTAATAATATAATCTTTATATTAAATAATTAATATTTTATTGGTCAAATTAACGATCTAGATATACGCGTAGTCCCTTTAAACCGGGACAGAGGGAGTGTAACTTTTTCATATCTATGCATCTATTGATCTAAATTGGGTAATTGTTTATTCAATACTACCCTTTAGCCTAATAGTAGTATTTTCCCCGACCATCTCTAGAGCCGTGTCATATGGCGCCGCCACCGCGACGCGACGTGCGCGCAGAAATCGGCCACTAAATCAATCAGCACCACCCCGAATCCCGATACTCGGTGTCGACGACCAGGCGTACGTGTGCCGCGCGCCCGTGTCGCTTCCCACCCATGTCTCCATCACGGCAGGAAGGAAATACCGGCGGGACCGTCGTGGTTAGTCCAGCCGCGACCGCGACGTCCCATCGCGACCGCCGGTACCTGCCTGCGCCGCACCCCTCCACGCGTTCCATCGACGCGAGGTTGCGGCCCTGGGTTTGGCTTTGGCGTGTCGATTCGTCACGTGAGGAAACGGCATTTTCAGCTGCTTTTCGGGAGCCCATCTCTCTCTCTTGTCTGGTTCGCGTCAGGTACTCTCGTTCGGTTGTGGATTATGTAAACATAATGGTCCTTTCCGGCAGCGCGAGAGTAGTAGAAATGGAGAAGTTGCAGATTTTGACGCCAAGCAACGACCAATGATGGCGCTGGGCTCGCCGGCGACGGCGGCCAGGTCAGCTAGCTAGGAGGGAACATACTGACGACTGAGCCAAGGCCAGGGCGCGAGGTGCACGATGGTAGCATCAATTTCCGCCGGGAATGGGCCTTCTTCAACGTTCGACCTGCATAGTATTATACCATGTTGGTAGAAGATCATTCCACCATTTTGTAAGTCAACGCGCTATATCTCTACGCCGTGGAATGCACGTGCTCTCACTATTCTAAAATAAGTGATTTAACTTTGTCTAGATACGTATAAATTAAAAAAAATCTAGATACTTATTTATGTAGGCAATGTTGAGTAACTTATTATAGGGTGGAGCGAGTATATATTTTTGTATCTAATATTCGTGTTTTTCCTAGTAAGACGGGGTAATCCACACAGATGAATACATAGTATTTGTTTCATATATATAGTACTCCATCCGCCTTGAATTAGATGTGCGTAGATTCGAATCTGACATCTAATTCGAGAATGATAGTAGAAAATAACCTACCACGTGGTCTAAAAGCATCTTTTTCAGTGAAAGGAGTTTAATTTGGTGTGTTATTGGCCCAGGAAAATGATCGCCAACGAGTTGAGTGAGACACTCGGACATGGAATTCTTGCAAAAGGAAGACTTCGCATATACCAACCCAAGTCTTCTATTGTCCCGCGCCTATCAATCTAGCAAACGAGAAGCTTAATTAATATGCTTGCGGAAACACTGTTGTCATGTTTATCCCTTCAGAAATCGTCTATTTTTGGACCTTCCCTATATTTGAAGAAGAAAACCGTATTTAGGTGGAAAATATTTCTTTCCACCAGAGTGAGTGAAGTTTAAAAAAAAAGCTTTGATTAGATTGCTTTTATATATATATATATATATATATATATATATATATATATATATATATATATATATCCTCCCGCTCAACCTTCCATTTCGATAGGTTGCATTTCATGTGACCTTTCACTGTCAATTGGATTAGAGAATGCACATCATGAAACTGGATTTGTCTTTTTAAATCTAAGATCAGCAAGAATCAACATGGTCACATAACACAATGTTTGGCAGAACCATGCCACAGAGTAAACCTCAAGAACCTACTCATGTGTCATCTTTGTACATCGGAGCCATATCTAAGAAATACCTAGAGTTACAAAATATTTGACCACTAGCATTTCTAAGCATCATGTTAAATTTTGTGAAAGGAGATAATGTGTGTTTTATCCATATACTGTTGGTAGCGATGTGTTATTGTACCCGCGCCTTCCTACCGATGGACCGATGATAATTTCATTCATTGTGACATTATCCACGTTGTCTTCACGAGATACATGCTCACACACGACTTTTGTGCCTATAGTTTGAAAGACGATAATACCCTCACACACGTATAAATGATGACGATATTTTTTAGTTTATTCTAAGAGACCCAAGTTCATCACCAGCGGAACGTCAGCTGTTAGATACTCCCTCCGTTTTAAAATATAAGATGTTACCTTTGTGAAAGAAGTGTATCTAATTCCCTCTTAGTGTATAGGTTCAGTTTAGACGTTCATGGACCTACACGCTAGAATAGGTCTAGATACATTTCTTTCCCAAAAAAAACATTTTATATTTTAAAACGGAAGAAGTAGTTCACAACATCCACGACACGAGGGGACACTCATAACTCATTATCCATCAGATCCTCGTTCAGGTATCTTGGTCGCCATTGTCTTGCTATAGTCACCTCCTATGCCCTTTCCTTCTTCCTCATCTCGGCTCGTTGTTGCTTTTCTGAGATATCTCCTCCTGCAAAATGGTAAAAATGGGTACACTCCCTATAAGCATCATTACCGAACGTGTTGGAGTAGTATTCTGCAACCCCATCTCGGTCAGTTGTACCAGAAGAACCGTTGATCTGATCCGAGCATTTAGGGTCACAAGGATCTGGTAACCTGATCCTGTTTCTTAACACGTGGGTCTTACCATTGTTGAGTAAAAGAGCTTTTTCAAGAGATTTAACCATAGTAAAAGATAGATAAAACACATGCAGAATAATAGAAAAAGACCAGAAGACACGACAGACAATCTGAATATGGTAAACAAGACTGAGGAAGATGATATACATCACAGCTGATGAATCGCCGGTGTTTGCGTTAATGTTTGCACCGTCGTCAACCATGTTGTCAAGAAAAAGGTTGTTGATGTCGGGAAAGAAATCGTCGTTGGGGAAGACGTCGACGCAGTCGCTATCTGTGAAGGAGTCCGTGATGAAGCCAGTAGTCGCGCTGGTAGGGCTCCCCAAAAACCTTATCGCCCTTCTCCCATACAGGACTCGAAGCAACAGGGTCTCGGAGGCCTACTGTCCCAGCTCGCGGTGCATGCCGCAAGACGGGATGGGTAAGATCTAAGCAGCGCAATACTCTGGAACTGGAGGCGCAAGGGTGTGCGTTGGTGTGGGACTAAACCCAACTTCTACTCAACTAGCAATGTAGGACTAAACTCTTGTCTCACCACTTGCCTTGCATGAATGGGCCAAGTGGGCCTCTAAAATTTCAGGAATTGTTGAATAGTATAAATTGGCCGGGCCTTGGCCGGGCCTTTATTAGGCAAAATTCCAACAGCCATCCGGAAGTTTTTTTCTTTTGAGATGTACTACCATCAGGGAGTTACTACCTCTGTTCCTAAATATAAAAAGTTCTATTCTTTTTTTTGCGAAAATTTCACCGATCTATTAATAATCATCAACAATAGTACAAAGAGGCCTAAAAGTAATAAAAAATACAAATAGGTCAATGGACCACCTAGCGAAGACTACAAACATTAGCATGAGCCGAAGGCGCACCGCCGTCCTCGCCCCTCCATCACCGGAGCCGGGCAAAGCTTGTCGTAGTAGAGCTTGTTATAGTAAAACAGACGGAAAGTCGTCGTGCTAAGGTCCCAAAGAACCAGCGCACTAAAAAGCAGCAACCGTCGTCAATGATGAAATCGGTAGATTGGAAGAAACTGACCTGGAACACGAAAAAGACTAGATCCCAACAGATCAGCCGGACACACAACTCCACGCGCCCTCCGTCAGCGCTAGGCGCACCACCGAAGCGAGGATAGAGCGGGGAGGACTTTATTCTGACTTCGGGATGTAGCCGTCGCCTCAACATACCAAAAAAGACACGAGAAAATAGCCTAAACGAAGAACAAAAACCTTCCCGCCGGCGAGAGGCCATGGTCCGCCACACCTCCAAGGCCCTAAGACCATCAAACACGGAGCGGATCCATGGCATCACCGGCGGAGGGAAGGAACCCTAGATGGGTTTTTCACGGCCGCCTCAGGCTCAGCCGCACGTACCGGTTTGGTTAGGGGCACTTCACGGTTCCATGTAAAAAGTTTTATTCGGTTTAAATTGAGCTACTAAAACGTTACATATTTAGAAATGGAGGGAGTATTTTACACTAGAAATGTGCCTTATTAAAAGAAAATATCCAACACAACTACACTCAGTAGTCAGTACTCCCTCATTTTTCATGTCCGAACTTTTATCACAAATTTGACCAGTAGTATACATATCACATGTTGTAAAAATTATACCATTAAAAAGTTCATTCGAACACAAACTCAATGACATATAATCCACATTTTATTGATTAAATTTACGATCAAACCTAAATCTCGAAGAACGTGTGCGTCGCTACATAAAGACCGAGGGGGTACACAGTACAGTGATTTTGGCAGCACTGGCCAAGTCGCGGATCCGATCTTTGGCACGGGGACGCGCCGCCGAAATAGTCTATTAGACGGCGTCCCGGCCCGTCTACCCATGTGTCCACTAGGCCGGTGCCCGTGTCTCTTTCCGCTCGGTCGTGTCTCCGTCACGGCAGGAAGGGGGAAACCATGCCGATTCCGACCTAGTCGATCAACGACGCACTTGGGGCCGCGCAAAGATACCTACCGGGTGACGAGGAAACGAGGATCAATCCATCGCGTGGATCGCTCGTGACGAGGGCGCGACCGCGACGTGCCATATCGCGTCGATCTACTCAGCTTCGCACCGCGCCGCGCTGCACGCGTCTGGGCGACGCGGCCTTCGTGTCCGGCCCCCGACTTTTTGGCTTTGGCGTGCCGATCGACACGAGGGAACGGCCCGTTCCGTTGGCTTTTGCAGTTGTGGAGTACGTAGCGTAACGGTGGCGGCGGGCTCTCCATGATCGATCTGCAACCTTTTTATTCGAACACAAAAATCTGCAGCCTCTTTCCTCCGCTCGTGTTGGCCAACAACGCATTGACTTGCATCATTTTACCAAGTTGGGAAACATAGTAGTATTCTGTCCTTTTCGAGCTGATTGGGAAAGGCCATATGGAAGGAGCTCAAGCCACGGAAATAGAAAGTCGGTAGGAGGTATGGTAGCCAATTTAGCCACACTTGAACGTCCTTCGCCCGGTGTCCCTTGTTGAAAGAAATCTTCCAAAACAAGAAAGCTCCCAAATACTGCTTCATCTGGGTGTTGTTGTTAGGCTCTCAGGTGATTGGTTAGGTACTTCTCAAATCAGGTTCTCCATCCGTTCCAAAACACTGGAACAAAGGGAGTGTTGTGATCATTTTGTTTGTATAGTCATTTTTGAACATATGTTCATCGTACCGGACAATAAGTCATATTTATGCTGTATCGAACACAATATCCAACATTGTATTAACAAAGTATATATGTTAAAATAAATAGTATGTACTAATACCACGTCAAGTATTTTGGAACAGGGGTATCATCTATTTTTGCCCAATCTAAATAAAAAAGTTCACATACTTTGTCGGCATGTACATGTATACATCTATCTATTGTGTTTAGTGTTTCTACTTGTTCTTTACTATCTGTTTTATGGCGTATGATCACGACATTTACTTTGAGTGCTTGCATTTTACGAAGCGCAAAAGGAACCGTGAGTTGCGATGATGTGCTTTGAACCTTGATATGCGGAAGGCCTATGAAATAGTTGAATGGGATTACCTTCAAGCCATTATATTGGGGGGGGGGAGATGGTGATGTGTCTGGTAACAACCGTTTCTTTTTCAGTTCTCTTTAGTGGCGACCAACTCAGAGAGTTTCACTCCTTCTCCGTCAAGGTGATCCTATTTCTTTTTGTTGGCAGCACTGTTGAAGTCTAAAAACAAGTAATCGAACTTAAGTGGTATTAAAGTGTCACCATCAGCCCCGGTGGTCAGTCACTTACTGTTTGCAGATGCCAACCTGCTATTTTTCAGAGCGAATAAGGATAGTGCTAAGGAAGTGAGGGGTGTACTACAAATATATTGTAGTGCCTCTATTCGCAACCACTTAGACATGATTTTAGTTCAAATTTGAACTAATACCACGTCAAGTATTTTGGAACATGGAAGTATCATCTATTTGTGCCTAATCAAAATAAAAAAAAGTTCACATACTTTGTCGGTATGTACATGCATACATCTACCTATTGTGTTTAGTGTTTCTACTTGTTCTTTACTACCTGTTTCATGGCATATGATCACAGATATTATCATCACTACCTTTACTTTGAGTGCTTATATTTTATGAAGCGCAAGAGGAACAGTGAGTTGCGATGATGTGCTTTGAAGCTTAATATGCAGAAGTCCTACGACAGAGTTGAATAGGATTACCTTCAAGCCATTATATTGGGTGGAGATGGTGATGTGTCTGATAACAACCTTTTTTTCAATTATCTTTAATGGCGACCAACTCGAGAGTTTTACTCCTTCTAGGGAAATCCGTCAGGGTGATCCTATTTATCCTTATTTATTTTTGTTGGCAGCAGAGGGCCTCTCGTGCCTCTTGAAGTCTAGAAATGAGTAATTGAACTTAAGTGGTATTAAAGTGGCACCATCAGCCCCGGTGGTCAGTCACTTACTATTTGCAAATGACAACCTTCTATTTTTCAAAGAGAATAAGGATAGTGCTAAGGAAATGAGGGATGTACTACAAATATATTATAGTGCCTCAAGACATCAGGTGAATTTGGAGAAATCTTCTGTTCACTTTGCGAAAGGTTGCTAGAATCTGGTAAGAGAAGAGATCATGGAGATTGTCAGTGTCCACAATGTATCCTTGAGTGAGAAATATTTGGGTATGCCATTGATATGAGATCCTCAGTAAATGGTGCTTTTAAATATCTTAAAGACCCGAGTATGGAAGAGCGTCTAGGGATGGCTAGAGTTACTACTTTTGGCTATCGAAAAGGAAGTGCTAATTAAAGTGGTCGCTCATGCTATGCCGTCTTATTCGATGTCATGCTTCAGGCTACCGAAAGGAATGTGTCACCATATTAATAGTTCTGCACAACTTCGGGTGGGGAAGCAAAGATGGACAACGCAAGACCTGTTGGGTGTCATGGTAGGAGATGACGAAGACGAAGTATCTAGGACGACTAGGGTCAGAGATAGTTATTTAATCTAGCCCTTCTTGCTCGCCAGACATGGCGTATACTTCAGGACCCTAGCTCTTTGAGTGCATGAGTCCTAAAGGCGGTTTATTTCCCTGATGTTGATTTCGTGGAGGCTCAAATTAAACTGGGGTATCGCCCTCTCGGATTTGGCGCTCAATCTGTGAGGAAGAAGGGTTTAATTTGAAAAATTGGTACAGGGGAGAGCACTAATATTTGGAACTCCAACTGGCTGCCAAGGGACAGGCTGCTCCGCACGGTTGCCTGTGTGCACGACAAGCCACCTCGGCAGGTCAGTGAACTGATTGATATATACAACATGAAGTGGGACGTGCAGAAGCTAGATGATGCGTTCTTCTTGCCCATGAATAGTGAAATAATTCTGAATATCCCTTTGAGTACGAGGCGGTAGGAGGACTTATGGTATGGTATTATGACATGAGCGGTGTGTTCTCGGTAAGATCATCATACCGTATGCTTATTGATACCGTACACGAGAGAGAAGGACAACGTGGATAGATGAACGTACATGATCTTCGGGTGCAAGGAATGAGTAGAAGGAATGTGCATCCCTATAGATGGTACAAGTCCCATCTAAAATTCGTGTCTTCCTATGGCGGCTGGCTCGACAATCTCTCCCGACGAAGGACATTCTCCATCATAGAAATATGGCACAAAATCAAACCTGCTCAATCTGGCGGGAGACAGATTCGTGGATTCATTTGTTGTCGTAGTGTAACATGGCACTCTTCGTATGGGCGCTTCCTCCAGATGAGATCACTGATTTGATTGGCAATATCCAGGAAGCAAATGCTAAGGCGTGGTTAGCAACAATTTTCAAAGCGCTTAAGCATGACAAGTTGATGAGGGTGATTGTAACCCTCTGGGCGATGTGGCACGCGCGCGAGATGGAAAGCCATCCATGAAGGGATTTTCCAAAGCCCCACTAATTGCTTTGTGGAGAGGTTCCTTTCTGATCTACAAGTGAAGGCTACTCCGCTGGTTTCACTTCGTGCTAGGGAAAACAAGGGGTCAGTCTGGATTCCAGCGCAGGAAGAAAGGTGAAAATAAATGCTGACGCATCCACGTCCAAGAACTCGGCTACTGCAGCGATCGCGGTGGTGGTATATGGCGATGATGGTGCTTTCCTAGGCACATCATTTGTTGGGGTCACCGACCCAGAGACATTGGAGGCCATGGCATGTAGAGAGGGACTGACCATTGCGGCCGATCTCCTAGCTCAACGTCTCAGGGTTTTGACGGACTGCAACAATGTGGTGCGGACCATTTATGGTGATGAAAAGGGATGCTACAGTCATACCGTTCATGAGATCAAGGCAAGAACGAGATCTTTTCGAAAGGTTGAAATTGTTCACGAGTAGAGAACGACAAACATCGACGCACATAACCTGGCGAGGAGCTCTATTTATCTTTCCGTTGGTAGACATGTGTGGTTCCAGACTCCACCTGATGGTGTGCTCGTAACATATGGAAACTTTGATGAATAAAGTGGTGGAGAACTCTCAAAATAAAATCTAAAAATTCCAAGTAAAGTCAGGGGTTTGCTTAGCGTCGATCTCATGCAATCAATATGGGCCGGGCTAAGAAAAGTACGAGCTGTTGCCACGTTAGCCCAGCAACAGCACACGCCAGCTTTACAGGTGATCTAGAATGGGCCAAGCCATTGCACGGCCCTTCAACGAGCCTCAGCATGTGGGCTCCCCGTTTGGGCGATGAACCCGAAGCTGGTGGTGCGGCTTTGGAAATCCGACGAACAATCCGAGGAGCTCCTCTTGCTCTTCTTCTTCCCCACTGGCGACGGAGCCGAGGAATTTTTCTTTCTCCACCAGCCGCAGAGGTATTGCTTGGTGATGGAGGTCTCGGCTAGGCTCCGCCCTCTGCCCGCCGCCTCGACGGCGTCGCCTCGCCGCGGCAGAGCGTCCCTGGGGCGTCTGCCCCCGTCGGCCCGCGCCGCCCCCCGCGCGGTTTCCACCAAGGTACATTCTAGCGCCTGCTCCTCGGGCTCGGGCCCCCTACTTTCTTCGCTCTTCACTATTATGTGGTTGATCAGTACGGCTGCCGGGATCGTCAGACTGTAGAAGTGTAGATGCGATGCTTCCCTACCGGGGGTTGCTTCTTCTGAGGGTGGTTGGAGTTTCGCGTTATGGCGGCCGGATTTATAATTTTGGTGCGTCCTGTTTAGCTTTTGCTCCCCAATTGCACGCCGTCTTCTTAGTGGAATGGCAGGAAAGGAGCTAGGACTTGTTTGGTCCAAAAGGGTTAGGACTTCGCTATAATGTACGAACGAGGAAATTCCTAAATTTTATGGCCTCTGGAAATAGTAAACCTGCCCATATTAACTAGCAAAAAGCTGAGACCAATTTGTCCAGATGAGATGAATGAGTCAATGCAATGCCCATGGTCGCATGGTCTAGGAGTTACTTTGTTCCATCTCACGAAACGCTCTTTCCGGAATGGCGAAAACGCCAAGAAAATGCATGTCTTATGTGCTGGTTGGTTTGTCGTGCCCTCAAAAGCACATTCTTGGCGGTTTCGGTCTACTGTACCTGCTCAGTCGATACCCGTGGGTGGTGGTGGCATTCTTGCGAGTGAGGATCTGTTAGCTTGGACTATTCCACTGCTGTCCCTTCCTGGGGTTTTGGCGTTTGATGTTTCCAGGTGTTGTTCTGTACTTCAGCAGATCTTCTCCAATGCTTAGAAGCTTGGGGGCGCGGCCTCCCTTGCTGCGTAAGCCTTGACTCAATCTAACATCAGTAGATTGTGCGTTTCATTTGTTTTTCTCGTTACTTGTATCATTTGTGCCTTTCTGTTCTTGTCGTGTTTCGTGTGCTTGTAATCTGTAGCTGGCAACCCCAGCATGATACCCGCCAGATTTTTGCTTTATTAATTTAAAGCTGGGCTCTCTTCGAGCATTCTGTCTAAAATGATACCTCTTGTGTGGATGAAATGAACATCAAATCTGTTTGATACTAAGTTGTGACTACAAACTATGTCTCTGGTGCTTATGGAGTAACTATATTTGTGTCGATTGTTAAAGTGTTGTCAAACCATAATTGACAGAAAGCAAGAAGCATTTATATTATACTGCATATGTAGTATCTAATGCCAGCACTATTCTGTTGGAGTTGTGGGTAGACTAACCAAGAGAACATGATGGTGTGGATGGATTAGCAGCAGAAATTATGCAGAATTAACCAGGTGGAATCAATCGTTAATTATCTTCCTTTAGGCGTGAAACAAAACTAGAATGCCTTGAATGCCTTGTGTGCATGGCCAATTTCCACCTAACTGATCTCCTGTTACCGGAAGTTTTTTTTATTGTAATGAAGTGGATCTTTACTTATTGTAAGTCCCAGCATGTAAGAGTCTGTTTGGATTGTGGCTGACGGTTACCATACTAAATTTTTGGCGTTGACTAGCATTTGGATTGAAGCACAATTATCAGAGCCACGCCAAAATATTGGTAGGTACTTCTGATTCTGCATCCACGCGCTGGCTAAACACAGGCTGGCAAATCCTTCGCCAAAATATTGGCGCGGCCCTGATTGGGTGTGGCGGATATGGGCATAGACCAAACAGCCCCTAAGTACCGTTCTGTGGTTAATTGGTAACCGACATTAATTGTTGGTATACAACCTTCTCTTAAAATATCTAATCTTTATGTGCGGTTTTCAAAGTTAAGGTATACCATATTATGCCGGGCTAATCTGGGCCCATTGCTATTGTCATCTATGGTAGCAAAATACTGCTTAATTTGTTGTGCTCAGCCTTTTTTTTCGAGATTGTGTGCTCAGCCTTTTTTTTTCGAGATTGTGTGCTCGGTCTTTATTGACCCTGTTACCTAGAATCACACACACTGAAAATGCTAGGAGATGAACAATAACAGGATCCCTTTCTTGATGATTTAGGCGATTCTGTTGGTTAAATATTCGTAGCGGGTATAATTCTTTTCAGCCTCAGTCTACACATGATCTACTTCTGGGGAGAGGAAGTTGGATGGGTATCCTTTACTGTCCTTTGGGGGGTTATTTTTTTCTCACTTCAGTGTCTTTGTTCTATTGCATGATGTCGTTCGACTAGCTAACTGACATCCAGTTTGATAGCAGAAGTTTGTGTCAGGAATTTAATAAGTTTTCTTGCCAATACAGGTCAGAGCAAATGCAGTTAATGGCCTGCAAAGAAGCAAGAGTAACCTGGAAAAACTATTCTGCTACGACAAATCTGTTTCAGAGGAGGATATTGGGACACCAACTGGTTTAGACTTGGAAAAGAAGAATGTTGGGAGGAATCCTCCTTGTGTGAGCTGTGAAACTAAAGGCGCGGTGCTGTGTGCAACCTGTGCTGGTTCAGGCTTGTACGTGGACTCCATAATGGAGAGCCAAGGAATCATCGTAAAAGTCAGGTGTCTAGGTAAACAAATTCTGACTATCATTTTTGCAGTAATTTGTGTGCCTGTTCCTGCTAGATGGATCATACATGATCATTACATGCTCACGTTGAAATTACTGCAGGCTGTGGCGGAACTGGAAACATTATGTGCTCCAAATGCGGAGGCCGTGGACACACCTGAATCGCCAAAAATCGCGTTCCTCACAAACAGAGGGATGTAACTCAAGTATCATCTTCATCGTGTACACCGGTCCTGTGAAGACGAGCAAAGAAGTTCATAGTTGAATGTGGGTCAGGATTTCTGCTCCTGTAAGACAAGCAAAGAGAATCATACCATATAAACAGTTTCGCTTTACTGAATCATCTGGTGCCGAGTCAGCTGCACCAGCTGGAGTTCGTTTCTCTTCGAACATCCGACATCGTTTTGTATTATGAAGGATCTCTGTCATCTCAGCTTTACTGTTCCCAACTGTCTGACTATGCGTGCTCATTGATGCATGTGTTCTGTCTTTGATGATTCAGATAAGCGGTTTTGCCGTTTGACCATCATATACAGTGAAACAAAAGCAGCAGACATGTGTCATCTACTTGGTGAGTGAGCTGCTGCGTTATGCTTGGACTGATAGCCGTACATTGCATATTCTTTGCCCCTATGTCTCCATTTGTGCATGTGCATCTTCTCCCCCCCAAAAAGGATGAGCTAGGTACTTTATGCTTTTACCCTTTAGCATGAAAGATGATGCGGTAATCCTTTTACATGGATGTTCTGTAAACAAAAAATGGTCATAAGCAGGAATCCAGGATAGTTGTTATGTGATCAAGGCTGGTCTAGAATGAACTTATGTGATCAAGGCTGGTCTGGAATGAACGGTCAAGATTGTTGAAGTGTATAAGTAGATCGTACTAGCCTTTTGATAAGTTCAGACTTTTGTTTACGTTGGCTAGTGCATGAAGCTTGACATGATATTGGAGCCTAATAAGGTCTAAAGTTCGATTCTTTCGCAATTTATCATAAAATTGCTGTCCACGTATAGGTCTCTTGAATCATACTATGTGAGGAGTGAGAGGGGTATTGAAGTGTATAAGTAAATTGCACTAGCGCCTTTCCATAAGTTGGACTTCTGATTGCCTTGTCTGTTATTTACATACTCTCTCCGGTCCATGTTAATGGGCTCAACTTTATCTAGAATAATACTTCCTTTGTACCATAATATAAGCCTTTTTAGCATCCTGTTTTAGATTCCTAAAAAGGCCTATATTGTGAGTATGTATCTAGTTAACTATTTATATTAGACTATATACATTTCGTATCTAAACAAAGTCTAGTCTATTAATATAGATTAGAGGGTATAAGAATCTCAAATCACCCGTGAATCGACCGAGGAACCCAAGATTCGAAAGCCAAAATTGCCGTGAAACGTCTGTAGTAGAGAAATTATTCAAATCATTACCACTTCCTCGGTCCCAAAAAAGATTTCACGAATTTTCTAGATTCACATGTATTTATTTTAGTGTATATATACGTGCGAATCTAAACAAATCCGCGACGTCCTTTTTAGAACGGAGGGAGTAAAGACAAGATTGCACTCGGACGAACTGGTGATTTTCCACTTCCATGAGTGTTATCAATCGATGGCACGCTCAGTATGTGGACCATTGTTAAAAAAACCTCCGTGGATCAAATTTGTAAAGTTTGACCGGTGTTGGATCAATTATGCTTGCTCCTAATCAATACCTACTGTAGCTAACCAATATGCTTCTCTTGAGCCTCGGAGCAACACGGCATTTTCCTTCTTGCAAATCCACCGACATTTTCCAGCCCCAAAACAAAGCAAGGTATACACTTTGCGTTGCCGACGACGCAGGGAGAAACACCAGATCAAGGGGAAAATATCACTTGTCCACCAAGCCATGTCCGATCCATCCAAGAATCTATTCTTTCTCCTCCTCCTCCTCTCCTGACTCCCGAGCTAGGCTGCCTGCGAGTCCGCGACTATATATGCATCTCCATCGCAAAAGCTACTGGCATCAGTCACCAGCACCACCATCACAGGCATTCCCACAACACATCCCCTGTTAATTTGTCACATTTTCGATCAGGTTCGGGAAAGCAGGCAAGAAGGTGAGTGCCAGCCATGGACAGGGCCATCAACCGCAGCTACGAGGAGTACACCCCCGTCGTGGAGTGGAGCCACTCCCCCGACGCCAGCTTCGCCAAGATCATCGTCCCAGGCAAGCACACAATTCATACCCCATGAGTTCGTCGATCGGTGATATCATGAGCACTGGCATGATCGATGAGATGCGTATGTGTATATATATCATGGCAGGGTTCAAGAGGGAGGAGATCCGCGTGCTGGTGGACAACCACGGCCACCTGCGGACGCGCGGCGAGCGGCCGCTGCAAGGCAACAAGTGGAGCCGCTTCCAGAAGGACCTGCAGCTCCCCTCCGACTGCAACGTCGACGGCATCCGCGCCAAGTTCGAGAACGAGGCGCTCACCATCACGCTCCCCAAGAAGCACCCCTCGCCACAGGCCGCGCCGGTGCCACCGGCCATGCCGGCACCGGCGCCAATGACGCCCAAGCCCGAGCCGAGGAGGCCGTCCACGGCGCCGCCCCAGATGCCTCCGCCGGCGCTCCCTGAGCCCGCGAAGCCGACCACGGTGCTGCCTCCCGTGCCTTCTCACAAGTCCTTCCCTGACCGCAGGCCGTCGCTGCCCAGGAAGCCGTCTGATGTTCCTGCGCCGGCAAGGCCCGCGCCTCCCGTGCCGGCACCGGCACCAGCGCCGGAGCTGGAATCGCTGAAGAACAAGAAGTACAATGAAGCCGCTGCCACCGCGAAGCCGGCGGAGGACGGCTGGCTGAAAGACGAGGCCAAGAAGGCGCAAGCGGCCGAAGAGGAGGAGAGGCGGATGGAGAGGGAGGCGAGAGGAAAGATGGAGGAGGACAGCAGGAAGATGGCGGAGGAGATGAAGAAACCCACGGAGGCGGACGGGGTAATGGACATGCAGCAGCGGAGGAGGCCGACCACGGCGAGCCGCGGGCTGCTGGTGAACGTGGCAGTGGCCGTGGTGGTGCTCGTCGGGATCACAGTGTACGTGTGGCACAACCTGAGCGCGGCTGTCGGCGGCGACGGCAATGGGGATGTCGGAGCCGGGAGCTACGGTGACGAGATGTGAATTTGATCGATCGAGCAGCTGGCTGGCGCGAAGGATATATTTGAGGTGTGCGAGACGGAATCCGTGGGAGACCGAGCGAAAGTTCATACGTGGGCGGGTCGGGGTCGAAAAAGTTCTCAAGTATAGTAAAATGCAAGTGTATCATGAGGACGTGGTTTGCTGATATATGTATATGGTGTTGCAAATTACAAAGACATGCTTGGTTGATCAACCTAGTGAAATAAAATGATTTGCGCACACTTTTTAACTTTCTATATCTGTCTCGCCTGATCACTCTGTGTTGATGCTCTAGTCTACATCATCTACTCCAAGATTTCAACAAAATAACTCCATATAGAAGAGAAAGATGACAAACGACTAGGATTTGAAAAATATGGAGTTACCCTCATCTATTGGAGGAATCACTTGGAGGAGAAGGTGCCCAGGGCCAAGGGAAAACATATCAGATGGACTCCGGCGGCCGGGACAACTCCGGCGGGGCGAGGAGGGTGCAGGTGACGGCGTCTGAGAGCAAGGGGCGGGGGTGGATGAGTGGTTCAAGTGAAGCCACTCACCCCGATGGCCTCCTTCTAATTTTTGACGTACCGCCCAGGCCGGATAATCTGGCCCTTGAGCTCCATGACACAAAATTTAAGACTTGTGTGCAAGAAATAGATTGGCTTAGGGTGAGGCTTAGGTTAGATATATCCAAAAAGGGATGGTACTTCACACCCAAAACTGCAAAAGGCAAACAAATATAAAGGCCAAGATTGAGTGTGTTTTACGTAAGAACATAAGATAAACAATAAAACTCAAATAAGATCCACCAAGAAGAGGCCAGTGGCCGAGACCACCATGTATTAGTGTTTGGTATGACACTGTGAAGATGTATCTTAGGTTCATAGTCAATATACTCATCATTTAAGCTCACATATCACAATATGATATTAAGAGGAATGATTTTCTTACTTTAGGCGTCATGGGGGAGGGTTAGCCAATAAATTAGGACCACACTCCCCCTATATCCATGCATGCACCTAAACCAAATAAGGATCAAGATATATATGAGTATGCAAGGTGTTCAAGTCAAGCTCCTTGAATCTACGATATTTAGCTCATTTCTCAAATAGCAAAACCTTCATCAAGAGGCTTCGTGAAAATATTTGCAAATTGGTCTTTAGTTGGAACATAAAGAAGCTCGATATCTCCACAGGCAACAAGATCTCTAATAAAGTGACCGCGAATCTCAATATGCTTCGTTCTTGTATGTTGCATAGAGTTGTAGGCAATCTTGATAGCACTTTCATTGTAACATAAAAGAGGCACTTTGTCACAAATCACACCATATTCCTTTAAAACTTACCTCATCCATAACAATTGAGTGCATCCACTTGCAGCAACCAGATATTCAGCTTCGACGGTGGAGAGAGATATGCAATTTTGCTTCTTAGAAGACCAACACAACAAGGACCTACCAATGAATTGGCAAGCCCCAGATGTTGATTTCTTATCATCCTTATCACTAGCCCAATCTGAATCCGTGCACACACAAAGAGATAAACTTGAGCATTTTGGGTACCACAAACCATAGTTTGGGGTATGAACTAAATATCGAAAGATTCTCTTAACCGCCACCAAGTGGCTTTGTTTAGGAGCTGCTTGGTACCTTACACACACTCCTACACCCAACACAATATCGGGTCTAGATGCACAAAGATAAAGTAAAGAACCAATCATGGACCGGTATACCTTTTGATCCACATCTTTACCATTGGGATTTAGTTCAATATGACACTTGGTTTGCATTGGTGTAGCAGCTCCATTAATGTACTTCATCTTGAACCTCTTGAGCATGTATTGGATATACTTGACTTGATTAATAAAGGTTCCTCCACTCACTTGCTTGATTTCAAATCCAAGGAAGAACCTCATTTCTACCATAATAAACATCTCAAATCTATCGGTCATGAGCTTTGAAAAATAATCATTAAAAGCTTTGTTAGTAGAACCAAAGATAATATCATCAACATATAACTAGCAAACGAAAAGCTCCCCATTGACCCTCTTAGTAAAAAGAGTAGGATCGATTATCTCAACTTCAAACCCACGGTCTAACAATAACTATTTAAGGTGCTCATACCACGAGCTTACTTAAGTCCATAGAGTGCCTTATCCAGTTTGTAGACATGGTTAGGAAAGTTGAAATCCTCAAATCATGGGGGTTGCTTAACAAAAACCAACTCATTTAAAGGACCATTAAGAAATGCACTGTTCACATCTATTTATTGCAATTTAAAGTTATGATGCGCTGCATATGCAAGAAGCATACGGTTGGACTCAAGGCGAGCCATGGGAGCATAGGTTTCACAAAAGTCAATGCCTTCCACTTGAGAGAAACCTTGAGCCGCCAATCTTTCCTTGTTCCTTACAACAATTCCATTCTCATCTTGCTTGTTCTTTAATATCCACTTTGCGTTAATTACATTGCAGCGCTCTTTGGGCTTCTCTACTAACTTCCAAACCTTGTTGCACTCGAAGTTGTTGAGTTCATCATGCATGGCTTCCAACCAATCCGGATCCTCAAGCGCCTGAAAGACCCTCTTAGGTTCCACCAAGGAGATATGAGATTGATGATAACTGAAGCTGGCTATTTCTCTCCTTGTAGACCGCCTTCTTATTAGATCACCAACAACCTTATCAAGAGTGTGGTCTCTTAGTTGCAAGTTTCTTTCAGCTCTAGCTTTGCGATGAGTTTCAATATCCTCATTGCATATTTGAGGTATCACTTGATCATCATGATTGTTTTGGTCCTCGTCTTAACCATCAAAGTGACCTTGGTAATTACTGGGCTCAACAACATCAACATGATTAGGGTTGGCATCATTGGAAGGTTAAATTGATGGATTCGTAGGGCCAGATATTCTAACAAATGGGGAGGCCAGATAATCCGGCCTTGGATTTTCAGCCTAATCAACATGGTGAGGGTCTTTAGTTTGTCTTTGGGTGGGTGCATCATTATCTCTAGCCGTAGAGGCTTGTTTTCATGGTGGTGTCACGACAAATGTCATGGATAGGCTAAAGATGGGGCCAAAGTGCGCTAGAGGTATCCAGGGAGTGATAGTGTGGTGATTTCATACATAGATGAATTGTATTCTCTCTATTAATGGTGTTTACAGATGCTCCTTGAGCTATTCGTGGGGACGAGGAAGATGAAGTTCTCTACTGTCCACCCTACTCTCTAGGGTTCTTCCCTTAGTAAAATGATCGACCCCTCCTCTATGATGTCCTAGCGCTCCTTATAAAGGGGAGGCCAGGTTACATTTAGGGTATACGTGAAGAGCATATTCCTAGAATATGCTCCTCCCAAAATATCAAAACGGTGCACTCCTTTTTCACTTCGTAAGACGCCCAGAGCTCATGGCGTAAGCCTCTCTGAGCCCCTGTGTAAGCCTCTGTGGTGTCGTGTCACCTGATCAAGAACGGTCTAGCGATGTCACCTTTGTCGGCTAGGACCACCAGTCCTTGCCCCTATCTTCTACGCTTACTCTACAGTAGAGAGAGAAAAGTGCTGACCATGGTTGATGCCTTCCTTCTCTTGTAAGCCAAGTAATAACCCGGCTGATGCCTAGTTAACTCGGCCCTGAGGGTACCTAAAAACAAGTGACTTAGTGGTGCTGACATATATTTTATGTCGGCCGAGGTAACGTTGGGTGAACACCACCTAGGCCGGGTCGACCGTAACTCGGGCGGCCTTAAGGTATGTTGGCCAGCATCTCCTTTGACCTTATGTACCTCGGCAGACCTCGCCTTTATACCCCGGCTTGACCCTACCTAGGGTTATCCCCCCAACATTAGTCCCTGAAGCTAGTGCGGGATTAGAAACTTCAGCTAATAAGGCCACAATAGGTTCAACCCGCCAGACTCTGAATTCCTCTTGTCGAGGTGTTTTTATGTCGGCACGTTCCAAAACTCGGCTTTTTTCCTGTGGAGTTGATATTTGTTTGGACCATCCTTGGCTCTTTCCTAGGTACTCCTCATTGGCCAGGTCTTTAACTTGTATCCGAGTTACCCACTTAGATTCCTTCCTTCTCGTGTACACTTCCCCACGTCCTACATGGGGGGTAATCATCACTTTGCCTTATTTTAAGGGTCTACGCTAGTTATTGTGCACATGTCAGAGATTACTACACAACAGTCAAATCATGGGCGCCTCTTCTATAACCACACCGCCACGTCGTGTCACACGATCAGCTGCGCTGTGTAACCCTCCATGTGGCTTGCTGCTGATTGGATCATTCGGCAAATACACGGCCGCATCGTGTGGCCTACCGCACCGTGCGATCCCACTACCCCCACTAGGGGCGTGGTTAAATAGGGGAGCGGGGGTATCCCTTAGCACTTTCCCCCACTCGCATCCTCTTCCTCTTCTTCTTCCTTGCAGCGTCGCCGCCACCGCCGCTTCCGCTTAGCGATTGCTCCGTCGTTGTCGCTCACTGTTCCTCGCCTTCTTCTCCGCAGCAGCGCCACTCACCACTGCTACGGGTCCACGTCAACAAGGTCTTTATCTCTCGCTTCATATTACATATGTGAAGGGGAAGATCTAGAGATGCCGCAAGAGGTCGCAATCATTGAGGAGCACGAGGAGGGTGGCGCCGCCCATGAGCACGGTGCCTAGGCCGACTCTTGGGTTTTCCAAGATGACATTGACTGGCTCCAGTCCCACTGCGTCCCCGCCGGGGTTAGCTGTTGCCTCCCCGGCAAAGAACTTGTTCCTGCTCCCGAGCCTGGTGAGTATGTGGTTTTCCTCTCTCACTTCCAGCGCGGCTTTGGCCTGCTAATTAGTGATTTCTTCCATGTTTTCCTCACTACTTTCTGTCTCCAACCTCACCATCTTTCTGTGAATGCCATTGCATCTCTCTCCACCTTTGTTTCCGGAGTCGAGGGCTATCTCGGCCTGTGGCCCTCCATTCATATTTGGTCCAAGTTCTTTGGCTTTTGAGCCAATGATGTTCCGAATAAGGAACTTTGCCCTGCTGACAAATCTCTTACTTAGTGTTGGGCGGCTTCCATCTCACATCGCCGAGATTTAGTGTTTCCCCGAGTTGTCGGCTTGGAGTCCTCTAAAGGGTGGGCCAAGACATTCTTCTACGTGAAGAACAGTACCTCAGAGGACAAGATTCGGCTGCCTCCTTTCTCTCTTAGCGTCCCTGATATGACTCGATGGGGCTGGATCCCGAAGAAGCCCATCACCTTAGTTGATCAGATAAAAAAGCGCATCATTAACCTGAAGCTAGCGGGGATGACTGGTGAGGATCTGATGCTCACTTTCATTCGGAGCCAGATCTGCCCTCTGTAGCAACATACCCACAAAGTTCGCCACATGAGCGGTCACCTTGACCCGAACTGAGTCTCTTCGTCTGAGCTCTCCGACTCCTAGATCTTCCGCCAGGTTAAGTCTACCTTCAAGATGCCCTTGTTCGAATATTGGGATTGGGGGCTAGAGCACTTCAGCCGAGATAGGCCCGTTCCCCAAGTACGTCTCTTACACCACTTTCTTCTGAGTTAACTTTTATGTCGGCCTGCATCATTTACATGACATTTTTGCTTTGTTCCTTTCAGAAAATTCTTTAGCAAACTATAGAGGACACCGCTACCCCGACCCTAAAGTGGGGCAAGGATCGGGATGCCTCAGATCCGGAGGAGCCAGACTCAGAGGCGTTCATGCCCACATTGGACTTTGGCCCTATCCGACCCTTCGGTAAGACTTCTATCTTAAGGGATTGTCCGGATGATGATGGGAGTGACGATGATTGTGAAGTCTTGGAGGTATTTTGTCCTGTGCCTATCTCATATGCTTTTTCGGCTGATTCGACTCTAGCTAACCCGACTGGTCAGGTCCACACCGATACTCCTCTTGATGTGGGCGAACAAGCCCCAGCCCCTGTGAAGAAAGGAGATGCTGCTTTGGCTCTTCCTTCTGAGCCACCCAGGGCCACCAAAATTACAAGAAATCCGCCAACAAGGTCGCCACCAAGCCCCCTACTAAGGCCACTATCCGGAGAGCTCTAAAGCCCAAGGATCCACCTACTGCATCTGAGTAACTTCTTTTATCTTTTCCTGTTCTTTGAGTAGTGTAGATCTTTTATATGTATTTCTTATTTCTCTCTTCCTGTTATAACTTGATACTTGTTTGTATTTGATTTGGTAGGGCCCCCAAGGACATCTCCTAGAGTGGTCCCAGCATAGCCTCTCCTCTTCGCCAGAATCCACCTTCTCCGCATCATGATGATGTTCCTGTTTTGATCCCAGTCCAGGGTAATTCTCCCACTACACCGAATGTTGATTCACCTCGGCGGCAGGAGAGCAATGTCGGCACGGATGGAGGTGGAACCCCCGAGGATGTGGCTATGTCGAATCAGCCAAGTGCTCCCTCTGCTCAGTAGCAACCATATAATGGTGCTAGCAACATCGGCACCGAGAAAGATTCTACCGAGGTGTCGGTGACTCCGACACCAACCACAGATCAACCTTAGACTCAGCCTTAACCTGCCCTAGTTTCAAGTTCTTCTCCACAAGCACCTCCTACCTCGTTCGAATCTCCCAAGACTCGACGAGAAGATCAAACTCAGCCTAGCCCAAAGGCCAAATCCTTCGCACCAACTTCTTCAGCCGGAGCACAACTTATAGCTCCACAGCAGCAAGCCAAGCCAATTACCAAGGCCAAGAAACCTACCGACGTGACCAAGGCCAAACCCGTTGCTGAGGCAACCAAAACTGCAGCCAAAGGATCAACGGTCGGGTCGGGGAAGCGCACCATTGCATCCATGATGCAACAGGGCAGCACTGCCTCTGGCCCAACCTCGGATAAAAAACTCACGCTGCATTCTAGTCTGGCCACTGCCAAAGCTGCACGCCAAGCTGCGCACAAGAAAGGGTTGATCCTGGCTCGGACTCTCAGTAGTGGGAGCCTCGGCTCTCTTGCTGATTATGCCGAGAACTAGAACAATGCCGAATATGTTGACGTCAGCTCCGGCAACCCGTCGAAGTTTGGTCCTGTAGAGATTGGCGCCCAAATGAACACAACTGCCAAAGCCATTGGTTATGCTAGCAAAATGATGGAGGTAAATCTTTCGACCATCCCTTTACATATGCACAAGTACTTGTAGATATATCCTCCAATCCCCGAGCCTTTGGGAGAGTAACACATTACTCGGCCGGATGCTCTTTCGCAATTAACTTGTGCCATTTTTTCGTATCATGTTCTCAAATCCAAAGTACTTTAATTAAGTTAAATTCCTTAATAGTTTCCAATATCCAATTACCTAGAGCCGGGTTTAGTTACACTTGACTTGGATCTGAACAACTTCAAATTTTCACTCACCTAGAGCCGGGTTAAGTTCCACTTGGCTTGGGTCTTGAGTAACTTCAAATATTCACTCACCTAGAGCTGGGTTAAGTTACACTTGGTTGGTCTTGAGTAACTTCAAATATTCACTCACCTAGAGTCGGGTTAAGTTCCACTTGGCCCGGGTCTTGAGTAATTTCAAATATTCACTCACCTAGAGTCAGGTTAAGTTCCACTTGGCCCGGGTCTTGAGTAACTTTAAATATTCACTCACCTAGAGCCGGGTTAAGTTCCACTTGGCCCGGGTCTTAAGTAATTTCAAATATTCACTCACCTAGAGCCGGGTTAAGTTCCACTTGGCCCAGGTCTTGAGTAACTTCAAATATTCACTCACCTAGAGCCGGGTTAAGTTCCACTTGGCTCGGGTCTTGAGTAACTTCAAATATTCCTTATAACTCATGAGCTAATACTTTCCTTTTCAGATCACCACCAACCGCCGCACCATTGATTTTTAGCGGCTTCTGGATACACACAAAGATCTTGCTTCAAAGCATAAGGCCCTGCTGCCTGAGCTGAAGAAGAAAGGTAAAGTTCTCTCTTTCATATTTTCACTTTTACCTTCCTTCAACTTTGGCATGCCGAATTAACTCGTGACTCGGATTTCATAGACGATGTGGAAGCTGAGAATAAGGCACTGAAGAAGAAGCTGGTTGAGCTGAAAGGTAATTTTTCCTTCACTTCTTATCCTTTGTCCTTTTTCATTTTGACTCGGCAAGTAATTATACCTCGTCTGTGCTAGGTCAAAAAATTATTGCAGTGTCTCTTCAAGATAGTGTGCCACTACCTGATATGATGCTACATTTTCTCGAACAAGCAGGACAACATCATGCGCAACTGAAGGAGAAGGACGATGAGATCCTCCAGCTTCATGCCGAGAATGAGAAGCTCCAACAGCTCCACAAGACTGAACTTGAAAAATTGGATCAGGAGTTCTCCGATGTGAAGGTCCAGCTCACAGGTCAACTTGATAAAAGCAAAGAGCTTCTCCAAGTATCTGAAGCTAAAGTTGAGTTGCTGAATACCACCCTTGAGGAATTCCGAAGACCCAGGCAGATTGGTTGGCTCAGCTAAGCCGGATCCACGCCGTTATCGCTCGTTAGTTCCTTTGTTCCGAGTTTGCCTTTTATTTCTGAGATTACTCTTCTCTTTGCATTTTTTGAGTTATTTTTGTTTGTATTTTCAGAGGATTTCTTTCAGGCCAAGGCCCGCTCCAATGTTGCCATCGGCAAGATCCGGGAGAAGAGAGTTGAAGTCGGCCCTATCTCCGAAGACATAACCATTGACGAGTCCTTGGCTGGCCTTGCAACCCGCCTCGGACCCATGAAGATCTTCGGGGTGGGTCTCCTTCGGGCTGCCATCCATGCTTTTCATACCCTGTGGCCGGGTGAGACTGATCCAGAGGGAGTTGCTGCGCTAATCGAGAAGCTTTAGGAAAGCAACACTCAACTCAGCTTATGGCGAGAATCTGCTGCGCGCTCTAGAGCCGACACAACCTTATCCTTTGTGCTCTCCTGGTACGAAGGCGTTGATCTCAATGTACTCGGACGCCTGCACACCGGGTCCAAATGGACCAATGACCCGTCCTGCATTGCCTAGTGTCAAGCTCGTGCCTACGACCTTATCCAATATGCCCATTGTCACGAATGGAACAAGGGGTCGAGCTTCCTCGAAGCCTCGACGACGTGTATGTTGAGGGAGAGGTCGAGGATGAAGAGCCAGAAGGTTCAGATTACACCGAGGATGCTGAGGATGCCGAAGCTAATCCAGATGATGAAGCTGAAACTGAGGCTCCCCATGTCGAGGACAACTTGCCTACTCCTGCTGCGGATGGTTCGGCCGCTTCAGCTCCTTGAGCAACAAAACTTTGAAATTCGTTAAATCCCTCGTATGCCCGGCACAGATGTAATGAACAATGTGTTATTTTGTATAGTTTAAGTTTTTATGCCGAATTAACTTGGGGGAATCCTCGAGTTTCATTTTCTTGTTCTCTCAATTCAGTGATTCGACTCGCTTCTACCTTGATTAGGCGTTCGACTTATGAGTCCAAGGTTCAAAAAAATGATCTAACAATACTTGAAACTTTTAGGATTAGCTCAAGGTAACTTATCATAAGAAAAATAAAGTAAATACAGGGGTTAGTCAAAAACAAATTTCGCCCCAATTATGTTCCTTTCCTTAGTCGTTTTTCATGTGCCATGCAATTCCAAACTTGTTATGTTGCTTGCCCTGAAGCTAATTCTTGTTGGATAGCAGCAAGTCGAAGAGTTAGCTTTTTGTGCCGACACACTACTAACTCAGCTAAGGTGTAAGTAATTTACGCAAGCCGACGTACAAAAAGTAAATACAGAGAAAGACAATTATTATTAAGGAAGTCACCGAGTTTCTGCTCGGGGTGCCGAGATTTCATTGATAGGCTCACTACCGACATATTGGCCGACATATGAGAGTTCGGGATACATACACTTTTGCTAAGTGTAAAACGGATGAAGTAGAGCTATATTCTATGGCCGCTTCGATTCCTCATCGGACATGTCCGCCTTGTTCTTCTCCTGTGGTTGCGCATCTATGAGGTAATAGGCACCATTGCACAGTGCCTTGCTTACAATGAATGGCCCTTCCCATGGGGGATAGCTTGTGCATGCCGGTAGTGTGCTACACTAGCAAAAGTACCAGATCTCCTTCCCAGAAGACTCGAGGGTTCACTTTCCGGCTATGATAGCGTTAGAGATTTTGCTGATATATGGCGGATCTGGATGATGCCAATTCTCTCGCTTCTTCCAGCAGATCAACATCATTTTGCTGGGCTTCTTGCACTTCGGCTTCTGTGTATTGGGTGACCCTGGGCGAATCATGCTCTATGTTGGTTGGTAATACAACTTCTGTCCCATATACCAGAAATAATGGCTATATCATGTTGATCAATTTGGAGTTGTTAAGCTCCACAATACCGCCGGTAGTTCATCTATCCAGCACCTCGCTGATCTTTGCAGCGGCTCAATGTGTCGGGGTTTTATCCCAGACAGTACTAGTCCGTTGGATCTTTCCACTTATCTATTCAATGCGGGGTGGGCTACTGATGCGACATCTAGCCGGATCTTCTTATCTCGGCAGAGCCGGGAAAATGCCCCTTCGACGAAATTTGTGCCATTATCCGTTATGATACTATGTGGATAGCCGTATTTCAGGATGATATCCTTCAGGAACGTTACAGCAGTAGCTCCATCACACTTTCTTATTGGCTTTACTTCAATCCACTTTGTAAACTTATCCACCATGACCAAGATATGGGTCATGTTACCTCGTGTCAGCTTAAATGGTCCGACCATGTCTAAGCACCACACAACAAATGGCCAAGTGATTGGTAGAGTTTTGAGTTTGAACATTAGGAGATGTGTCTTACTTGCGTACCTCTGACACCCATTGCACTTCTTTACCAATTCCTCGGCTTGCTGTAAGGAACTTGGCCAATAAAACCCATGTCAAAAAGCTTTTGCCACTAATGCCCTGGATGAGGCGTGATGCCCACATTCCCCCTGATGAGTATCTCGGAAGATGTCTAGCCCATCTTCCGAGTCAACACATCGCTGCAAGACACTAGTGACACTTCTCTTGTATAATTCGGCATTGATGATAGTGTATGCCTTTGCTCTCCTATGCACTTGCCTCGAGAGTATCTTGTCACTTGGCAAAGTACCATCTTTCAAGAACTCAAATATTGGCTATACCCATGTTGGTACAGTGCGAACTGGGAAAAGTACTTCGTCAACTTCCATTACATCAACCGACATAACCACTATAGGATCAAGCTGAATAGTCCCTAGGTTCTGCAAGGCAGTCCCCGGGTTTACCGAGGCAGTCCCCGGGTTTGCTGAGGTAGTCCCCGGGTTTGCCGAGGTATTCCCCCAGTCAATTTAGATTGGGGTAGCTTCTGATCCGGGGTTTGCCGGGATATAAATTGACTCGGATTCAGGTGATAGGGTAATAGATCGTTTTCTCAGATGCTCCAATGTGACTCTTGGCGAGATGGCTTGCCAAGATGAGCCCAGTTTGGGTATCACGTCGGCTGCATCATTTTCAGCTCTTGGCACATGATAGAATTTGCATCCCTCAAAGTAGTGATACGTCCATGACGTATCTATAATTTTTGATGGTTTATGCTAATAATATTCTTTTGACACTCCTTTTTGTATAAAGTTTATGATTTATTTGGACTAACCTACTAATAGTTGCAAAAGTGCACAATATTATTGTTTTACACTTTGATGTGTAGGAATTACCAAGAATACAAGTAGAAACCTTGTTGGAGTCAAATTGAGATTTTTCCAGAAATCTGTCTCAGAACTCTTTTTGAAGATGGTCACGTTTTTGGTCGACGAAGCCGTCAAACGGAAAACTCTTCAACTACAAAGTTGTTGGAAATTTCGCGACAAACATTCTGGACATAAACTTTAGCTGATTTCGAGTCTGTGCGGGCATTTTAGGCCCGATTTACTGCAGGCCAAGATGGGGTGACGAGAAACTATATAAAGGAGGAAACCTAATTCGCCCAGGGCACTCAACTCACGAATTTGCAGCCAACAAAGCCACGTTTTTACCTCCCCCATGGATCCCATCTCCATGGGGGAGGGCTCCCAAGAAGCCATGAAGGAAGGGGGCTAAGGGGCGGTGCTCCCCCATGATACCGGCGGCGGGGAAGGAGTCCCCCGCGCCGCCGCTGGTGCCGCCGCCACCCTCTTCACCATCTTAACCATCTTCACCGCCATCTCCATCACCTAATCCTCCTAGTATGCAGTGGTTCATCCTCCCACACACCTCTGTACTGTCCTATGTAAACATGGTGTTTGATGCTATAAGTTATAATCCTATGATCTATGTCATGTTTGCGTAGTTTCTTTATTCTTAGATTGAATGGTTGAACGTCTTTGGTTTATTAGAGTTGTATGTTGATATGGTACAGTCCTTTGGTGTCCATTATATTTGTGCGTGCATGGATTAAACATCATAGGGTTTGTAGTATGTGTAAAAGGAAGGGGGGAGTTCTGCCGGAGTGACAGAAACCTGAGGACGCGAACCGGAATGTTGCATGTATGGGAATAAGAGGACCATTAAACTTAAGGCTATGGTTGGGGAAACCTTAATGCATTTATTAGTACTTACGGATGTTTGATAACAATCCAATCATATAGTACATGTAATTCCAAGTAGTGAAGCGCATGTATATTTAGCCTCTCCCACATAGAAAAATGCATCGAAGACAATGAACCCGATCTATTCGCTATTTAAACTTGGACAAAGCCACCACAATTACCACCACTATTCCACACTCATGGTTCTGTTAGTTTAGTGTATTTTATTACTGCAGCAACTAGCTTTACTTTCTTGTTATTTATTATCATGCAAAGCTATCTTTATTACTCGTATTGTTGCTCTAGTTTTATTTCCTAAATAATGCAAACGTTTAGTGTGCGTAGAGTTGTATCAGTGGTTGATAGAACTTGTGAGAATATTTATCCTAACTTTAGCTTCTTATTGGGTTCGACACTCTTACTTATCGAAAAAGGCTACACACGGATCCCCTATACTTGTGGGTTATTAAGACTTTTTCTGGCGCCGTTGCCAGGGAGCAATAGCGTGTGGGTGAATATTCTTGTGTGCACTTATTTGTTTTATCTCTAAGTAGGTTTTACTTTCAGTTTTAAGTTGTTCTCTATCTTAGTGTGGATAGGGAATGCGAATTAGAAAAAAAAGTTGTACTTGTTAACTAAAAACGTCTTCAAAAAGGAAAGTGATTGGGAAGATGAGTAATGGTTAAGTGGGGATCGACCTTGAACACTTGTGTTCATGCCTATGAAACCAAAACAAATCTTTCCATGGAAGCTTTTCAGTTAAAAACTTGTAGGAATGCATGAAGCCTTGAAAAAGAAAGATATTTCTGGTATTGATCTTAATGCTTATTCATTCGAAAATACTTGAATCTTGCTCCTATGCCTAACTTAAAGGAATTAAATAAAAGTACTTATTGGGAGATAACCCAAAAGTTTTAGTTAAGTCTTGAAAGTTATTGCTTCAGTAATAACCTCTTATTATCCTTTTTATTTGCTTTTTGTGCCAAGAGTAACCTCTAATGAGAGAGAAGTAATGCTTGGAAAGTTGCTGTCCCAAAACAGATTTTTGTGCTCCGTTGTAAAAATTCGTGTAAAATATAAGTACATCAGTTTGAGCTGTAATTATTTGTTCTTCTGCCCCAGGTTTTTATCCAACTTTTGTTAGTACAACACTTTTCGATTTGAGCAACAGAAGGTCTTCAAAAAAATTGGTTTCTATCTGCTGGTCTGTTTTGACAGATTTCTGCCATTATTTGCATTTGCTTCTTGTTGATTCCTTTTTGTGTTCTCTTTGAGGAATTGAGATTTTAAGGGAAGTGCTACAATATCTTGTGTTTTAATGGAAGTTTTATTGGTGTTTAAACTGAACCCAAAGACTTATTATCTTGAGTACACTAATGTTGCTAATGAAGATTATGTGAAGTTTTGTATGAAGGAAAAATTTCAGGTGTTAAGGAAAGAATGATGTAATGAGATGAAGAATGGACTAAATATCAAGCTTGGGGATGCCACTTCGTGTCACCCCAAGAAGTACAAGCGTCAAAGCTTGGGGATGCCCAAGACATCCCCTTCTTCATCAATAAAAATCTCATGTTCTTCTAAACACTTCATTTTTATTGTTTCATGCACAGTTGTGTTGTTCTTGGAGCGTCTATGTTTTTGTTTGCTTAGTTTGCTTAGTTTGCTTTAATAAATTGGTTGGACCCCCTCTTTCATACATTAGTTTTCAAATAAGTGTGGTTTGGATTGGAAAAGAGTAGGAAAAGTTCATGCTTAAGTGGTAAAAGGAGCTCGTTTTTTACGGTGGCATATGCTTTGTCATGTCATGCTTGGTATTGTTTTATATTTATGCTTAGTGATTTTTGTTGTAGCATGACATGTTATAAACAATTGAGATTGCTTAATGTGCCTTGAAAGAATCATGTGTTGTTTTAGCATATTAAAGCATAGTATTGTGGCATTCTCCTTTGATGCTTTATTTGGGTTGACTTGGCACATGCTCACACCATGTTATGACTATCCCAAGTCACCATAGCCTTTATGATCCTTTAGTTTTTGACTTGTAATATCACTTTATGCTTTAATTAATGATGTTTTGTCGCTTTGCATGATTATGGCCATTATTGCTCTCTTAGTTGGTCGCTCCCAGTCTTTTGCTAGCCTCCATAACCAAGTATGAGTTCCACTCATGCTTACAACTCCAAATAAAACCAAGTTTTTACAAAGGGTCCACCATACCTACCTATTAAAATTTGCTATTCCAAGTATATTCATGTTTTTATATACCTTCCAAATTAAACTTGTTATGATAAAACTAGTGATAAAGCTCTCACAAACTTGATGGCACACTTTACTGTTCTTGCGCCTAATAAACTTGAACCATTGTGTCATCTATGTTGTATATGCTTGCACTTATATGTTGGGGATTAGCAGAACCATGTTGTCATGGGGAACGCTTTCAACATTGCACTTGTACATTGTACCCAGTTGATATCATGCTCTTTTGTTTATGGATGGCGTCGGTGTGAAATGAATGGGGGAGCTTGTAAGTCCATGGAGCTATGTATGTGTGTTAGAGAAACGCCTGGGCCCCTGGTCTAATCCATGCCTAATCATGGTGGAAACCTGCAGCATAACCATAATGAGCAATCTAAGAAGCATTCTTCTTATAAAAAAGAGATAGAGATTGAGAAAAAAAGAAAAAAAAAGATGAGAAAAGAGGAAAGAGAGAAAGAGAGAAAAAACACCATTTTCCCATGGTAAATAAGAAGATTGTTGAGATGCTCGTTGTGTGCTTACCTTGTCATTTTGATATGGGGATTCTTCCGTATCATCAGGCAAGGGGTACCCCGTTGGCGGTTCTCTATGATACACATGTACTTACTATGACAAGAACTTATCGGTAACTAAACTTGAGTAGCATGAGAGGCAGCCCTCGTATTCAAGGGACATGAGATTTCTAACTTATACTTTGTCAAGCATATACTCCATAGTTTGTTCACTTTAACCTTAATCACTTCAAGATGCTTATGGTAGGGGCATTGAGAGCCGAAATCTAATAAGTACCATAATTTTTTGAAGCTCTTTATGAGACTTGAATCCCTGCTTCCTTCTATGAAGGCCTTTCTTTTACTTTTATGTTGAGTGTCCATCTTCTATCTTTATGCACCTATTAAGAGAGCATAGTGGCCATTCTTAGTTTAATGTGCATTGTCTCAAGACTTGTTGATTGATTTATAACTTTGATATTGCTTGTTCTTAAACTATTTGTATCTAGTCACCCTTATGAACTTTGAAGGTGTCCTATGCATTTATGTTTTGCTACTCTATGAGGGACAAGCTGAATACCATTCTCATTATGCTTTCTTTATGTGAAACAAATAAACATCTTGCAAAGCATTATTATTTATGAATCTTTTGTTTGTGCCTTTTCATGTTATAACATAGTTGCTATGTCTTATTGTTAGAACTCTATCTTTCATGATTCATGTTTAGAGTACCTTAATCGCAACTATCAATGCTTTTACAATGATAATAATCAATATTATGTTGTCTACATGTCACATCAAAAATTATATCGTTTACCTACTCGAGGACGAGTAGGAACTAAGCTTGGGGATGTTGATACGTCCATGACGTATCTATAATTTTTTATGGTTTATGCTAATAATATGCTTTTGACACTCCTTTTTGTATAAGGTTTATGATTTATTTGGACTAACCTACTAATAGTTGCAAAAGTTCACAATATTCTTGTTTTACACTTTGATGTGTAGGAATTACCAAGAATACAAGTGGAAACCTTGTTGGAGTCAAATTGAGATTTTTCTAGAAATCTGTCTCAGAACTCTTTTTGAAGATGGTCATGTTTCTGGTCGAAGACGGCGTCAAACGGAAAACTCTTCAACTACAAAGTTGTTGGAAATTTCACGACAAACGTTATGGATATAACATTTAGCTGATTCTGATTCCGGACAAGCCTTTTAAACCCGATTTACTGCAGCCCAAGATGGGGTGACGAGAATCCGAGAAGCTATATAAAGGAGGAAACCTAATTCGCCCAGGGCATCTCCACCCACGAATTTGCAGCCACCAAAGCCACGTTTTTTCATCCCCCATGGATCCCATCTCCATGGGGTAGGGCTCTCAAGAAGCCATGAAGGAAGGGGGCTAAGGGGCGGTGCTCCCCCATGATACCGGTGGCGGGGAAGGAGTCCCCTGCGCCGCCGCCGGTGCCGCCGCCGCCCTCTTCACCATCTTCACCCTCTTCCCATCATCTCCATCACCTAATCCTCCTAGTATGCAGTGGTTCATCCTCCCACAAACCTCTGTACCGTCCTATGTAAACATGGTGTTTGATGCTATAAGTTATAATCCTATAATCTATGTTATGTTTGCGTAGTTTCTTTGTTTTTAGATTGAATAGTTGAACGTCTTTGGTTCATTAGAGTTGTATGTTGATATGGTATAGTCCTTTGGTGTCCATTAAATTTGTGCGCGCATAGATTAAAAATCATAGGGTTTGTAGTATGTGTAAAAGGAAGGGGGAGTTCTGCCGGAGTGATAGAAACCTGAGGACGCGAACCGGAATGTTGCACGTATGGGAGTAAGAGGACCATTAAACTTAAGGCTATGGTTGGGGAAACCTTAATGTATTTATTAGTACTTATGGATGTTTGCTAACAATCCAATCATATAGTACATGTAATTCCAAGTAGTGAAGCGCATGTATATTTAGCCTCTCCCACATAGAAAACTGCATCGAAGACAATGAACCCGATCTATTCGCTATTTAAACTTGGACAAAGCCACCACAATTACCACCACTATTCCATACTCATGGTTCTGTTAGTTTAGTGTATTTTATTGCTGCAACAACTAGCTTTACTTTCTTGTTATTTATTATCATGCAAAGCTATCTTTATTACTCGTATTGTTGCTGTAGTTTTATTTCCTAGATAATGCAAACATTTAGTGTGCGTAGAGTTGTATCAGTGGTTGATAGAACTTGAGAGAATATTTATCCTAACTTTAGCTCCTCGTTGGGTTCGACACTCTTACTTATCGAAAAGGATACACACGATCCCCTATACTTGTGGGTTATCAAGTAGCCACATATCTTTTGGACGTGAAATCTATATAGCGCCATGCTTGTGTCCAACGCATCCCAATGACCAGAAACTTGCTACACCACCAAATCTGAATCTCCAAAGCACTATATCCGATGTATCCCAATCTCCTTTGCCACTTTTAGTCCGTGCACGAGCGCTTCATATTCGGCCACATTGTTTGATGCTGAAAAATGGATCTGCAGGACGTATCTCAGCTGATATTTCTTGGGCAAGGTAAGGAGTACCCTGACCCCTAATCTGTCCTTCAACTTTGATCCATCAAAATGCATTCTCCAATAATTTGATTCTGGCAATGGTGGTCCGTACTGCATCTCGGCCCAATCCACGAAAAAATCGGCCACTGCCTGAGACTTGATCGTGTCCCTTCTATCATATTGTGGAGCATAGGGGGCTAACTCAATTGCCCATTTGGCGATCCGGCCACTTGCATATTTGTTGCTCATTATATTGAATATGGGCGCTTCACATATCACTTTCACTGGGTGTTCCTCAACTAATGCTTAAGCTTCTTGGCTGCCATATACACGCCATACACCATCTTCTGATAATGAGGATATTTCTGCTTTGAGGCAGATAACACTTTGCTTAGGTAATATATTGTCCTCTGCACCGACTTACCCTCTTCGTCACGCTCCACCACTATCATAACACTTACGACTCGGTTGCTTGCTGCTATATAGATCAACATCGGATCCTTGGATAATGGTGAGGCTAACATAGGTGTAGAGGCTAGCATCTTTTTGAGTTCATGAAATGCACTATCTTCTTGCAGTGTCCATACAAACTTATCCAACTTTTTCATTAGCTGATAGAGAGGCAATTCCTTTTCTCCCAGCTGACATACAAACCGACTTAATGATGTCAGGCAACCAGTGAACTTCTGAACATCATTAAGACACTTCGGCAACTCCATTCGCTCAATATCCCGAATTTTAGTTGGGTTAGCTTCGATACCTCGGCTGGACACAAGGAAACCGAGTAACTTCCTAGCCGGGACACAAAAGGTGCACTTCTTCGGGTTAAGCTTCATCCAGAACCTCATTAAGTTCGCGAATGTCTGCCGGATATCATCCAGGAGCATTTTACTTTCCTTAGTTTTTATCACAACATCATCTACATATACTTGGACATTTTTTCCAATTTGATCATGCAATTTTTTTGCATACACCTCTAATACGGTACTCCTACATTACGTAAACCAAAGGACATGGCACGATAGCAATAAGCCCCATACGGGGTGATGGAAGCAGTCTTTATTTGATCATCCAGGTTCAGGGGTATCTGGTGGAAACCAGAATACGCATCTACAAATGATAACAACTCACACCCAACGGTCGAATCAATGACCTGATCTATGTAGTGGGAATGGATCTTTTGGACAGACCTTATTCAGGTTTGTATAATCGATACACATACGCCACACCATTGCTACATTCAGATCATCTTTTTTCTTTTCCACAAGAACCGGGTTAGATAGCCAATCTGAATAGAGTACTTCCGTGATAAACCCGGCTGCAAGGATCCGAGCTATCTCATCACCAATGACTTTTCTCCTATCTTTGGCTAAGCGGCAGAGAGGTTGCTTCATCTACTTTGCTCCGGGTTTTACATGCAAAGAGTGCTCGGCCAACTCCCTCGGTACACCTTGCAGTTCCTATGTGGACCAAGCAAAGATATCCCGATTCTCATGGAGGAAGCTGACGATCTCTCTTTCCTATTTGTCACCAAGCCCAGCACCAATTGTTACGATGCGCTCTCGGAACTGATCATCAATGGGGCACCTTCTTGGTATCTTTTGTTTCTTGAAATGAAACACTTCCATGCGGGTTACTCAGAGCCGACATATTCAGCTGCGTGGACTGAGCCAATGCCACCACTTCTTGGATCCTTCTCTTCTCTTGAGTGATAACCAGTGACTCGGCCAGGTTTGACCCAGCTGAGGCACATTCCAGTGAGCGCATGAAATCTCCCGTTATGGTGATTACCCCATTTGGTCCTGGCATCTTCATGTTTAAGTAACAGATGTGGTCACTTGCCATAAACTTTGATAGAGCTGGCCTGCTGAGTAACGCATGATAAGCACTGTCCAAGTCCACCACCTCGAACTCCAAGTTCTCTGTCCAGCAATTGTCCCTTGTGCCGAATAAGACATCAATCTGGACCATTCCAATGGGCTCACAAGACAAACCCGGAACAATGCCGTGAAACATGGTCTTGGTTGCCTATAGCATATTCTCTAAGACTCCTAGCTTGTGCATTGTGTCCTTATACAGTATGTTAATGCTGCTGCCATTGTTAGTCAATACCTTGGAGAATTTCACATTGATGTGTGGCCTGATGAAAGTTGGGTCAAGCACCAAAGCATATGATCCAGGACTCGGCATGAGCCTAGGGTGATCCTTGATACTCCATCTGATTTCTTGATCAGACCAAGGCATGTACCTCGGCACAGACGGCATAACTGCATTGACCTCCATATGTCGGTGTCTCACGCTCTGTCTGTTAGTTTCTTCCGTGGTAAACACACAATAAGCTTGATGATGTTCCCTGTACTCATTTCTCCCGTCATTGCCGGGATTCCTTTGGTTCGGTTGGTTCTGATCATTCACATGATGCACCGCATCCCTTCTCTCATGGTTCTCATACCTCATGGGGGTGGTGGTAACATCAATTGCTGCCCATTTGCCCCAGTGAGCTGCTGCTGCCGAGGTGCTTGCGCATTCCCGAGTTACTTTGCTCTATTTTCCTCATCCACCCACACTACCGAGTCATGTGGTTTGTTGGGTTACTTGGGTTAGGCATGTGAAACTTGCATGGTTGATTCAGTATAGCCTCATATGTATACCTCAACATGTCCTTCTTTTCTTGCCACTGCTTCTTATGTTCTGGCATCCAACTTTTCTTGCCATCATTTCTTGGGGTCAACTATTGTCCTCCACTCTTTTGGCGCTGGCTATTCCTAGCTCCGGTTTGATCTTGATCTACTGCCGCAACTTGCTGCGAACCGTATCTGTAACCCGGCCGCTCATCCCTCCTCTTCCATCGGAAATCATTTCGCTGGGTTGACCCGGCTCCATCTCGAGGATAATACTATTCATTTGACTCGTTTGACACAAGCCGAGGTTGGGTCGGATCACCCAATGCATATGAGTTTGTGATTCTGATTGTTTCAGCCAATGTAGTTGGCATATCTCTTTGCATTCTTTGCCACAACATACTTGCATATCAGCATCCCTGTCAAACCAAGCAATAGCTTGAGACTCGATCACCCCTTTGCAGGAGTTGTGCATGTTGCACCAGCGAGTTAAGAACTCCTGGTTTGTCTCATTTGGCCTTTGCTTGCACATTGCAAGAGTTTGTGGCCTATTAGGCCTCTTATTCATGCTCGAGAAGTTACTGATAAACATCTCTTCAAAATCTATCCAGCAGTTGATACTTCCTGGTGGCATATTGTTTAGCCAGACCCTTGCTGGTCCTTCTAGCATCTGAGGTACGTATCTCACGGCCCATCTCAAGTTGCCCGTGGTAATGTTCATAGTTGTTGCATAGTAAATTAACCAATCTTCTGGCTTGGTACTTCCATCATATGTCTTTGTCCCTCTGGCCAACTGAAAGTTCGCCACAAGAGGTTCTCTCATAATCCGAGGTCCAAAGCTTGCTGGACCCGGAGGACCTTGCCCCTCTATCATTTCTAACCTATAAATTCTGTCCAACTTCAACCTTGCATCATCTGGCTACAAGTTCATGTTTTCCAGCCTCGACCCTATCACATGGTGATCCGCCCTGGGAAACCCAGCATCAGCCATTGCCAAATAACCATCATTGTACCTATCTTGACCCGGAGGAACATATTGTTGTTGCATAGCTGGGCCAGCACTTTGCTCTTGCTGAGGTATGTACTGTTGCTGATGTTGACAAGGTGGGTTTTTCCCAGCTCCTACCGAATTACGATGTCCGGCATTGCCATTCCCAGCGTTTCCCTGTCCTGCATTGCCTTGACCGCGGTTACCTTGTCCAGCTTCACCTCGGCTGGCACTATGGTGATCCTCGTCACCTTGCACTGCTTTTCCTTTCCCTGCCCTTGTCGGGTCATATGGGACCATCTGTTTATCTTTTCTGCCCGAGGTTACTACCTCCTGTCTCTCCTTGGTCCATCATGTGGGGATGACGCTGCCCTAGCGGACTTTGCTGGAGCGCCCCCTGCTGAATGAACAACACGGGAGCCTCCTGCTCCTACCGGGTTTGCCTTGAGCAGTTCCTCATTCTGTTTGTTAGTGACCCTTACCAAGTGATTAATTCTTTCATGCTACCTCTCCCGGGCTTCATCGGTCAGACCCTCTAACTTGGACGTTGCTGCATCTGCAACCCTGAGATTCTTTGTCGGGGTGCTATACGTCGCCAACCCTACTATCACAAGGGTAGTTGAATACCCTAGCTTAGGTACATATTCCTTGTCTATCTCAGTAATGAGGTTTCTACCCCTAATCTTCACATCGTCCATACGGGTGGGACTAATCCGATTTTCCTTCACATACTCACGCAATGTGATGTTTAGTGATTTCTATAACTCAGCTACTCTCTTTGCCCCTGCTAACATTTTCAGCCTAGTCTCCTCTAGTTCGGCATGTGCCTGAGCCGGATCTATGATAGGTGCTATGGGAGTAGCTAAGCTCTCTATTGCATGTTGTAACACATTCTTCGGTCTCTCTAGTGGAGGACCTCTCTTCCTAGGTACCTTTGGTGTTGCCTTTGGGTCTTCTACTAGGTCCTTGATTACTCATGCATCAGGTGCAATCATCATCTCCTCAGCGCAGCTAGCGGGGTGAGTGATATGCGGACCGCGAGCCACGCTAAGGGGTGGCTCGCCTCCCTTGATGACATGCTACAGATGAACGCAGGACTCATCCATGCCAACATAGATCTTGTGGGCACCAAGGCAGATGAAGAGTCCATTGCACGGAGGAGTGCGGTTGCCGAAGTTGCCTGTGTTATCACTGACATAGTCCAGCGCTCCAAAGCGCTGAACGAGCCCGAAGATGATTCGCTCGCCGGTGGCAGTGATGCTTCCTGTCTGGATCTTCAATCGAGCTAGCGTCGCTGTTGGCCCCACGGTAGGCACCAACTGTCGTGGTGTTTTCATGGAAGATGCCATGGATAGGCTAAAGATGGGGCCAAAGTGCGCTAGAGGTATCTAGGGAGGGATAGTGTGGTGATTCCACACACAGATGAATTGTATTTTCTCTATCAATGGTGTTTACAGATGCTCCTTGATCTGTTCGTGGGGAGGAGGAAGATGAAGTTCTCTACTGCCCACCCCACTCTCTAGGGTTCTTCCCTTAGTAAAATGATCAACCCCTCCTCTAGGAGGTCATGTGCTCCTTATAAAGGGGAGGCCAGGTTACATTTAGGGCATATGTGGAGAGCATATTCCTAGAATATGCTCCTCCCAAAATAGCAAAATAGTGCACTCTTTTTTCACTTCGTAAGCCGCCTAGAGCTCATGGCGTAAGCCTCTCTGAGCCCCCTGCGTAAGTCTCTGCGGCACCATGTCACCTGACCAAGAACATCTGGCGATGTCACCTTTGTCGTCCAGTACCGCCAGTCCTTGCCTATCTTCTGCGCTCACTCTACAGTGGAGAGAGAAAAGCACTAACCATGGTTGATGCCTTCCCTCTCTTGTAAGCCAAGTAGTGACCCGGCTGATGCCTGGTTAACTCGGCCCTGAGGGTACTTGAAAACAAGTGACTTAGTGGTGCCGACATACATGTTATGTCAGCCGAGGTAATGTTGGGTGAACACCACCTAGGCCGGATAACTTGGCTGGCCTTAAGGTATGTCGGCCAGCATCTACTTTGACCTTACAGTACCTCGGCAGACCTCGCCTTTATACTCCGGCTTGACCCTACCCGGGGTTATCCCCCAACACTTGTTGATCTTGTGAAGATGAGCGCTCCACTTGAGTAGAGCATAGTTCTTCTTGATCTGCCACAAGGGGTTCCTCAATGGGACGGAAAAATTCCATGACCATTCTTCTTATGGCATCTTGAGGTATTTCAATATCTACATCACAAACATCAACTGGCCCCACTTGGGAGCCATTATTTTCCTCAAACACCACACTACTAGATTCCACAACAGTTCCGAATGACTTGTTATAGATTCTATGTGTGTGGGATTCGACAAAATGACCAACAAAGATACCCTCTATATCTTTATATTTAAATTTAGACAAACGAACTCCTTTTATGAGAAATAAACACTTACACCGAACACCCGGAAGTATGATATATTGGGCTTGTTGCCAAAATCAGATAACTGTCTTTGTTGGTTGTCCCATGGATTGAAATGGATATTCCTTCCACTATGAATCCAAAGACAAAATTGTTTTTTTGTAGAATGCCTTATTTTTTCGAGAAGGAGTTTCTCGCAAATTTTTGAGTGGGAGGACAATAGAATTCGATGAGGTTATTGAACTTGAGGAAGATTAGTAGAGTAGCACAACACCGAAAGATGTTCTGGAGATGGCCAAGACACTCATGGCTCTCGTGTCTACAAAGTGTTGTAGTCCTGGATATCAAAATGTCTATTGAACCCCGTAGAATTGGTTAAATATGTAATCAAATAAAAGATTTGCGGAAAAAGAACTGTTGTTGAACAATGATGAACCTGCCACATACAAAGAAGCAATGATGGGCCCTGAGTCCATTAAATAGCTTGAAGCCATGAAATCTAAGATAGTTTCCATATCAAGTTTTTGAACTTGGAAGACCATATGGAAGGATAAAACCTTTTAGATGTGAATGGACCTAGAAATAGACTTGACTTGTCAAAAAACTATTTATAACAAAAGCTCAAGGAGTTGACTATGATAAGATTAAGATCATCCATAGTAATGCTTAAAATTCTATATGGATTATTATATTTTAGATATGGTAGCTAGATAGCAAAACTACAAGATACTGTTGGAAATATGCCCTAGAGACAAATAGTAATATGTATTATTATCATATTTCATAAATTTTATGATTAAGTTTTAAATCATGCTATAACTATATTGAAAGGAAACATCAATACACGTGTGATATATTACGGTGACCCATCATACCACTTCATGACGTAGTACACTATAGTCGTTGACATAACACCAATGAAACACCGTTCACTAGTATTACATCCCTCAGAGTGGTACAACAGAAACACAGCAGGTCCAAGACATGACTATAGATTACAACTCGACTCTTTACATAAGATCCAGAGAACACTCTAGGTTAAAGAGAGAGAAAGAAACTTCTTACAAAGAAGAACCAGAAATAATAACTCCGAACTATCTGACTAAAAGACTAGCATCTAAACTATCTGGCTTGCAATTGCTACTAATACAATGCTTTACAGAAGTAGGTTTTATGGCTAGAGTATCTACTCTTATCTAATCAAGATCTTTGTCTTCACTTCAGTTGATGTATATGTTGACTTCATTGACTTTATTGAAGAACTTGAGTTGTCGATGATGGTTTCTTGAGCAGAAATTGATGTTGACGCCGTCTTCAACAGCTTAGAACCTAGCAAGGGTTAAGAAGGTACAGTTGAGTACGAGCGTACTCAGCAAGTTCACTAAAAAGGAGTGTATGATGCACTATCTCTACATCCATAGACCAAAGGTTGTAGGCAATGCAAGTTTTCGTAAACATTTCTTCAAAGGTTTCTTTTATTTTGAAAACTATGTCCGACAGCCTTCACAGGTTGACCAGAACCTTCACGGGGTTCCTTTCCTGCCGCGTTTGTAGCTCCTTTCCGGAATAGGGAGTAACATGTCACAGTTCTTACACTCTGTAGAGATGCATTACTTTACCCATGAGAGATCAACTCCTTGTTGCACAATTGGGCAGGTTATTCCCATCCACAATTCCTTGATGTGGGGCCCAGTAGATGATCCAAGCCAATCGCTTCCCTTCTCCGTGACCCCCCATGAAGACACAATCCCCCAAGACGGTCTACCACGGTTACTCTTTGGGTAGCCTCTCGAAGACTCTGTAAGCAGATCTGCCTGGCAGCCACCAACAGCTATGGTGAACCTACACCAAGACAGCTATGCATAGATAATCTAGACACCTAGATCGCGGGGAACTAAGGGGTCCCACCGATGTGCTGGATTCTCCACGAGGAATCTGCAGCTTCATGATAAGGTCATCCGTACATGCGAAAGGAAGAAGATCCAACTGACTTCTCCGTCCCATTCTAGATCTCATGGTTAACGTGTAATATACGGCGCTAGAATCATTGATGACATTGGTTGTTAAGTCTTAGATAATATGTTCCTTTACCACTAGAACTGTATCAGTAGATTATTACCATTTGGTAAATAATCCTTAATAAAATTATCATGAAAAAAGTATTTTCTGACCTTTTTGAAATGCAGGTGATGACAACATTTGAGTTACAAGAATTTGATAGAAAATAACCAAAGGACATGAGCAAGTTGTGCACTTGCCTTTTGTGATTGCAAGATTATGCACTCGCGGTGTTCAAGACAATAGAAGATCCAAAATCTAGAAATAGCATCATTGGTCCGGTAAGGACTAATGTTTAAAGAAGCAAGATGCAATTATGCATAAGTAATGTAATGCAGTTTGATAAACTCGAATCCCCGGACTAATCGTATCTGATCTAGGGTTCGGAAACTTGTAATGGTTTCTTTAGAATGTGTTTCACTTTTATCTCAGTTTCACACTTGTGCTTCTTATTAAGGCTTGTGAGAGTGTGTGAAACAATATGTAAATACAACAAGTAGTATGCAATACTAAAGTATTCAAGTATGGAGTGGCATTTAAAAGATTACTTAAGCAAGATTGTTAAACAATTAAAGTTCTTATAGAAATGTTTAAGGATTTCTTTAATGTTTCTTAAAAGAATAACTTTTGATGAAAAGATTTCTTTACAAAGTAAAAGTACTTAAACTTAAAGCTAACAGTTTAATATTTTATTATTAATTACAAGTATTAATGTAGAAAACAATTAGCATTTTTGAATAGCTATTCCACTAGCAAGTGGATACTTTTAACACTTCATGAAGGTGAAACAAAAGTATTATGCCTTGATGGAAGTGGTGTGCTCATGATTTTATAAGTGGATAGAATCACTTACTTATTATAGAATTAATACTCATTTCTATAAATATAGGAATGGCTTCATGTTAAATACTTAAAAACGTTTTAAGTGGATTCCCAAACTTGTAAAAGAATTAGTACTCAAATCTTGATGATTTTATAATTGATAAAATATTTTTGGAGAGTAAGATTTACTTTATTTTTAAATGGTAGTTTTAGTAAGTACAACTTAAAATGGTTGGACCTATGTTAACTTTACTTAAACATCAATTGAACTTGTTATTATACTTTTATTTTTTTAATAACTTATATTAAAGGCATAAGCAAAGTTTTATATAATTTCTATGCATTAAAATAAAATAAAAGAGTTTAAACTAGTTTTATTAAACCTTTACATTTTATTTTACTTCAAAAGTAAGAGTTGACAATTTTAATGTGTAGCTTTTATTTTTGTGATCAATTTGGTATATTATAGGTATTTTTGTGATTTTTAAATAATAAGATATGATTTTTATAAGTTTTATAACTTTATAAAAACTAAATAAATACTCCCTCCGGTCTCGTTTATTAGGCAAGCACGTAGTTTAAGGACAAGTTTCATCATCAATTTTTACCAATAAAATATGCAATATATGTCCTAAAAATATACCATTGGAAAGTACTTTTAAAGATGAATCCAATGACATAATTTTTGTGACATATTATGTAAAATTTGTTGACCAAAATTAATTGTCAAACTTGTTCTTAAACTACGTGCGTGCCTAATAAATCGGACCGGAGGGAGTAATAAATACTTTATTGAGTGACACAAAAATAAATAAAACAGTTTATAAATGTAGATTTTGTTTAGCTAAGAATTTTAGTATATTATTTATATTTTTCTCATTTACCAATATTAAAATATGAATTTCAAAGTATTATTACTTAAAAATTATTTATTAAATAATTATTATTTAACTAGGTAACACAATAATGTTTGGTAATAAAGTTAAATTATAGATTTTATTTTTCTGTGCATTTTGATATATTATATACATTTCCAGAATTATAAAATAAAAGATATTGATTTAATAAGATATATATATTTTCTGGATTTATTTTTAATAACTAATAATTGATTTATTGCATCACCGTTGACATTAGCATGACAAAGTACACACGGTGTAGACTTTTTATACCCAACCTATTCTACCCAAGCCACTGACTGGTGGGACCTATGCCATGTCATTTTCATAATTTATAAAACAAATAAATAAAACGGGATTATGACATCAGCATGATGTCATGTTGACTTCACCCGTGGGTGATCTCCCTAGGTCGTTGATCGATCTCTCGATCGAGAGCGCGCGAGCAAGCGGGAGCGGTTGCGTTGGATTCGCCTTGTTGCGCGCAACCTCACAGTGGCGACGCCGCTCCATTTGAGTGACCGGAGCAAGGTCAACAACGACGACCGACGACGGCGAGTGGTGGCGCACGACGCTAGAGAGCTACCGAATGCGAGGAAGCAAGGGGAGACTACCAGGAGAATCAACTTCTCACCAGGAAGCTTACGGAGTTGGTGGTGGTGGTGGAGGAGGAGGAGGAGGAGAATCAACTTCTCACCAGGAAGCAAGGGGAGACTACCAGGAGAATCAACTTCTCACCAGGTCTAGGAGGAGGTTGCCGGAGTCGGTGGTGGTGGAGGAGGAGGAGGAGCTCGCCGGAGTTGGTGGTGGAAGAGGAGGAGGAGGAGGTCACCGGAGTTGGTGGTGGTGGAGGAGGAGGAGGTCGCTGGATTTGGTGGTGGAGGAGGAGGAGGAGGTGGACGCCGGAGTTGGTGGTGGTGGAGGAGGAGGAGGTCGCCGGAGAGTGGAGAAGGAGGAGGGAGGATAAGGGGAGAAGTGTGGAGGAGAGGAGGGGAGGAGAAGTGTGGAAAGGAGGAGAAGTGGGGAGGGGAGAAGAAGTGGGGAGGGGGAGAAAAAGGAAAAAGGGAGGGAGAAAGGGTGCTGGTGGGATTCAAATTTCGACCCGCCCAAGACTTCTGTGGCGCATATGGGGGAAATGCGCCACAGAAGTTTCTCCCCCTTTTTTAGTTTTTTGCAGTAAAAAATCTTCTACCCTAAATAACTTTTTACTCTTCGAATTTGGGGATTCTGTAAAATTCAGAATGACCATAGGTCATTGAATTCGAGTAGGGAATTTCGAGACGATCATTTTGATAGGTTAAAGATTTTTTTCCCGACATCGTATGCAAAAGTTAGAGCCGTTTTACCGTGCCATGACCTATTTTTGCAAAATACATCGAAATTCATGTTTTTCAATTTTGTCTAGATCTATACCCTAAAATCTAACTACAACTTAAAGGAATTATTTTTTTGAAGTTTCTATCATTTTTGTTTATTTTTTACAAAACTGAAAAGGCGATCCACACGGGGGGGGGGGGGGTGGGATCTGTTTTCCCCCCTATATGCTTGTTCTGTGGTGCATTAACCTATATGCGCCACAGAAACATCACTTTCTGTGGCGCATACGTCTATATGCGCCACAGAAGTTTGACACTTCAGTGGCGCACACAAAAATATGCGCCACGGAAATATGGACTTCTGTGGCGCATATTGGTTTCGTGCGCCACTGAAGTGCCAAACTTCTGTGGCGCATTGTTTCTAGTGCGCCACCGATATATATCTGTGGCGCATATTTTTACATATGCGCCACTGAATATCTTGTCTATCTATAAGCTGTTTCCTAGTAGTGGAGGACGCGAAGGTGAATCGTGGTCGGAATCAACGAGGATTGCGGCGGTCAGACTTCAGGAAGTAGGTCTCGATTAGAACTTCTGGGGCTTCTCCAACACAAACTAATTGGGGCAAACGAACAAGCAAGAGGCGGTGGTACCGATGGTGTGCTCAGAACGTCTAGGGGATCTCGGGAACGATGGGCTCTAGAGAGACCTGAGAGCTAGGGTTAGAGCCAAAGGAGGATTTGGGAAAGAAGAGGAGGCTAGGGTTCATCGGTGGCGTCGTGGGGCTCTTATAGACGACCAAGGGCAGTAGCGCGGATCTTGGCATGGTTGACGGTGAGGTCAGCGCCAGCAAGCTGCTTCTCCAATCGGGAGGTCGATGGCGTCGCGAGGAAGACAACAAACATGCGATCGAATGGGTATGGGCCAATGTTGGCTCTAGCAGAGCAAGTGGGTTATTTTCTCTGCTTCTTGCGAGCAACAAAATAGGTGCAAAAGAACTGGGGTTAGGGCTGGGGGTCTGGCTGCTTCTTTCCCCTTTTCTTATTCTTTTTACTATTTTTGGTAAACCTTTTCAAATATGAATTTCCATAAGGACTTAAATATCCAGAATTTTCATGGAACAAATAAAATACTGCAGGAATCTTGGAGACTAAGTGGTGCTCATACTTTTCATGATATTTATGAATATAAACTATTAGGAAACTATTTTATTGATGGCAACATTTATTTCTTAGGGTGTAATATTTTGTTTAGTATACAAAAGTTTTGTAATAGTGACTTTGTTTTCATAATATTTTATGGTTATGGTAAAGATTAAAATAGGTAATGACCTCCATAAGATTTTGTTGTACTTATGAGCATAAAGAAATTAATTATAGGGTGTTTTAAATTTTTTAAGATTCTTTAAATTTTGGAATCTCTTCTATTCCAATTCCATTACAATTTCTTTATAACCATTCAACTCTTTTTCAAAGTAGGCATGGATCACTTCTTGATCTAGGTGAATAACCATTGTCATTCATGTGACACAAGTGATCTCAATGCCTAGCAACATTTACCTAGGGTTTCTAATACCACACTTACTATGGACCCTAGAGGATACACTACCCTCAAATTTATTACCGAATGTTGCTAGGAATCAAAGTTTTAAGGATTGATCCAGAATGTATAATCCTGAATGACATCTCCACTTAGAGTGAGTTATAAAGATTACTTCTTAATGTGGTCTTGATGGTATATGAGACTAGGTTTCTATTAGGGTTTAAGGTAATAAAGTGGACAAAGCTCTCATCAATACACCCTCAACTAATATTCTAATTATCTCTTAGAAGTTTCATTTGACTAAGATATACCTTTCCAATGGTTGCTTGAATTTAGGAATTAGTTTCACTACTAACTTAATTCTAGGGTTTTGGACAAAGAGGTAGGCATGGTTCTGTCCTGGCTTGATATATTGTTGGTTAAAGGTTTCTCAAGAGTTCCTATCCTCACACTTCACTAATCTTGAATCATAGTTAAGGAATTCCTTTCCTATATATATTCTATATATCTCTCATCTGATCACTAGGATTTCTTCTGCCTAAATGAACTAGTCATCTGGTTCCACCATATCCATCATCATATGATGACATGGTCATGTCACTTCAGCAATAATCATTCTCCCTACTCCTATATATAACTTCCATTTCTTAGCTACCCTTGATAAATCCATCAATGTAGCTACTTCTAACTCCATCCATTAACTCCTTTAAATTCACCTTGTATCTATATCCAAGGCTTGCAAGATTACAATTCTCTCTATACATCACATGTGATAACAATCCTCTAGAATAGGTATGGTACTAGTCCCATAATACAAGTTTGTTCTTGTATTATCTTGGTTAAACTACTATGCCTTCAACTACCCCATACAACTCATGTTATATACTTCATCACACTCTAGCTTGACTTCTATTTCCTCTCTATCTGTAATAAGAGTTTATGTTTAAGAACTACCATGATACCTATGATAAGAGTAACTATGGCAAACAAGTGTTTCAAGATTTAGTTATGAGTTTCTTTTACTTAAGTTATATACTTAACTTGGTATTCAGAGTTTGTGGTAGATAATATCTTGATATTAGCTTTAGAATATTAAGTATTCATCCTTGAGTTGTGGGATGGAATACCATGTAATGATCTCTAGAAGATCAAGTACTCCTTATTAAGTAGTGTGTTGTGACTTAGTTTTATTACATTTTATCTACCCTTAGATCAAATTATATTACCCAAAGATAAGGTTTTAAGAAAAGGTCACATTGAGACTTATCGCAGTCAACTTGATGATCTACTTCAGTTTCACCAAGTCAAGAGAAGCTTCAATCACTTTGACAAGTTTTATTTAAAAGTGCGAAAATTATCCAGATTATCTATGCATGAATGCAATGCACACACCTTATCTCAGCTTATTTCTAAGCTCTAATGCTGGGGTGTTACATATATAAACAACCAGGAGTTCCTGGTGAAGTTCTAGTCACTGGTTCATTGGTCAACACATGATCAAGGTTTCCTGATCATGTGGCATTTATGCTAGTTGAAACTGGAGTCACCTCATTAGGAGAATGAGATGATGAGTTATACCCAACCTAAGCATCATGACCCGTTAATGTCACGAAGTTCAAGTTACGATGATTAGAATAGACCTAGTGTCTTATTTCTTAGACCGTGAGGCGATATCAATCATTGTTACCCGAGGGTACTTTGATAGCATCAAATGTCATCTGGTGACTCGGTGATCATAAAGGTGTGTTCGGGTATTTGGAGGAATAGTTGAGGCAATATGCATCAAGAGCGGGATTTGTCCATCCGCGTGATGGAAAACATACTTGAGGGCCCACTCGAAGAAGTTATATCCAATAGTTGCGCAGCGTGCGATTTGATCACGGGGCTATCACTTGTCGAAACGAGTCAAAAAGCATTTGTTAGTAACGAGATTGAACACGACATGATCATGTCATTGATCAAATCTTGGACAATGCATGTATCGAGAGACAAAGGGAATAAGACACGATGTTCATGGTTGAAACAACGAAAGATTTTGTGGAATGCACAGTGATCACATGGCCATCTAGGTCCCTTAGTTGATCATTGGTGCGGGAGGGTCCCGACCATGTCTGGAGTGTTCCTGAACCATGGGGTATCACGCTTAAGGGCTTGATGATGCTCAGAGAGTGTTTTGGGCTTGGCAGAATCACCGAAGAAAAGAGAAGAGAGAAAACCGGAAGGGTTTCGGTAAGTCCGAAGGATGTCCAGAATGAGAGGGAATGAGTTCCACATCAACGGGGATTAAATAATATGTAAGTGAATGTTGAATATTGATTTAATCATTCATTTATATTTATTCAATAAAAGAAAAGGAATTAAAAAGGGTCAAATACCTTAATGGGCCAAATCTAAAGGGAAAAGGGCCCATGAGGGAAAGACTGAAGGGAGGAAGGAGGAGGGGGTGAACGACTGGGCCTTGGGACCCCGCACGAGGCCTACAAGGGCCTTGGCCGGCTGGCCAAGCCTCCCTCTCCCCTCTCACTTGTTTAGTCCCACATGGCTAAGCTAGTTAGCTATGGGGTGGTTTTTCCCCTATATAAAGAGAGGTATTTTGGCAAATTAAATACACAATAATCAATAAAAGGTTTCCTCTCTTTTGGGGAGACCTATAGTTGATTCTCTCTCTATCTATCTCTCATGTGACCGTTGTTCCAAGTCCGGATCACGCGAGCAGGAGTCTTCTTCACCGCAGAGCGCCGTCGCGCTGTGGGATTCGGATCCAAAAGCTCTACTTCCGCAACTGCTGCTGGATCGGAGGAGCGAGAGTCATCGTCAGGCACCGGGCGTGTGTAACTCCCTGCGAGGTGCAACACTTGGGGCAATAGGAGTCGTTGGAGCCGCGGGAGCTGTCAGGACTTCAACACGACCTTGAGGTTGGCTCGTCTACATCAATCACGCTCACCCGAGTGTTGATACCACTTTTCGGTCTTCGAGGGTAAGTTCGTGAAAAGCCCCTCCCGTTACTGCATTACTAATAGATAGGTCCTGGCATTGGGGTTCTTGGCATATGGAAAATTTATTGTTTTCATGCGCGAACCCCTACAGATACAACCATGAGTTTTGTCAGATCCAAAGAATGCTAGATTGGTATGCAAAACTTCAATAAGATAAGTACGCATCACTGAATTAGAATCTTTGCTAGATGAAATGGTCAAACAGTTTTGATTTCATCAAGAACAGAAAAGAAACTTGCACTTGCAAGAAATTAAGTGGGAGTACTAAGAGACATGTCTAATACTTTATGTGGATGTCATATCGTTGATTGGAAGTTGTGTATCTTTTACTAACACAATTTAAGTTTCATTTGAAAATTGTTTTTCAAAATGAAAATATCTGGACTAAAACCATATTAAGTATCAAGATCTATGGAGATAGATCTAGACACCTCATAAGTTTAAGTCAAAGTAAATAGAAGACATATTGAAGTAGTTCTATATGGAAACATCAGAAAGTGTTCTTGTTGTATGGATTTTAGAAAGACTTTAGTGTAGTTGACACTCAATGAGTAAAACATGTGAGTGATTTTAGATCATGAAACACCATGATATGTATGAAATTAGATGCCATGTGCTCTAAGGTGTTACAACATATATCAGGGTGACTCATATGATGACCACTAGACAATAGTGAGAAAATCCTTGAGTACTTTAGAAGAACTAAGGATATATATTGTATACGATAGTAACAAACTAAAATCATTGTAATATGTTACACCAGTATTAGTGTCATCACATATACAAATAAATTTCAATCTCAATTAGGCTAAGTAGCACAATGGGATGGAAGTATTCCATGCTAGATTTAGATGAGTTCTAAAGTTTAGACATTGTGAGAAATTCTACAAACAAAAGGCTAAGAATATCGTTATTTTCATAATAACCTTGGAAGTTATTTGAGTCAAAAGTTCTATAAAAGGAACTTGGTGTAATTATGAATGTCCCAGAACTATGAAAAGTTATATTATACAACAATATTAGCAACATAATTCAGACTGAGGAATTGAGGTATCACCAAAAGACCGAACTTATACAATCAAATCATTTGAGATGAGTGTTGTGTAGAGACACAAGTGATTTGCAAATACATATGTGATAGAGAAAATGTGTCCGATCTTTCGATGAGATGGTGATAAGTCGATTTGGGTGGAGTTCGGTCTTGACGATCTGACTACACGTGCGAGCACGAGCACCAATGCAATCGCTAAGCCAATCTCCTGGAGATTACCGATCTTGCGGAAGTACGATCAACTTGACCAGCGAGAGTCTTAATTCCTACCTGAAATCGAGAACAAGTAAGAACTTATATTGCAATCAAGATATCACGAATAAAGATGAAAGCTTTATTGAAAATGTGTGATTTTGTATAGGTGCATAGTACAAGAGGCCTCTGTGACACTCAAGCCTATGGCATAGTTGCAACGATAGCTAACTTTTAGTCTAAACAAAATCCAATTTCTAATGACGGCTAGGAGGAGTTTTATCTGGAGGAAGAGAAGGGATTTGCGTCCAACAATAATGGGCCATCTGAAAACACCTCTAGATGGGCCTCCCCCCCCCACACGAACAACCTCCATAAACTCTCTATATTATCTAGCTCAAAAATACATGGGTCTGGCCCATCAAATAAGGTGACGCAACACCAAATAAAGCCTTGAACAAATAATATAAGTAGGTATCTTGTGAAATTCGTCCAAGTATCCTTTGTAGCATTATGGTGGCTTCAAAGTCCTGAAATCTCCACACACAACATCATCATCAATCCTCACACGCTTATGGCCTTCTCCATGCACGACCATGTCCAATGCTTGTCCCTCTCGTCCTTGCTAGGTCTATCATTCCTATGTAACATACATGTCTGATTTAGGCCGCATCATATTCTCATTTATAATAGGAAGAGTTTTTAGAAATGAAAGTACCTGATAATTGAGTAGTCATTCATGAGCTCTTATGAGAGATCCCTGTAACATTGTCATCGTAGCAGGGGGTGTATCTGTAGTAGGGATGTCCTCCTCATCCTCCCCTTCTTGAATTAAAGTCGTCCTCGACGCGATTTCATCTTCCTCTCCAAAGTATGGCTCTCCACATAATGCATGTGTATTGTATAGATCCATTTGTGGAGTATAGGTCTTCTCTCGCATCTTAACGTGTGCTTTGTATAACTCCATAATTTTGCATGTAATAACAAGACGTGTTGTATGTCTGTCTAATACTAAAATAATATACAAAATTATTAGTACTAGAATTCACCTGAAAAACATGCCCAGAAGTAATAGTTTTGGTTATAATCAGTCTATTCATGTCCACATCAATATAGAGCTGATTTGTCAGACCCATTGACTAAACTGCTTCCATAAGCTGAACATGATCAATACCAAAAGGCCATGGGTGTTAGATCTTTGCCAATGTTAACTACATTATGACTCTAGTGCAAGTGGGAGACTGAAGTAAATATACCCGAGAGGCAATAATAAAATGGTTATTATCATATTCCATGTTTATGGTAAAAGTTTATTTCTCATGCTAGAATTGTATTAATAGGAAACATTAATACTTGTATGTTTAATAAACAAAACAAAGAGTTCCTAGTAAATCATCTATTTAACTAGCTCGTTGATTAATTCATGATGAAGGTTTACTGACCATGAATATTAGATGTTGTTAATAACAGGATCACAACATTAGAGGAATGATGTGATGAAAATGCACCCAAAGTATAACAATACGATCAAGTTAGTGTGTTTACATTGCTTTAACATCTCATACAAAGTAACCCTAATTCTTAGACCATGAGATCATGTCAATCACTAACACCGGAAGATTACTTTTATAACATCAAACATCACACCGTAACAGGGTGACTATAAAGGTGGCTTTAGGTACTATGAAAGTGTTATGTAGAGGCTTATGGATCAAGAGTGGAATTTGTCCATCCAGATGACGAAGAGATATACTCTAGGACCTCTTGGTGATATCACATTGATACATCTTGCAAGTACATGACTAGGTCACAAAGAATGTCATATTATAGAATGAGAAAGGAGTACTTGTCGGTAACGAGATCAAACTAGATATGGTTGATACCGATGATAGAATATCGAACAAGTAATATATTGTGAGACAAAGGGATTTAGTTACGATATTTATGGTTCTGGCGATCACAATAGTCATTGTTGAATGTGTGTGAGTCAATATGAATCTCTAGGTCTCGTTGTTGATTATTGATCGGAGAGATGTCTCGATCATGTCTGCATTATTAGCGAACTGTAGGGTGACACACTTAAGGTACGCCAACACTAATGGGCAGATATATTATATCAGAGAAAGGTTTTGAAAATGCTGGAATTATTCTAAGGAGTACCAAAATTGTTTTGGGGCAAATCGCTGAAATCTGCTTCAGATGTAATATCAAAATAATGCAAGGGGGTTTATGTAATTTTTTGTTAATTAAAGTAATTAACAAATATTAATATAAAGAAATAAAAATTGTTTTTGTTTAATGAGATTTTGCATTTAATTTAGTGGAAATGAATGGCGAAGTGAGTGAACTTGAAATTCATTGTGTGGGATGAGTGGAGCCTCCACTCACATGAATGAAGGGAGAGATGGGGCACCACCATGGGCACCAACCACCCCGAGCTGCCTCTACCCTATATAAGTAGGGGTGGTGCTCCTCTCCTCACACACCAATCCTTATGAAGGGTCTCTCCTCTCTCCCTCTAGTGGTTCCCATGATCTTTGGATTAGCAAATATCATGTTCTGGTAGTTTCTCTAGTGGATATGTTGTTTCCGCTTCTCTGCTTGATTGAGGGCCGGAGGTTGTTGGTAAGCCGGGCGTGTGCCCGAGCACGGATTCTCTTCTAGTTTATGGCGCTCGACAACTCGATCTTGAGATTGGCAAGACATCGTGTGGATTTTTTGTCACCTAAGCATGAGCATGGAAGCGTGTGCCTTGGTGTTTATAACCGCTAGGTCCCCATGTACTGTTGTAGTGGAAGAGCATCAATGGTAGCATCATTGATATAGAGGCGCCCTTGGCGACCTCGGAGGGACGCCATGTCGACATGAAGAAGGCAAATGCAACCATTGTTGCGTGTCATCATCGGAGAGGGTGCAATCATCCGTAGACAAGTGTCTCACCGAGGTCTCATCGAGCTAGACCTAGAGACAGCAAGAGGCCGATGCAAGGTGGGTCATTATAATGGAGAAGTAAGACAAGAAGGTTGAGCTCGAGATAACGAGAGTTGCGATAATGAAAACGAATGAATACTTTGCTCTCTTGACGGTTGACACATTTAACATGGACAAGGAGGTTAAAATGGTGCATTGGATGATTCATACCTCCATCCCGCAAGAAATGGGCATCCGAAGGGTGCTGGCATTGGTGATGCCAATACCCGCGCTGACAATGACGATGGAAGAGCCGACGGACACGGTCGAGAAGACATATACCGTTTGATTTTTTATGATGCATTCCATGTTGTAATGTGTAGCCCGACTTGACGGTGTTTTGGTGGCCATGATTTTAAATTATTGTCAAGACTACATGTGTTTTGTTTCCAATTGCCAAAAAATAGTTGGAAAAACGAATCGGGAACCAGCTATGGAGGGCACGGATGGGAAGAGGCGCACCCATAGATACCCGTGTCAGCACCCTAAACAAACGATTTGGTGCTATTGCTGAACGAATTTGGGCTACACAATTAGAGATGCGCTAAACCCGCTCCTCCTCCCACTTCGAGCCAAGGATTTTTCCTTTTCCATGGAAAATGACAATGTTATTTCTCTTCCAAATCAACCAAACTAGGAGCATGTCTATGTATTAGGTTCTATTATCACTTTGGTATGGATGGAGAGGATGGTGTGTCACTACCAATCGATGAAGTCCTTTCCTGGATAGGCAGGGCTCGTGTTGGATAGAATCCACGAGAACACCTCATGTCCACAAGGTGTGTGAGAAGTGACCCATAGCAGACTACCCATTTTCCCCTCGGATTGGTTGCAAAGCACACACCTATGCGCTTGTTACTATCCATGTATCTCTAGATGCTCTGCGATCAAACACCAATCATGACAGTGGAGGGGTCTAAAACCTCGACGTAAATTTCAACGGTTGTGGATCTTTTCTTCTTCTTCTCAAGTATCACTTTACTGAGACAAACACTGCCTGACCCCCACGTCCCTCTCTGAGGCGACACGGGGGAGCCCTAACCTACACCGTCATCGACCCCTTCTCTTCCCTCCCTTACCCCCGTTGTTGCCAGAGGATGCCATCCGATGGCGGACGGCGGTGTTGTGGAGCCCCCCTTCCGTTTTCCTTTTCCCTAGCATTTAGTCTTCTACCACATCTTGCTAAGATCCAATTCGTCCGCTGGTGCAAGCTTTCTCTGGCCAATATCTGGTTACCTACGTTTCTGCCGTGGCATGGTGTTGCTTGCCAAGGTCGTCCAAGATCCGTGCCCAAGTGGATGGTGCGACCATGGAAGGCAGTTCGGGCGCTCGCTATTTTGATGTTGGGATTTGCCCCTAGCTTTAGGCCGAGTGGCTGTCGATGTGCTGAATCTAGTGGCCTCGGGCAGGCGCCATCGTTGACACTGATGGCAGAGGGCCATTAGCGACTCCAAGATCCACTTGTATCAGCTCCTTACGATATGTCAAATACGGCTATTTAGCCGCGACTACCATGGTCCAAGCGGAGGTGGGCATGTCAAGATAGGTCGATGGTCAGAGGTTCTCCATGCTCATGTTGAGTGAGACCGCTAGCTAGGCGATGGTAGGGACAAGGATAAAGAAAGTGAAGACCTATGTGTGCCCGACGATCATCACTTTGCAACGTTCGCAACAGTTCGTGCCAAGTGGTACTGACAATGGGAGACGCATTTCTAGGCGATGCTCTTGAAGTTCCGTGTCTCAGTGTCCAGGGTGAAAACCCTAGGTTTGACCTTCGGTGGTTGTACCTATCGGGTGGCTCCCTGTCCCTGATCATCTCCTTGTTGAAGGCACTGTCTAGAGATTGGATCTTTTTCAGGGTGAAATCTCAGGATCTGACCATGCATATTTTTGGAGAAGCTTTTTTAGAGTCGAAGTGTCCTCCCCACCGGTGGTGCTTTTGCTGCTACGAGTCGCTATTTGCTCGAGCCCCTTGCTTTATTTTTCTTTTGTTTTCTCTGTTGTGTGCATTCTTTGTGTCTACATTTGCTCTAGTCATGATGTTGGCGCGGAGGCCATGTGTAATTGATATCTTCTTTGTATTAATACATTTTTTATATCCAAAAAAAAGCTTCAACTGTAGTGACACCCGCATGTTTGGTTGCTAAAATTTAACTTTACGTGGCAAGTGGTAACATAGATGGCTGGTGTTTCTGTTAACATTTTTTGTATGGTCAAGGCAGGGTGTTCTGCCATTCGATTAGGAGAAAGGTTTTTGTTAACACATTTTCTGCCTTCCCCGCCAACTTTTTAAACCTGCATCCTTGTTCTCCCTGCATGGTATTGCCAGCGAATGAGTACTGTACCTTGAGGCCAAAGCAAAACATCTTAGAGCAGCAGAAGCAAGGGGAATGAGTTCGCCTGGCGACAACCTATCCAGCGCATAACTCGTCCACGAGGCAACACCAATCTTCTGCCAGGGACTAAAATAATAAGGTGATCTTCCCTATAATGCACCCCTTTCCTGCGTCCTGATTAATCTTCTCGCTGAAAGATCCCAAAGGAACCATGCAGGCAACCGCTGCGCCAATGCCGGCACGACCACCTGCGCCGCGCCGCCGCGTTTACACGGCCGTCGAACCTCGGTGTGTGTGGGCGCACACCGTGGACGCCGACACCCTCGTCGTCGACGTCTCAGGTACGACGAATTGCATTACCATGTTTGCTGGAGTGTGACTTGTGTCTTCTGAAGGTCTCTTGTCTTTGGCTTTTCAGGGTTCAGGAAGGAGGAACTGAAGGTGCTCTACAACACCAGCCGGAAGCTGAAGGTCGCGGGCGAGCGCCCTGTTGCCGGCGGTGCAAGAGCACGATGGGCGCGCTTCCTCAAGTCATTTCCGGTTCCGAAGAGCATCGACTCCGGCGGCATCAAGGCCGTGATGGACAATGATAAAGCCGTGCTCTATGTCATCCTTCCCAAGGGATTACCGTCATTGTCCACGGACAGGCAAAGGCAGACGGAACAGCAGCAGCCGCCGCCGTCTGGAAGCTCTCTGCCTCAGCCCCATGGAGATCAGAAAGGAGAGACAGGCAATGCAGATGGCTCGTCAGGCAGCAGCAGTGATGGCAGCTTCTCGAGCGCCCAAGAAGATGCAGAGAAGAACAGGGTCGAAGAGAGCAATGTGGTACCGGAGGAGATCAAGGTGACAATACAGGAGGAGATCGCCACACAAGATGCGCCAAGAACTGATGCTGGTGCTGATGCAAATGATGTGGAAAAATATGAGGACGAAGGCAAGAACAAGAGGTGGTGGCAGAAGATTAGGCCCCTGCATGTCCTTGGCTTTGTTGTTCTCATCCTTGCGCTGGTAGGAGTTGGTGCACTGTGTGCGCTGTGAAGCATGAGTAAAAATTGTGTAAAGAATTTGCATAACAATTAACTGTGATCTGGGAACAGATCCACATATAAGCAGACAACTTCTCGATCCAAGAATTGCAGTTTGAGACAGTGAAAGATGCAAACGAATGACTGCATTTGATTGTAAATGTAACACACATGCTCCAGACAACGGTCTGAAAAGAGGAAAAGGAAAAAACCACCAAACATAGAATACAACATGTATCGTAACATGACTAATCTAACCAAACACCAGGGGTATGATAAAGACCAAGATTATTCGAAACAAATGGCTCCGTTTGCGCTCTGTTCCAACATATCAAGAGAGGTGTGTGCTATCAAGCTGTTCATTTTGTGCTGGCGAGCTGGGTGCGGATGAGCTTGGCAGCATTAACCATGGCTGTAAGGGCAGGCATCACCTCGGCGTACTTGCGCGTCTTAAGACCGCAGTCAGGGTTCACCCAAAGGATGTTGGTGTCGAGCACGGCAAGCATCTTGTTGACGCGGTCAGCAATCTCCTCTGTGGAGGGGATCCTGGGAGAGTGGATGTCATAGACACCAGGGCCAATGCCAGCTCCATATGTCACACCCTCGCGGAAGACAGAGAGGAGCTTCTCATCAGAACGGGAGTTCTCAATGGTGATGACATCAGCATCCATGTTAATGATGGAGTGGATGATGTCGTTGAAGTTAGAGTAGCACATGTGGGTGTGGATCTGCCAAGGAAAAAGATCAATCAGGGGGTGATCCTAAGAAAGGTTCCTGAATATCTCATCGCATTTAAAGAATATTACCTGGGTGGTGTCCTGTACACCGCAGTTAGTGATTCTGAATGAGTGGACAGCCCAGTCCAAGTAGAAAGCATGCTCAGACTTGCGCAGCGGAAGACCCTCTCTTAGAGCAGCCTCATCGATCTGGATCACCTGCAAATGGCCAAAGCAAGTTGTTACACATGCCACATGGACGTATTGATGATACAAAGGTGAGACAAACAAAACTTATATACAAACCTGAATACCAGCAGCTTCGAGATCCTCAACCTCCTTTTTGATGGCAAGGGCAATCTGGTAGCATGTCTCGAACCTGTGAGCAGGCACACCCATAAGAATGTTAAAGTACATCCACATTGAAGGTTGTCAAAGCATATTTAAGAAGCTAGGGACTAGTATCAACCTTGGCTGGTCATTCCTGACAAAAGACCAGTTGAGGATTGTGACAGGACCAGTCAGCATTCCCTTCATTGGGCGAGGGGTCATGTCCTGAGCCATCTTGGACCAGAAGACTGTCATGGCCTTGGGGCGGCTGACATCACCGTAGATAATGGGTGGCTTCACACATCGGGATCCATAAGACTGCACCCATCCGTTGGCAGTAAATGCAAAACCAGATAGTTGCTCACCAAAGTACTCAACCATGTCATTTCTCTGAAATATAGAGAAATTAAGTCACAAAAATGTGCAAACCCTTCGTTTCCATGGAATAAAATAAAAATGCTGAAACAAATCTCAGTTGTAATTATCCATAGACAAAATAGTCTACAACAAGCAATAGTAGTTAGTTAGCACTGCTCACCTCAGGCTCTCCATGCACAAGCACATCAATGTCAAGATCCTCCTGGATCTTGACAACCTTCCTAATTTCTTCCTCAATAGCCTTAACATACTCTTCCTCAGTTACCCTGCAGCAACACACATTTAGAATAAAACAGAAGTAAATATTACTACAGAAGTAGCTGTGGAGGCACTCACTTCTTAGCCTTGTACTCACGGCGGACCCTCCTGAGCTCCACTGTCTGAGGGAATGAACCGATTGTGGTTGTTGGAAGGACAGGAAGGTTGAGCTTCTTCTGCTGAGCGTCCAGTCTAGAAGAAACAGAGGTAGCACGGCGGTGGTCGGAGCCCTTCAAAGCAGCCGCCTGTAAGAAATGTACTTCCTGTTAATAATTGGCGCATGCAAGCTGTTAACGTGCGTCTAGGTGACTGAAGCTCAATGAACTTACGGCCTTCTGAACTTCCTCATTATTCACTCTCGGTGACGATCTCCTTGAGGCCTGAGCAGCAGCATTGGCTGCAAAGTAAGCCTGCATTTGACAATTTTCAATATTTACATGTGAGTAAAGTCACTCAACAGTTCCAGTTTAAGTGGTACAAAGCACCAAAGTACAGTAAGAAAATAGCATACCTCATCCTTTTGACCAGCCAAAGCCTTGGCTAGTGCATCCACCTCAACCACCTTTTGGGCAGCAAATGCAAGCCATGACTTAATCTCACTGTCAAGCTTAGTCTCGTTCACAAGATCAACAGCAGTGTGCATCAGCGAGCAGGAGGTGGATACCACAAGCTTGTCTGAAAGAATGTATTCATGATTGTTAGATACAGAAAGGAAAGCAAAGGACAATGGTTATTAGGTCGTCTTAGAACCTTGGTAGTAAAACACTTTTACGTTTGACCATCAATGTAGAAAAAATATCAGCATCTACAGCACAATGATATTACAAGATCTATCATTGAATATACTTTAAAATGAATACTTAGTTTTATTCAAAGCAACATATTTTCAGAGAAACTAATGGTTAAAGTATCACCTTAAAGACTATCAGCATTGAAAAAGATCCAAATTATAATCCAGAGATAGTAAATATTTAAATATGTGGTTTAAGCTTACCCTTGCCAACAACAGTCTCAAGAGACTGAAGAGTGCTGAGAGATGCAGCAAGATCATCAGCCCAAATGTTCCGTCCATCTACAACACCAGCAAATAAGTACTTTCCAGATGGGAAACCCGCGCTCTTGACAAGATCAAGTGTCTTAGTTCCACGGACAAGATCAAAACCATAGGCAGTCACGCCGCTCAATGATGTGAGGGTCCTGTGATTACAAAAAAAAATTAGTGCCTGGTAACTCAACAGAAAAACTTGAAATAAATACAATGGCCAGGAGAAATTATTAGCACTAGAGAACTATACTTGTAGGATTCAGCAGGAACATCAGCGAAGTATGTCTCAACAAGTACATTCAATCCAGAGAGTGTCGGCTCAAGTTCAGCATATGCCGAAGAGAATGCAGCCAATTCGTGAGCAGCAAGGTCCTTAACAAGGGTGGGCTCATCAAACTGAATCCATGAAGCACCAGCAGCCTTCAGCTCAGCAACAACCTCCCTGCAATCATATAACATGCAGAATTATCAACTGAAGATTCAAGCTACCACAAAATAAGTTGTTTGCTTCAGTTAATACTTACTTGTAGATGGCAAGAATGCCAGCGAGAAGTGAAAGAGGAGAGAATGATTTTTCCACACCCTTCGCTGCCTTAGAGAGGAGTAAGTACGAGACTGGTCCAACAAGCACTGGGACAGTGTCAACGCCGAGCTGCATGGAAGTGAGAACATTTAGCAGTCTGACATCATCAGTAGTAAGATAATCAGCATGGCTAGCCACTTTTGTTCCAGGGTAAACACTAAATAGATCTAGGGAGGTCCTACTGTATCACTACGATTATGCAACAAAAAATAAGAGGATAATTCTCTGTTGGGTCTGTTCAGAACAAATTAATCAGTAATGAATCAACGAAACATCCCAGTTAACAAAATCATAAACTTGTCATAATCCATTCCATTAAGAACTTGCACAATTGTTGTAAAAAGTGCTTTACGGAAACAAGGCGAAGAAAGTAAAAGACTAATTTAAGATCCATGGAACTGAAGTTTCATATTTTGTCAAGTATGCCAAAGGTAATGCATCATTCTCTGTACGATAGCAAACATGTTTGTTCCAGGACTATCGAGTTCAACGTCAAATAAAGCTTGCAAATTTAGCTAGTTACTTTTTAATTGTGTCGATTTGCCACTTAAACCAAGTGTTGTTAAAGCTCTATTTTTTAACTAAAGAAAAACAACTACTAAAGGAGACAATCTGATTTAATTAGCAAAGGGAGTCAGACTAAACTATGACTGTATGTGGAATTGGATTTAGATAGCAATCACAGAAACAAGATCTTTTCTACTACTGTATCATATATGCAAGTAAACTACTAAGAAAAGGAGATGAGAAAATAAACTAAAAATGGCTGCTGTTCAAGGAACATACCGCCTTTGCCTCCTTGTATTCAGAGACAGCCTTGTGTGAAGCATATGAGAACTTGGTTGCTGGGGCCAATTCAGGTACAATGAAGTGACTGCAAGAAGTGAGAAAACAAGTAAGTACAGCTGTATGACCATCCCCCCCCCCCCCCCCCCCCCCCCCCCCCCCCTAAAATATCGTCAATGGTAAACTGGTAAGCTTCAAGAGATGCAGATTGGCTTACTAGTTGGTGTCAAACCACTTGGTCATCTCCATAGCAGGGACAATGGCATTGCCCCTGGCCATTGAGAAGTAGGTGTCATGACCAATCTCGCCGCCAGTCCAAGAGTAGCGGTCGGGGACAGCACCAAGCATAGCAGTTGTGTCGAGCACCTGGTCATAGTATGAGAAGGTGTTGCTGGGAATGTACTTAATCCCAGCCTCTGACATCTGCTTCCAGATGCTGGCCCTGAGGTCAGTGGCAACCTTCTCCAAATCCTCAGCGCCGCTCTTCTTATCCCAGAATGACTCCAAGGCAAACTTGAGCTCCCTCTTGGGGCCCATGCGCGGGTATCCAACAATATGGGACGCCATCTTGCTATACAATGGAAACATTCATTAATTTGAAGGAACATTGACAAAATCATTAACTCAACTTTACCATGAAGAACCTTTTGAAAATATTGTGCACATATAGCAACCAAAATATTTATTTGAGACATAACAGCTGAAGGACCCCAAAGAATATCTTAATATATTTCACGAAATGAGTAATCAAAACTTTTTTGGTTTCTTCTACACAAAATTCTTAGGTAAGTCCGACAGGATGATCTCCTCCTGTAAGATGAAGAGGCTTAAGAAATACCTTCTGCTAATCAAGGACTCTTTAAACTGAAAATGTTTAACCGTACCATGAAGGCAGGTTACATGCACTAAAGATCTCCATTTAGGACCCAACCAACCCTTTCCCTGGTGAGGGTACAGGAGAGCTGAGATCGGTCGGAAGGAAAGCACGGCCCCTCTCAGGCACGAAATCATCATACTACAAATAACATTCAGAGCAATGGGTAGCTCGAATCAAAATGTCTCAAGAGCAGGACAATGACAGTTAACTAAATCGCGTGAATAAAACATGCCACGTGAATGAAAACAGTCAAGGAGTAGAACTACAGGAAACAAATTGATCGGATACAATCATATAAAATCCAGTCAGAGTCATCCTTGGAGTCTGACGGACGCATGGCCAGTGTAACTTCAGATTGTATACGTGTACCGATTACCCAAAAAAAAATGCTAAACGTAATGACAGATCTGATACAAGGAAACTAACGACCGTATATCGATCTCAGATCTAACGAGACAATTTCGGCGTAGCCAAATGCTCGGATCTGAACAGCTACAGTTGGTGGGCGGATCCAGATGGTTGCCGTGCCCAAAATTTATCCCAAAAAAATATTGGAGATCAGCTTGGGTTTAAGCGACTAGTGGATGACTACTAAATTCTCGAACCTCGAAAACCAATGCCCAGTAATACCACGGACGGAGCGGCGGCGGCGGCGACGCGATGATGCGCAACGGGAACAGCGTCAGCGGCGACGCGCGCGATCGGCGTCAGCGGTGACGCTAAGCTAGAGCACGGCGGCAGCTCTAGCGCGCAATGGGCGTCAGACTGACGGCGCGGGAGATTTTATAGCCGCGCGCATTGGGGGGCGGGCTGACTGGAGCTCGGGCAGAGTGACAGCACGAGGATCAGGAGAGGAGTTGAGACTGAGGCAGGGGACGGCGGAGAGGGGAAATCGGAGCGGATTACAAAGGCGGCGGGGAAGGAACGGTGGGGAGGCGGCTTACCCTTGGAGCGTGGGCGGGGGAGTCGCGAGCGCCGCGAGATGAGGAGGGAGGAAGAAGACGGGGTTGAGCACGGGGAATCCGGGGGGTTTGGGAGGTTTATTTATCGGCAGCTCGCTCCCCTCTCCCTCTCTCGTTCTGGCGGACGGGGTAGGTGGTTTAGGTGACGTGGGATCTGGTGGATCTGAATCTGTCTGTTGGTGCCTTGGTGCTGGTGGTGATGCGGCTTTGTGCTTGGGAGGTGCAGGGGTCGGTCCCGACAGAACATCCTAAGATCTGTACCATTGGATCGGCATCCGACGCCTAGAACAACCTTACAGTTTTGCATTTATCCCCTCAGTTTTTGTGAAAATAACCTGCGATCCCGAGCTTCTCCGCATGAAACAAAATGGTATATCAGCTTGGCCATGTTCTTCGTGATATTTGCAACAAATATATTGCAACAAAATTCCTAATGTCGCAAAAATAAATTACAACAAAAATGTCACAACATTTAAAAATAATAATGTTACAAAAAAATGATTGAACTAAAATATTGTTTTGCTGCAAATTGAGTTACAACATAAATCGCTAACACTTTTTTACAAAAATCGCAAACAATTACAACAAAAACCTATGTGCTTGTAGCTATGACAAAATGGTTAAGTGGCAATTTTTTGATGCGGGTTGATTTGCAAAAAAGCCAACTAATTCAACAAAATTCACAGTCAAATACAATAAAAACACGAGTTTGCAGAATTAAGCAGCAAATTTATGCTACTGATTCATTTGCAACAAAAACATCAACTATTCCAATAAAAATCAGGAAAACATAAAACATCTATTTGCGGTATTTTGAGAAATATGTAAGCATCGTCCAAAAAATCCAAGAAAACACAAATTGTAGAAAATGCTGGGAAAACCTTACAACATCCTGTGTGTGCTTTGCAACAAAACCCATACTAGTTTGTTGCAAAAAAAATTAATGAATGTATGCAACATCGAAAACTTCATGGGGTCGTCCATTGATTGCCCCATATTCGTCGGAGGGCGTTGGCGCTAGATCCTGCAACCTCGGGTTTATTCCCACTACTCCATCATCTTTCTGCCAGATCATTGTAGCCAGTTGGATAAATTGAATAGCATCACGGGTGTAGATTCGGAGATGTCCGTCTTTTAGTAGTCAGAGAACGACACTGCAAAGTAGTGAATCTTTAATTCACTAAGTATAAATGAATGAAATTGATACAATGAATAAAGCAAGATAAATGGATACTTTATTTACTTAAACAATATTACAATGTTTCTATACAATAAAGGAATTGATTCAATCGCTAAAAGAATCAATAAATAATCTTATTACATAAAAAATCATACATTGTCTTTACAAATAAAGAAGAAAAGGGAAATTGTTTAAATAAAAACCCTAAAACTAATCCTAAACTAGTCCTAGCTACTTCTCCATCTTGATTGTCCTTATTCTTCAATTCATGCAATAAGAACAAAAATAAAACAAACGAAAGAAAGGGTTATGGGGTTAGTTTGCTCTCAGTAATGCAATGAGGTGTAGTGCTAACACATCATAGAGCTTAAGAAATTAGGGGCAACATAGTGAATTTTTCTTCAATATTAAGGTTCGGGCTTAGCATCATAAGCCAAGGGAAAGTTTCACCAAGGGTAAGTTTAAAAGGCAACAGTCGAAACTAGGAAAAGATCAGGGAATCAGTGTTACTCAAGCATATCCACATGGAGAAATATCTCATCTCTATGTGTGGTAACTTGAAGCACTAGGGCCCATAAGTCAGAGCCCATGCACACAGGCACACACACTAATGTGTGTTAACATAACATGAGCACTAGAGAAGGATAAGAGGGAAGCACCTAGTCGTAGCTGAGTGATCATTTTCCGTCTTTCCTCACAAACTTAGCAGAACAAGCATCATGATCTTGGCGATGAAAGCATTCTGGCCATAGCCAATAGTTATACTAAGAAGGAATAAAGCATGTATACAATCATAGGATGAACTCAAGATTTAGGATAGCAAATAAGTGATCGGGAGGAGTAGTAGATCATCTAAGATCATCAAGAGTTTCAGGAGGATGTGATAAAGATACTAGAATAAACCAATCAGGATCCTCACTTTTAATGTCAACAAACCAAGACTATTCATCTGGTTAAAAGAGTAACACACTTCAACCATCTTTAGCTATTGATTTAACATAGACAAGCTTTAGTTGTGCATCATAGGCATCAAGCAAGGACTTGCTTAAAGAAAGTCACTAGATTACTTCATAGAACATCACTGAATTATGTGTCTGATGAGTTTAGTGGCAGATCATGCTAAAGATGACAAAAACTATGCACACTCCAAATTAATTGGAGGCACCATAGTACATACACCCAAATTAGTAGAAGCCACTAGTACCATGAACTTTACACTATGATTTTTTATGAAGAAAGCCATTGACCACAAGAATATATCCTTTTCCTAGATATTATAAGCTAGAAATCATACTCTTATATATAATTCTATCATAAATAACATATGTATAGAAACAAGATCATACTTCTGAATTCTCAAGCAAGAATATGAAAATGGGCTCAAGTTATAATATGCCAATAGTGAATTCAAAGGTAAATTTGAACTCCATAACAACCATAATGACCATTCTCTGAGCCAAAAGGATTCAGTAGTAATAACAACTGGCAGAATATGCTCTATCAAGGTTCAGTAAACTTAGGGCAACACAAAACACAATATATCGATCACCAGGGGTGATCAAGATACTCCACATCCAAATAAAGATGAATTTTGCTCCAATTGAGCTCAATTGAATCAGACCAACTAAATTCTCACATGGAACCCAAACATAGCAAAGTTACCTAACTATGTATGTTTATCACTATAGATATAACAGGAATCAAGACAAGTGTTTTCCAGTAGAAGTTCTAGATCATTCCAATCTTCTTTGTCATCATGATAGGGAAGAAGATCAACTATGTATACCAATAACCATTTTGAGCATCAGGGGCTATAGAACTAGAGTCAAGTTGACAGTAAGAGTAGCAGTAGTTCACTTCCAAATTATTAGGGCAAAGAGAAAAACACACCCTAATTAGAGACTAAATATTGAAGAGAAGGATTTATTAGTAGGGTTGAGGATCAAAATTCTCATTTCTAGAAAAGCCACCAAAATCTGCCCAAGAACACAACTTTAGTGTAGCAAGGTAAGCAAAATAAAAGAACATCAGTAATCACTAGATGCTATGACTAGACTAGGATAAGATTAAGCTAGAGCTTGGACCGAGGAGCATATCATCCTCAAACATGGGGAATCTCAAACTAGGTCGGGTGAGCTAGAGAGGGTAACATGAAGAAGAAGAAGAGAAGATAAGATAAGACAGGAACTTACTCATGGTCCTCGCTTAGACGAAATGAAGAGGAAGCATGGTAGGTCGACGGCGACGTCCATGGCACGATGGCACGAGGAGCAATGACGCTCACTCGCGTTGAACCATACCTGCAACACCACCATGTCGAAGAGGCGTGGGGAACGATTGGCAATAGCCATCACACCAACACCTCATCGAATCATGGCCTCCAAACACTGCGAGAACTCCGATGAACACCAGCGTAACCAGCCCGAAACCCTAGCAGCATCGAGGGGAGGACCTAGCCAGAGGAGGGGCATAATCCTGAATTAAAATGGACCATAAGTAGGAGAAAGACGAGGCACATCGATTAAGCACGGCAACAGTGGCCGGAGCAGCTGAGGTTGGCAGTAATCGGGAGGCGCACGGTGCAGGAGAGCAACAGCAAGCGAGTGCTAGAGAGAGGAACCGATCGAGTCTCTATCCAATGAGAGGGAGCGGGTGAGAGTGACTGGGTTGGGCTGAGACTAGCTTATGGAGTTTTTATGACATGACGCAAACTATGCCACGATTATAGTGTAAATGAAGCACCTCTCTTCAATATTCTCAACAATCCAAAAGCTACAGGACACGTCTCTTTATGGGGCATTGAGCTATCCTCCCGAGATATCACGTACGAGAAGCGCAAAACAATTAAATATCAAGTTTTACCCAACTTCATCACTGAGTGGACATAACTACAATGCGCAGGTCCGCCAGACCTCTCTAGCGCATGTACAATGTATTTCGATGGGTCCAAAAGGACAGAAGAAGAAGGAGATGGGGTCATATTGGTGTCACCTCAAGGCGACAAAATGCGGTACATACTTCTGATGAGTTTTGCAAATGCATCAAATAACGAAGCTGAATATGAAGCCCTGTTACACGACATGTGTATGGCCAAAGCTTGTGGTGCAACTCGCTTGAAAATATTTGGTGACCCCAACCTTGTGGCACAACAAGCAATGAACAAGTGTGATGCTGTTAGTGACAACATGATTGCCTATCGTGATCTATACAACATCATGTAAGCTCAGTTTGATGGGTGTGAAGTTTCACACATAGGAAGGGCAAGCAATGAAGAGGCCGACAATTTGGCAAATATCGAATCCTTATACTACCATCGGGAGTCTTTTGAGAAGAAATAACGGAACGCTCAATCAAAGAAAAAAAGGATCGTTGAAGTCATAGCGCCAAAAATACGAAAGAAGGTCAAGTCACAAAAAGACTCGAGGGTTGCACCAACACCTGAAAGCATAGAAGATGTTTTTGATGAAGAGCTAGAACTCAATGAAGTGATGATAATGGATCCCATGTGGATGCAGTTTTACATAGCATACATGACGAGAGGAGAACTCACTGGCGATGTAATAGAAGCGTGACAAATCACACGTCGATCCAAAGCTTTCAGAGTCATTAAACGAGAATTGTATAAAAGAAGCATCTCAGGAGTCCTACATCGATGTATTACACCGAGGAAGGGAAGATCATCCTTAAAGATATGCATGAAGAAGTGTGTGGCCATCACGCCAACAACCGAGCAATTACAACCAAAGCTTTCCAAGCAGGTTTCTATTGGCTCACAACAGTACACGATGCAAAAGATATCGTGCGAACGTGTGAAGCATGTCAACATTTTGCAACAAAACCCAACACACCTGCTGTAGAACTTAACCCCATACCTCTTGCTTGGCCATTCGCTCAGTGTGGGCTTGATATGGTGGGTAAACTTCATAAATCTTCACCAAGAGGACATGTCTTTCTGCTAGTAGTAGTCGAGAAATTTACAAAGTGGATTGAAGCAATTCCCGTCACTAGTCAAGATGGAACTTCGATTGTCAATTTTATCAAATCAATAGTGCTTCGATCCGGGGTACCAAATAGTATTATCACCAACAATGGAACTAATTTCACCTCCAACAAGTTCAAAGAGTACTGCAAGGAGATGGGTATAAAAGTAAGTTACGCTTCAGTTGCTCACCCGCAAACCAATGGGCAAGTAGAAAATTCCAACGATCTTGTCACCAATGGTATTAAGAAAAGACTATTGGCACCACTTGATAGAGGAAAAGGAGCCTGGGTAGATGAGTTACCCTTCGTCCCATGGAGCCTACCCACTACCCCAAACAATTCGACATAAGAAACACCCTTCTTTTTGGTCTATGGCGCGGAAGTTGTCCTTCTAGTCGAAGTAACTCATGAGTCTCCTCGAGTAGCCAAATATGAAGAAGCATCCCAAGAAGCACTTCAAGATGACGCTCATGCACTCGATGAAGCTTGCGACATCACTTTACAAAGAGCAACCATCTATCTTTAGGGGTTCGCGTATGAAAACAATAAAATTTTACCCTACGCCCCTGAACCCCTGATGCTGCCAGGACCTATCTATTAGTAATGCAGTAACGGGAGGAGATTTTCGCGAACTTACCCTTGAAGACCCAAAACCGTTGTCAATGCTCAGGAGAGCGTGGTTGATGTAGACGAGCCGAAGCCGATCTCAAGGTCGTGATGAAGTCCTTGCGCTCCTGTGGCTCCAACGACTTGAGTGCCTCAAGTGTGACACCTCGTGAGGAGTTACACATGTCCGGTGCCTGACGATGACTCCCGCTTCCCCGATCCAGCAGCAGTTGCAGAAGTAGAGCTCATGGGTCTGAATCCCGCAGCGCGACGGCGCTCTGTGGTGAAGATGTCTCTCGTTCGCGCAGTCCGAACTTGGGACCACGGTCACGAGAGAGAGAGAGAGAGAGAGAGAGTGTGTGTGTCAATTGGACGTCTTCCCAAAAGTGAGGAAACCGTTATTGAATATTGTGTGTATTTATCTGGCCAAATACCCCCATTATATATAGGGGGAGGAGAGGTACTACCTCCCTCAAAGTCCCGGGGTGGGACTAAAGGAGGGGGAGAGGTGGGGGGCGCCAGTCAGCCCCCCACCATGGGCCCCACGTGGGGCAGGCCCACTAGGGCCACCGGCCACCCCTAGGCCCCTCCTAGGGGTGTGGTCCCCTCTTGGGCCTTTTTCCCTTCCGAGTTTTGGCCCAATAAGCCTTTTAACCTTTAATTGATTTTCTCTTTTATTAAATAATTATGAATAAATGATTAAATTAATATTTAACATTCATTCACATATTATTCAATCTCCGTGGCTATGGAATACCTTCCACCTCCACTCAGGACATCCTCCAGATTTATCGAAACCCTTCCGGTTTTCTCTCTTCTCTTCTTCGGTGATTCTACCGATCCTATAAACACTCTCTAAGCATCATTAAGCCCTTAAGCGTGATACCCTATGGTTCGGGAACACTCCAGACATGGTCGGGATAGTCCCGGACCAATGATCAATAGAGGGACATGGATGGCCATGTGACCCCTGTGCATTCCACGAAGATCTTTCGTCGTTTGAACCGGGACAGTCGTGTCTTATTCCTTTTGTCTCTCGATACTTGCATTTCCCGATATCTGATCAATGACATCACCATGTCGTGTTCAATCTTGTTACTGAACAATGCTACTTGACTCATTCTGACAAGTGATATCCCTGTGATCAAATCACACGATGTGCAACTATTGGATATAACTTCTCCGAGTGGGCCCTTGAGTATCTTTTCGTCACGTGGACGGACAAATCCTGCTGTTGACATATATTGCCTCTACGGTTCCTCCGAGTACCTGAAGACACCTTTATAATTGTTGTGTTATAAAGTGATGCTTGATGCTATCTAAGCACTCCCGGAAGACAATGATTGATATAGCCTCATGGTCTAAGGAATAGTCTACGAGGATCCATTCTAACCATCGTAACTTGAACTTCGTGACATGATCAGGTCACAATGTTTAGGTTGGGTATTGGTTCATCATCTCATTCTTAGAATGAATTGACTCCATTTCCAACTGGCATAAATGCCACATGATCAGGAAACCTTGATCATTTGTTGACCAATGAACCAGTGACTAGAGTTTCACTAGGAGCCCCGGTTGTTTATATATCACACGTGTATTGATGTTTCCTTTCAATATAGTTATAGCATGATATAAAACTTAATCATAAACTTTATGAAATATGATAATAATCCTTATTATTATTTGTCTCTAGGGCATATTTCCAACAGTCTCCAACTTGCACTAGAGTACAAATAAACTAGCTGCATTTGTTCTTAATCATTGGCACCATATTTCCGGTACCCTAAACATGCTTGCTCATGGAAGAGAGGTTGAGTCTTGGTCCTGTACTTTATAGTCCCAAATCCTTTGCAACTTACTAATGTCACCTTGATTGACATTAATACTTTATCATCACATGATAACATCTTTGTGTATGTATCGTTGCTATGGTAGCAGAACGAGGCCAAATTCTAGGAGCCTACAATGACTTTAGATCAACCTCGAGGGCTTTGTCATGGGCACTGTGCCCTGGGACACATCATTCTACGTTAAAAGTAAACTAGCCCAGCTATAACATTATACAACACTTTAGATGGTACCCTTATCTATTATGATAAATGTAATTATCGAAACACAAGTGCACCCTATGCAACTTTCGATATTTATGTTCACCTTGTGTAACATCCCAGCATTAGAGCATAGAAATAAGCTGAACACAGGTGTGTGCATTGCATTCATGCATAGAAAATCCGGATAATTTTCGCGCTTTTAAATAAAACTTGACAAAGTGATTGAAACTTCTCTTAACTTGGTGGAACTGAAGTAGATCATCAAGTTGACTGCGATAAGTTTCAATATGACCTTTGCTAAAACCTTATCTTTGGGTAATATAATTGATCTAAGGGTAGATCAAATGTAATAAGACTAAGTCATAACACACTACTTAATAAGGAGTACTTGATCTTCTAGAGATCATCACATGGTATTCCATACAACAACTCAAAGATGAATACTTAATATTCTAAAGATAATATCAAGGTATTATCTACCACAAACCCTGAATACCAAGTTAAGTATATAACTTAAGTAAAGAAACTCATAACTAAATCTTGAAATACTTGCTTGTCATAGTTATTCCTACCATGGGTATCATGGTAGTTCTTAAACATTAACTCTTACCACACATAGAGTAGGAAAGGAAGTCAAGCCAAGACCATTCAGCATATACTCTTAATATGATATTAAGAGGTGACAATCCTATTTAACCAAGTCCTGGTGTCAAGTTGATCATCAATGTTGAGTGATCAATTGTTGACCTAGCAATCATTGACTAATAGCCTTTGACCTATTGTGTTGACCTTCCAAATACCTTAAGTAAATTAATCTGAAGAAGGAACTAGTTACGGTAGAGTGTACCATCATCAATGGAATGAGATCCTTAGTGGTGATCAAACCATTTGATGTTGGAGGAGATAACTCACTCATGAGTAACTAGAAGAAGTATTTAAACCCTAGAGTTTAGATAGTAATTTAGAGCTATGAGAAAGCTAGTAGTGTTTGTATATCAAATAATAATCTTGTTAAGCTAAGAAGGAATAAACCTAAAGTAAGTTTTCTTAACAAGATAATCCTATAGAGAGGCCAGTACAAGCCTATTACTTAGTGAAATAGATCTTGATTAGACAATTAAAAAGCCTCAGCTTAGTTGATCAAATGATGGTGGTCATTATTCTCAAGTCACTCGAGAATAGATGACTAGGTGTTGAAGAAGACTTGTGAGTATACCAAATTAGGTAAATCCCTAGTAAGATGAATCATCTAGCTTCAACATGAGAAGTCAAGCTAGAGTATGATGAAGTATATAACATGAGTTGTATGGAGTTGTTGAAGGCATAGTAGGTTAATCAAGCTAATGCAAGAACAAACTTGTATTATGGGAGTAGTACCATACTTATTTTAGAGGATTGTTATCACATGTGATGTATAGAGATAAATATAATCTTGCAAGCCTTAGAAGTAGATGAAAGGTAAATATGAAGGAGTAATGTTGAAGTGCATGACCATGTCACCATATGATGATGGATATGGTGGAGTTAGATGGTTGTTTTATTCAGGAAGATGTGATCTTTGTGAATAAGATAAGAGATATTGATAGAGTATATTTAGGAAAGGAATTCCTTATCTCAAGATAAGCTTAGTGAGGTATTAATGTAAGGATTCTTTAGACACCTTTAATCAACAGAATATCAAGTCATGGTAGAATCATGTCTACCTCTTTGTTCAACATCCTAGAATAAAGAGGGTAATTAAATCAATTCCTATTATTTTTAGGCAGCCAATGGATAGTATCTCTTATTCAAATAAAATGTCTAAGAGATAAGTAGAATATCAGATGAGTGTTTATGGATGAAAACCTTGTCTGCTCTATTATCTTAAAACCTAATAGAAATTTATTCTCATAGGATCGTTAAGATCACATTATGAAAGCAATCTCAATAACTCACTTTAAGTTGAGATGTTATTTAGGTTTACAAAACATGATGGCAATATGTCTTAGCCTTCATATTTGTACATATCAATAATTGAATATGAGTATTAAATCCTCTCAAAACCCATGTATTTATATTTGAATAAACTTTAGTACTTCTCTACCAATGATTGTTACTAATTCATAATGACCTAACCAAGATTGTTCTGTGGTAATCCTAAGCACTACAAACCAAGTAGAACTGGATTTGGCAAATCACCAAATATGGGGGACCATGAAACTTATATCACCCTATTATGAACCACAAAGATTAACACCTTATAATGAATATTTATAATTCCTTCAGGAAGTTAAGTATTAACAAGACTCTGTACCCATCAGTATCCATTTTGAACCATTATCATTACATTCATTAAGTGGAAATACAAATAATTTCTATAAGATTTCCTATAGGAAGCAAAACCCTAAAACCTTAATTTATATTTACTTTACTAAATAAAGAACCCTTCATATAATAACATATTTTGTATACATAACAAGAAATGTAGAGAAATTGGTTATAATTAACCTCTATTATAATATCCATGTCTTACATTTTTTTTGGATTTTAAATCCCTAAAGAAAATCAAATTTGAAAGAAAATTGTAAATAGAAAGGCAAACAGAAAAAAATTGAAAAGGAGAAAGAGAGACGTAGTCAGCAGACTCGGCCCAGGGCCCGAAATGCTTCCACGTTATCCGTCGCCGCGTGCGCACCTCGCAACGTTTCGCTCACTTTTCCAAAGTCCATCCAGCCCAAGCCCAGGTAACGGTTCGTCGTCATCTTCTTCGATGTCACAAGCAGCTTGCTGGAGCACCTCGCCGTTGCCCGATGTTGTCCGCTGCCGTCAGCAAAAATTGAACCGCCAGGATGCTCGCCGACACCCCGTACCTCGACGATAAGATCAACCGCGCTCTCCTCTATCCATCCATACCAGTATTATCTCCTCTCTCGCTCTCTAGAGCAAACCCCTCTTCCTTACCCGAAACCCTAGCCGCCGGTGGTCGTTGTTCCGGCTGTTTCCGATTGCCCCTCGCCTCGAGGAGACCACCAACGGAATCATCGTGCTGCCCTGATAACCCACAAATATAGGGGATTGTGTGTAGCCTTTTCGATAAGTAAGAGTGTCGAACCCAACAAGGAGCTAAAGGTAGGATAAATATTCTCTCAAGTTCTATCAACCACTGATACAACTCTACGCACACTAAACGTTTGCATTATCTAGGAAATAAAACTAGAGCAACAATACGAGTAATAGGGATAGCTTTGCATGATAATAAATAACAAGAAAGTAAAGCTAGTTGTTGCAGCAATAAAATACACTAAACTAACAGAACCATGAGTGTAGAATAGTGGTGGTAATTGTGGTGGCTTTGTCCAAGTTTAAATAGCGAATAGATCAGGTTCATTGTCTTCGATGCAGTTTTCTATGTGAGAGAGGCTAAATATACATGCGCTTCACTACTTGGAATTACATGTACTATATGATTGGATTGTTAGTAAACATCCGTAAGTACTAATCAATGCATTAAGGTTTCCCCAACCATAGCCTTAAGTTTAATAATCCTCTTACTCCCATACGTGCAATGTTCCGGTTCGCGTCCTCAGGTTTCAGTCACTCCGGCAGAATTCTCCCTTTCTTTTACACATACTACAAACCCTATGATGTTTAATCCATGCGCGCACAAATATAATTGACACTAAAGGACTGTACCATATCAACATACAACTCTAATGAACCAAAGACGTTCAACCATTCAATCGAAGAACAAAGAAACTACGCAAACAATGACATAGATCATAGGATTATAACTTATAGCATCAAGCACCATGTTTACATAGTACGGTACAGAGGTGTGTGGGAGGATGAACCACTGCATACTAGGAGGATTAGGTGATGGAGATAGCGGTGAAGATGGTGAAGAGGGCGGCGGCGGCACCGGCGGCGCCGCGGGGGACTCCTTCCCCGCCGGCGATATCATGGGGGAGCACCGTCCCTTAGACCCCTTCCTTCATGGCTTCTTGGGAGCCCTCCACCATGGATATGGGATCCATGGGGAGACAAAAATGTGGCTTTGGTGGCTGCAAATTCGTGCGTGGAGATGCCCCGAGCGAATTAGGTTTCCTCCATTTATATAGCTTCTCGGATTTCCGTCACCCCATCTTGGGTTGCAGTAAATCGGGCCTAAAAGGCCCGTACAGACTCAAAATCAGCTAAATTTTATGTCTAGAACGTTTGTTGCGAAATTTCCAACAACTTTGTAGTTTAAGAGTTTTCCGTTTGACGCTGTCTTCGACCTGAAACGTGACCATCTTCAAAAAGAGTTATGAGACAGATTTCTGAAAAAATTCCAATTTGACTCCAACAAGGTTTCCACTTGTATTCTTGGTAATTCCTACACATCAAAGTGTAAAACAAGAACATTGTGCACTTTTGCAAGTATTAGTAGGTTAGTCCAAACAAATCATAAACTTTATACAAAAAGAGCGTCAAAAGCATATTATTAGCATAAAACCATCAAAAATTATAGATACGTTATGGACGTATCACGTCCTCGTTCATCTCGTGGAAGGAATTGGTCGCACGTGTCCATAATCGAGCTCCACGATCTCGTCTTCTAGAGCTCCGACCACCATCGAATCAACGCCGTCCGACCTTACCTTGCCTCCCATCACTTTCTTCGTGTTCCTGGTAAGTTCCTGAACACCATGGCCCTGTCTAATTCGGCGCTAGCTCGCCGTAGTGACCTACACGTGTATGCCTGAACAGCGCCGCCGTATGAGCTCGTCGCCGGTCATCTCCTGATGGCTATTTGCTAGGACCGCCACCACTATAAGGTTCCCTGTGACCTCCTCTTTCTAGCACAGCAACCCGCATGAGCAGGTGCGTCGTAGTTCACCGCCAGCGACCACAAACTGGCGGTGGTGGCCGTGCTTACGTCACGCTCGTGTCACGCCCACGTCACCCGGTCCCGCCAGTTTTGTTTGACTGGATCATTGCCTATGTGGCAAGTGACGTGGCCCCGGGCCCGCTTGTCATTGAACTAGGGTAGAAATAGGTTAGTAACTAAAGTCATTTGACTTGTCTTCGCTAACGTAGCATGCCAACGTGTCTCTGACCCCACTTGTCTGTGACTTAGGCTAGGATCCGTGTCGGTATAAAAAGTAGTTTCTGTTGAGGAAATAGGTTAGATATTATAAATACAATTATAAATAATTTTTAGGAATTTAATAAAGTGATTAAATCTTGTTAATTATATATCTTTTGTTTTATAATTCAGAAAAATGTATTTAATATATCAAAATGATTAGAAAAATAAAATCTATATTTTAACTCTATTATCAAATATTATTATGTTAACAATTTAAATAATTAATATTTAATAAAGATGTTATAAGTAATAATACTTTCAAAATTCATATTTTAATATTGGTAAATAAGAAAATATAAATAATATACCAAAATTCTTCTAAAAACAAAATCTACATTTACAAACTTGTTTCAATTTTTGTATCACTTAACTAAATATTTATTATTTGTTTATTTTTTATAAGTTATGAAACTTATAAAAATCATATCTTATTATTTAAAAATCACAAAATTCCTTATAATATACCAAAATGATCACAAAAATAAATTCTACACATCAAAAGTGTCAACTCTCACTTTTGAAGTAAAATAAAAGGTAAAGGTCTAATAAATCGTGTTTAAAACCTTTTATTTTATTTTAATTCGCTAAAAATATAGAAACCTTTACTATTGCCTTTTGTATTATTTGTTTAAAGTCTAAAAATGGTAATAACTAGCCAATTAATGTTTAAGTAAAGCCAAAATTGGTCAAACCATTTTAAAATGTATCTACTAAAACTATCATCTCAAATTAAGTGTATTTTAGTTTTCCTAAAAGATTTTTTCCAATTATAAAATCAACCAAAATGGTATATTGATTATTACAAGAATGCTATGCACTTACAAAATCACCAAACTCTTATCTACTAATTCTTTCACCAGTTTGAGAAAACCACTTAAAGATTTAAACCAAATTCCAAAGTAATTGAAGTAATACCTATTATTTATTTATTAAGTATAACCATTAATTTTAGGATAGAAAGGTAAATGCATCCACTTATACTATGATTATTTAATGTAGTAATGTTTTCCTCTTTAAATAATGTTAGCTAATAAGAAAACCTTAAAGTGTTAGCCTTAAGTTTCAATACTTTTTACTTTATAAAGTAATATTTTCCACAAAAGTTATTCCTTGAAGAAACATTCAAAGTAATCCTTAAACACTTCTTGAAAGCTCTAAGTGATTAATAATCCTGTTTAAGAAATATTTCACATCCCATGACCCAATTGAGTGCTTTAGTATTACATATTACTTATTGTATTTACATATTGTTTCACACACTCTCACAAGCTTTAATAAGAAGCACAATTGTGAAGCTGGTATAAAAGTGAAACACATTCCTAAGAACTCATCACCAGTTTCCAAACCCTAGATTAGGTACGATTGTTCCGGGGATTCGCGTTCATCAAACCGCATTACATTACTTATGCATAATTGCATTTTGTGTCTTTAAACATTAGTCCTTACTAGACCAATGATGCTATTTATAGAATTTGGATCTTCTAGTATCTTGAAGACCATGAGTGCATAATCTTGCAATCACAAAAGGCAAGTTCACAACTTGCTCGTGTCCTTTGATTATTTTCTATCAAATGCTTGTAACTCAAATGTTGTCATCACCTGCATTTCAAAAAGGTCAGAAAACACTATTTTCATAATAATATGATTATGGATTATTTATCAAATGGTAATAATCTATTGATACAGTTCCAGTGGTAAAGGAACATAATATCTAGGTCTTAACAACCAATGTCGCTAGTGATTCTAGCGCCGTATATTACACGTCAACCATAAGACTTGGAATGGGACGGGAAAGTCAGCTGTATCTTCTCCCTTTCGCATGGACGGATAACCTTATCGTGAGGCTGTTGATTTCTCGTGGAGTTCCAGAGAATCCAACACATGGGTCAGACCCCTTAGTTCCCCGCGATCTTGGTGTCTAGATTATCTGTTCATCTCTGTCCGGGTCTGAGTTCACCATAACTGATGGTGACCGCCAGACAGAGCTGCATACAGACTCTTCGAGAGGCTACCCAAAGAGTAACCATGGTAGTTGTCTCGGGGGATTGTGTCTCATGCGGGGTCGCGGAGAAGGGCAGCGATTGGCTTGGTTCTTAGACTGGGCCCCACACCAAGGAAGTGTGGACGAGAATGCAACTCGGTTGTGCAACAAAGCTAAGGTTTCTTTTGGGAAAAATGACGCACCTCTGCAGAGTGTAAGAATTGTGACATGTTACTCCCTGTTCCGGAAAGGAGCTACGAACGCGGCAGGAAAGGAACCCCACGAAGGTTCTGGTCAACCTGTGAAGGCTGTCGGACATAGTTTTCAAAATAAAAGAAACCTTTGAAGAAATGTTTACGAAAACCTGCATTGCCTATGACCTATGGTCTATGGCTGTAGAGATAGTGCATCATACACTCCTTTTTAGTAAACTTGCTGAGTACGCTCGTACTCAACGTACCTTCTTAACCCTTGCTAGGTTCTAAGCCGTGGAAGACGACGTCAACATCAATTTCTGCTCAAGAAACCATCATCGACAACTAAAGTTCTTCAATAAAGTCAATGAAGTCAACATATACATCAACTGAAGTGAATATAAAGTGTCGGTTTAGATAGGAGTAGATTCTCTAGCCATAAAACCTATTTCTCTAGAGCATTGCAATAGCAACAATGGCAAGCCAAATAGTTTAGATGCTAGTCTTAGTTACTAGATAGTTCTGAGTTATTATTTCTGGTTCTTCTTTGTAAGAAGTTCTTTCTCTCTTTAACCTAGAGTGTTCTCTGGATCTTTTGTAAAGAGTCGAGTTGTAATCTATAGTCATGTCTTGGACCTGCTGTGTTTCTATTGTACCACTCTGAGGGATGTAATACTAGTGAATGGTGTTTCATTGGTGTTATGTCAACGACTATAGTATACTACATCATGCAGTGGTATGCCGGGTCACCACACCTCGCTTCCTACTTGACTTTAGTCAGTATTACAGGAGTTTCCAACATATTCCCTTATAACATAACCCTTTATGCTTTAAGATATGTTATCCTTCATGGATTTGGAAAACATATCTACAGTTCTCTATTAGACACTGCGGACAAACTTAGCTCAAAGTTCCGTGATTCAAACTTAATCACTTTTCAAACGTTCCTTATTGGATCATATATTATGTTAAGTTATCATCATGGTTTTCTAAGATAGAACCTATGTCTCAACATAGTGGATGATGATCATCCTTTTCTTTCTTTCAACCATTGATGTTAAACTTAATACTATTCCTACCTTGAGTTATTAAGGACATGTTCCTTAATTAACTTCTATTCGGAAACCCTTTTAAGAATCCTTTAAGGAATACTAAATAATATCGTAATATTCTTATTATCAACTTCTACTCCCTATAAATCATTATTTATTGGTACTTGCACTTCCATTCTTAATGTGTCGTATACACAATTAAGAATCACTCCTTTAAGCTACTATTCATAATATGTTCCCAACATATTTGGGTATGAGTCACTACTCTTACTCAAATTATATTCCTACATATTTGAATTTAAGACTTATATTGCTCCCACTCAGAATGTGTTCCCGACACATTTGAGTTTGAGACTTACATTACTCCCACTCAAAAATATGTCATTCACATAATTTTTTAGGAAGACTTTCATAGCTCCCACGCAATTTCATGCAAATTGCATATCCACTCACTATTTTGAACAACTTCAAAATTCTTTGATCAAATATCAAACTTGGAGATTTACTATGAGATACTAGTACTTTACTAGTTTTAAATCCACCAGACTTTCAGCACACTAGAAACAAATTCATTTGAATTTGTCCAACACTTGACAAACTGTGCTTTTGTCATTCACCCATTTTCCATTATGGCTTTGCAGTCATTTGGGAAAATCCAAGTAACCCTTTTACTTGTAAGATTTAGCAACGAATTGCTTTCTAATCTCAAGTGAACTTTGCTTTTAGGATTTCTCATAATTTTAGTTTACCATTATTTCCTTAGTAGTTCGTAGGTATGTCATATTCTGGTAATCATGACAAATGATTCACAAATGTCTCCATACAAGATATGGGTTACATTTTGAATCCTTCCTCATGTAGTGAAAACACCAGTGGGGAAAACACAATTATCATTATCATTGATTCTTTCCTTTGTGAAGAGAATTGTTCGGGAAGGCTTTCCGTTCCGCTTCTCAACACTCTGATGCAGGGATTTGAATCCTCATTGTATTTTTCACTATCTTACATTTGCTCCATAATCAATAAATATCACCGAATGTGAACTTTCTCGAGAATGCACCAAAATCCAAGCAACACAAGTTTTGCTTTCCTTTTGGTTTTAGCTATGGATTTCATATTCAAAGTTTCCAACGAATACTCTACAAGGACTTATTCGCTGTTGTTTTGGTTGTATCGAATAACCTCAAAACTTCCACGATGATCCATACTAGGAGCTGATCTCACGAATCCAGATGGTTTACTTTATGTTTTAATTGGGTGCTAACTATTTATAACTAATGGTCTCTACATATACACTACAATGATTTATTTGGTGCCTGATGGCTCAGTGTTGATGTAGAGCTCATTGGGAACCCCAAGAGGAAGGTATGATGAGCACAGCAGCAAGTTTCCCTCAGTTATGAAACCAAGGTTTAATCGAACCAGTAGGAGCAAGGAAACACCCCAAAGGTGTTGCTAGTTGAGCCTTGGCAGGACGCACTACCGGTGCTAGTAGCAACGTGGAGACCTGTACAACACATACAAAGAACTTTGTCCCCAACTTGCGATGAGGTTGTCAATCTCACCATGTTTTGCTGAAAACAAAGGATTAAACATATCGAATGGAAATAAGTAATAGTTTGCAGAAAGTAAACACAACAGTAAATAGTTTATAGATTGTATGTAAAGAAAAGGACCGGGATCCATAGTTCACTAGAGGTGGCTCTCCTTAAGATAGATAACATGTTGGGTGAAAAAATTACAGCGGGGCAATTGACAAACATCGAGAAAGCAATACATGCATATACTAATCATCTTGACTCCTTTGGAACTTGATTGGGCATTACAACATTATACATAGACCGCCATCCAACTGCATCTATGACTAATAATCCACCTTCAGGTTATCATTCAAACCCCCTCCAGTATTAAGTTGCAAGCAACATATTATTGCTTTACGAATTGCGTGTAATGTAAACAATACGATTGTTCTATGAACAAAGGATTGTTTTTTTCTCCCTAGTAGCAACAACACATCTAGTACCTTAGAGATTTCTATCACTTCCCCAGATTACCAGAGGCATGAACCCACTATCGAGCATAAATACTAACTCGTGGAATTGCTAGCATCTACTTGGCCAAGATAGCTACTAACAACGGAAAGCATGCAAGATCACAAATAACAAAGACATGATAGAATCAATAATCAATCTGAAATAGCATATCAATATCCATCGGATCCCCCCAAACACAACATGCAGAATTACAAATAGATGATCTTGATCATGAACGGAGCTCACAAGATCTAGACATGAAAGCACAAAGGAGGAGAATGATGCGTCCATTTTGCATCACTATTCTATGTCTTAATTCACTATTATTCATTGATATATTTCATATTGAGAGGTGATACTTATGTTATTTCATCTGTTTTTGCATGGTGGATGACTTTTGGAGCATGGACCGCTGCAGTCCGGATTCTGATGGAAAGGTGCTGTTTTGAGGAAAAATTCGCGAAGATCAGAAAATCCGGGAAAATATACGGAAAATCCTATTTTTCCAGAAGATTAAGGATGCCAGAAGATGGAGTGGAGATGGGCCACAGGGGGCGCACACCACCCCATGGCGCGGGCAGGCCTAGGCCGCGCCAGGGAGTGGTGTGGCCACCCTGGCCCACTCCAGCCTCTCCCCTCTAGCGTATATATTCCTCCCGAAACCCTAAGAATCGGGGAGCGACCACAGAAAGATTCCGCCGCCTCTGCGGGGCGGAAAACACCAAGAGAGAAAGATCTCTCCGACAGACAGATTTCTGCCGAGGGAATTCCTTCCCAGAGAGGGGAGATCGTCGCCATCAACACCACCATCAAGCTGGACTTCATCGGGATCATCATCATCATCACCACCACCATCATCACCATCATCACCCTCATCACCATCTCCATATTGCTGTAACAATTGCGTTGAATCTTGCTATAGTTCATAGGGGAAACTTTCCCGGTGTTGATTACTCTTTGTAGTTGATGCTATTGAGTGAACCTTGAATTATTGTTTATGTTCAGATTGTTATACATCATTATTCCATCTCTGATCATGATCCATATGATGTCTTGTGAGTATTTCGTTTTGTTCTTGAGGACATGGGAGAAGTCTTGTTGTTAGTAGTGGAGTTGCGTTGAGAAAGATTCAATAGATTGTTATTTAAGTTGTGGTGTACTTCTTCTAGTGGTGTCATGTGAACATCGACTACATGACACTTCACCTATATGGGCCTAGGGGAATGCATTGTGTATTTGGCTACTAATCGTAGGGTTTGCCGGAGTGACAGAAACCTGAACCCTCGTTAGGAAACCATTGCACAAGGGACGTAAGGGTCTTAGAGTTTAAAGTTGTGGTTAGGTTTCTACCTTAATTACTTTCTTGTACTTATAGATGTTTGCAAGGGGTATAATCACAAGTATGTATTAGTCTTGGATGGGGAGGTACATTAGCACAGGTTCACCCACACAACACTTAGCAAGCTAAAGAAGATTAATCGACTATATGAAGCGAAAGCACTTGACAATCTTCCCATGTGTCCTCGAGAACGTTTGGTCATCTTAAGTAATACGTTTGCTAAGTATTTGTAGAGAGTTCCTGATCCATACCACTAGCCAGCACCTTCTGCTCCTCGTTGGATTCGACACTCTTACTTATCGAAAATACTGCGATACACCCCCTATACTTGTGGTCATTTACTCTTTATACACGAATTATGCGGGTTGTTCAAGTGTGCAGGTATTACTACAGATCAAGTTAAGAAGAAGTTATTCTCATTATCATTGAAAGGAAGAGCTGAGGAATGGTATAAGCTACTGAAGAATGGTCAAGCTCTGGAATGGGAGGAAATTGTGCCTCTCTTTTATTCAAAGTTTTATCCTCCTAGTGAGATTCATAAAGATCGGAATCAAATATACAACTTTTGGCCTCTTGATGGAGAGAGTACAGCTCAAGCTTGGGGGAGATTGAAGTTACTAATGCTCAAATGTCCCATTCATGAGCTCCCCAACAATATTATTATCAACAACGTTTATGCAAGGCTCCCTCTACATGATAAAGATTTATTGGATGCTTCTTGTGCTGGATCATTCACTCGCATGGAAGAAGAAGCTAAATGGGATCTTCTAGACCGTATTCAAGACAATGCTGAAGCTTGGGAGAACGACAAAGGTAGAAAGTCAGGTATAAAATATGATTATGAATGCATAGAATCTTTTATGGGAACTGATGACTTTCAAAATATTAAAAATGCTTATGGTCTAGACTCTCAAGCTATTGCTTCTTATTTTAAGGCTTTTGCTTCTTATATTGAAGTGCCTAAAAAGAAGTGGAATAAGTATCATGAACCTTATAAAGATATTGCTAAGAGTGTTCCTGCAAGAAATACTGAAGTTTATACTGCTAGTCATGTTTTACCTAAACCTTATATGGAGAAAATGTCTTTCCCAGTTAAGGTAAAGGAGCATTCTATGATATCTAGTATGGTTAATGAAAGTATGAGTAGGGCTGCTGAACCTGATAAACAAATGGTTGATGAACCTATTGTAGCAAATGTGAAAGACTTTATTGCTAAATATGAAAAAGAGGGACACCCTATCCTTTGTAAGGATACCTCTAATATTGTTTCACATAGTAGTATTATGAGAACTAGTATTCCTGTGTTTTCTGTTAGAATAAGTGATTTTGCTATGATAGTCCTTGTGATAGCTATATTGTTAAGTTTATGCATGATACTGAAAGCTAATATGAGATAGGGAAAAGTGTTCTTGTGCATCTCAATAATATCAAGTTTCCTCGTTTTATGCTAAAAGTTTTTATGTTGCATTTCTTTTGCCTTCTTATGCAAGTTGCCTTTGGTTCCAATAACTTGTTTGTTTACAAAATTCCCTTGCATAGGAAGTGGGTTAGACTTAAATGTGCGTGTGTTTTTGCTTCTTAATGCTCTCTTTCACTTCAAATCATATCCCTATGAGAGCTTCTTCAAAATTATCATGCCCATCTTAATGGCTATAAAGAAAGAGCTTTATGGGAGACAACCCAATTTGTTTTTGCTTTCAGTTTGTTTTTGTTTCTTTGAGTCTTGGAAGTTATTACTTCGGTAATAACCGCTCCTTATCCGTTTTGTTTGGTTTTTGTGTCAAGATCAACCTCTAATGAGAGAGAAGTAAGATTTGGGGAAGTTGTTGTCCCGAAACAGATTTTTGTGCTTTACCGTAAAAATTCGTGAGAGATCTCTATATGTCGGATTGAGATGTAATTGTTTGTGCTTCTGCCCTAGGTTGTTATTTAACTTTTGTTAGTTTTGCACTTTTTGATTTGAGCAACAGAAGATTTTCGAAAAAATTGATCTTTACCTGCTGGTCTGTTTTGACAGATTTTGCCACTCGTGCATTTGCTTCTTTATTCGATTTCCTTTTTGAATTCTTTTTGGGTTTTCAGAAGGATTTGCTACAGTAGATTTTATTTTGATGGTTTTCAGTTGAGATTGGACTCAAAAGGTTTTATCACTTCACTTATACTAATGTTGCTAATAAGAACAGTGTGAAGTTTTGTGTGATAGAAATTTCTAGGAAGTGGAGACAATGGTGTAATAAGGAAGAGACGGGTTTTATGACCCAAGTAATAAGTATATGAAGATAAAGATATCGACGATATTCAAGAGATGACTCCGGAAGGATCCACTAAATACCAAATTCAGAGACCTGTAGAGTCTGTTTTCAAATAGGTAACCGTTTTGGTAAGAAAAGTTCTGCGAAAATACAATCCAACTATATTTTTGCAGTTTTCAGTCAATAAGGAAAGCAACGATGCGAAAAAGGGATGGAACCAGATCCAGGGTGGCCCACACCACCCCATGGCGCGGGCCCACCCCTGGCCACGCTACCAGGTGGTGAGGCCACCCATGACTCCGTCTCCGACCCATTTTCTCCCAGTACCTTCCTTTTGATATGAAACTTCGTAATATATAACCCCTCAGATCCCCCGAGGTTCATATATCGTATTTTCATCGTGTTTTTGTTTTGATCTGTTTCTGCCAGGACATACTCTTTGAAAGCTTAGAAGCACAATGGTGTCCGCCAAGGATAAAGGGAAGGAGCCTATGGAGGAAGAACTCCAAGACCCCGAGAAGGAGAAAGAGATCAAGAGTGAAGGTGAAGAGGAGGCAAAACACACTAGCACTACAGTTGCAAGCATCGGAGTGGTGGAAAATCCAGCCATTGGAGAAGCCTCCTCATCACCGTCCAGATCCCTGGTCACTTCCTCCACACACCAAGAATCCTTTCCATCCCGTTATCCATGATCATCAATACCAGAATATGCCCAAGGGGAAATTACCCTCCAATTGGGATTTGCCTCGTTCTAGCCATGCAGGAAAAGAAGACTTCAAGGAGGAAGAGTGGGGAAAGAATAGCAAGAGCTGGAATTCTCAACACGACATGATCATGAGCCGCATCGAGCAAAATTCATAGCTGATTCATAATCTCACCTTCGAGATTGAGGACCTTGGGAAACTGATCAAGGAGCTCATCAAGAGGATAACACCACCACCAAAGGAGTAATTCATCATCAGGTTTGGCATCCCCTTGGTTTGTTCCAAGCTTGGGGGAGTGCCGCGGTATCATATCACTATCTTCTATCTTTTTACCTTGTTAGTAGAGTCATATCATGAATAGAGGAGTTATTGTGTAGTATGGTTTGCATTATGGAAGTGTCCCCTCTCTCGTTAGATTTGTATCCCTTGGTGTGAGTTTCCATTATGGAGTACCAATGAGAAGTTCTATCATTCACTTTTTTGCATAGCTTATGATAGTTTTCAATTCGTGGTTATATGATTGATCTTGTTGTTAGTATTGATAGCACTTTGGGATCATTGAGTTAATTTAGTTGGTTTTGGCAAACCTGGCTCGGTCAGTAGCAACACCTTTTTGAGAGTTGAAAAGAAAAAGATAGAAGTACTCTAGAGGAAAATAATTTCATCATCTTTATTTCTTGATTTGCTCATAAGTCTAGTTTTCTCTAGTTAAGATCTTTTGTGCTTCCAAGGAAGATTGCATGTTTGTCTTTACCATTTGTATGGTTGTTTGTTTCCTTCAACTCTTATACTTGCTACCCAGCCTTGCTAGCCAAAAACCTGTACTAAGAGGAAATTCTTCTCGTGCATCCACTTCCTTTAAACCAAAACCTTTGCCATTTGTGTCCACCATACCTACCTAGTAGCATTATTGCTATTCCAAGTAAATTCTTGTTTTATCTACCTCCCAAATTAAACTTGTTATGTGAAATTTAGTGATTAAAGCTCTCACGAACTTGATGGCACACTTTACTTTCTTGCATTTAATAAACTTGAACCATTGGGTCCTTCTTTGTTGTGTATATGCTTGCGCTTTATGAGTTGAAGTTTGCCGAACCATGTATCATGGGGACCGCTTTCAACACTTAATTGGTACTTGTACCTAGTTGATATCATGTTCTTTTGCTTATGGATCCCGACGGTGTGAAATAAAAGTGGAACTTGTAAGATCATGGAGTTTATATGTGTGTTAGAGAAACGCCTGGGCCGCTAGCCTAAGCCATGCCTAATCATGGTGGAAACTTGCAGCATAACTATAGTGAGCATTCTATGAAGCATCCTCAATAAAATCCTATGCAAATAGCAAATAAAAAGATCACTGAGATGCTCACTGTCTACTTGCCTTGTCATTTTGATTATGGGATAGCTCCTGTGTCATGTGCAAGGGGTACCCCGTTGGCGGTTCTCGATGATACGCATGTATTTACAATGACAAGAGCTTGCTCGTGACTGAAGTTGAGTAGCATGAGGATCAGTATTCATAAGTAAGGGGCTTGAGATTTCAACTTATAACTTGTCAAGCATATACTCTTAGTTGTGTCACTTTAACCTTAATCACCTAAAGATGCCTATGATAGGGGCAATGAGAGCTGAAAGCTAGTAAGTATCATAATTTTGGGAGCTCTTTATGAGACTTGTAATCCCCGCTTCCCTGTTTGAAGGGCCCTTTCTTTTACTTTGTAGTTGAGTCAGTACACCTATTCCCTTCTATCTCTTTGGAAAACCAGCTATTTGTGAACTCCAGCAAATTATCAACTATTTTTCTACCAAGAGCTAAGTTTGCCATTACCAATTATGATTCACTTTATGTATCTTTATTGTGTTTCCTTTACTCATTGCAAGTTGAGTTGTATAATAGTGAGTTGTCTTCTATTATGATCTATGTATTTGATGAATGTGATGCTTCTTGTCCGTATTATTTTATCGACTCTTCACTCCATAAACTTGAGGTCATGTTTATTGAGCTCAGTTTTGCTTGGGGACAAGCGAAGTCTAAGCTTGGGGGAGTTGATACGTCCATTTTGCATCACTATTCTATGTCTTAATTCACTATTATTCATTGATATATTTCGTATTGAGAGGTGATACTTATGTTATTTCATCTGTTTTTGCATGGTTGATGACTTTTGGAGCATGGACCGCTGCAGTTAGGATTCTGATGGAAAAGGTGATGTTTTGAGGCAAAATTCGCGAAGATCAGAAAATCCGGGAAAATATACGGAAAATCCTATTTTTCCAGAAGATTAAGGATGCCAGAAGATGGAGTGGAGATGGGCCACAGGGGGCCCACACCACCCCATGGCGCGGGCAGGCCTAGGCCACGCCAGGGAGTGGTGTGGCCACCCTGGCCCACTCCAGCCTCTCCCCTCTAGCGTATATCTTCCTCCCGAAACCCTAAGACTCAGGGAGCGACCACAGAAAGATTCCGCCGCCTCTGCGGGGCGGAAAACACCAAGAGAGAAAGATCTCTCCGACAGACAGATTTCTGCCGAGGGAATTCCTTCCCAGAGAGGGGAGATCATCGCCATCAACACCACCATCAAGCTAGACTTCATCGGGATCATCATCATCATCACCACCACCATCATCACCATCATCACCCTCATCACCATCTCCATATTGCTGTAACAATTGCGTTGAATCTTGCTATAGTTCATAGGGGAAACTTTCCCGGTGTTGATTACTCTTTGTAGTTGATGCTATTGAGTGAACCATTGAATTATTGTTTATGTTCAGATTGTTATACATCATTATTCCATCTCTGGTCATGATCCATATGATGTCTTGTGAGTAGTTCGTTTTGTTCTTGAGGACATGGGAGAAGTCTTGTTGTTAGTAGTGGAGTTGCGTTGAGAAAGATTCAATAGATTGTTATTTAAGTTGTGGTGTACTTCTTCTAGTGGTGTCATGTGAACGTCGACTACATGACACTTCACCTATATGGGCCTAGGGGAATGCATTGTGTATTTGGCTACTAATCGTAGGGGTTGCCGGAGTGACAGAAACCTAAACCCCCGTTAGGAAACCATTGCACAAGGGACGTAAGGGTCTTAGAGTTTAAAGTTGTGGTTAGGTTTCTACCTTAATTACTTTCTTGTACTTACGGATGTTTGCAAGGGGGTTTAATCACAAGTATGTATTAAGTCTTGGATGGGACGGTACATTAGCACAGGTTCACCCACACAACACTTAGCAAGCTAGAGAAGATTAATCGACTATATGAAGCGAAAGCACTTGACAGTCTTCCCATGTGTCCTCGAGAACGTTTGGTCATCTATAGAAATACAACCGGTTTGTCCTTTGTTGCATAAAGGATTGGGCCACTTGCTGCATTTATTCCTACTGTCTTTTATTTTACTTGCTTTATCGAAAACCCCTAAAAATCCGTTTGCTAAGTATTTGCAGAGAATTCCTGATCCATACCACTAGCCAGCACCTTCTGCTCCTCGTTGGGTTCGACACTCTTACTTATCAAAAATATTGCGATACACCCCCTATACTTGTGGGTCATCAGAGAACCAGCCATCTAGCTACTACATGGATCCGTAGTCCAAGGATGAACTACTCACGCATCACACAAGAGGCTTGCATGGTGTTGAAGAAGGCCTCCAGGGTGAATTCCCCTCTCCGGCAAGGTGCCGGGAAGAGCTTCAGATGGAGATGACGGCGGCTACAGACTCTTTCGTGGATTTTTGATCGGGTACTTAGGGTTTTCGTCCCGAGGGCATCTTATAGGCGGAAGGAGAGGCCGAGGGGGTGCTGGGGTCGGCCAGACCACCCCCTGGCATGGGCCAGGCCTGGCCGTGCGGCCAGGTGGTGTGGCCGGCCCCCAGCCCTTCTCTGTCTCGTATTCTGGCATCTGATGACTTCCGGAAAATAGTCACTTTGGCTTTTGTCCCGTGCAATTCCGAGAATATTCATTTTCTGACTTTCCTGGAACCAAAAACAGCAGAAAACAGGCAACTAGCACTATGGCTCTTGTTAATAGGTTAGTCCAAGAAATCATATGAAAAGTACTCCAAAGTGTGGACAAAACACAAGAAAGTAGATAAAACCAAGCATGGAACATCAAAAATTATAGATACATTTGCAATGTATCAACATCCCCAAGCTTAACTCCTGCTCGTCCTTGAGTAGGTAAGTGATAAAAAGAAAGAATAATTTTTGAGGTGGCATGCACCATCAAAGACTTGATCAAAGTATTTGAAAAACATTCAAAGCTAGGATCATAGTACTTCAATCATAGCATGAAAGACAAGGTTCTAGCAATAAGACAAAGAAACTATGATGCAACATGAAAATGCACAAACAAAAGATTCATGAATAACAATGCTTTGCAAGACTTTTGTTTGTTTCACATAAAGAAAACATAGCATAATAGTATTCAGCTTGTCCCTCATAGAGTAGCAAATATAATTGCATAGGACACCTTCAAAGTTCATAAGAGTGACTAGATACAAATAGTTTAAAACAAGCAATATCAAGTTATGCATTAATCAACTAGTCTTGGGACAATGCACATAGAACTAAGAATGACCACTATGCTCTCAAAGTAGGTGCATAAAGGTAGAAGGTGGAGACTCAATATAATGGTGGAAGAAGGGCCTTCATAGAAGGAAGTAGGGATTCAAGTCTCATAATGAGCTTCCAAAAATTATGGTACTTAATATCTTTCAGCTCTCATTGCCCCTATCATAAGCATCTTGAAGTGATTAAGGTTAAAGTGAACAAACTATGGTGCACATGCTTGACGAAGTATAAGTTAGAAATCTCATGTCCCTTGTATATGAGGGCCGCTCCTCATGCTACTCAAGTTTAGTCACCAGTAAGTTCTTGTCATCGTAAGTACATGTGTATCATAGAGAACCGCCAACGGGGTACCCCTTGCCCGATGATACGGAAGAATCCCCATATCAAAATGACAAGGCAAGCAGACAACGAGCATCTCAGCAATCTTCTTATTTACCATGGGAATATGGTGCTTTTTTTCTCTATTTCCTCTTTTCATAATATCTCCTTTTTCTTCTCTTTTTTCTCAATACAGGACTCTTTTTTTATAAGAAGAATGCTTCATAGACAGCTCATTATGGTTACGCTGCAGGTTTCCACCATGTCAGCATGGATTAGACCAGCGGCTCAGGCGTTTCTCTAACACATATACATAACTCCATGGACTTACAAGCTCCCCTTTCATTTCACACCAACGACATCCATATAGAAAAAAGCATGATATCAACTAGGTACAAGTACCAAGTGCAATGTTGAAAGTGTTCCCCATGAAAGCATGGTTCTGCTAATTCCCAACAAATAAGTGCAAGCATATACAACATAGACGACACAATGGTTCAAGTTTATTAAGGGCAAGAAAAAGTAAAGTGTGCCATCAAGTTCGTGAGAGCTTTAATCACTAGTTTTCTCATAACAAGTTTAATTTGGAAGGTAAAAAAAAATCATGAATATACTTGGAATAGCGTAAGCTAGTAGGTAGGTATGGTGGACTCTTTGGAATAACTTGGTTTAGGGAGTTGGATGCATGAGTGGACTCATACTTGGTTGCGGAGGCTAGCAAAAGACTGGGAGCGACAAACTAAGAGAGCAATAATGGCCATAATCATGTAGAGCGACAAAACATCATTGATCAAAGCATAAAGTGATACTACAAGTTGAAAACTAAAGGATCATAAAGGTTATGGACTTGAGATAGTCATAACATGGTGTGAACATGTGCCAAGTCAACCCAAATAAAGCATCAAAGGAGAATACTGAAGGAAATATGCCCTAGAGGCAATCATAGAGATGATTGTATTTCATGTGTATCCATGAGTTATTATAATGTTCCTTGAATATCCAAATACCAGGCAACTTGTATTGATTGGCAATTATGTGAATTGTTTGTGAAACTCTTTACTTGTATGGTTATCTAATAATTGTCCCTAGTCGGAGTTCATGCGAGGACACACGTGAATATTAGACTAGCACATCGATTGGTTGATGACTATGTTTCACAAGTCATTGACATGGAGATGTAAAACCAATGATGTGGACACATGTTATGAACATGGGGTTGGACTGACCCAACATGAGACTAGCAATAATACTTGCAGCTCTCTCTACACATCGTGTACGTTTTGTCCTTAGACCTGAGATTGTCGCATGTACTTGAGATGTGGATCGACCTACTTTGGGGCTATCAAACGCTACTCCATAACTGGGTAGTTATAAAGGTAGCTTTCGGGTTTGTCCTAATACATGCTGCAAGGCATCGGTCAATCAAGATGGGATTTTCCCCTCTCTACTTGAGAGAGATATCTCTGGGCCCCTCGAGTGATCGGATCCAGAAATGCATGGCCGTGCTACATATGGTTAAGAGTTAACCTAGTAAAGGGATTCCGAATCACAGTATCGAGAAAGAGAGGTCAGCTTGGAGCTAGACCAAATATCGTGAGGCAAAGGGAAAGACATGTACTCAACCTTGTGATGGTTCGCCCGAATGATCTTTATATGCGTTTAGGAGTTGGCACGTCTTGCTAGAGGCCGCTACCAACTATTGACGGCGTAAGTGTACTCGCGTCATGTCTATACGTGTATGAACCTATAGGGTCACACACTTTAAGGGCTGGAAGCCTAATGAGGATTGGATCCGAATTAGACCAGGCTTAGGCTGCTAATGGGCTGCTAATGTAGAAGCCCACTAGGGATGCCTATATAAGAGAGAGTGAGGCGAGCTGAATAGGAGAGAGCATTCCACCCAGCCGCCACTCCTCTTCCGCCTGTGTTGCACGCGCAGACCTAGCAGTCTGGCGTGTGACGGCTTCCACTCCGGACGTGTGGATACCTCGGAGGTGCTGCATCTGTAGCACTTGGACGAGCCGCGCAAAGGGGAGCTGCTCGTGGGACAAGGACGAGGAGGAGACGTAGAACATCTACACTACCGCAACATGCTTCATCGAGTTCCGCACCTGCGCGTCTAGCGGTAATCCCGTGATCTATGACAATAGTATTCCTGGTTGACGCGGTAGAAAATTTTGATTTTATGCTAGTGTAGCCTACCCGTTTCCCTTCAAATACCACTATACTATGGTTTAATATGCTAAAACAATGCATGATTCATCCAAGGCACATTAAGCAATCTCAATTGTTTATAAAAAGTCATGCTACAACTAAGAATACTAAGCATAAAGCCAAAACAATATCAAGCTTAGCATGACAAAGCATAGGCCACGATCAAAAACAAGCTCTTTTTACCTCATAAGCATGAACTCTCCTACTCTTTTCCAAACCAAACCAAACTATTTGCAAACCAAGGTATGAAAGAGGGGGTCCAACCAATTTATTCAGCAAACTAATAAAACCAAGCAAACCAAAAACCAAAACAAAAACAAAAAAGAAGACGCTCCAAGAACAACACAATTGTGCATGAAACAATAAAAATGAAGCATTTGGAAGAAACCTGGGATTTTTATTGATGAAGAAGGGGATGCCTTGGGAATCCCCAAGCTTTGACGCTTGTACTTCATGGATATTTCTTGGGTGACATGCGTGGCATCCCCAAGCTTGAGCTTTAGTCCATCCTTCATCTCATTACTCATTCCTTCCATCCACCTGAAAACTTCAGACAATCTTTATTAGTAACATTACTGCACTCTAGATAAATAAGTCTTAAGGTTCAGTTCTAACACCAATAAAACTTCCATTAGAACACTAGATACTGTAGCACTTCCCTCAAAAATCTCAATTCCCCAAAAGAACTCAAAAAGGAACCAACAAGAAGCAAATGCAAAAAATGGCAGAAATCTGTCAAAACAGACCAGCAGGTAAAGACGAATTTTTTCGAAGACCTTCTGTTGATCAAATCAAAACGTGTTGAACTAACTAAAGTTAGATAACAACCTGGGGCATAATAACAAAAATTCACTCCTAAAAAAGACGTTCAGAGATTTTACACGGATTTTTACGGTGAAGCACAGAAATCTGTTTCGGGACACCAACTTTCCCAATCATTACTTCTCTCTCATTAGAGGTTACTCTTGGCAAAAAAAGCAAATAAAAAGGATAAGGAGCGGTTATTACTAAAGTAATAACTTCCAAGACTCATCTAAAACTTTTGGATTATCTCCCAATAAGTACTTTTCTTTAACGCCTTTAAGTTAGGCATAAGAAGCAAGAAAAAGAATCAAGTGTTCTCAAATGAAGAAGCATTAAGACCAAATTTTGTTTTCATAGGAGAGGCAAAAGAAATATTCTCTATCTTCTTAGGGAAGTGTTCTATACCTTTCTTGAGTGGGAGTTGATATTTAATGGTGCCTTCTTTCATATCAATAATGGCACCAATAGTTCTAAGAAAAGGTCTTCCCAAAGTAAAAGGACAAGAAGCTTTGCATTCAACATCCAAAACATAGAAATCAACGGGGACATAGGCATTGTTAACCATAATAAGAACATCATTAATACTCCCCATGATCTTATTTTTAGCATTATCATCAAGTGGGACATTCAAATAACAATCTTCAAGTGGAGGCAAATCAAGCATATCATAAATCCTTCTAGGCATAATAGAAAAACTACTACCAAGATCACATAAAGCTTTGAAATCAAAGTCATTTACTTTCATATTAATGATGGGTTCCCAACCATCTTCCTGTTTTATAGGAATAGAAGCTTTATGTTTCATCTTTTCTTCTTTAATCTTTATGAGAGCATCAGTAATGTGTTTTGTAAAGGCCATGTTCATAGCACTAGCATTAGGACTTTTAGCAAGCTTTTGTAGGAACTTAATAACTTCAGATATATTGCAACCATCAAGATCAAAATCCAAAATATCATCTAAAGTAGTAGAACTATTACTAGCCTCAACACTAGTGATGGTAATAGTAGAAACACTAATGTTTCTAGCAATTTCATCTTCTCTTTCCCACTTAGCATGTAATTCAGCTAATAGTCTAACATTTTCATCTATTCTTACTTGTATGGCATTAGTAGCTGCAAAGGGATTATCATTAGTTTCTGGTTTAGCAGCCATTTTATTCAAAGAAGATTGAACTTCAACCAAAGATGCTATATTTCTTTCAGCATTAGAGAGTTTTTCCTCAATAGTTTTATTGAAAGCAGTTTGTTTACTAATAAAGTCTTTAAGCATAACTTCAAGTTCAGAGGGTGCACTCCTATTATTGTTGTAAGAATTTCCATAAGCATTATCATTGTTGGGAGGATATGGCTTATAATTGTTGTTACCAAAATTGTTCCTGTAGGCATTGTTGCTAAAATTGTTATTTATTATGAAGTTCACATCAACTTGCTCTTCTTGAGCAACCAAAGAGGCTAAAGGAACATTATTTGGATCAATATGGGCTTTCCCATTAACAAGCATAGACATAATAATATCAATTTTATCACTCAAGGAGGAAGTTTCCTCAACAGAATTTACCTTCCTACCTTGTGGAGCTCTCTTAGTATGCCATTCAGAATAATTAACCATCATATTTTCCAGAAGTTTTGTTGCAGCACCCAAAGTGATGGTCATAAAGGTACCTCCAGCAGCAGAATCCAATAGGTTCCTTGAAGAATAGTTCAATCCTGCATAAAAAGTTTGGATGATCATCCAAGCAGTCAGTCCATGAGTGGGACAATTCTTAACCAAAGATTTCATTCTATCCCAAGCTTGAGCAACATGTTCATTATCAGATTGTTTAAACTTCATCATTTCACTGCTCATAGATATAATCTTCGTAGGAGGATAGTACTTTCCAATGAAAGCATCTTTGCATTTAGTCCAAGAATCAATACTATTCCTAGTTAAGGAATTCAACCATTCTTTAGCTTTTCCTCTCAAAGAGAAAGGAAACAATTTAAGCTTAATAATATCACCATCTACATCCCTATGCTTTTGCATCTCACAAAGTTCAACAAAGTTATTTAGATGGGCAGCAACATCTTCATTACCAATATCAGAAAATTGTTCTCTCATAACAAGATTGAGCAAAGAAGGTTTTATCTCAAAGAAAGTATCTTCAGGCACAAGTGGAGCAATAGGTGTGCTCATAAAATCATTGTTGTTGGTGCTAGTGAAGTCACACAACTTAGTGTTTTCAAGAGTAGTCATTTTTTTGTGTTTTTAATAAAGAAAGCAAAACAGTAGAACTACTTTTTTTGTGTTTTTGATAAAGAAACAAGCAAACAAAGCAAAAAGAAACTAAGCAAAACAAAAATAACAAAGTAAAGAGATTGGTTATGAGGGACTCCCCTTGTGATGATGTCCTTGACTCCCCGGCAACGGCGCCAGAAAAATGCTTGATGGCTCAGTGTTGATGTAGAGCTCGTTGGGAACCCCAAGAGGAAGGTATGATGAGCACAACAACAAGTTTCCCTCAGTTATGAAACCAAGGTTTAATCGAACCAGTAGGAGCAAGGAAACACCCCAAAGGTGTTGCTAGCTGAGCCTTGGCAGGGCACACTACCGGTGCTAGTAGCAACGTGGAGACCTGCACAACACAACCACAAAACTCTGTCCCCAATTTGCGATGAGGTTGCCAATCTTACTGGTTTTGCTGAAAACAAAGGATTAAACGTATCGAATGGAAGGAAGTAAAAGTTTGCAGAAAGTAAACACAAAGCAGTAAACAGTTTGTAGATTGTATGTAAAAGAAAGGACCGAGATCCATAGTTCACTAGAGGTGGCTCTCCTTAAGATAGATAACATGCTGGGTGAACAAATTACAGCAGGGCAATTGACAAACATCGAGAAAGCAATACATGCATATACTAATCATCTTGACTCCTTTGGAACTTGATTGGGCATTACAACATTATACATAGACCGTCATCCAACTGCATCTATGACTAATAATCCACCTTCAGGTTATCATTCGAACCCCCTCCAGTATTAAGTTGCAAGCAACAGATTATTGCTTTACAAATTGTGTGTAATGTAAACAATACGATTGTTCTATGAACAAAGGATTGTTGTTTTCTCCCTAGTAGCAACAGCACATCTAGTACCTTAGAGATTTCTGTCACTTCCCCAGATTACCAAAGGCATGAACCCACTATCGAGCATAAATACTAACTCTTGGAGTTGCTAGCATCTACTTGGCCAAGATAGCTACTAACAACGGAAAGCATGCAAGATCATACATAACAAAGACATGATAGAATCAATAATCAATCTAAAATAACATCTCAATATCCATCGAATCCCCACAAACACAACATGCAGAATTACAAATAGATGATCTTGATCATGAACGGAGCTCACAAGATCTAGACATGAAAGCACAAAGGAGGAGAACCAGCCATCTAGCTACTACATGGATCCGTAGTCCAAGGATGAACTACTCACGCATAAAACTGGAGGCTTGCATGGTGATGAAGAAGGCCTCCAGGGTGAATTCCCCTCTCCGGCAAGGTGCCAGGAAGAGCTTCAGATCCCTCTCGATCTAGGGATGGAGATGACAGCGGCTATAGACTCTTTCGTGGATTTTTGATCAGGTACTTAGGGTTTTCATCCCGAGGGCATCTTATAGGTGGAAGGAGAGGCCGAGGGGGTGCGGGGGTCGGCCAGACCACCCCCTGGCGCGGGCCAGGCCTGGCCGCGTGGCCAGGTGGTGTGGCCGGCCCCCAGCCCTTCTCAGTCTCGTATTCTGGCATCTGATGTCTTCCGGAAAAATAGGCACTTTGGCTTTTGTCCCGTCCAATTCCGAGAATATTCATTTTTTGACTTTCCTGGAACCAAAAACAGCAGAAAACATGCAACTGGAACTGTGGCTCTTGTTAATAGGTTAGTCCAAGAAATCATATGAAAAGTACTCCAAAGTGTGGACAAAACACAAGAAAGTAGATAAAACCAAGCATGGAACATCAAAAATTATAGATACATTTATCAGTGCCATCTATTCACCCATTTTGATATCAAATACCATAGTGTGATGCTTTGCATTTTGACATTTCAACTGCATTACATTTCACAATTTCTTTTATGCCATTCCTATAAAGTCGAATTTCATTACTATTGATCAAATTGTAGTAATTAGATTCTCATTTATCTTTAATACCCTCTGTTGATGAAATAATTTTATCATATCAAATAGTTTCATACTTATGTTTCCTTTGGTAAGCATCTTTACACATTTAAACAATCATATCATGATAATCACCATTTTGTTAAACTACAACACATCGAATATGTATTCTTTTTAACAATTCATCAAACACTTTGTATTCAAGTAATACACGCTGTTCAAGTTATATTGCCGAACTTTAGGCATGATTCATATGTGACAAGAAAGCAAGTGTCTTTCACATATTATCAATATAACTTTGAATTTAAATAACGGTTTCATTCATTAATGAATATATCATTAAGTTGGGTATTCTTCAAGGCATTTTAATATTTTTCAAATGTTCATGTATTATCAATTAGTTTCAAAACAAGGATAATTCACACGTAATTGAACAAGATTGAAAACGAATAGAAATTATTCATAAAAGTGGAACAACTGTTTGTTACAAGCTCATATGAATAACCGTCTCACGAAATGTGAGACACACTAAAGAAGTTCATGATCTATCGATTACAATAATCATCCTAAAACATAAACTAAGTGATAAATGTTGAGGGAGAGTGTCATTGGCCATCATCATCATGCTCGCCATCAACACACAACGTCACCTCCTCTCCAGCAAGCACCTCTATGCAGAAGGACCTGTTTTCGGTAAAACAGAACAAGTATTAAATATACTTAACACTACAACATGTGTTTGCAAGATTATAACATTTATAAAATTGTATATCAAATATATACCTTCTTCATTGATGACTTCTCCCGCAATGGGTTCAACCTCCACATTCCTGAGATGTGATATGAACCAGTGGAAATACTATGTTTCCGCATCGCCTCTCATGATGCAAGTCTTGACATGTGCTCGGTAGCTTGGTGGTAGCGACCGCAACACAACGCCATTTGCAAAAGAGCTCATCATCCAGCTGCCCAGGAAGTATATTGGCCTCATGTACGCATCATGCATGCGCTCCAAGTGGTCGTCAAGCAAAGAGTTCTCCTCCATCTTAATGGAGAGGAAATCTCCCATCAGCTCATGCTCCCATATGCGTGCTTGTTCCACAAAATGTGTCCTAAGCCGTAGCATTACCGTACTGGGGTCGACATTACCCACGATAGGCCACAACTCATTCACCATTCCAAAACGCATTGTAACTGAAATGTAGGAGGCCATCTCACAATGGTAATAGCGGCCTTCCCGCTGCTCTAGGGTCTCTAGGTTACTGGGCTGATCCAAACCCATCTCGTTGACTATATAGTCGACCATGTTATTCTCGCTAAGGAGAACATGGAGACGTGCAACCCATATAGAGAAGTTTGATCCATCTAGCTTCTCTCCTTCTAACCAATTGTCAACATGAAAGGTAGCATCGAGGAGAACCATTTTCTACATTTATAATTGCAAAAAGGAATTTAGACTAAGTTTATAATTAATTGAGTTAATAATAACTCCACTCAGAAACACCTATCCCCTGAAGGGTTCTAGTGATAACACGACCCCTTTTCCCCACATCTCCCTCGATCATCACGGCCATCAATGTGGGTTCTAGGGTGGACACTAAACGTCGGTCACATCATTCATGCGACTCATGCTCGATCTTTTGACCATGCGCGTTATGAGGCCATGTCTGCTACATGCTAGGCTCGCCAACTCAACCTTAGTGTATTCGCTGTGCAACATGGCTTACACCTATTGTATGCGAATGTAGATATGTTTGACACCCGATCATCATGGCCTGCCTCATACCGAAGAACTTTCTTGGTGGTGCACACTAAGGGGGAACACAATCATTGGTAATTTTCAACAGGGATCATCTTATTAGGCTACCGTCGAGTATCTAATACTAGCACACAATAAGATATATAGACAATGACATTGAATGTAAATGCGATGTGATATGGTCCTTCACATCATGATCTCCATCTGGCGTCATCGGATTCCGGTTCCAGGGTTCTGACGCCGTAGACACTAGGGTACTAGTGTCTTTCCAGCGTGGTAGTCCGTCACCTTCGCGACTATCTACTACTACTTCGTAACAAAAGGTAATCACTTTACCTTTGCCACAACCGTATCACAAAGCAACGCCCCCTCCAAAACAAAGTTAGACGCCTCTACTTTATCTTTGCATGTTTTACGTGGCTGAATGGGATTTCACACAAGAACCGTTCTTACCTACGAACTGTCACCACAACGCTGATCAAGTAGTTGTCTATACTATACCCCTTTTGGGGCCCTCCGTTGCAAATGGCATACCAACTAATGCGAGAGAGACAGACACCCCCAAAGCCACTTTATACGATACAAGCCGTATGTCAAGCGTGGACCAGTCTCGTGAATGAACGCGTAAATTCGGTTGGGGGCCGCTTCATCAAGCATTACTATGGTATACACAAGTACACGTGGGAGGGTAACAACTAAAAGATCAACGCCCACACGCTACATCTCATGTGTTCTACCCGTACTACATTACTACGCATAGATCTAGCTCTGATACCACTGTAGGGGTTCGCGTATGAAAACAATAAAATTTTACCCTACACCCCTGAACCCCTTATGCTGCCAGGACCTATATATTAGTAATGTAGTAATGGGAGGAGCTTTTCGCGAACTTACCCTTGAAGACCGAAAAGCATTGTCAACGCTCAGGAGAGCATGGTTGATGTAGATGAGCCGAAGCCGACCTCAAGGTCGTGATGAAGTCCTGACGCTCTTGTGGCTCCAATGACTTGAGTGCCTCAAGTGTGACACCTCGCGGGGAGTTACAGACGTCCGGTGCCTTACGATGACTCCCGCTTCCCCGATCCGGCAACAATTTTGGAAGTAGAGCTCCTGGATCTGAATCCGCAGCGCGACGGCGCTCCGTGGTGAAGATGTCTCTCGTTCGCGCAGTCCGAACTTGGGACTACGGTCACGAGAGATAGAGAGAGATAATATCAACTGGAGGTCTCCCGAAAAGTGAGGAAACTTTTATTGAATATTGTGTGTATTTATCTGGCCAAATACCCCCACTATATATAGGGGAGGAGAGGTACTACCTCCCTCAAAGTCCCGGGGTGGGACTAGAGGAGGGGGAGAGGTGGGGAGGCGCGCCGGCTAGCCCCCCACAATGGGACCCACGTGGGCCAGGCCCACCAGGGCCACCGACCACCCCCTAGGCCCCTCCTAGGGGTGTGGTCCCCTCTTGGGCCTTTTCCCTTCCGAGTTTTGGCCCATTAAGCCTTTTGACCTTTAATTGATTTTCTATTTTATTAATTAATTATGAATAAATGATTAAATCAATATTTAACATTCATTCACATATTATTCAATCTCCGTGGCTATGGAACACCTTCCACCTCCACTCCGGACATCCTCCAAACTTACAGAAACCCTTCTGGTTTTCTCTCTTCTCTTCTTCGGTGATTCTACCGATTCTATAAACACTCTCTAAGCATCATCAAGCCCATAAGCGTGATACCCCACAGTTCGGGAACCCTCCAGACATGGTCGGGGCAGTCCCAGACCAATGATCAATAGAGGGACCTGGATGGCCATGTGACCCCTATGCATTCCATGAAGATCTTTCGTCATTTGAACCAGGACAGTCATGTCTTATTCCTTTTGTCTCTTGATACTTGTGTTGCCCGAGATCGGATCAATGACATCACCATGCCGTGGTCAATCTTGTTACTAAACAATGCTACTTTACTCATTCCGACAAGTGATATCCCTATGATCAAATCACACGATGCGCAACTATTGGATATAATTTCTCCGAGTGGGACCTTGAGTATCTTTCCGTCACGTGGATGGACAAATCCCGCTCTTGACATATATTTCCTATACGGTTCCTCCGAGTACCTGAAAACACCTCTATAATCACTGTGTACCAAGTGACGCTTGATGCTATCTAAGCACTCTCAGGAGACAATGATTGATATAGCCTCATGGTTTAAGGAATAGTCTACGAGGATCCATTCTAATCATCGTAACTTGAACTTCGTGACATGATCGGGTCACGATGTTTAGGTTGGGTATTGGTTCATCATATCATTCTTAGAATGAGTTGACTCCATGTCCAACTAGCATAAATGCCACATGATCAGGAAACCTTGATCATCTGTTGACCAATGAACCAGTGACTAGAGTTTCACTGGGAACCCCTGGTTGTTTATATATCACACATGTATTGACATTTCCTTTCAATACAGTTATAGCATAATATAAAACTTAATCATAAACTTCATGAAATATGATAATAATCCTTATTATTATTTATCTCTAGGGCATATTCCCAACACTATCAGCAGAATCTATGCAACTACTACAACCAACGGTTACGTCTCAGGTCCTTCATCGTAGGGGACCTAGTTCTTCGCCTCAAGCAAGATGGTCACCATAAGCAGCAATCACCATGGGAAGGTCCCTACATAGTCATAGGAGTAATCCCCGGTGGGGCATATTGGCTCGAGGACAAGAAATTAGGAGTCAAGTACTCCAATCCATGGAACGTTGCGCAGCTGTGACATTTTTATGCTTAGAATTTTATTTTCTCACAAATTACTGTAAATAAAGGTCAATGACCAGGCAATCATGCCAAAACATGTACTTTCATCTTAGGCTTTAAAATAAAAGATAGATTCTTTCAAACTTTAGTTTTCTTATTCCTATACTTGGGAGCTCCATCAATAGAATATATTGATGCTTTCATAAGTTACCACAATATCAGGTTAACAGATAAAAAGAGTCACAACTACGAGCCTATGATTTGATGCAAGCATTCGAACTTAGCCTCGGGGGCTACTACCATCGTAAGCGCTAGCCGCGCACCCGATAAAAGGCATTATGATGATTTTAGAAAAGAAACCTAAGTTGAAAATCTCCTTGAATGATTACAGATATGAGCCTACAATCAAATACAAATATTCTATTGTGGGGGATACTCCCATCGGGAGCGCTGCCGCGCACCGGATAGATAAATTCCATTCTACATATAAAAGACACATTGTGACCCGAAGAAAATTATCCTCGTGTGTTGAAAAGCACACCCAATAAAATAAAATCTCCAAAGGAGTCAAAAGAATATGAACTGATGACCATTACATCATCGTATCCTCAAACGTATTCTCCCATCAGGAGAATTTATAAGCATCACCCAAAGAAAATAAGAAGCTGATAACTTCAGCAATTCCAACAGCCAAACAAGGTAGTCGATAAAGTTTCAAAAAATTCTTGCACCACGCCTCGTGCGATAAAAAGTCTGAATGCAGTGTCCATGACATGAAGGTAAGACCCCACGAGTTTTTCTGTGTGGCCTGGTAATCGCACATAAATGCGCTCTGCCAGTAATGAAGGGTTTGCAACATAGAAAACAAAAAATTCCAACGATGGGAACTATACGCCAAGATCTATCTACTAGATACAAGCAACGGGTGGATATACATCCATGGAGAACTTACCCTCGAAGACAACAAAGTTTTGTTAATGAGTAGGAAATCGTGGATTATGTAGTCGTTCGCTTGCCGATCTCAAGATCGTGTGGAAGCCCTAGCGCCGCAAACCACCAGTGCATCCGCACTCGCACACACGTTTAGGCCACCGAAAAACCTCCGCCTCCTTGCTCTAGTGATGTAGCGGAAGCATCAACTCCTTCCAGACGAAATGCCACCGGGAACATGTATCTCACTAATCCGAGAACATGGGGAAATAATACTAGAGGGGGAGAGAGATCCTTCACGAGGAGTTGTAAGGAAGAAGGGTCGTGAGAGGGGCGGCCTTTTATAGGAGGAGGGGGGTACCCCTCTGATACATTGCAAATGTATCTATAATTTTTGATGTTCCATGCTTGGTTTTATCCACTTGTCAAGCATATCTTTATGCATCTACTTTGAGAGCATAGTGGCCATTCTTAGTTCTATGTGCATTGTCCCAAGACTTGTTGATTGATGCATACCTTGATATTGCTTGTTTTAAACTATTTGTATCTAGTCACTCTTGTAAACTTTGAAGGTGTCCTATGCATTTATGTTTGCTACTCTATGAGGGACAAGTTGAATGCTATTATGTTGTGTTTTCTTTATGTGAAACAAACAAACGTCTTGCAAAGCATTGTTATTCATGAATCCTTTGTTTGTGCCTTTTCATGTTGCAAGCATAGTTGCTTTGTCTTATTGCTAGAACTTTGTCTTTCATGTTATGATTGAAGTACTTTGATCCCAGCTTTAAATGTTTTACAAATACTTTGATCAAGTCTTTGATGGTGCATGTCACCTCAAAAAATTATTCTTTCTTTTCATCACTTACCTACTCGAGGACGAGCAGGAGTTAAGCTTGGGGATGTTGATACATTGCAAATGTATCTATAATTTTTGATGTTCCATGCTTGGTTTTATCCACTTTCTTGTGTTTTGTCCACACTTTGGAATACTTTTCATATGATTTGTTGGACTAACCTATTAACAAGAGCCACAGTGCCAGCTGCCTGTTTTCTGCTATTTTAGGTTCCAGGAAAGTCAGAAAATGAATATTCTTGAAATTGGATGGGATAAAAGCCAAGTGCCTATTTTTCCAGAAGACTCCAGGAGCTAGAATACGAGACGGAGGAGGGCCAAGGGCTGGCCACTCCCCCCAGGCGCGGGTTGGGCCTGGCCGCGCCAGGGCATGGTGTGGTGGCCCCAGGCACCCCCTCGGTCTCCCTATTCGCCTATAAGAAGCCTTCTGACCTAAAAACTTCTTGTCCATGCAACGCCCATCCATCCATCCCTATGCCTACCGCACTCGAATCCTATTGTTTACCGCTATTATTACTACTGTCTTTACTTTACTACTGCTGTTACTTTGTTATTCCTACTACAAAACTGTTGCTACTGATAAACTGTTGTGAGCAAGATTGTTTCCAGGTGCAGCTGAAATGAAAACTCAGTTGTTAAGGCTTATAAATATTCTTTGGCTCCCCTTGTGTCGAATCAATAAATTGGGTTTCACTTCCCTCGAAAATACTGCGATACACCCCCTATACTTGTGGGTCATCAAGACTATTTTCTAGCGCCGTTGCCGGGGAGCATAGCTTTATTTATCAAGTTCACTTGGAATCACTATTATTCAAGCTAAGTTTATCTTTCTCCTTATTTGCTTGTTTCTTTATCAAAAAATACAAAAAAAATAGTTCCTACTCTAGTTGTTATTTTCGTTGGTCTGTTATTTTCTTGCTTTATCATGCTTGTTGGCAATGGTTGGTTTCTTTGAAACTGAAGCTTATTGGCAAGATGGGTTCACGGAAGATCAAAAATATTATTATAAGGAACACCGCTTGTCACAAAAGGGAAACACTTATGGGAACAAATTGATAGATTATATACCATTGCTAGAAATGTGTGCTCTACTTATAATGTTACTTATTGCTGTGATGAATCTCGTTGCAGAAAGAGGTATAAACACCTCCCTTTTTAATGTGAGTATAATGATAATGTTACCATATCTTCCTATGCTAAAGGAATTTATGACTTTTATGATGCGGAACAAATTGAAGAATTTATTGCTTGGAAGGGTGCTATTGAACTTGCTAGTTTGCTTGAAAATATTGACGATTCACCTTATAAGTATGAGGTTTATGGTATACTTAAATTTTGCTTTGATAATTACAAGGATGAAAATGGCAATATTCTTGAATATTTTAATAGATGCTATCCACAAATGGAAGAGACTAATGCCTTGCGGGATCCTATGGAAGAAGAAATTGATGAACCTGAAATCTCATTAGATGAAAAAGAGGAGGAGAGTGATGAACAAAAGGAGGAAGAATGGATTATCTACCCATGCCTACCTTCTAATGAGAGTAACTCTTTATCCCTTACATTATTTGATTGTCCTCCATGCTTATTAAAGGAGGATGATTGTTATGTTCCTGAGGATTCTCTTGAAAGTGTTTATGATAAAGCTCTAGTGCTTGTAGGTCATGAAAAGCATGCTTTATGTGATAGTTATATTGTTGAGTTTATTCATGAGGCTACTGAAAATTATTATGAGAGAGGAAAATATGGTTGTGGAAGTTTTCATGGTATTGAAACACCTCTCTATGTGCTAAAAGTTTGAAATTACTCTTGTTTTATCTTCCTATGCTTGTCACTTTGTTCTTTGTGAATTTATTTGCTTATACGATTCCTATGCATAGGAAGTGGGTTAGACTTAAATGTGTTTTGAATTTGCTTCTTGATGCTCTCTTTTACTTCAACTCATATTTCTTATGAGAGCATCCTCTCAAACTTGTATGCCTGAAGATGATAATATGTCTATTATTCTTGGGAGACCTTTTCTTAAATACTGCAGCAGCTGTTATTAATTGTAATCAAGGGAAGGTGACCTTCAATGTTAATGAAAAGGAACACATTATCTATTTCCTCAAGAAGATCAAAAGGACTTATGGTTTGAATTCAATTGAACATGTTGAGGGCATTCAAGTTGGAGAAATATATTGTCCCATACCAAGAGAAAAATTTGAAACTATTATGATTGGGACCATTGCTATCAAGGTTGAGGTAACATAATCATTAGTGGAGTACAAAGTTTTGTCTCATATGAAATTGTTTTGTTAGCAAGACCTGATCAACCTTGTTAACAAAAGGATTTCATTGAACAAAACAATGTTTTCACTATGATTATTTTTGTTTACTTCTATTCTATCCATTCTAGTTTTTGCTTATGCCTAACTTAAAGGTATTAAAGAAAAGTACTTATTGGGATATAACCCAAAAGTTTTAGATGAGTCTTGGAAGTTATTACCTCTGTAATAACCTCTCTTTATCCTTTTTATTTGCTTTTTGTGCCAAGAGTAACCTCTAATGAGAGAGAAGTAATGATTGGGAAAGTTGCTGTCCCAAAACAGATTTCTGTACTTCACCGTAAAAATTCGTGAGAGATCTCTGTATGTCTGATTGAGCTGTAATTTTTTGTGCTTCTGACACAGATTGTTGTCTAACTTTCGTTAGTTCAACACTTTTTTATTTGAGCAACATAAGGTCTTAGAAAAAATTAGTCTTTACCTGCTGGTCTGTTTTGACAGATTTCTGGCATTTTCTGCATTTGCTTCTTGTTAGTTCCTTCTTGAGATATTTTGGGGAATTGAGATTTTTGAGGGACGTGGTACAGTAGCTAGTGTTCTAATAGAAGTTTATTTGGTGTTATAACTGAACCTTAAGACTTATTTATCTTGAGTACACTAATGTTGCTAATAAAGATTGTCTGAAGTTTTGTATGAAGGAAAAATTGCAGGTGTATGGCAGGAATGAGTAATGAGATGAAGGATGGACTAAAGCTCAAGCTTGGGGATGCCACGTGTGTCACCCCAAGAAATATCCAAGAAGTACAAGCGTCAAAGCTTGGGGATGCCCAAGGCATCCCCTTCTTCATCAATAAAAATCTCAGGTTTCTTTCAACCACTTCATTTTTATTGTTTCATGCACAGTTGCGTTGTTCTTTTTCATTTTAGTTTTGGTTTTTAGTTTGTGTGGTTTGCTTAGTTTGCTGAATAAATTGGTCAGACCTCCTCTTTCATACATTTGTGTTCAAATGGTTTGGTTTGGTTTGGAAAAGAGTAGGAAAGCTCATGCTTAAGTGGTAAAGAGAGCTTGTTTTTGACCGTGGCCTATGCTTTGTCATGCCATGCTTGATATTGTTTTGGCTTTGTGCTTAGTATTATTTGCTGTAGCATGACTTGTTATAAACAATTGAGATTGCTTAATATGCGTTGGATGAATCATGCGTTGTTTTAGCATATTAAAGCATAGTATAGTGGTATTCTCCGTTGATGCTTTATTTGGGTTGACTTGGCGCATGCTCACACCATGTTATGACTATCTCAAGTCACCATAAGCCTTTATGATCCTTTAGTTATCAACTTGTAGTATCACTTTATGCTTTGATCAATGATGTTTTGTCGCGCTGCCTGATTATGGCCATTATTGCTCTCTCGTTTGTCGCTCCCTTACTATTGCTAGTCTTCACTTCCACTGAGTATTTTACTCATGTTTCCAACTCCCTTAAACCAAATATTGCCAAAGTGTCCACCATACCTACCTATTAGCATCATTTGCTATTTCCGTGCATATTCATTATGCCTTGTTTTCTTCCGAATAAAATGTTTTCTTGTTATGAGAAAGTTAGTTAGTAAAGCTCTCACGAACTTGATGGCACACTTTACTTTCTTGCATTTAATAAACCTGAACCATTGGGTCCTTCTTTGTTGCGTATATGCTTGCGCTTTATGAGTTGAAGTTAGCAGAACCATGTATCATGGGGACCGCTTTCAATGCTTCATAGGTACTTTGTACCTAGTTGATATCATGTTCTTTTGCTTATGGATCCCGGCGGTGTGAAATAAAAGTGGAACTTGTAAGATCATGGAGTTTGTATGTATGTTCGAGAAACGCCTGGGCCGCTAGACTAATCCATGCCTAATCATGGTGGAAACTTGCAGCATAACCATGATGAGCATTCTATGAAGCATCGTCAATAAAAATCTATGCACATAGTAAATAAAAAGATCGCTGAGATGCTCATTGTCTGCTTGCCTTGTCATTTTGATTATGGGATAGCTCCTATATCATGTGCAAGGGGTACCCCGTTGGCGGTTCTCTATGATACGTATATACTTACAATGACAAGAGCTTACTCGTGACTGAAGTTGAGTAGCATGAGGATCGGTCGTCGTAAGTAAGGGGCTTGAGACTTTGATGTATAACTTGTCAAGCATATCCTCTTAGTTGTGTCACTTTAACCTTAACCACATTAAATATGCTTATGATAGGGGCAATGAGAGCTCAAAGCTAACGAGTACCATACTTTCAGCATTTGGAAGCCTTTCAAACTTTTCAAAACCTGTTCGTTTCCTTGTTGAGTCTCCACACATTCTATGAGCACTTTCTTGAGAGCATAGTGGCCATTCTTAGTTCTATGTGCATTGTCCCAAGACTTGTTGATTGATGCATACCTTGATATTGCTTGTTTTAAACTATTTGTATCTAGTCCCTCTTGTAAACTTGAAGGTGTCCTATGCATTTATGTTTACTACTCTATGAGGGACAAGCTGAATGCTATTATGCTATGTTTTCTTTTATGTGAAACAAACAAACGTCTTGCAAAGCATTGTTATTCATGAATCTTTTGTTTGTGCCTTTTCTTGTTGCAAGCATAGTTGCTTTGTCTTATTGCTAGAACTTTGTCTTTCATGTTACGATTGAAGTACTTTGATCCCAGCTTTAAATGTTTTACAAATACTCTGATCAAGTCTTTGATGGTGCCAAAGTGCCTATTTTCCAGAAGACTCCAGGAGCCAGAATACGAGATGGAGGAGGGCCAAGGGCTAGCCACACCCCCCCAGGCACGGGCTAGGCCTGGCCGCGCCAGGGCATGGTGTGGTGGCCCCAGGCACCCCCTTGGTCTCCCTCTTCGCCTATAAGAAGCCTTCTGACCTAAAAAATTCGGGGGGTTTGACGTTTTTCCATGAAAAGTTCCGCTGCGCCGCCGCCACCGAAGGGGAGATTCAGGGGACAGAAAGTCTCTGTTCCGGCACCCTGCCGGGACGGGGAAGTGCCCCCGGAGCCATCTACATCGATCTTCACCATCATCTCCATCGACCATCCATGTTCCTCCCATCTATGAGTGAGTAATCCCCCGTTGTAGGCTATGGGGATGGTAGGGATTGGATGAGATCATTCATGTAATGGCATCAGATTGTTGGGGCATGGTGCCTAGTATCTTTTATTAGTGCTTTATGACTTTGTTGCAACTTGTTGTGCTTAATGCTTGTCACTAGGGCCCGAGTGCCATGATTTCAGATCTGAACTTATTATTGATTCATTATGATAGTATTGTTTCTGGTCTTATCTACAAGTTGTATACACACGTTATTGTCCGGAACCTATGGCCCCGAAGTGACAGAAATCGGGATAACCGGAAGGGAAAGGCTTTGATGTGAGGATCACATGTGTTCATAGAGTGTTAATGCTTTGCTCCGGTGCTCTATTAAAAGGAGCACCTTAATTGCCAGTAGTTCCCTAGAGGCCCCGCTACAAACAGGCTGGCAGGATAAAAGATGTTGTGCAAGTTCTCATTGCGAGCACGTATGACTATATATGGAACACATGCCTAGGATTGTCTAGTACTTGGATGCTTTATCTTATTTATCTGCAATTGCCCTATGTTCTGATTGCTATGTGAATTGTCTTGTCCATGCAACGCCCGTCCATCCATCCCTATGCCTACCGCACTCGAATCCCACTATTTACTGCTTTTGTTACTACTGTCTTTGCTTTACTACTGTTGTTACTTTGCTATTCCTACTACAAAACTGTTGCTACTGATAAACTGTTGTGAGCAAGATTGTTTCCAGGTGCAGCTGAATTGACAACTCAGTTGTTAAGGCTTATAAATATTCTTTGGCTCCCCTTGTGTCGAATCAATAAATTGGGTTTCACTTCCCTCGAAAATACTGCGATACACCCCCTATACTTGTGGGTCATCACCCTCCCCATGGCCGGTGCCCCATGGGGGTGACCCCTCACCTCCCCCATTCATGTGGTGGTAACCCCCTCCACATTAAAATGCCCCTTCACATTCTCTTTTAAAGTCTCCACTTTAAATGCATTAAATTTCTCCAAATTTAATACTCTCTCATTTAATAAAACTCTTTTATTAATTTTATTCAGAATTTTGTTAATTACTTTAATTAACAAACATTCACATAAACCCCCTGCAACATTTCAATATTACATGCAGAACCAATTTCAGCAATTTCACGCGAAACAGTTTTAGTGTCTATTGAAATAATTCGAGCACTTTGCAATTCATTCGTCTAAAACATATTTGCTCCAAATGGTGTTGGTGTCCCTTAAGTGTGTCACCCTACAGTTTGTGAATAATGTAGACATGATCGAGACTCCTCTCAGATCAATAATCAGAAGCGGGACCTGGAGATCCATTCTGAATCCTACACATTCTATGATGACTTCTGTGATCGTGAGAACCTTTAACGCTAAGTAACTAAATCCCTTTGTCTCGCGATATATTACATGTCCGAGATTCGATCATCGGTATCTCCATACCTAGTTTGATCTTGTTACCGACATGTACTCTTTTCTTGTTCCCGTGATATAACATTCTAGTGATCTCATCACTTGCTTGCAAGCTAACCAATGTGATATCACCGAGGGGGCCCAGAGAATATCTATCCGTCATCGGGATGGACAAATCCCACTCTTGATCCATGAGCCTCTACATAACACTTTCGTAGTACTGAACCCACCTTTATAATCACCCTTTTACGGTGTGAGGTTTGATGTTATCAAGATACTCTTCTAGTGTTAGTGATTAACATAATCTCATGGTCTAAGGACTAGGACTACTTCTTTATATGTTATAGCAATATAAACATAATAACTTTGATCGTAATGCTATACTTCGAATGAATGTTCATCACATCATTCCACTAATGTTGTGACCTCGTTATTAACAACATCCAATGTCCATGATCATGAAACCTTGATCATCTTGTTAATCAACGAGCTAGTTTATAAGAGAGACATAACTAGGAACTTTCCTTTGTTTATTAAACACGCATGTATTAACATTTACAAATTAATACAATTATAGCATGCAAAATAAACATCTATCATATACTTGGAATATGTATAATAACAACTTTATTATTGCCTCTCAGGGCATATTCCCTTCAGTACCCCACTTGCACTAGAGACAATAATCTAGTTACATGGTGTTAAATCTAACACCCATGGAGTTCTGGTGTTGATCATGTTTTGCTCTAGGGAGAGTTTTAGTCAACGGATCTGCTACATTGAGATCCGTATGTACTTTACAAATCTTTATATCTCCATCCTTGACATGCTCACGGATGGAGTGAAACCAGCGCTTAATATGCTTGGAATTCTTGTGGGACCTTGGTTCCTTTGCGTTGGCTATGGCTCCATTGTTGTCACAATAGATCACCATTTGATCCAACGCACTAGGAACCACACCCAGTTCGGTAATGAACTCCTTCATCCAAACTGCTTCATGTGCTGCTTCTGAAGCAACAATATATTCCGCCTCCGTTGTTGACCTTGTTACCACGGGTTGTTTGGAGCTCCTCCAACTAACTGCTTCCCCGTTCATGAGAAATACATATCCGGATTGAGACTTAGAGTCATCCAGATCAGTGTCAAAGCTAGCATCGACATAACAATTAGCGACCAGCTCTTCTTCACCTCCGTATACAAGAAACATTTCCTTAGTTCTTCTCAAGTACTTAAAGATATTATTGACCGCTATCTAGTGTTCCAAACCTGGATCAGATTGGTACCTACTAGTCAAACTAATAGCATGTGCCACATCCGGTCTCGTACATAGCATGGCGTACATTATAGAGCCTATGGCTGAAGCATAGGGGATATTATCCATTGTCTCTCTTTCTTCCGCCGTAGCCGGACTTTGAGTCTTACTCAATGTCTTGCCTTGCAACATAGGTAAGAACCCCTTCTTACTTTCGTCCATTTTAAACTTCTTTAAAATCTTATCAAGGTATGTACTCTGCGATAGCCCTATTAGGTGTCTCGATCTATCTCTATATGTAACATCCCAAAACTTTAATCAAGGTTATCAAGATCCAAATCACCCAATTTAGGGTTAACAAAAACTTTTTGTCATTAAAATAATCAATCATGCATATGTGTGTTGCATTAATATGGAATTGATTTGAATTGCCATGTCCGTTTGTTCTAATGGTTGTAAAATGATTCTAAGATGAATTCCACATCATCTAGATCATTCCCAAGAAAAATCCAAAGAAAAAGAAATCAAATAGAATTAATAAATGGAAATGGTCACTTTTGCCATTTTAATCAACTACGCCACTTTGGGTGTTCCTAGAACTCAAATTCAAACAAAAACAATTATGGATCTTTGCACCCTTTGCTAGTACAAGTAAAGATGTACCAAGGCCCACCTTGTGATCTTCCAGAAACATTCAAACTCTAAATTTAAATGACATTTGAAAATGGAATCAAGTGTATGTACCTAGATCCCACTTTTTCAAAAACTACTCAAATGAGTTCAACTTGACAAATACCAGCAACCAGAGATGCTCAAGCATAAGACAAACAACTCCACCAAAAATCTTTTCAAAATTCAAATCTTTGTTTCTTTCGGCCATTTTGTCAAACACCTTATGTGCAAAAATCTAGCAAAATCAAAAAACACTATGGTGAGCAGTGTTCTGGCCAACTTGGTCTCCCATTTTGCAACCACAGCACTCCCAGTACAACCCCTACCCTGTACCAGCACAGCCAACCAATGTGCACATGACCAAATGGTCATGGCCACCATGGCCGAGCTCATTTAACACCCCCACCATCGACATCATGACACAAGCCCCGCCAGCCTCGCCTACCATGTCTGGCGCGTCGCCCGTGCTCTACTTCCCCCTCGAGGACAACCCTAGCTCAAGGACAGAGAGAGGAGGAGCCAGGAACGCCGTGCCCGGGCCGTGTCTGCCATGCCGACGCCCGCTCCCGCAGTTCACGCCTATCCCCGCTCCATCCGACCTCGCCGCGCTCCCGCCGCCAGCCTACACGATCACCAGTGTCCCAGGAGGCCCAAGGACATGCCCGTTCCTCGACGGTGCCCCGTAGCTACCGGAAGCCGCGAAACTCGTCGTCAACCTAGGAAGCGTGCACGCAGCGACACTCGCTTCTCCTGACCACATTGCACTGCACGAACACCTCCGTGACGATCGCCAGGGCACTGCCCATCGTCCTAGTCCCCGGACCATGCCTATAGCCCGTTGTGTCGTCGCCCCCGTCGAGCTCCGTCCATGCCGCGATGCACCCCTCGCCCCGTTATAAATAGAGAGCCTCCTGACACCAACTCTTCACACCATCTCCCTCCACTCCACCTCAGAGACCTCCCATAGCCCCACCGGAGCAATCCGCTGCCCGTAGCGCCCCAATTTCGCCGGAGACCGCCGCGGAAGGAGGAGAAGGGTGCCACTCATCCAAGCCATCTCCAGGGATGCCGTCGGTACCAGGAAAACCGCAGTCCTCGACACGTCTAGTTGCCCGCCTCACCGACCCTCGCTGAAGCTCCGCTAAGCCTCCCTAGACCCTCACCGACCATGCTAGGGTTCCTCCCCGGCATGTACTGTTCTAGTGAGGACGATGGCTGTGAGCCGTTAATCCAGGATCTAATCCTACGGTCACCCTCCTCCCATACCTGTTCGGCATCCCTTGTCCCACTGACAGGTGGGGCCATCACTTAAGCCAGCCCGGGCGCTGCGCGGAACGTTGTGGGCCGGCCCGTTTCTTTCCCGCGCAGCCCAATAGTTTCAAATAAATCTTTTTTCTTTTTAGAATTAAACTAGATTCTGCCCTTTAGTTCAAAAATCAATTCAGGGAGTTTTACAAATCCAAATTGAATGATTCCAATTTTGTTGGAAAAATAATTAAAATATCTATCCAAGACCGTTGGATTTAAATCAATTAGAGTTAGAGATCTCTCCTAGCAAAAATAACAAGACATAGACTTTTCACATTCAAACATTTCTCTAAATTAATCATAATAGCTTTTGAGTTGATTCCAACTCTCAAAAATCACATTCGACCATACCTATAGAAATATGTAATAATATTGAGGTTTGCGTGCAGTGACTTTGGACTAGTACCAAAATAATGCTATATAGGCATTTCTAGTCACTTTAAATCATTAAATATTAAACTTAAACTTATTAAAATGTGATCCAACATTTAAATCACATTGCCCTGTATTAGAATATGTGGTGATGACATGTGTCCATATGATCCCATATTTTAATTGGATAATATTAAATCTTAGTTATTTTCAATGAGTAGAAATTACTTTTCTCAAATAAAATAAATGAAACTAGTTCATTAAACCTTGTGATGAATGTGATGATGCTAGATCATCAAATGTGTGCCTTAGTGTGCTAAATAGACTAGTTAAGTATTGTTTGGTGATTGTGTATCCCGTATGTATTTATAGACGATAGTACCGAACAAGTCTTCGAGGAGGAGTTCTACCAAGAAGAGGAGGAAGAGAATTTCAACCATTGCACCAACCAAGGTAAGCTATTGTTAGCAAGCTAACACTTGCAAGTATTATACTTAGCAATACATCATTAACAATGCAAGCTAACCCTTGCAAGCTAGAATTATACAAGATGACCTAAGCAAGATGCAATAGGCATACTTGGTTATACATTTTGACTTATACCTACCCCAAGTTTTACTTACAAGTTTTACTTTCTTTTACTTTACCAAAGTTCTTTACTTTGTTTATAGATAGCATAAAGAGTATAAAACTTGGCCTATCTAGCTAGAATTAGATGTCATTCTATGGCATGAGATTGAAGATTAGCACCCTACCTTAGTGAACACTCTTAACTTAGTGTTTAGAGATAAACCAAAAACTTGATCACTTTAGATGGGAATACTTGGTGAAAATGACTTATGAAAACCTTGGAATGATGAGTCATTCTATTGAGATCTTTTGACATGTGTTGATAAACACAAATGGTTTATGATGATGAAACTGTTGAGGCATGAGCCTTACTCCTTTATAAAAACTAATGGTTGGGTTCAGATGCGATACCATTCAAATTTTACCGTACAACCACAATACCTGAATTAGGTAAGGCAGTCGGAAGTTTATATGCATTAGTGTTAGTTCCCTCACGGGAGAGGTTTGAGCTGAGGCTACCTCTCAATGTTGTCCACCTATGCAGTGCCTAGGATGGCAGATGGCCATGGCTGGGAGGCCAAGCTCATAGGTTAGGTGCTTATACTAGAGTGTGTAAAGGAAAGGTTATGTTTGATTATCTGCATACTAAGGATGATGATTCAGGGTTATCCCTGACAGATGTATCAAATTTTGTAGTGAAAGTGTACCACCTCTGCAGAGTGTCAAACTATTTGAATAGCCGCGTCCGCGGTTATGGACAGTTGGAGTGGCCATACTGTTCCGTTGTCAGATGTTTTCAAAATGACTTATGAAATGAATTGTGACATGACTTGACCACAACAGAGTTGTGACTATGACAACTAAGTTCCCCCTTAGGTGATTTCAAACTTTATTTTATCTTTCTTTGTTTCTGAACTCAGCTTAGGTTTCAAACTTAACATTACAAATAAACTTAGAGTTAGCTTTTCCTATTAGAACTACCTTACTTGTTAGTGATAGTTTGCGAGTACTTAAAGAGTACTCATGGCTTTGTACCTGGCTATTCTCGTGGCCAGACTATGAAGAGGATTACCAAGAGGAAGGACAACAGGATGGTTACGACAACTAGGATCATCTCCCATCGTCATCATTGCATGTGACACTGAAAATGGACCCCACCGCTACGCTATTTATTCCGCTACTTGTTTGTATTAAGACTGGATCATGATATTCTTTATTTGTGTAAGACCTTATTATGGTTTGTAATGGATGATGTACTGTGGTATGCAATCTATTATGTCTCGCAAAAATGGTAATCCTGGGATTGCGATGTATGGCATAACAGGCATCTGGGATTAAAAATCCGGGTGTTGACAAGTTGGTATCAGAGCCATCCTGACCATAGGAGACCCTAGTTAGAATGGACGTCCGAACAAAAACTTAGTTTCAAAACCAAAGAAGTGAGTATTTATGAAAACCTATTTCCTCTCTTACCCTTGGGATTCTTTCTCTCAAAAAAATACATGTCCTCAAAATTCTTACATTATTACATAAAATTTGACACACTTGATCACTTCACTAACTTTCTCATCCTAAATTCTTATAGATGGAAGTTCCGTACAGCAATTTCTACCAGTTGGGCAACGGAGGCCAACTGATCTTCGAGAGGGATCTTGATGCATTGCCTGAGTACTTGGAGCACCCACATCCGGAATTCTTTGGAGCTCAACTCAATGGTCCCCTAGGAGGATATTTACAATGGCTAATAGTTGCTGATCTTGGAGGTAATTTAGAGGCACCGATATACGAGAAGATTCAATTCACCGTGAGAGAGAACAACTGGCTAGATGGATTAGCCAGGGCAATGCATGAAGCTCTCGCTCGTCTTTGTGCACAGAATGTCAACTTGATCCAAGGAACCCGCTTTGCTCACTATGCAAGGCATGATTCGGTGGGAATGCCTCTAGAGATGCCAAGTCACCCGGAGTTGAAGTGCCAAGTGGAGAACCTTGACTTCCTACTGTACGATAGACAGAAGGAATTGGACAATGCTAGAGAGTTCGCCAACCACAACCTTTCCATTGCCGCCCAGAAGGCCCAGACGTTCTCACTACTAGTCAAGGATCGTCAATCACTTCGCCGTCAACGCGCAAAGAAGGATCGCACCATCGAACGTCTTCGCAAGAAGGTGGCCGACCTCGAGAAGACCATCAAGGATCAGGAAGCTCAGCTTGCAGCAAAAGAAGAAGAAGAGGAAGGTGAAGACATCCAGGGGGATATTCACTCGTACCTCAGCAATGATGATGACTACCTAGAGGATGATGCCATGGACTTCTACACCGACGATGATGACTCTGACTTCATCGATGATGAGTAGATGCACTAGAGCACTATCGAAGGAATGAGATGTATCGGTCCCATTGTATCTTAGCTTACAGAATGGTTCTTAAAACCATATGTTTTCCTTTCATGTTGTGGTGTGTGTGTTTGTATCGTGTGCTTTTCTTGAATGAATGAAAAGAAGTTAGTTGCAAAACCTGAGTCAAACTCAAAGTTTTAGCTTTGACACCAAAACCATGAACCATAGAACTTTCCCTCTTACCCCATTCTCTAATTCAAGCTAGTAGGGCAGAGCACCAAGCAAATCTATCCACCCTGCAACAGATCGCCCAAATGGCTCACAACAATCAGAACCATGGAAATCAGGATCATCATGGATCGAAACTCAAAAACTTCCAGAATACCAATCCCCCAACCTTTAGCTAGTCTGAAAACCCACTGGATGCTGATGATTGGTTACAGACCATGGAGAACAACTTAGAAGTCGCCCGAGTGGATGCCAATGAGAAAGTTCTATTTGCCACCCACTATCTAGCAGGAGATGCAAGAGCATGGTGGAACAACACCCGTAACATGAACCACCGTCAAGTGATGAGATGGGAAGCCTTCAAAGTCAAGTTCAACCGCACCCATGTGCCGCAGGGTTTAGTCACCAGAATGAGAGATGAATTCAGAGAGCTAAAGCAAGGCAGAATGACTGTAGTGGAGTACCGTGACAGATTCTTGTCCCTCGCCAGGTATGCACCGGATGAGATCAACACTGAAGCCAAGAAAAAGGAGAGATTCCTGAATAGACTGCATGATGAGATGCAGACAGTCCTCGTCAACATCCGTTTTGAGGATCTCGAAGAACTAGTCGATTTGCCATTCAGATGGAAGGGAAGATCAATCAAGCGAACAACAACCGCAAACGTCGGATGATGCACCAAGCTGGATCCAACAGTCACCAGAAGTACCGTCCCAATCCGTCTGCCGGATATACCCCGCGAAACAATCGACCCCCAATGTCTCACCCAAGCTACCCCAATCGTAGCGGAGGAAATGTGAAGTCAGGAGGAAACAACCACAACCTCGGCAACTCCAACAACTTCAACCGTGCACCGCCCAAGCCCAACAACAAGAACAACAACAACACTGCACCAAGGACTGGCAGCAATGTTGTGCCCGTTACAGCCAAAGACAAGTCTCAGATTACTTGTTTCGAGTGTGGAGTGAAGGGTCACTACTCCAATGAGTGTCCCAAGAAGATTGCCGCCACTGCCAATGTGAATGCTCCAGCTCAGCAGCAGAGCCGTGTTCAGCCCAGAAGAAGATTCGCCCCAGGGAACCCTCACAACCGCAACAGCCGTCTCTTCCACATGAACGCCGAAGAAGCCCAGGAAGCACCAGATGTCGTGTTGGGTATGTTTTCTGTCAACTTAGTTTTAGCAAGAGTGTTGTTTGATTTTGGAGCATCGCACTTGTTTGTCACCGAACAATTTGCACGCACTAGTAAGATTCACCCAGCCAACTTGAAGCATGTCATGATAGTTCAAATACCCGGTTCAACCACAAAAGCTAGAAAAATTTGCAAAGCTGTGCCTATCAGAATACATGGGATAGACTTTTATGCCAATCTAATAGTACTAGGAACCAAAGGTTTGGAAGTAGTACTAGGAATGGATTGGATGTCGAAGCATAAAGGATTGATAGACTGTGCCAAGAAAGCCATCACCATGACCAGTAGCTCTGGAGTAACAGTAGAGCATGTTTTTGAAACCTTACCCCGTCAATTCAAGTGCAACAAGAGTCTAGCCCTACCAACCATTGACCAAGTCAGAGTAGTCTATGAATACCCCGACGTATTCCCAGATGAATTGCCCGGTATGCCCCCGGATCGGGATATTGAGTTCATTATTGTGGCATCCCGCAAAAACCACTACTAGAAAATCGGGTGTTTTTGTGCATTGCACCATCATGACCGCATGCTCATGTCATCATGCCACCTTGCATTTGAGCATCGTCATGGCATCCTGCAATTGTTTGCATAAAACTATTTTCGAAAATCTGTTTTTGTTTTCTAAACGCCCCGTCTTTAATTCAAATTAAAACCCCGGACCGCCGGATTATTTTGGTTTCTCTAAAAACGGTTCGCAAAAGCCCCTTTTTAAATAAATAAAGTTTTTAAATTGTTTTTGGGAGGTAGCCCGCTAGGCCCGAAAGCCCGGCCGGCCACCTCCAAACCCTAACAAAAACGACCCAGTTAAACCAGACCAAAACCCTATCCACCTACCCCTTTTTCCTCCCTCCCTCTTTCCTTTTTCAGCCGCCGCCCACGCCTGCTTTTCCCGCCCACTCCCTGCCTCTTTTTCCGCGCTAGCCTTCCACCTCAGCCCACCGGCCACCTCACTCCCACCACTCCCTAAGCGCCACATCACCCCCACACAGCCGCAGCCGCAACCCGCCCATCTCCCCACGCCCGCGCGAGACCCCCTGGTCCGCTCGCCCCCCACCTGGTTGCCCCGGTCCCACTCCCACCCCACCTCCCGCTCGTCCTGCTCCTCTCTCCCCGCTCGAGAATCACCTCCCCACCTACCGCGTCCCCGCCTCGATCCCCACCGCCAGCAACCGCCGCTGCAGGCGCCCCTTCGTCTAGCCTCCTCTCGCTCAGGTCATCGCCGCCACCTCCACCCTGGCCCTCTCTCCTTGCTCCACCGCTCGTCCTCCGGCGTCACGCCTCCCGTCCTCTGGCTTCACGCCGCGGGCTCGCCAGGAGCCCCTCCGCAGCGGCCCCTTCTCCCGGTCAACCCTGACCCCGCCGGCGACCCCTCAAGCATGAATCCTCGCGCCGCCGCGTCTGCCCTCCCTCCTCGCGCCGCCGCATGGTCCCACCGCCTCTAGCCCAGCCGCGCGCGAGCCTGACCTCATCCAGTCTGTGCTACCGTCGTGTGCCCCTCGCCGACGTGCACCGCCGCTTCGCCCTCCTCGCCTCCGGCCGGAGCCCCACCGGCGTTCGCGAGCCCCTACGCCTCCTCCCCTGCTGTTGGACGCTGCCACGAGATCGCGCCCGCCCTTGTTTTTCCTCAGCGCCACCTCCTCGATCTCCAAGACCGGCCTCTTCTCGAGCCCTCTGCAACGCCTTGTTTCTCCATCCCTTGCCTCCGCCCATGGTCCCAATCTCGTCAAGCTCCGGTCCTCTGCTCCTGTACATCGTGAAGGCGGCCCTATTGTTCCGGTCATGTGAAGTGGAGATGTTGCTATATGTTCTGATGTGGTTCTCGTGTACAAAATGTGCGAGCAGTGTTGCGAGAGAAGATGTGGTGATGTTGACTCGGTTGTTCGAGAGATGGACCAGATCGATGGGCAACGGGTGACCGAGCCCGAACACTCAAGTTCTCCATCGCGGAACTGCAAGTTCGTCAACATGGAGCCGTCAGGCCACGCAAGACCATCAACGCCGAACCCAAGACCGACACCATCACCCGAGTACTTTGACAAGCACGCCAAGTACGCCGACATGGGACCGACCAGTTCGCCGAGAACCGTTCCTGGAACCGAGACTGTTCCGGAGTGCCAAGGCCTTCGGTAGGGAGTCGTCAAGATCATCGCGGAACTCCAAGGTCTACTTCATAGGGTGCCGAACGCCAAGGTCACCGACAAGGATACGCCAAGTACTTCACCCCGGATGCCAAGACCAACCCGATACGCGGACCGGACAAGGTCTCCGCAATGACAAGATCGACACGACCAGGGCGAATCCGATGCGCCTCAACAACAAACCAAGGCCTGCTTCCCAGAACGCCAAGACCTCCTTCCGAACCCGAGTTCTTCATCACATGCGACAAGATCTACTCCGTTGTTCGAGAACGCTTCCGCCGAGACCGATCCCCGTCGAACCCTGCCGAACCCCAAACCCCCCGGAACCCAAGATCTTCCGAATCCAGATGTGTGACCCTAAGCCCCTTTTTTCATAATATGACATTATCAACTGTCGCATATTAAATTGTTCATGCATGCATACCTGTCTATGGTTTGGGGGCATTATGCCGATTCACCTCATAATTAAATATGGAGTCTATATGCGAGATATCTTTGTCTTATTCCGGACTCCATTTAAATTGGTGTAGCGAACCGATGTCATGTTTCGCCCTGTTAATACAACATTTAAATTGCGGGGTAGTGAAATAACTTGAACCGTTCAATTAAATGTCGGGACCCCCGGTTCCGCTTAATATTGCCTAAGTGCACCGCATCTGCATCATATCATAATCATGTCGGACCTTCTGCCGTAGTATTAAATATTGCATCCGGTGTTTCTTCTAGTGTTTGCTTCTTCGCGGATTAGGCCGATGAGTTGATGCGAGTATCGACAAGTTCTCCGGTTATGATCCTTCGACAGTGTTTTCCCAGGCGAGCATCTCTCCCCCTTCTACCTATTTTGCATTTATAGTATTTATTTCCTCATGTTGATCTATTGCTATCCGTGTCGTGATGCTTTAGCTTTCGTACACCAGTTATATCCCGTGCAACCTCTATATTGCCTTGGACACCTCCTATTACCTGTGTTTGGTAGATAGCAGGCCTTGCGAGTCGTAGTCGCTTGCTCAGGTGTGATCTCGTGTTGACAAGTACCCCAGTTGTTGGAATGCTGGCAGATGTTGATGGTGTAGATGTTTACTGGTGGAGATGATCATGATTTTAAATACAACTATTAAAATGCTAGATATAACTAATGCAGAGGCATTAGTGGGCAATAGATGTTATTTGGTTCTTCCACGCTCACTTGTGTCCCGTAGGACCCCGAGTACTTGATACATGTTCCTTGACTAATCGCAATATCCACATCCGGGAGGCCGTGGACCCCCCTGAGCCAGAGCTTGATTCATTTCTATTTCTTGGGGCCACAAACTAGTTTGGGGTTTTATTACTATCATGTACTTATGCCATGTTACTGCTTTATTTAAGATTGTGCGAGGAGCACCTGTACTGTTTAGGATCGCGGAGTGTTTTCGCGGTATCGACAAGCCCAGTCACACTTTCGGGTTCCCAGTCGTTTACAGCCATTGACGCAAACCCTGGGTCCGTTCCGGAGCCGGCCAACTTCGTTGCGGGTAGCTTACTAGGGTGGCCCCCTGAAATATTTTATGAATCCTGTGATCGCTTTGTCGTGAAAGCCTCGTTGGGTTTTTAGTTGGTTTTTCCGAGGTTGATCGAGTGTGTGTTGCTATTTGTGCACCCCTGCAGGGTAAAACTTTCTAAAAGCCATGTCCGTGGTTATGGACGACTTGGAGCACAGTATCTCGATCATAGACAAGCATAACTAAAGTAGTGCTATAAATTTGACTTAATATGTGACTAGTAAACAGATGCAACTATAACGGAATGGATATTAAAATGCCAACAACTGGTGGATCTATGGTGATCTGGGTCATAGTATACCTGCCTAGTAAGTATTGCAACTCCATTGGAATGTGATAAAAGTGCCAACAACTATTAGGTTTTGGGTTTTCTCGGGACAATTATATCTGACTAGTAAATGTTCCAACTACAACAGAATGGTAATTAAAATTGCGACTACTTATGCTTTAGGATGACTCATGCTATGTACCTGACTAGTAAATGCTTCAACTATAATCGAATGAATAAAACTGCCAACCGTGTGAGTTCCTCGGTTTGACTTCCTCGTGGTCTCGAGGGGGGAATACCAGGATGGGTATGTTTGGTGTTAGTATCAGGTTGGATCCGAATAGTTCTTTCTTATCCCTCTCTAATAGCCACCAGTCTTACTGAGTCTCTATAGGTTGTTTAGTGCTGCTGCGCTGCCGCTTCAGTCCACCATACCTATGTAGGCGAGAGCCACCGAATTCTAGCCTCGCCGTGTACTGGCCTCAGTACTGACGCTCCTCCTTTTCCTTTGCCCTTTGTCGGCACCCCTTTTGTTTTGGCAGGTTTGAGATCGACGTCATTAGCAGGGTTACCCTTCTGGCTTGGCCTGGGCAGGGTTATGGACGCCATTGGTTATTCTTCAGGGCTCGTAGCCCCATTTGCATCTTGTCCGTAGTCGGACGCTCTATCGTTTTCAAGGTGATTTGGATCTTTGTATTGTATATCTGTATTCTTGACTCATGGAGTCGTTGATGTATATAAATCTATCTGTGGGTCCCACCGAGGACTGTTGTGTAATGGTATTACTTCGTTTTCCACCCGCACGAAAGTGCCTGGTGGGCGTCCTTGAATCGTTCCTATGTGGGTTTGGCGGAAAGGGCTAAAACTTGCATAGGGATGATTCGAGGGTGTTACAATTATTGAACTAATCCCTAGAACCGGACCCATAGCTCAGAGACCCTATAGCATGAACCCCTCAGAGTTAGTGGAACTGAAGAAGCAATTGGATGCTATGCTGGAGAAAGGTTTGATTCAACCAAGCGCATCGCCATGGAGATCGCCTGTTCTGTTTGTTGACAAGAAAGATGGAGGCAGCCGTTTGTGCATAGATTACCGGAAGTTGAATGACGTCACCATCAAGAACAAGTACCCATTGCCAAAGATAGAGGATCTGTTTGATCAGTTGACTGGTGCCAGCGTGTTCTCTAAGATCGATCTTAGGACTGGTTATCACGAACTTAAGATTCGTGCAACGGATATTCCAAAGACCGCCTTTACCACCAAATATGGATTGTATGATTATACGGTCATATCTTTTGGATTAACCAATGCCCCCGCTTATTTCATGAATCTCATGAATAAGATCTTTATGAATTTTCTAGATAAGTTTGTCGTTGTGTTTATCAACGATATCCTTATCTACTCCAAGTCAGAAGAAGAGCATGAGCAACATCTGAGAGTCATCCTTGCAACCCTTAGAGAGAATCAGTTGTATGTCAAGTTCAGCAAATGTGAGTTTTGGCTAAAAGAAGTAGGATTCCTCGGACATATTGTGTCTGTCGGAGGAGTCGCTGTTGATCCCGCCAAGATAAAAGATGTAGAAGAATGGGAAGCCCCAACCACTCAAACCCAAGTCCGTGCATTTCTCGGATTAGTAGGATATTACCGCAAGTGGGTTGAAGGATTTTCGAGCATCACAAGACCCATGACCCAATTGTTGAAGAAGGACAAGAAATTTGAATGGACCGACAAATGTGAAGCAAGTTTCCAAGAGCTTAAGAAGAGATTGATTTTAGCCCCAATATTGATCATGCCAGATATCAAGAAGCCGTTTGATGTGTATTGTGATGCATCCAAGATTGGTCTTGGATGTGTATTGATGCAAGAAGGCAAAGTCATCGCATATCTGTCTCGACAACTGAAGCAGCATGAGCAGAACTACCCCACCCATGATCTTGAACTAGCAGCCGTAGTTTTGGCACTAAAGACATGGCGTCATTACCTTATGGGTAACCGCTGTGAGATTTATTCGGATCACAAGAGCTTGAAGTATATTTTCACACAGAAGGAGCTGAATATGCGGCAAAGGAGATGGATAGAGCTAATCAAGGATTATGACCTTGACATTCACTATCACCCCGGCAAAGCCAATATGGTAGCGGATGCTCTTAGCAGATTGCCGTGTAGGTTAAACACTATGATCAAGGAGAAGCAACCAAGTTGGCATGATGAGTTGGAGCAGTTTAGAACTGAGCTAGTTAGTGAAGGATTTTTAGCTAGCATTGAACTTCAACCCACTTTGACTAGCCAAATCAAGGAAGCCTAGAAGGGAAATGCAAGTATCAACGGAATCACGCGTCGTATTGGTACAGGAAAGGTACATGGATTCACTGAAGACGAAGAAGGAGTTCTGTGGTACAAAGGACATATCTGTGTGCTAGCAGATACGGAGCTGAAGCAATTTATCATGCAAGAAGCTCATGATACTCTTTATTCTATCCACCCTGGAGGAACGAAGATGTATCAGGATTTGAAGGAGAAATTTTGGTGGCACAATATGAAGAGAGAAATCAGAAGCTACATCGCCAAGTGTGATATCTATTAGAGAGTCAAGGTGGAACATCAGAGACCCACAGGACTGTTACAACCATTGCAGATTCTGGAATGGAAATGGGATTCCATCGGAATGGACTTTATCACCGGTTTGTCTACTTCTAGTAGGGGAAATGACTCAATCTGGGTCATCGTTGATAGACTGTCCAAGGTAGCCCATTTTATACCTGTCAAGACAACCTACCAGAGTTCGAAGCTAGAAGAGTTGTACATTGCTAGAATCATCAGTTTGCATGGAACCCCCTAGACCATAGTATCGGATCGAGGAACCCAATTTACCTCGAGATTTTGGCAGAAAGTCCAAGAAGGATTAGGAACCAAGTTGAATTTCAGCACAGCTTATCACCCGCAAACCGATGGACAGACTAAAAGAGTCAACCAAATCTTAGAAGATATGTTGAGAGCTTGTGTGTTAGAGTATGGATCAAAATGGGAAGATTGTCTGCCTTTCGCATAATTCTCATATAACAACAGTTATCAAGCCAGTTTGCAAATGGCCCCATTTGAGTTCTTATATGGAAGAAAGTGTCGTACCCCTTTGAATTGGTCGCAAGTAGGAGAGAGTCAGATTTTCGGACCCGACATCCTATGAGAAGCCGAAGAGAAGGTTCACAAAGTCCGTGAGCACCTCAAGACCGCCCAATCCAGACATAAGAGTTATGCTGACAAGAGAAGGAGAGACCTGAATTTCAATGTTAGAGATTTCGTGTATCTCAAAGTGTCGCCATTGAAGGGAACCCAACGTTTTAGTCTGAAAGGAAAGTTATCCCCAGATATATCAGACCCTTCAAGATTCTGAATCGCCACGGAGAAGTATCGTATCAACTGGAACTGCCAGAAGAGATGTCAGCTATCCACAATGTTTTCCATATCTCGTTACTTCGCAAATGCCTAGAAGTGCCGGAGAAGACCGAAGTTTTCAAGAACATCGATCACCGAGCCGTTGATATCAACAAGGATCTGACGTATCATGAAGTGCCCACCCGTATCTTGGAGGAAGCTTATAGAACCACAAGGACCCGGAGTATCAAATTTCTCAAGATCCATTGGAGCAATCATACCGAAGAAGAAGCCACTGGGGAGCGAGAAGATTACATTAGGACTGAGTTCCCAGATCTCTTTAGTTCCTAGTTTTCTTTCTTAAATACCGGGATGAGAGTTTGTTTAAGGGGGGAAGGTTTGTAACATCCCAAAACTTTAATCAAGGTTATCAAGATCCAAATCACCCAATTTAGGGTTAACAAAAACTTTTTGTCATTAAAATAATCAATCATGCATATGTGTGTTGCATTAACATGGAATTGATTTGAATTGCCATGTTTGTTTGTTCTCATGGTTGTAAAATGATTCTAAGATGAATTCCACATCATCTAGATCATTACTAAGCAAAATCCAGCGAAAAAGAAATCAAATAGAATTAATAAATAGAAATGGTCACTTTTGCCATTTTAATCAACTAGGCCACTTTGGGTGTTCCTAGAACTCAAATTCAAACAGAAACAATTATGGATCTTTGCACCCCTTGATAGTACAAGTAAAGATGTACCAAGGACCACCTTGTGATCTTCCAAAAAATTCAAACTCTAAATTTAAATGACATTTGAAAATGGAATCTAGTTTATGTACCTAGATCCCACTTTTTCAAAAACTACTCAAATGAGTTTAACTTGACAAATCCCAGCAACCAGAGATGCTCAAGCATAAGACAAACAACTCCACCAAAAATCATTTCAAAATTAAAATCTTTGTTTCTTTCGGCCATTTTGTCAAACACCTTATGTGCACAAATCTAGCAAAAATCAAAAAACACTACGGTGAGCAGTGTTCTGGCCAACTTGGTCTCCCATTTTGCAACCACAGCACTCCCAGTACAACCCCTACCCTGTACCAGCACGGCCAACCATTTTGCACACGACCAAATGGTCATGGCCACCATGGCCGAGCCCATTTAGAACCCCCACCGTCGATAGCACGACACAAGCCCTGCCAGCCTCGACTACCATGTCTGGTGCATCGCCCGTGCTCCACTTCCCCCTCCAGGCCAGCCCTAGCTCGAGGAAAGAGAGAGAAGGAGCCAGGAACGCTGTGCCCATGCCATGTCTGCCATGCCGGCGCCCGCTCCCGCAGTTCACGCCTGTCCCCGCTCCACCTGACCTCGCCTCGCTCCCGCCGCCAGCCGACACGATCACCAGTGTCCTAGGAGGCCCAAGGACATGCCCATTCCCTCGACCGTGTCCCGTAGCCGTCGGAAGCCGCAAAACTTGCCGTTGACCGAGGCAGTGTGCGCGCAGCAACGCTCGCTTCTCCCGACCACATTGCACTGCACAAGCACCTCCATGATGATCTCCAGGGCACCGCCCACCGTCCTAGCCCCCGGACCATGCCTATAGCCCACTGTGTCGTCGCCCCCGTCGAGCTCCGCCCATGCCGCGATGCACCCCTCGCCCTGCTATAAATAGAGACCCTCCCGGCACCAACTCTTCACACCATCTCCCTTCACTCCACCTCAGAGACCTCCCAGAGCCCCACCAGAGCAAGCCACTGCCCGTAGCGCCCCAATTTCATCGGAGACCACCACGGAAGGAGGAGAAGGGCGCCACTGATCCAAGCCATCTCCAGGGACGCAGAAGAACCGTCGTCCTCGACACGTCTAGTTGCCCACCTCACCGACCCTCGCCGGAGCTCCGGTAGGCCTCCCCAGACCCTCACCGACCGTGCTAGGGTTCCTCCTCGTCGTGTACTGTTCTAGTGAGGACGATGGCTGTGAGCCGTTGATCCAGGATCTAATCCTACGGTCACCCTCCTCTCGTACCTGTTCGGCATCCCCTGTCCCACTGATAGGTGGGGCCATCACTTAAGCCAGCCTGAGCGCTATGCGGAGCGCAGTGGGCCGGCCCGTTTCTTTCCCGCGCAACCCAATAGATTCAAATAAATCTTTTTCTGTTTAGAATTAAACTAGATTCTGCCCTTTAGTTCAAAAATCAATTCATGGAGTTTTACAAATCCAAATTGAATGATTCCAATTTTATTGGAAAGATAATTAAAATCTCTATCCAAGACCGTTGGATTTAAATAAATTAGAGTTAGAGATCTCTCCTAGCAAAAATAACAAGACAGAGACCTTTTCACATTCAAACATTTTTTGAAAATTATCCATAATAGCTTTTGAGTTGATTCCAACTCTCAAAAATCATATTTGACCATACCTATATAAATATGTAATAATATTGAGGTTTGCATGCATTGACTTTGGACTAGTACCAAAATATTGCTATATAGGCATTTCTAGTCACTTTAAATCATTAAATATTAAACTTAAACTTATTAAAATGTGATCCAACATTTAAACCACATTCCCATGTATTATAATATGTGGCGATGACATGTGTCCATATGATCCCTTATTTTAATTGGAGAATATTAAATCTTAGTTATTTTCAATGAGCAGAAATTACTTTTCTCAAATAAAATAAATGAAACTAGTTCATTAAACCTTGTGATAAATGTGATGATGCTAGATCATCAAATGTGTGCCTTAGTGTGCTAAATAGACTAGTTAAGTATTGTTTGGTGATTGTGTATCCCGTATGTATTTATAGACGATAGTACCAAACAAGTCTTCGAGGAGGAGGAGTTCTACCAAAAGAGGAGGAAGAGAATTTCAACCACTGCACCAACCAAGGCAAGCTATTGTTGGCAAGCTAACACTTGAAAGTATTATACTTAGCAAGCCATCATTAACAATGCAAGCTAACCCTTGAAAGCTAGAATTATACAAGATGACCTAAGCAAGATGCAATAGGCATACTTGGTTATACATTTTGACTTATACCTACCCCAAGTTTTACTTTCTTTTACTTTACCAAAGTTCTTTACTTTGTTTATAGATAGCATAAAGAGTATAAAACTTGGCCTATCCAGCTAGACTTAGATGTCATTCTATGGCATGAGATTGAAGATTAGCACCCTACCTTAGTGAACACTCTTAACTTAGTGTTTAGAGCTAAACCAAAAACTTGATCACTTTAGATGGGAATACTTGGTGAAAATGACTTATGAAAATCTTGGAATGATGAGCCATTCTATTGAGATGTTTTGACATGTGTTGATAAACACAAATGGTTTATGATGATGAAACTGTTGAGGCATGAGCCTTACTCCTTTATAAAAACGGATGGTTGGGTTCGGATGTGATACCATTCCCATTTTACCGTACAACCACAATACCTGAATTGGGTAAGGCAGCCGGAAGTTTATATGCATTAGTATTAGTTCTCTCGCGGGAGAGGTTTGAGTTGAGGCTACCTCTCAATGTTGTCCACCTATGCAGTGCCCAGGATGGCAGATGGCCATGGCTGGGAGGCCAAGCTCATAGGAGAGGTGCTTATACTAGAGTGTGTAAAGGAAAGGTTATGTTTGATTATCTGCATACTAAGTATGATGATTCAGGATTATCCCTGACAGATGTATCAAATTTTGTAGTGAAAGTGTACCACCTCTGCAGAGTGTCAAACTATTCGAATAGCCACGTCCGTGGTTATGGACAGTTGGAGTGACCATACTGTTCTGTTGTCACATGTTTTCAAAATGACTTATGAAATGAATTGTGACATGACTTGACCACAACAGAGTTGTGACTATGACAACTAAGTTCCCCCTTAGGTGATTTCAAACTTTATTTTATCTTTCTTTGTTTCTGAACTCAGCTTAGGTTTCAAACTTAACTTTACAAATAAACTTAGAGTTAGATTTTCCTATTAGAACTACCTTACTTGTCAGTGATAGTTTGCGAGTACTTAAAGAGTACTCATGGCTTTGTCCCTGGCTATTCTCGTGGCCAGACTATGAAGAGGACTACCATGAGGAAGGACATCAGGATGGTTACAACAACTAGGATCATCTCCCATCGTCAGCATTGCATGTGACACTGAAGATGGAGCCCACCGCTACGCTATCTGTTCCGCTACTTGTTTGTATTAAGATTGGATCATGAGATCCTTTATTTGAGTAAGACCTTATTATGGTTTGTAATGGATGATGTACTATGATATCCAATCTGTTATGTCTCGCAAAAATGGTAATCCTGGGATTGCGTTGTATGGCATAACAGGCATCTGGGATTAAAAATCCGGGTGTTGACACTATAGATCTTTATGCCTAATATATATGAAGCTTCACCAAGGTCCTTCATAGAAAATTTGTTGTTTAGATAACTTTTAACACTATTTAAAAGATCTATATCATTTCCAATTAATAATATGTCATCCACATATAATATCAGAAATGCCACATTGCTCCCACTCACTTTCTTGTAAATACAAGCCTCTCCATAAGTTTGGATAAATCCAAACTCTTTGATCACCTCATCAAAGCGGAGATTCCAACTCCGTGATGCTTGCTTCAGTCCATAGATGGATCGCTGAAGCTTGCACACCTTGTTAGCATCCTTAGGATCGACAAAACCCTTTGGTTGTATCATATACAACTCTTCTTCAATATTACCATTGATGAACATGGTTTTGACATCCATCTGCCATATTTCATAATCACAATATGTAGCAATTGCTAACATAATCATAACTAACTTTAGCATCGCTACAGGAGAGAATGTCTCATCGTAGTCAACTCCTTGAATTTGTCAAAACCCTTTTGCGACAAGTCGAGCTTTATAGACGGTTACATTACCATCAGCATCAGTTTTTCTTTTGAAAATCTATTTATTCTCAATAGCCTTTCGGTCGCGAGGTAAGTCCACCAAGGTCCAAACCTGGTTTTCGTACATGGGTTCCATCTCGGATTTCATAGCTTCTAGCCATTTGTTGGAATCTGGGCTCATCATCTCTTCTTCATATGTCGCAGGGTCATCCATTTCATCAACCATGAAATTCACAACAGGATTCCCGTACAGCCCAGGAGCTGCACGTGTCCTGCTTGACTTGCGAGGTTCGGTAGTTACCTCTTTCAGAGTTTCATGATCATTATCATTAGTTCCTTCTTCATTTGGTGAAGTCAACTTCGGAAAAACTTCCGGTGCTGCGCCACTCGCCATTTAATGAAAAGAAGGTTCAATAACCTCTTCGAGTTCTACCTTTTGACTACTCACACCTTTTGCGAGAAACTCTTTCTCTAGAAAGGATCCATTCTTGGAAACGAAAACCTTGCCCTTGGATCTGTGATAGAAGTAATACCCAATTGTTTCTTTAGGGTATCCTATGAAGACGCATTTTCCGATTTGGGTTCGAGTTTATCCGGTTGAAGTTTCTTCACATAAACATCGCAACCCCAAACTTTAAGAAGTGATAGCTTATGTTTGTTTCCAAACCATATTTCATACGGTGTCGATTCAACGGATTTAGACGGTGCCCGATTTAAAGTGAATGTAGAGGTTTCCAGTGCATAACCCCAAAATGACAATGGCAAGTCAGACAGAGACATCATAGATCGAACCATATCCAATAGAGTACGATTACGACGTTCTGACACACCATTACGTTGTGGTGTTCCGGCAGGTGTAAGTTGTGAAACTATTCCACACTCTTTCATGTGTGCGCTAAACTCATAACTAAGATACTCTCCTCCGCGGTCGGACCACAGAAATTTGATCTTTCTATTACGATGATTTTCCACTTCATTCTGAAATTCCTTGAACTTTTGAAAGGTTTCAGATTTATGTTTCATCAAATAGATATACCCATATCTACTCAAATAATCCATGAAAGTAACAAAATAACGATATCCACCTCGCGTCGACACACTCATTGGACCGCATACATCAGTATGTATGATTTCCAATACTGTCGCCCATTCCATTGAACCGGAAAACGGCATTCTAGTCATCTTGCCCATAAGGCATGGCTCACATGTATCAAATGATTCAAAGTCAAGTGGTTCCAAAATTCCATCAGAATGGAGTTTCTTCATGCGTTTAACACCAATATGACCTAAACAGCAGTGCCACATATATGCAGATATATCATTATCAAGTTTAATTCTTTTAGCATCAACATTATAAATATGTGTAACACTATCATCAAGATCTACTAGAAATAAACCATTCATCACAGGTGCATGACCATAAAAGATATCATTCATATAAATCAAACAACCATTGTTTTCGGATTTAAACGAATAACCACATCTCATTAAACAAGATCCGGATATAATGTTCATGCTCAGTGCAGGCAGCAAATAACAAGTATTTAAGTTTATAACTAATCCCGATGGTAGGTGGAGAGGCAGCATTCCGATGGTGATCGCATCAACTCTTGATCCATTGCCGACACGCATCTTGACGTCACCCCTTGCTAGCGGTCGCTTGTTCCGCAACCCCTGATTCGAGTTACATATATTAGCAACCGATCCAGTATCAAATACCCAGGTGCTACTGTGAGTACTAGTCAAGTACACATCAATAACATGTATATCATATATACCTTTGTTTGCCTTGCCGGCCTTTTTGTCTGCCAAATACTTGGGGTAGTTGCGCTTCCAATGGCCAGTCCCCTTACAATAGTAACACTCAGTATCAGACTTAGGGCCAGCCCGAGATTTTTTTTCAGGTGCAACAATAGATTTGCCGCCCTTTTTCCCTTCTGTTTACCCTTCTTGTCTTTCTTGAAAATGGTGGTCCTATTGACCATCAACATTTGATGTTCTTTCCTAATCTCCACTTCTGCAGTCTTAAGCATTGACAGAAGCTTGGGGAGAGTCTTCTTCATGCCATGCATGTTATAGTTCATCATGAAGCTTTTGTAACTAGGTGGCAGAGATTGGAGAACACGACGTATGCCTAAGTCAATGGGAATCGTTATTCCCAAGGACACAAGCTTTCGACGTACCCATACATTTTGAGTACGTGCTCACTTACGGAGTTGTTATCTTTCATCATGTAGCTAAAGAACTTTTCTGAAGCATTATAACTCTCTACGGTAGCATGGGTATCGAAAATCATTTTCAATTCACCTATGGTATCAAAGGCATTGCCATTTTTGAAACGCTTTCAAAGTTCTGGCTCTAGCCCATACAGTATGCCGCAGTGAACTAAGTTGTGGTCATCCTGACGAGTCACATATACATTCTTTTCCTCGTCAGGGGAATCAAGAGCTGGGGGGGGGGCCTAGCGGCGCTTCTATCACATATTGCTTTTGTGCAGCAGAGAGGAGAATCCTCAAATTCATGACCCAGTTGGTGAACTTGCTACCATTCGCAGCAAGTTTCTCTTTCTCCATGAACACATTGAAATTAAAAGAAGGTGGTGCCATCTACAACAGAATTTGTAAAGTTTATTTAGACTAAGTTTATGATAGATTGAGTTCAACTAAAATCCCACTCAAAAACAACATCCCTCGTATATTTTTGGTGATTACATGAACCAGATTCACTACACCAAGTCCGATCATCACGTGAGTTGGTGTAGCTTCAAAGGCGAGCATCTATATGGGCATCATATCAACTATATGACTCATGCTTAACCTTTTGGTCCGTGTTCCGAGGACATCTATGTACATGCTAGGCTCGTCAAGTAAGAACCTTAGTACCCGCGTGTGTAAAACTGTCTTACACCAAAAATATGATCGTGGATTCAAGTACACCCGATCATCACGTGATGTCTTGACGCGGCGAAACATAAACGGTGCGTACTTAAGGAAGAACACATTTTTATCTTGATATCTAAATGAGGGATCATCTTATAATGCTAATAAAACGCCAAACAAGCAATATAAGATGCAAACATTATATGTGTAAAGTGGGATGATATGGTCTATGCATTTGATCACCATCATATGCATCGTGGTATGATCTCTATCATTCCTTTGTGTGTAAGGCTAAGGTCTATGGAACTTACACGTTAAGTGTGTTGTAGGAGTATCAACTATACATCAACTTACAACATTACCATATCATGACACAAGCCCAACAATGATCTAAACTAGACGCCTCTAATTTATTAATTGCAAGTTTTACATGGCTTAGGGCTTTAGAACCGTTCTTATCCTATGAACATGGAACCACAATGATGATAACCAAATTATTAGCAATTCATTGTAAATCAGATATTGACTATAGTAGGAGAGACAGACACCCATCAGCCACTTATGCAAAACTAGCTGCATGTCAGTTGTGGAACCGGTCTCATGTGCGATGACATATAAGGTTGATCCGGGCCACTTCATCCCACTATGCCACCAATATCCAAAGTACATATAAGAAGCAATAACATGATCATCACCGCCCACATACTCTTATGTGTTCTACCCGTGGAAAACATCTACGCATAGATCAGGCTCTGATACCACTGAAGGGTTCGCAGCATAGAAAACAAAAAAATTCCTACGATGGGAACTATACGCCAAGATCTATCTACTAGATACAAGCAACGGGTGGATATACATCCATGGAGAACTTACCCTTGAAGACAACAAAGTTTTGTTAACGAGGAGGAACTAGTGGATGATGTAGTCGTTCGCTTGCCGATCTCAAGATCGTGTGGAAGTCCTAGTGCCGCAAACCAGCAGCGCATCCGCACTCGCACACACGTTCAGGCCACCGAACAACCTCCGCCTCCTTGCTCCAGCGATGCAGCAGAAGAAGCAACTCCTTTCAGACGAAATGCCACTGGGAACATGTATCTCGCTAATCCGAGACCATGGGGAAATAATACTAGGGGGAGAGAGATCCTTCACGAGAAGGTGTAAGGAAGAAGGGTGAGAGGGGTGGCCTTTTATAGGAGGAGGGGGGTACCCCTCCCCATGGCCGACGCCCCATGGGGGTGACCCCTCACCTCCCCCATTCATGTGGTGGTAACCCCCTCCACATTAAAATGCCCCTTCATATTCTCTTTTAAAGTCTCCACTTTAAATGCATTAAATTTCTCCAAATTTAATGCTCTCTCATTTAATAAAACTCTTTTATTAATTTTATTCAGAATTTGTTAATTACTATAATTAACAAACATTCACATAAAACCCTTGCAACATTTCAACATTACATGCATAACCAATTTCGGCAATTTCACCCGAAACAGTTTCGGTGTCTATTGAAATAATTCCAGCGCTTTGCAATTCATTCATCTGAAACATATTTTCTCCAAATGGTGTTGGTGTCCCTTAAGTGTGTCACCCTACGGTTCGTGAATAATGCAGACATGATCGAGACCCCTCTCAGATTAATAATCAGAAGCGGGACCTGAAGATCTATACTGACTCCTACACATTCTACGATGACTTCTGTGATCGTGAGAACCTTTAACGCTAAGTAACTAAATCCCTTTGTCTCGCGATATATTACATGTTCGAGATTCGATCATCGGTATCTCCATACCTAGTTTGATCTCGTTACCGACATGTACTCTTTTCTCGCTCCCGTGATATAACATTCTAGTGATCTCATCACTTGCTTGCAAGCTAACCAATGTGATATCACCGAGAGGGCCCAGAGAATATCTATCCGTCATCGAGATGGACAGATCTCACTCTTGATCCATGAGCCTCTACATAACACTTTCGTAGTACTAAACCCACCTTTATAATCACCCTTTTACGGTGTGACGTTTGATGTTATCAAGATACTCTTCTAGTGTTAGTGACTAACATGATCTCATGGTCTAAGGACTAGGACTACTTCGTTAGATGTTATAGAAATATAAACATAATGACTTTGATCGTAATGCTATACTTCGGATGAATGTTCGTCACATCATTCCACTAATGTTGTGACCTCGTTATTAACAACATCCAATGTCAATGATCAGGAAACCTTGATCATCTTTTTAATCAACGAGCTAGTTTATAAGAGAGGCATAACTAGAAACTTTCTTTTTGTTTATTAGACACGCATATATTAACATTTCCAAATTAATACAATTATAGCATGCAAAATAAACATCTATCATATACTTGGAATATGTATAATAACTACTTTATTATTGCCTCTCAGGACATATTCTCTTCAAGTAAATTATCCATATCAATGATATGATAAAAATCCCGACGGACGCGTTAGGTACCCAAAATAATAGAACTGGAATTCAGTGTTTGATAAGACCTCAACGGCATGAACTGAATTACGTCAGTAAAACTCTGAGTTCGAGCCTAGGGACTTGAATTTGACGTAGGTTCATAGTGTTTTTGCCCTAGAGAAATTAACTGATTCCCAATTCGTCAGATGCATCAGGCCTGTTGTACCAAATTTCTACAATGATTTAAACAAAAGAAAAACTCCGGTTTATGATAAAATTGTTTTTGAAACTCAACCTGAATCTACGATTCAGATAGAGTCTCAGGGGGCTACTAACATGGGTATGCATACCTGGTTTCTTATGATTAATTACTCCGATTACATGATGGTCATGGCCCAGGAAGCCAAGAAGAAGGCCCAGGAAGCATCCGAGAAAAAGCATAACTAGCTAGATAAAGAAATAGAAACCGACATTATATTAGTATTGTAATTGTAAGATTGTAACCTATTCGTATACGACCTCGGGATCCAGCCTATTATATATAGGCTGGGAGGAGCCAACAGAGAGGCACGAAAAAAAGCCTTGAGCGATCTGTAATCAATTTAATCATAAGCAATCAAACGACTTAGACTCTCTTGTTTGTCTGATCAGCGGACGAAATCTCCAGCGTTCTCTTTTCCATAAAACCCTAAGTTCATAACCATGGGCATTGTCGAGGTTACCCCTCGTCAAGCGCCGACGGGCCATCCGCTCCTCCTCGACGTCTTCCTCATCGAGATCTTTGTCGCCGCGCTACTCCCCCTACCCCACGACGTCTATGTCGTCGCGCTTCTCCATGGCCCTCGCGCCGGTGAAGAACAAGTACAAGGAGAGCCCGCCGCCGTAGCATAGCGAGCGCTCGGGCGACGACGTCATCAGGGACCGCCGCGCGCCTTCACCTTCTTGTGGCCACCTGCGCCTCGCTAGGCCCCATCGCTAGGTGTAGAAGGAGTGGACGCCGCCGCTGGAGCTCGAGAGGACCCGGAGGAGTTTCTAGCACGTCACCGAGCGCGTGTCCTTCGAGTTCGCGCCCCCAGCGACGGACGCGTTCACGAAGGCTTGGTCCGCGGCGGAGTACCGGCACGAGCAAGCAGCACGCGTCGCCTCGGCCTTTTCATCAACCTAGAGGGCGATGACGACGGGACCGGATGCTCGGGCTAGAGCAGCGACGACGGTGGTGATCCAGGCCAGGGCTGCAGCGCCATTGCGCCATCGAAGCAGGTGCCCAGCGACGACGGCGATGTACCGTCTTCTGTGGACTGGGTGGTCATGTCCGTGGCTGCCACTAGTTTAGTTTTTTGTTTGTTTCTTTAAATTTTGTACTAACTTATTTGAACTGCTTCGTATTTTTATGTATGTATGTGCCTTATTTTGGCTAACTTTACACTTTCGCCAATAATATATTCAGGGTTTTAGAAGTGACACGCGCCACAGTCCAAAATGATAAATTTATGGTTCACTCGCATCTTCACACTACGGCGATCACAAAACCGTCGGTTGCGAAACCGTTCGTGCATTGGTTTCGTGCAACAATTCTAAATTGCATCAATCGAATAGTACTAATGCGGAAGGGTGGAGGAGTGGTGGGGTATGAAAGTGGTTATTATTCCATGGAATCCTCCTCCTCTTTAAGAGCATCTTCACTCGTTGACCGTTTCCAGACCCAAGTTCGGAGCTATATAGTGCCGGACGCGCCGGACAGAGGAAGTTTTCAGTCTAGGAATGATAGATTTCCCACTCGTGTTCCCAAGTGAGTTCCCAGGTTTGGACAAATTTTAACAAAACTCAGCGAATTTTGGCCAAATATAGGAGGATTTCATTAATAGACGACCGATTCATACATATTACGTTGAATTCGGGTGGACACCCGAATTCCGACTTCATTTAGACTAAAAAAACTAAAAAAGGCCGAGGCAGGGGTTGTTGCCGACGTGGATGTGCCTAAGAACGGCGTCGAGCATCCGGCCAGGCGCACTCCACCAGCGGCGGCGTCCGGCCGCGTTGTTGCGCTCCGGCGGCGAGCCTGGAGGTCCTTGGTGGGCGGCGAGTTTGGCGAGCCGGCATTGGGCGAAGAACTATTTCGAATGCATGAGGTTGCCGGCGTCTTCGGCGAGCTCGGGATCCGGCATCGCCGCTATGGCGGCCTGGATCGCTTTGACCAATTCGTCGCCCTCGGGGACCGGCGGCACAGGCACGCTACCGGCGCTGAGCTTCCACCCGCGCGGGCAACGGATGTCCGGCGGCACAATGTAGCCGGGGTCGCGGAGCATCCGTGCCTCCCAGGGCTGGAGCGTCCGCCGGCCGAAGGCGCCGCTTTCGGCCATCGTCTTCGCCGAGTGCTCCTTTTCGCTAGAATTTGTGGTAGAACGGGGTGGGCGGGGGGGGGGGGGGGCGGTGTGCTGTGAACCGGCGATGGAGCCGTGCTTTATAGGCCGAGCGCGGGCGGCGAAGGCGGGAGGGGTGTGGCGGCGTGGCGGGAAAAGGGAAAAAAAGGCGGGAAGCCGATGCGGAAGGATGACGACGATCGGCCTTCAGTCGCTGACTAGGCGGGTCCACGTGTCAAATTCGCTTCGTCTGATGTTCCCAGCGCGTTCCCGTCGCCTCGGGATCAGTCTGTGAACACCAGAGGTATTTTGGACCAAATCCGGACGAAACCGGCGTCCTGAGAATGCGGCTGGACCAATTTTCGGCGTCCGAACGAAAAAAAAAAACGCTCTAGAAACGGCCTGGGAACCGAGTGGAGATGTTCTAATGCTTCTCCAATGGAATCCCGATTGGACGATCACAACATTCAAAACGCAAATATAGATCGACGTGCGCCCCCACCCCAACCATCCCAAGTGGAAGTGGAGTAAGCTCCTCCCTCACCAACCACGACGCTGACAGCTCCCTCTCAGCTACTACTTTTCCTCTGGTTTGTTTGGCTTCCATCGCACTCAAAAATATACGCATGGAGAAGAGAGTTCCCATGTTCGTCTGATCTCTCGTGTCCCCGTGAGAGCCCCCTATTGGTGGCGGTGCCTGGGCTGGGCGCTATGATTCGTGGAGGAGGAAAGGTAGCCATGGTATGGTAGGTGCTCCTACCTCCGGGGGTTGGTGGACGACGCATGACATCGCGAGATACGCGTGTCCAGACCTTTGTCGTACGTCCCGGTGGGGTGGGGTGGGTTGCAATCACGTTCACGGTGAGTGAGCCCGTGCTTGCTTGGAAAGACCACCGGCCGGAGTTCTGCTTTACCGTGACTGGAATTTGCTCGGATTGAGACGCAAGAATTCCAGTGAAATTGGAAAATTGAACAGATGTAAAATTTTCTTTCAGACACTGAATTCCACGGAAGTCGGATCATTTTCGGCTGGCATTGGAACGAACCCTTGGTTCTTTCGTGGACAAAAGCTACGTACAGGGCTTGCCAACCTGGCCATGACCATGGATCTGAATGATGCGCGTCGGCTAACTTTCTGTTACGGAAACGAACAGAGTTCCTGCTCCGACGTCACCGTTCCAGGAAAAAAATATGCAGATGATTCTGCCAGCTTCACCAGCTGGAAGGAGGTGTTCTTGGTGGAAGAATCTCGGGAATCTCTTCCCCACGAACCAATCACTCGTCCGACGCAAGTTAAATTATAGGTGCTGAGCTCAAGTGTAACAACACACAAGTCCCTTTCCAAGATGAGGCAAAATGGGGTACAAAGCTCCCAAAGCAGTTCACCAGCAAAATACTACCTACTCGTGCTGTACAGTGTACATACATCGCTAGCACACATGTTGGAGCTGAGTAGTTGACAATTTCCCCAGACCCCATCAGGAGCAAATATAAAAAAAATAAGCTTGATGAAGCTTCACGGTTATGATTAGGTTACACAAAAAGGTATTTCTAGATTAAGAAAAGGAAAACTCCTAGGCTCGTGGGGGGCAACAATGGTTGGGACCTTAAATACAGGCTATGAACATGTATACAGCTATGCTCTATGAGACTCCACTGGTGAAAAGGACGTCAAAAGATCAGGGGCTCGGAAGCCTTAGGAGAGGTTAGTTTAATAGAGACAGCTCAACAACTGCTGGTCTGAAAGATTATTCTTGTTCCGCCTCGTCGCCCGATAGCCCCTCGCCGCCGTCATCGTCGCTGTCTTCATCATCGTCGTACACATCCTCATCGCTGCCATCCGAGGAACCGAAAATTGCGTCCTTGGCTGCCGCGGAATCGCCAAAGTCGCCGTGTCCAGGCTGCTGCGTGTTGCTAGAGGAAGCATGCACCGAACTGGGTGCGGTGACCGGTGTTACGGGGAAGAACGGTCTGGGGGCTAATGGTTTCAGGTGGTTCGGAAGGCTTTCCCCGGGCCTAATGTGGATGGCATCTTTCGACTGCGCTGCTTTTATGATTGAAGCTGCGTCGGATGGAGATGCGATGCGCGCGCCCGCTGCGATGGCTGCAGCCCTTATAGAAGAGCCCTCGGGAGCTGCCCGAGCGTCCGTGTTGTCTGCAAGTGGTTTTGTCTCTGAGTGTGTAGCAGCCACTTGTGCAGAAGATTGACATTGGCGAAGACCAGATGGTGATGCATTGCCATTACTCGTTACACCACCAGAGTTGGAATTCATCCCAGCTGCATCACAAGTATGGTTAAAATGACCACGTTACTTCATTAAAGTGACTGCCCGCCCAGGATTACTCTTAAAAACTTGAACAAATCATAACATATATACAGTTGCATGTTTGGAACTAGTTATGTACCTCCGTATGAAAGTAAAACCATGGCAATACATACCTGCAGACATCTTGGAGTTGTCCATGGAAGATAGGCAGAATCCAATTGGAACTGTCACAAGCTGTGGTGAGGCAGTAGAATTTGCCATATTTGTGCTGCTTCCCTTGTTTCCATTAGCCTGGGACAGTTCATGGCTCTGCATATTTCATTAGGATTTATTATGGTCAGGGCTTTGAAGCTATTGTAGAAGAGTCTTGAGACAATTGAAATGAAAAACACTCTATAATTTGGAAAGCAAATCCAAGCTAACTATGGCCACAATAAAAAAAAGCTAAAGCAGACAATTCATATGGAAAGCTCTTAATTTACGAAGCAAATCCAAGTTAACCATGGCCACTGCGGAAAAAGCTACTACAGGTACAGGAGCAAAACTAATCAGCATGCCATACAAGAGTATTGATGTTGTCTCTCTGACTAGTTGTAACTGGCCGTCATACTGCAACATCCTAGAACGGCGACCAACTTTCCTTTACAGATGACTATAAAATATATTGATTGTTGCATTTTTGCATAACACTAATAGACCCATACAACTGTTAAGTCTTGACACAGCGCAAATACGATAGCAGTTTAGACATCACAAAAACAAGACAACAGCTAGCTATCACCCTTCAAGACATATTTATCAATTTGATGACATCACAGGAAAATAAATCGATGGATGCAGACTTAAGGAAATTAAACGAAATTCCTTTATAAAAGAAAAGGTTAAGAGAGATATTTCAAGAGCGATAAGTGCAATGCAGCCTTTCTGACCCTAAGCACATTCGGAGCTAGTAAGATTGGTATCTATTGTAGGTTAGGTGGGGGTCACTATGTCATAGCATGAAAGTGCCACATGCCTGTTTGACTGATAGCCTAAAAGTTCCCCAGCATGCCTAACTCAGTTAACTTGTGGCGGAGAAAAAATGGCACTACAAATTAGCTAAGCCATCCTTGGCACAACTACATGTGTGATGTCATATGTTTATCGAGTGCAGCAAAATAAGGTTGCCATGTACAAGTGGTGGCTATTCAACCAGACAACTGGCTAACTTTGTCAACACTGAAGTCAGCCAATATTTTGGTAGTAGTGGACCGATGCCGAAACATGTATATGATTGTTTGTGTTTTTTTCACACATATAAACCGTTATAGGCGATATGACAGCCGATATTTCACCAGCACAGCCCAACATGTAGATGACATGGAATTAATCATAAACATCTCACTATTAATGATATAAAAAGGAACAGAAGAAAAATTCCATAATGATGAATACAGTCTACACGATGCACTTCCATCTGTTACAAACTTACAACAGAATAGACACCATGCATGTCTAATTATTTATTATGTTGTCATGTACTTAATTCGTGTTCTATTTGTTTCTTATGTAAAACTGTCAAAAACTTACAATTGCATGCTTGTTATGCGGTTGGTATTTTGTATTACAGTTATAATAGAAAGGCATGACATGTACATCAATAAGAAAAGGTGAACACTGTAAAAAACAAAAGGTGAACACTGTGAACAACTAAAAGTGAACAAGCGTTTCCAGTTACGATTACATATCACCAGATACTACCCCATATCTGATATAGCCAAGCCCAAAGTGATATGAACCTGATATCCATTAATATGAAATTTTATTACTTGACAAAGTAACACTTACATACTAAATGCATACCAGGTGATCCAAATACACCATCTCATATAGCTTCACACAAATTTGCACTCGGGCCAAGAATGAAATTATAAGGTGAAAATACTAGATTAGTATGTTACTAAGGTTTCTATTTTAACAAGTTTACTCGAGCAAGAAGCTACTAATATTGTACAAGCAGTCACATTTCAGCTGAAACAAGAAGCTACTAACACATCTCTAGATTATTATTTTGCTAAGCTCTCTATTTTTTTCCGGTAAACGCAAACGATTCTTTGCATTTTATTTCATTGAAAAGGTAGTGTGTTACACGCCTCCTAGGAGGTTTCTCAATCATTACAAGATATGGTTCCCTAGTGCACATCCCAGGTTGTCGGCCAATAAGGTCTCTATGTTAACAAGTTTACTCAAGCAAGAAGCTACTAATACTGTACAAGCAGTCACATTTCAGCTGAAGCTTCATCAGATGGACTCACTTCAAGCAACAAAAGCAGAAACTGTATTTGTATACAAATTACAATACTCCCTCCATCCTGAATTAGATGTCGCATATTTGTCTAAGATACGCATGTATCTAGACGCATTTTAGTGTATAGATACATGCGAATCTAGAAAAATCTGCGACATCTAATTCGAGACAGAGGGAGAATAACTGTTCTCTAGCTGACAATAATCACTTAAATTTTCTCTAGCTACTCGCTGGAGCACTGAACAACAGAAGCCCAATAGTTAGGTGTCTCTGCCTCTCTAGACAGCACTATGTATAACCAAAGCAGTTCAATGGAAATTAGTTCACAGACGATACACAAGTCAAAAGTAACAAGACTGACTTTGCTTCGTTGCATTTCCTCATGCAGAGAGAGCAAGAAATTAGTGATGGGGTATTCTTCTTTGGTTATACATGTGAAGTACCAAAATTTGTATTGAAAATTTGGAACCACTAGTGCTAGCTGACCGAGGAAACGATGTAGAAAACGGTATAGTTAGGAATTATATGTTTATAAGCCAGACAGACAGTAGATAAATGATCAAACTTTACTCCACAAGGAAACGCAGATTTTTTGGGTTCATCATATTTAACGCGCAAGCTGGATAAAGCACCACCACTATGTACAAATAGACATTATGAAATTATTTCCAAAACTAGTAATATCCAGTCAAGAAGGTGGTTTAGATGAGGATATAGAATAACATAACATATATAGTAGTTTGTTGAGTAAACAGTATTACTTATATCATTTTTAATATCAGTCACCATAATATTACAAGCAAGATTTTATACTTGAAAATGAACCTTGATATCCATTTTGCTGGTCTTCTCAAATAATTCAAGTTAATTGACCAATGTGCAATAAGGAAATATTGGTGTTGTTAATAAGACAAGTAGGAAAAAAGCCCTACAAGAAAATACATAGGAGACAAAAAAGTTCGCTAACAGACACATAACCTCATTAATCTCTAGTTTATCAGCACCCCATATCTAAACTTAATATACAATGTACACAATCAAGTGGAGAAGTTCTGTGATTTTTTCACATAAATTATATTACTCCTTACATATTTTATAATTGATTTGTAGACGCATTCACACATATGCACAACTAAATGTGTTCATCTACCCAAACCTACTTTTCTAGTCCAAATGATCAACAGACAAAAATGAGCAACAATACACAACGAACAAGGGGCAATGTATGAAAATATGTAATATGTTGTAACCAAAATGTACAATATGTCTTATATAAGAATAAGAAGCTCTCCCTAACAATAATGTGTGAAAGGAGGGAGTATAAACTATATCTACAACGTTTAAGATATGAATATGAAACTTCTGGTAATCAGTATAGTAAGTGACCTCATTAATTTGTGAAGCAACTCCTGAAGATTTTGCTTCTCCTCCTTGCACGATATTTCCTGAAGAAGGTGCTGATGTTAATGCATCTTGGTCTGGCAATCCATACAACTTGTCAGCAGCTATAGAAGGAGGCATTATTTTGCCATCAATTGAGTTATTTGAACCTGATGTTTGTCCGTATTGTGTACTCAAAGAAACAGGAGCGGCAGCAGCTATCTGATTAGGCCCGTGTGAAGCACTTGATGTACTGGGAGCAACAGAGAGAAAATTAACAGGTTGTTGCGTATACATAAGTTGATTTGGTGAAGAGTTCTCTCTTGAGTTGTTTGAATTCCTTCTTCTCTTCCTTTGCTGACCAAAACTATCCTGGAATTTTCCAGAACTTTCTGGCGGCTGTGATGCAAGTGGCACCACTGCCAGTGGTGCTATTTGTCCAATACCTCTCTTGGCCAGATTGACCTTGTTAGCAGCCTCTTGAAGGGCCTGCATTGCTACAATATATACCTCTACAGATGATGATGCTCCTTCTTCAGCATACCTAAGCGCTTCCCGACACAAATTATTGTAACGCCACGTCTGAGACTGCTCGCCATCTTCAGCTGTACTTCGTTGCTCCTCCTTGGGCTCTTTAACTCGACCAACTTCATCGAATTTCTTGTTCGAGGTTCTATCTATGGCATGTTTGGTCCATCTTCTCAAAATGTACTGAGAAGGAAGTGCAGAAACACTTTGCGCACCAAAGACAGCAAGAATATGCCTGCAGACAATACCGAAATATTCGAACATCTGACAGGTACATTTTGCGGAAGTCTCAGAAGAATTGAGCCGGACCATACAAGGCTTCTCACTTCCTTGAGATGCAGTAACTTTATATATGCAAGCCTTCCCATCCTCCTCGACCATTTCCAAAGTGGAAACAGAGGCATCAACCAATTCCTGTTGGAACTTCAAAAACATTGTTCTTGTGTATAAGTCTGCTCCTTGCTTCTCAATAGAAGATGATGTCTTAATATCTGGAAGCGAATACTTTGTTTCAAATTCTTCCTTCATCTCCTTTTCATAACAACTGTCCAATGCCTTTTCATACTGCTGGATGAATGACTGTGAGTTAGTTTTCGCAGTGATGTAGGATTCAAAAAACGAGCTCCTGCTTGTACACTCCAGCCTTGATGGCTGATCTCCGAAGAATGTATCCCTCAAGTATACTGGGACCCACTGCTGCCGGCAATTGTACACTGAATCAAGCCACTCGTTATTTCCAGAGTCAACCTTAGAAATTAATGCCTCCCAATTTGCTTCGAACTCATCAATTGTCTCAGACATGTTGATACAATTGACAAGCTCACCATGAAAGAACGGGAATTCATTTAAGAAATGTGATAGCTTATACTGGGCTTCATTCAAGATGTGCCACCTGCAGATTCGGTGCCTAGTTTGATGAAGAACCTTATGGACAGCGGACCGTATGGCGTCATCATACTCAGTGGTAAGAGAGGTAGGGTGTTGACCAGACATTGCCAAGAGAAGTGTCTCAAGCAACCAAACAAAAGATGCCTCGGAGCTATCCCTGATGACCGCACAGCCAAATAGGATCGGCTGGCAATGGTGATTGAGTCCGGTGAAAGTGAGAAGCGGGAACTCGTATTTGCTTCTTTTGCAGTAGTCATCCAAGAAAACGGCGTCCCCAAAGTCCTTGTACGCCATCCTTGCTCTGGCATCAGACCAAAAGACATTCCCCACCGGATGGCCGTCGACAAACTGCATGGCGTAAAAGAATGCTGGGTCTTCAGCTTGCATGCGTTTGACATAATCGAGAACTACTCGAGCAGCATCTCCAATACCATCCCCAATATACTGGGGAGCCACTGGAGCAATGCTGTTGTGAGGAACTGGCGGGGTAAGAGGTGGTGGCGGAGGCTCAATGGCGAGAAGCATACCGCCATTTCGACGAACACCATAGGAACGCTGCTTCCCGCACTCTGAAAGCGGTTTGTGCGGGCGCAGGCAATGTGCCTGGTTCTGAGGAACCAGGGGATGGTTATGGGCAGTCTCCAGCTTGGTTATCAACCACTTGCCGCTGTCCTGCTTCTTCACCCGGATCATGGCCTTGCACCCAACCCTGGTGACAGCCCGGGTCCGCCGGCCCCTCCCACTGTCTTCAGCGCCGGGGCTGGCGGCGAGACCGTCGTTCTTCCCGCGGTAGGTGCGGAACCCCTCCTTGGCGCAGACGAACTGGCGCGACATGATGGCGCCGTCCCTGCGCGAGCGGTGCATCACGCTAATCCTAGTGCTGAAGCCGACGCGGTGGGCGTAGACGTTGTAGAAGGTCCAGGCATCCTCCTCGTCGTCGAACTCCATGCCCTCGAAGGGGTCGACGCCGTCGTGGACGCTGGGGCGAGCGGGGTACGCCGCCCCGGCCGAGCCACTCCCGGCGTCCAGCTCCATCTCCGTGCCGTAGCCGAGGCTCTCGTTGTCCGCGTCGCCCATTTCGCTGTCGGGGGTCCCTTGGTCGCTCGCTGCCGCCCCTCTCTCCATAGCGCCCCCCCACGCCTCAGCGAGCGCCAGGAGCGTCCGAAGGCTGCGCCGCTTTCCCTCGCCCCGCGCGCAGCCCCGAGATGTACTCTCAGGCCAGGGGCGTCGCTATCTGCGGCCAGGGGACGAATATCCGCCCAGCAGCGATTCCCAGGAGCAGGTCCTGAGCTGCTCCGGCGTGGAGGGAGGAGCAGAGGCGATCGAGCTGCATACGGCGCGCCAGGGCGGCGAGGGAGAGGGAAGAGACAGGGTGGTGGAAGGGAAGGGGAGGGTCTGGCGAGGGAGGTGGCGGCTGCGGCGGCGGCGGTGCTCCGGCGAGGTGCAAGTGGGAGGAGGAGGTGTGGGGCAAAAGGGGAAGAGGAGGGACGGGAGTGACCGGGTTGGGCGGTCTGGGGTTTGACCGGGCCGAGCGGGCGCACCGGATCAGAGATGGGGTCCCGTCCGCCTGGCTAGGGTTTGTTCCCGTCCCCTCCATCCTCCCCTGGTGGGGGACTCGTCCCGTGGCCCACCGCGATTCGCTGTACAGTACTTTGACGTGCAACTGAGCTGAATGGAATGGAATGAATCACCTGATTGGTCAAAAAGGCCACAAAATAGTGCGCTTTTTTTCCTCATTTCACAACAAAAATAGTGCTATTCACTTTTCCTTCCTTTTGCAAAAAATGTGTTTTGCTGCTTTCTGGAACGGAGCTAGGGTGTCAGGTGGGATCCTGTCAAAAATTTAAACTAGATTTTGACAAATAAAATAGAAGTGCGGTTTAGGCGGGACCACCTAACACCCTAAACGGAGCTTTGCTAGGGCACTAAACTATGTTGTCTATCTTGTCCACAAACGAGAAGAACTAGGTTGTGCATTTCAAGTTTGCATCACCTCCACGAAATGGGATGCCCGATACATGATTAAGATGATTTGTTCTGCTCTATTATAGGATCATTGTAATCACCTTCCACAAACACGACATTGTAAGTTGACTAATGATCGTCAGCAATCGAGATTAATAGTGACTCAGAGCCACAAGAAAACATAGTCGGCGACAGGTTAGGTCATCTGTCACGTTGGCTTTCCTCGCCTTTGACGCCTTGCTCGGCACCAGAAAGGGGGAGAAGGGACGAGGGTATTACTTTCAGTCATTTGATTCCTTTCTATATTAGCCCAAATGAACGCATATGGCACTTTAGTGATCGGGAAAACTAAGGGCTAAACTAGAGAAAGGAGTTTTTGTTTACTATGTGTGTACCAATAAAAAAATTAGTTAGGATGTGTTTACCTGAGCCATACAAATAGTTTAGTTATTTTTTCATAATTATCAACCCAAAGGTGCATGAAAAATGTTGTACTCCGTCCGATCCAAATTAATTGACTTGAAATTATCTAGATACTTTTGGATCGGAGGGAGTACCAAATTTCTCCTAAACATGATTATAGACTTTTTTTTCTCAGTTATTACGTTCTAGCAAACTTTTTTTCTATGTTTCATGAATTCCTCTACATGGCATGTCTTTCATAGAAGTCTTGATATGATTTGCATAATGTTTGCACTTTAATCGATGAAATCTACAATGGTAAATATAAGTGGACTCAAAAGAGGTAAAAAACCATGTTTGTTTAGAGTTTTCTTCCACATGAACAATATTGAATTAAGGTAAGAAACAATTGGATTTTCATGGATCCTATACTTGAAATATAAAGAAAAACTTATCATTTAAGAATATGATTCATGTTTGATAATTTCTTTCCGCGAGATTTTGGAATTTTGCCCACCAAAGTGGAAACCCTAGCCTCAGAGTACGACCTTTCCTTTTCTTGTTGACATTGCATCTCTTGCTACCCCTCCCTCCCCTCACACGTCCTTTGCCTTTGCTCCCTCATGTTCATAGACACGCTCTCTCCTTTGTTCTCCTTTGTGAAGGGAGTATGTCCGGAGAGGCAATAATAAATTTGTTATTATGTATATTCCAGGTATATGATAGATATTTATTTTGCATGCTATAATTATATTAATATGGAAACGTAATACACGTGTGTTTAATAAACAAATAGAAAGTTTCTAGTTATGCCTCTCTTTGAACTAGCTTGTTGATTAACAAGATGATCAAAGTTTCTTGATCATCGACATTGGATGTCGTTAATAACGAGGTCACAACATTTGTGAAATGATGTGATGAACATTCATCCGAAGTATAGCATTACGATCAAAGTTATTGTGTTTATATTGCTATAATATCATACAAAGTAATTCTAGTCCTTAGACCTTGAGATCATGTTAATTACTAACACCGGAAGAGTATCTTGATAACATCAAACGTCACACCGTAAAAGCGTGACTATAAAGGTGGGTTCAGTACTACGAAGGTGTTATGTAGAGGCTCATGGATCAAGAGTGGGATTTGTCCACCCCGATGACGGATAGATATACTCTGGGCCCTCTCGGTAATATCAAATTAAGAATAGATTGCAAGCAAGTGATGTGATCACTAGAATGTTATATCACGGGAACGAGAAAAGAGTGCATGTCGGTAACGAGATCAAACTAGGTATTTGGATACCGATGATCGAATCTCGTACATGTAATATATCGCGAGACAAAGGGATTAAGTTACCAGCGTTAAAGGTTCTCACGATCACAGAACTCATCGTTGAATGTGTAGGAGTCAGAATGGATCTCCAGGTCCTGCTGCTGATTATTGATCTGAGAGGGGTCTTGATCATATCTGCATTATTCGTGAACCGTAGGGTGACACACTTAAGGGTTGCCAAACACCATTTGGAGCAAATATGTTTCAGACGAAAGAATTGCAAAGCGCTCGAATTATTTCAATGGACACCAGAATTGTTTCGGGTGAAATTGGTGAAATTGGTTCTACATATGATATTGAAATATTGCAGGGGGTTTTATGTGAATGTTTGGTAATTAAAGTAATTAACAAAATTCTGAATAAAATAAAATAAAATAAAGAGTTTTATTAAATGAGAGTTGCATTAAATTTGGTGGAAATTTAATGCATGTGAGTGGATGTGTGAGTGGAGGCATGTTTATGTGAGTGGAGCTTCCACCACATGAATGAGGAAGAGGTGGGGACACCCCCCCTTGGGTGCCGGCCATGGGGAGGGGGAGATCCCCAAAGCACACCTCCTCGTGAATGATCTCTCTCCCCCTCTAGATATGTTTCCCCATGGTCTTGGATTAGCGAGATACATGTTCCCAGTGGTATTTCATCTGGAAGGAGTTGTTGCTTCCGCTGATTCGCTGGAACGAGGAGGTGGAGGTTGTTCGGTGGCCTGAACGTGTGTGCGAGGAGGATGCGTTGCTGATTTGAGGCGCTAGGACTTCCACACGATCTTGAGATCGGCAAGCGTTCGACTACATCATCCACAAGTTCTTTCGTTAACAAAGCTTTGTTTTCTTCAAGGATAAGTTCTCTATGGATGTATATCCACCCGTTGCTTGTATCTAGTAGATAGATCTTGGCGTATAGTTCCCATCGTAGGAATTTTTGTTTTCTATGTTGTGAACCCAACAGTGGTATCAGAGTCTGATCTATGCGTAGGTGCTTTGCACGGGTAGTACACATATGTTTATATATGGGCGATGATGATCATGTTATTGCTTCTTTCATGTATTTTGAATATTGGTGGCATAGTGGGATGAAGCGGCCTGGACTAACTTTACATGTCCTCGCACATGAGACCGGTTCCACGACTGACATGCAACTAGTTTTGCATAAGTGGTTAGCGGGTATCTGCCTCTCCTACTATAGTCAATCTAATTTACAACGAGTTGCTAATAACTTAGTTATCATCGTTGTGGTTCCATGTTCGTAGGTAAGACCATTTCTATCTCCGAAAGCCCTAAGCCACGTAAAACTTGCAATGGATAAATTAGAGGCGTCTAGTTTAGATTGTTGCTGGGCTAGTGTCATGATATGGTAATGTTGTAAGTTGATGTATAGTTGATACCCTTACAACACACCTAACGTGTAAGTTCCATAGATCTTGGCCTTGCACACAAAGGAATGATAGAGATCATACCACGATGCACATGATAGTGATCAAATGCAGGGACCATATCATTCCACATTATACATATGATGTTTGCATCTTATATTGCTAGTTTGGCGTTTTAGTAGCATTATAAGATGATCCCTCATTTAGATATCAAGATAAAAAATGTGTTCTCCCTTAAGTACGCACCGTTTATGTTTCGCCGCTTCAAGACATCACGTGATGATCGGGTGTACTTGAATCCACGATTATATTTCGGGTGTAAGATAGTTTTACACACACGAGTACTAAGGTTCTTACTTGGCGAGCCTAGCATGTACAGACATGGCCTCGGAACACGGACCAAAAGGTTAAGCATGAGTCATATAGTTGATATGGTGCCCATATTGATGCTCGCCTTTGAAACTACACTGACTCACGTGATGATCGGACTTGGTGTAGTGGATTTGGTTCATGTAATCACCAAAAAGACACGAGGGATGTTGTTTTTGAGTGGGAGTTCATTTGTAATTTGGATTAGTTGAACTCGATCTATCATAAACTTAGTCTAAACTTTACAAATTCTATTGTAGATGGCACCACCTACTTTTAATTTCAATGTGTTCTTGGAGAAAGAGAAACTTGTGGCAAATGGTAGCAAATTTACCGACTAGGCCATGAATTTGAGGATTCTCCTCAATGTTGCACACAAGATATATGTGCTAGAAGTGCCGCTAGGCCCCCACCAGCTCCTGATGCCCTTGACAAGGAAAAGAATGTCTATTTGACTCGTCAAGAGGACCACAAATTAGTTCATTGCGGCATATTGTATGGGCTAGAGCCATAACTTCGAAAGTGTTTCGAAAACGGCAATGCCTTTGATACCATGGTGAATTGAAAATGATTTTCGATACCCATTGATACATTGCAAATGTATCTATAATTTTTATGTTCCATGCTTGGTTTTATCCACTTTCTTGTGTTTTGTTCCAACTTTGGAGTACTTTTCATATGATTTCTTGGACTAACCTATTAACAAGAGCCACAGTGTCAGCTGCCTGTTTTCTGCTGTTTTTGGTTCTAGGAAAGTCAGAAAATGAATATTCTCGGAATTGGACGGGACAAAAGCCAAAGTGCCTATTTTCCGGAAGGGATCAAGTGCCAGAATACGAGACGGAGAAGGTCCAGGGGGCGGCCACACCACCTGGCCGTGCGGCCAGGCCTGGCCCGCGCCAGGGGGTGGTGTGGCTAGCCCAGGCACCCCCTCGGCCTCTCCTTCCGCCTATATATTTCCCTCGAGACAAAAAACCTAAGTACCCGATCAAAAATCCACGAAAGAGTCTGTAGCCGCCGTCATCTCCATCCCTAGATCGGGAGGGATCTGAAGCTCTTCCCGGCACCCTGCCGGAGAGGGGAATTCACCTTGGAGGCCTTCTTCATCACCATGCAAGCCTCCGGTGTGATGCGTGAGTAGTTCATCCTTGGACTACGGATCCATGTAGTAGCTAGATGGCTGGTTTCTCCTCCTTTGTGCTTTCATGTTTAGATCTTGTGAGCTCCGTTCACGATCAAGATCATCTATTTGTAATCCATACATGTTGTGTTTGCGGGGATCCGATGGATATTGAGATGCTATTTCAGATTGATTATTGATTCTATCATGTCTTTGTTATTTGAGATCTTGCATGCTTTCCATTGTTAGTAGCTATCTTGGCCAAGTAGATGCTAGCAACTCCAAGAGTTAGTATTTATGCTCGATAGTGGGTTCATGCCTCTGGTAATCTGGGGAAGTGACAGAAATCTCTAAGCTACTAGATGTGCTGTTGCTACTAGGGAGAAAACAACGATCCTTTGTTCATAGAACAATTGTATTGTTTACTTTACACGCAGTTCGTAAAGCAATAATCTGTTGCTTGCAACTTAATACTGGAGGGGGTTCGGATGATAACCTAAGGGTGGATTATTAGTCATAGATGCAGTTGGATGGCGGTCTATGTATTATGTTGTAATGCCCAATCAAGTCTCAAAGGAGTCAAGATGATTAGTATATGCATGTATTGCTTTCTCGATGTTTGTCAATTGCCCCACTGTAATTTGTTCACCCAGCATGTTATCTATCTTAAGGAGAGCCATCTCTAGTGAACTATGGATCCCGGTCCCTGTCTTTTACATACAATCTAGAATCTTTTACTGCTTTGTGTTTACTTTCTGCAAACTTTTACTTCTTTCCATTTGATATGTTTAATCCTTTGTTTTCCGCAAAACACGGTGAGATTGACAACCTCATCGCAAGTTGGGGACAAAGTTCTGTGGTTGTGTTGTGCAGGTCTCCACGTTGCTACTAGCACCGGTAGTGCGCCCTGCCAAAGCTCAGCTAGTAACACCTTTGGGGTGTTTCCTTGCTCCTACTGGTTCGATTAAACCTTGGTTTCATAACTGAGGGAAAACTTGCTGCTGTGCTCATCGTACCTTCCTCTTGGGGTTCCCAACGGGCTCTACGTCGAACGACGAGCACATCACACATACTCAAAATGTCTAGGTACGCCGATAAGCTTGTGTCCTTGGGAATAACGAATCCCATTGACTTAGGCATACATCATGTTCTCCAATCTCTCCCACCTAGCTACAAGAGCTTCGTGATGAACTACAATATGCATGGCATGAAGAAGTCTCTCCCCGAGCTTATGTCAATGCTTAAGACTACAGGGATGGAGCTCAAGAAAGAACATCAAGTATTGATGATCAATAAGACCACCGATTTCAAGAAAGACAAGAAGGGTAAGCAAAAGGGAAAGAAGGGCAGCAAATCTGTTGCCGCACCTGAAAAGAATTCCCGAGATGGCCCTATGTCTGATACCGAGTGCTACTATTGCAACGGGACCGACCATTGGAAGCACAACTGCCCCAAGTATTTGGCAGACAAGAAAGCCGGCAAGGCAAATAAAGGTATATATGATATACATGTTATTGATGTGTACTTGACTAGTACTCGCTGTAGCACCTGGGTATTTGATACTAGATCGGTTGCTAATATATGTAACTCGAATCAGGGGCTGCGGAACAAGCGACCGCTAGCAAGGGGTGAGGTCAAGATGCGTGTCCGCAATGGATCAAGAGTTGATGTGATCGTCATCGGAATGCTGCCTCTCCACCTTCCATCGGGATTAGTTATAAACTTAAATAATTGTTATTTGGTGCCTACACTAAGCATGAACATTATATCTGGATCTTGTTTAATGTGAAGTGGTTATTCATTTAAGTCCGAAAACAATGGTTGTTCGATTTAGATGAATGATATCTTTTATGGTCATGCACCTATGATGAATGGTTTATTTCTGTTGGATCTTGATGATAGTGTTACACATATCCATAATGTTGATGCTAAAAGGATTAAACTTGATGACGATATATCTGCATATATGTGGCACTGCCGTCTAGGTCATATTGGTGTTAAGCGCATGAAGAAGCTCCATTCTGATGCACTTTTGGAATCACTTGACTTTGAATCATTTGATACATGTGAGCCATGACTTATGGGCAAGATGACTAGAACGCCGTTCTAGTTCAATGGAATGGGTGACAGATTTATTGGAAATCATACATACTGATGTATGCGGTCCAATGAGTGTGTCGGCGTGAGGTGGATATCGTTATTTTGTTACTTTCATGGATGATTTGAGTAGATACGGGTATATCTATTTGATGAAACACAAATCTAAAACCTTTGAAAAGTTCAAGGAATTTCAGAATGAAGTGGAAAATCATCGTAATAGAAAGATCAAATTTCTATGGTCTGACCGTGGAGGTGAGTATCTAAGTTATGAGTTTAGCACACATATGAAAGAGTGTGGAATAGTTTCACAACTCACACCTACCGGAACACCACAACGTAATGGTGTGTCAGAATGTCATAATCGTACTTTATTAGATATGGTTTGATCTATGATGTCTCTGACTGACTTTCCATTGTCATTTTGGGGTTATGCACTGGAAACTGCTACATTCACTTTAAGGGAAGAAGCTCGCTGCCCAGGTGGGTACATGCGCACCCTCCTGATGACCCACAAGTATAGGGGGTGTATCGCAGTATTTTCGAGGGAAGTGAAACCCAATTTATTGATTCGACACAAGGGGAGCCAAAGAATATTTATAAGCCTTAACAACTGAGTTGTCAATTCAGCTGCACCTAGAAACAATCTTGATCACAACAGTTTATCAGTAGCAATAGTTTTTTAGTAGCAATAGCAAAGTAATAGCAGTAGTAAAAGTAAATGATATGGGGTGGCCCGATCTTCTCAGCAAGCTCTTGTCGATGGTGATGGTGGATGATAGATAACTAGTGCGTAGCTATGATCTCTCCCGCTCGATCCCTGATGCCAATGCAACAGCTCTCAAACCTTGTAGGATATTCACAACACCACACTCTTGCGCATGCAGCCGTGACCACGAACGGTAGTATGCAATCTACTAATTCCCAATGGAACAACAGATCACACTCAATTATAGTTGGCAGATGCGAACACGGGGTAATTCCAGAGGTTCTATGAAAGAAACAACTCCAAAATATTTTAACGTGGTCTAAAACCTAACTTGTGACGGCTATGGAGGTTTATATGAGGGCTGGGGCGTCCTCCCCTCTAAACGGGCCTAAAAACAGCCATAACTTGGCCCAAACTGACTCGGTTCGACTCAAACTGATACATACCGACCCATATATGGGTTCGGCCTTATTGGCACGCAGTCCAAATGTCGTGGAACACCTCAAACATGTAATTCTTGGTGCGCCATCTCTCTCTCTTGCTCATACGTGATTTCCTCATTGCCTCCTAGTGCGCATGCCTCCCGCTCCTCCCTCGCGCACTTGTTGATATTGGAAATCAACGCTTGTCCTTCTTGCTGCAACTCTCCTCCTCCTCGCGCAACGCTTGTGTTATCAATAAACCTGATCATACAAAGATGCATAGACTTAGGTAGTATAAAGTTCTCATTAAGTAAAACATCAGGTTCAATTAAGAGTGAATTCACCTGTTGCTCAATCATCTTTGCACGAGCTCTTGTAATGGGTCCAATCCTGATTTCATTGGACTTGTTCTTTGCAGCAACATCTTCATTGTGAATAGGAGTAGGAGATAGTGGAATAGTATGGATGTCCTCATCATCTCCCTCCCCCTTCAAAAGGCGTCGACCTCGACGCTCCAAGGTCTTCTCCAGCATATGGTGATAAATCAGCAACGTTGAAGCTATTGCTAGCACCACCAAACTCCTCAATAGGTATATCAATTGAATAGGCATTATCATTAATTTTGGCTAGCACTTTGTAAGGACCAGCACCACGTGGCTTCAACTTGGACTTGCGAAGTTGTGGAAATCTGTCCTTGCGTAAATGCACCCAAACCATATCTCCAGGCTCGAACAACACTTCTTTTCTTGCTTGATTCCTTGCAGCAACAATGTTCTTGCCTTTCTTCTCAATAGCCTCTCGAGTCTTCGCATGTATTTTCTTCACATAATCAGCACGTTTTGATGCCTCCATATCAACTCTCTCATGTAATGGCAGAGGCAACATGTCGAGTGGCGTTAATGGCTTGAAGCCATACACCACCTCAAAAGGACAAAGCTGAGTAGTTGAATGCACAGCCCTGTTGTAAGCGAACTCAACATGTGGAAAACAGTCTTCGCACTCCCACAGATTCTTTTTAATCATGGTCCTTAGTAGCTGTGACAATGTTCTATTCACCACCTCCGTTTGACCATATGTTTGGGGGTGACATGTAGTACTGAATAGCAACTTCGTTCCTAGCTTCCCCCATAAGGTCTTCCAAAAGTAGCTCATGAACTTCACATCACGGTCAGAAACAATCGTCTTTGGTACGCCATGTAATCTCACGATGTCCCTGAAAAACAGGTTAGCAACATGCGACGCATCGTCGCTTTTGTGGCAGGTAATAAAATGAGCCATCTTAGAGAACCTATCCACTACCACAAATATAGAATCATGACCTCTCTGAGTTTTAGGTAGACCTAGCACAAAATCCATACTAATGTCTTCCCATGGAGTAGTAGGTGCAGAGAGAGGTGTATACAAACCGTGAGGCTTCAGCTTGGATTTCGACTTGTGGCAAGTAATGCATCTGCTCACAAATCTGTACACATCACGCCTCATCTTGGGCCAATAAAAATGATCAGCAAGCATGAGCAACGTCTTCGCACGCCCAAAGTGACCCATCAAACCACCAACATGTGATTTCTGCACTAAGAACAAACGCAATGACGATTCTGGAATACATAGTTTGTTAGCTCGAAACAAATATCCATCATGTATATGATACTTATCCCATGCGTTTCTAAGAGCACATAAACGATATGGTTCAGAAAAATCATGGTCAGTTGCATAAAGTGTACAAATAGCTTCTAATCCAGGAATTTTAACATCAAGATTGGTTAATAGCATGTTCTTCCTAGATAGAGCATCAGCAACAACATTCTCTTTTCCCTTCTTATGATTAATGATGTAAGGAAAAGACTCAATGAACTCAACCCATTTAGCTAATCTTCGATGCAAGTTTGATTGAGCTTTCAAGTATTTCAATGCTTCATGATCAAAATCTATGATGAATTCCTTTGGCCACAAATAATGTTGCCAAACTTCAAGTACTCTCACAAGTGCATACAATTCTTTATCATAGATTGAATAATTCAAACGAGCACCAGTCAATTTCTCAGAAAAATAAGCGATAGGCCGTCCCTCTTGCATCAAAACGCCACCTATGCCTATACCACTAGCATCACATTCAACTTCAAATTGCTTCGAAAAATCAGGTAATGCAAGCAATGGTGTAGAAGTAAGCAAACGTTTCAATGTATCAAATGCAATGTCATGGGCTGCGCCCCATACAAAAGGAACACCTTTCTTTGTCAAATCATTTAATGGTGCAGCAATGGTGCTAAAATCTTTCACAAAGCGCCTATAGAAACCAGCGAGACCGTGGAAACTATGCACTTGACTTACATTCATTAGAGTAGGCCAATTCTGAATTGATTCAATTTTAGATTGATCTACCTCTACTCCATGCTTAGAAACAACAAATCCTAGGAATGTGACCTTATCTTTTGCAAATGTACACTTCTCAAGATTAGCATACAGTTTATTATCACGTAACACTTGCAAAACTTGTCTAATATGAGTGCAATGTTCAGATTCGGTGTGGTTGTATATGAGTATATCATCAAAGTAAACAACCACAAAACGACCAATAAACTCTCTCAAAACATGATTCATCAAACGCATGAAAGTACTAGGTGCATTAGTAAGACCAAACGGCATGACTAACCACTCATACAAGCCGGATTTAGTTTTGAAAGCAGTTTTCCATTCATCCCCTTCTTTCATCCTAATTTGATGATAACCACTACGCAAGTCAATTTTAGAGAAAACGGCAGCACCACTCAATTCATCTAGCATATCCTCTAAGCGTGGAATAGGATGACGATATCGAATAGTGATGTTATTAATCGCTCTACAGTCAACACACATGCGCCATGTACCATCTTTCTTAGGAACTAAAATAACAGGAACAGCGCAAGGGCTAAGAGAAACACGAATGTACCCTTTATCCAGCAACGCTTGTACTTGCTTCTGAATTTCCTTAGTTTCTTCGGGATTAGTCCTGTAGGGTGCACGGTTGGGAAGTGTGGCGCCAGGAATCAAGTCCACTTGATGTTCTATACCACGCAATGGAGGTAAGCCTGCGGGTACATCTTCTGGAAACACATCCCCAAAGTCCTGCATAACAGAAGAGACACCAAGAGAAATAGGGGTCATGTCGTTAGAAACCAATACCTTGCCCTTATACATGAGCACAAGTGGCATGGTTGTAGGATCCTCACGAAATTCTCTCATATCTTCCTTAGTGGCTAATTTTAATAAACCAGGCACTCTCTCACTTTTCGTTATATCAATCAATTTAGGCTCAATTACATCAGGAACAGCTGTCACGCAATCTCGTCGAGTGGTAGTATCTTCCTTCAAGTTCACCTCTATCTTCTGGCGAGAATCATTCACAATTTCTTGTGGTGTCATTGGCTGCATAGTAATCTTCTTTCCTTTGAATTCCAAGTGATATGTATTGGCTCGGCCATTGTGTTGCACATGGCGATCATAGAGCCAAGGCCAACCCAATAGTAGGTGACAAACAGTCATAGGAACCACATCAAAATCAATAGAATCTTTGTATGGCCCTATTTGAAAGTTCACTCGTACCATATGATTTACCTTCATCTCACCATTGTTGCTCAACCATTGTATGTAGTATGGCTTGGGATGCGGTAAGTATGTCAAATTCAGTTTGGCACATAGTTCCTTACTTGCAAGATTTCCGCAGCTACCTCCATCAATAATGACCTTGCAAGCTTTGTTTGGTCCAACTAGAGCTTTTGTTTGGAATAGGTTGAAACGCTGGGATTCCTCAACCGGTTGCACATTAAGTACACGTGAAGATACGACAATAGTGGGTGCACGCTCAGCATATGCATCCGCACCAACCTCGCCGTCATCAATATCATCATCAGAAGCTTCATCTCCACTTTCTACTTCACCTTGTTCATTAACAAAGATAACCTTGATGTTTGGACAATCCTTCTTGTAGTGACCTCTGCCTCCACAAGTATGGAACACCACATCACGAGTACGTGCAGTAGACATGTTGGAACCCGAGCTAGCAGCAGGAGCAGCGGGTTTCCGAGTATTAGAACCAAACGAAGGTGTACTTGCTGGTTTGGCCGATGGTGTAAACGAAACAACAGCTGGTGGCATGACAGTGGGAGGTGTAGATCTGGCCGAAAATCTGCTAGAAGATGGAAATTGAGCACGTGACTTTGCCTCTTCAGCCAGCTGGGACTCGGCCTCTCTAGCATGCTGCAGCAGCTCGTTCATTGTCTCATACTTGTGATAACGTACAATACTCTTGATTTGAAGCTTCAAATTGTTGAGGAAACGTTGCATCGTCATCTCTCGTGATTCACGAACATTAGCACGTTGCATAAGCATCTCCATCTCCATGTAGTACTCATCAACTGTCATTGTGCCTTGCCTCAACTATGTGAGCTTGTCAAACATAGAACGCAAATAATTGGAGGGAACAAAACAATCCGCCATGATGGCCTTCATCTCACGCCAATCCCTCACAGGAAGTTCATTGTCGTTTCGTCTATTCTGCACAATAGCTTCCCACCAACGCAAAGCGTAACCATCAAATTCTGATGCAGCAAGTTTGACCTTCTTGTCTTCTGGGTAATCAAATAAACGCTAGAGCTTTTCAATCTTCAACTCCCAAGTAATATAATCCTCAGGATCAAGCGAGCCATTGAACGAAGGAATTGAGAACTTGGGCTTGCCCAAACTATCATCAGCTGGATTGTAAGCACGCTGGGCACGTCCAAGAGGAGCATACCCACGGCCATACAAAGGAGCAGCCGCAGGTGCAGGGGATTTGCACGTCCCCTGCCACGATGTGGAGCAGCATCAGCCGCACTCCCCTCATCAAAGTCCTCAAACCCATCATCATGTTGTGCAAGTCCGGGCTGGAGTGTTGCCTGAATTGCCTCAATGGAACGCTGCAAGGTGGCAAAGTTGACATTCATAGCAGTCAGCTGCATCTGAATATTATTGATGGCTCCAGTATTATTCTCCACAACATCTTGTATGTTGGTGATATTTCTATCAACAGACTCTCTCCAAGTAACAAGCTCCTCCACCTGCTTTTTCTGTGACACAATTTCATCATCACTCAAAGACATGATTAGTAAGTTAGTGCAAAAATCAAAATCAGTATGGTGGAAACTCTCACAACTCACTCACAACTGATAAGAAAGAAGATCTTACCGTTCCAAAGTGAATAGAGATGCTCTACCAAACGTAATCAAAGACTGATGCACTGAAATGATGAAGTGAATATCAAAGGTATAGAGAACGATCATAGGGCACCCAGGGTATTTATGGTGGAGCTGTAGGTATGATATCCTAACTACACCGCAAACAAGTCCTAGTGCTGATCGTATGACAAAGACCCACGGAAACACACACGATGGAGATAAATGGGGCAATTGAAACTATGAAAATGAGCTCAAAAAGGTGAGGTATGTCGGAGGAACGCTCGTGTTGCAATGCACAAGGAGAGACGCTAGCACTGTCTCAATGAAACGGGCACAAGATTGCTGAACTGAGCAGCCCGCAGAGCACTAAGCATGCTAGTCTCGTAGGATAGTTTTAGACAAAAATAAAGGTTTACTAAGGCTCACAAGGATAGGTACGCTATGTGGACTCGGTAAAAAAATAAACAAAAAAGAAAAAAATTTGACCTGAAAATTGGTCTCTGCCACGGCAGAAAAACGGCCTAAAATCCTGCCGCGGCAGGATGTCGGCAGACACGAAAATTTCTCGTATGAGGACAGACTTGTCTGTGGTAAGGCGAAGGTCCGATTTTTTTCGGATATTTTTTTCACGCTGGAGCACAGACCTGTCTGCGGCCAGGCATGAAGCAGCGAGCCGATTTTTTTTATTCCGACTCGCCAAGTAGTACACAACTAGGACTCTTCACTTGGATCGGATCTGACTTGATGGTAGCGGAAAAAGATGGTGGAAAACAACTAGAACAACTAGAAAACAAATCTACGAAGAACAGATCTAGATCTAATCTAATAGAGGAATGCGACCAGCAACTATTACTCGAATACGATGTAATCTAGGCTATGGCAACTCTTTTTGTGGGGCTTTTTCTGTATAGGATGAAAAACACTCTCTAATCTATGGATGGACTGTGGATTGCTTACCGAGGCAACGAGGAAATTTGATACCAAGATGATATTGCTCACCGAGTAAACCCAGTTCTCTGATACCAAGATGATATGGGGTGGCCCGATCTTCTCAGCAAGCTCTTGTCGATGGTGATGGTGGATGATAGATAACTAGTGCGTAGCTATGATCTCTCCCGCTCGATCCTTGATGCCAATGCAATAGCTCTCGAACCTTGTAGGATATTCACAACACCACACTCTTGCGCACGCAGCCGTGACCACGAACGGTAGTATGCAATCTACTAATTCCCAATGGAATAACAGATCACACTCAATTATAGTTGGCAGATTCGAACACGGGGTAATTCCAGAGGTTCTATGAAAGAAACAAATCCAAAATATTTTAACGTGGTATAAAACCTAACTTGTGACGGCTACGGAGGTTTATATGAGGGCTGGGGCGTCCTTCTCTCTAAACGAGCCTAAAAACATCCATAACTTGGCCCAAACTAACTCGGTTTGACTCAAACTGATACATACCGACCCATATATGGGTTCGGCCTTATTGGCACACAGTCCAAACATCGTGGAACACCTCAAACATGTAATTCTTGGTGCACCATCTCTCTCTCTTGCTCATACGTGATTTCCTTATTGCCTCCTAGTGCGCATGCCTCCCGCTCCTCCCTCGCGCACTTGTTGATATTGGAAATCAACGCTTGTCCTTCTTGCTGCAACTCTCCTCCTCCTCGCGCAACGCTTGTGTTATCAATAAACCTGATCATACAAAGATGCATAGACTTAGGTAGTATAAAGTTCTCATTAAGTAAAACATCAGGTTCAATTAAGAGTGAATTCACCTGTTGCTCAATCAGCTTTGCACGAGCTCTTGTAATGGGTCCAATCCTGATTTCATTGGACTTGTTCTTTGTAGCAACATCTTCATTGTGAATAGGAGTAGGAGATAGTGGAATAGTATGGATGTCCTCATCGGTAAAGACAATAGTAACAATTGTAGTAAACAGTAGGATTAAAGCGCAGTAGGCATAGGGATGGATGGACGGGTGTTGCATGGACAAGACAACTCATATGGCAATCAAGACATAGGGCATTTGCAGATAAAGCATCCAAGTACTAAATAATCATAGGCAGGTGTTCCATATATAGTCATACGTGCTCGCAATGAGAACTTGCACAACATCTTTTGTCCTGCCAACCCGTTTGCAGCGGGGCCTCAAGGGAACTACTGGCAATTAAGGTGCTCCTTTTAATAGAGCACCGGAGCAAAGCATTAACACTCTGTGAACACATGTGATCCTCACATCAAAGCCATCCCCTCCGGTTATCCCGATTATTTTCACTTCGGGGCCTTTGGTTCCGGACAACAATATGTGTATACAACTTGTAGGTAAGACCATAAACAATACTATCATAATGAATCAATAACATGTTCAGATCTGAAATCATGGCACTCGGGACCTAGTGACAAGCATTAAGCATAACAAGTCGCAACAAAAGAAAAAGCACTAACAATAGATACTAGGCACCATACCCTAACAATCCCATACCATTACATGAACGATCTCATCCAATCCCTACCATCCCCATAGCCTACAGGGGGATTACTCAGTCATAGATGGAGGAAACATGGATGGTCGATGGAGAAGCGATGGTGATGATGATGGTGATGATCTCCTCCAATTCCCTATCCCAGCAGGGTGCCAGAACGGAGTTTCTGGTTCTGAATCGCGGAATCTGGTGGTGGCGGCGGAGCGGAACTCTTTCTGGAAAAACTTCGAACCCCCCTGGGTTTTTTAGGTCAGGAGGCAACTTATAGGCAAAGAGGGAGGCCGAGGGGGTGACCGAGGCGGCCACACCACCCCTTGGCGTGGCCAGGCCTGGCCCGTGCGGCCAGGTGGTGTGGGCCCCTCGCGGCCCTCCTCCATCTCGTCTTCTGGCTGCGTGAGTCTTCTGGTGAAATAGGATTTTTGGCATATATTCCGGAATTTTTCCTAATAGTTGATTTTCTGCACAAAAACTAGACACCAAGGTAATTCTGCTGAAAACAACGTCAGTCTGTGTTAGTTGTATCCAGATCACACAAGTTTAGAGGAAAAACAATAGCAAAAGTGTTCGGGAAAGTAGATACGTTTTTGACGTATCAACTCCCCCCAAGCTTAGCTTATTTCTTGTCCTCAAGCAATTCAGTTGAAAACTTGAATGCGATAAAAGAAACTTTGACAAACACATTTGCTTCATATGATGTATATATTCTTAGCATATGATCAAGTACTTAGACAACTCATAATGAAGAGTAGGCAAATAAGTTTACTTAATAGTCATTGCAAGCTATTAACAGATTCTAACTCAAAAATAGTAAGTAGCATGAAACATAAACATAAGCAACATTGCAATGCTCATAAAAAGGTATGATAGAGTGGTATCTCGCTTGCCTTTGATTATAGGGCAAACATAAATGCCAAGGCACGTCTGAAGTTCAAGTGAAGACTAGAAGTAAAGATATCAAAGATACAAGCATCAAAGTCATGACACAATTAATCCAAATTTTGAGACAAGTATATTACACTAATAATGACAACTATGCTCTCAAGAAAGTGCTCATAGAATAGGTGGTGACTCAACAAGGAAATGAAAAGGTTTTGAAAAGTTTGAAAGGCTTCCAAATGCTGAAAGTATGGTACTCGATAGCTTTGAGCTCTCATTGCCCCTATCATAAGCATCTTTAAATGGTTAAAGTGAAAGTGAGGTCCAATACGAGTTATATGCTTGACAGACCATAAACTGGAAATCTCATGTCCCTTGAGTACGAGGGTCTCTCCTCATGCTACTCAACTTTAGTTACCGGTAAGTTCTTGTCATAGTAAATACATGCGTATCATAGAGAACCGCCAACGGGGTACCCCTTGCCCGATGATACAGAAGAATCCCCATATCAAAATGACAAGGCAAGCAGACAACGAGCATCTCAGCAATCTTCTTATTTACCATGGGAAAATGGTGCTTTTTTCTCTCTTTACTCTTTTCTCATCTTTTTTTCTCTTTTCTCAATCTCTATCTCTTTTTTTTATATAAGACGAATGCTTCCTAGATTGCTCATTATGGTTACGCTGCAGGTTTCCACCATGATTAGGCATGGATTAGACCAGCCGCCCAGGCATTTCTCTAACACACATACATAACTCCATGGACTTACAAGCTCCCCTTTTATTTCACACCGACGACATCTATAAACAAAAGAGCATGATATCAACGGGGTATATATTTACAGGTGTTGAAAGTGTTCACCATGACAACACGGTTCTGCTAATCCTCAGCCTGTAATTTGCAAGCATATAACTTTCATGGACAATCACAATGGTTCAGGTTTATTAAGTGCAAGAAATAAAGTGTGTCATCAATTTCGTGAGAGCTTTACTAACTAACTTTCTCATAACAAGCAAACATTTTGTTCGGAAGAAAACAAGGCATAGTGAATATGCACAGAAAAGCAAATGATGCTAATAGGTAGGTATAGTAGACACTTTTGGCAATATTGGTTTTGGGGAGTTGGAAACACGAGTAGAGATCATACTCAGTGCAAGTGAAGGCTAGCAATAGTAAGGGAGCGACAAACAAGAGAGCAATAACTGTCATAATCATGCTTCCAACAAAACAGGACTAATCATGGTATGAAAATGATTCAAGACCCATGAGGCAAAATAATTCATCGAGGCTTAACTGATTATTGTTTCAGTCATATGCATGTGTGGGCATGTGCCAAGTCAATTCAAGTGAAACATCCAGAGGAGGATACCACAGTGTCATACCAAGTTATAAATAGATCAATGCAAGCAACATTCATATGACATGCTACAAACCATTAGCAAGCAAGAGCTAATCATAAGAAAGCAAGAACTACTAAGGATCCATAAATAACATACACCTTACATGAAGAGACTAAGCATGCCCACAATGATGAGTATATGTACAAAAATGAAAACAAATAGAGTTCGTTACCAACCTCTTACCACACCTCAAGTTGTCATTAATCCTCATTATTGCCCTTCACTTGTTTGGCTTAAATAATAACATGAAACCAAACTCCACTGAGGACTGCTGAACCCTGCAACGAACTTCACAAAGCCAAAGAAGAACAAAAATATTTTTGGGTTTTCGATTTTTAAAGGCAAGAACCAAAAGGAAGAACAAGCAAAGTGAAATATTTTGGGGTTTTTCGAATAATCAAAACAAAGCTAAAAGGAAAAATCAAACCAAGGATAAAAAGAAAAGGAAGCAAACAAAGAGAAACAACAAAAATATTTTTGGTCTTTTTGTGTTTTGGAAAGCAAAAGAAAGCGAAACATGGATATACAAAGTACTGACTAAACATGGTATGGAGATGAGTGTGATGTCATTGTACCTCCACCCAAACTTAGGCTTTTGGCCTAAGTGGGTATCAACCCCAATGCGGGTAAGGGTTCCAAGCTGGCGGGTGTTGCAAACGTATCCATAATTTTTGATGTTCCATGCTTGGTTTTATCTACTTTCTTGTGTTTTGTCCACACTTTGGAGTACTTTTCATATGATTTCTTGGACTAACCTATTAACAAGAGCCACAGTGCTAGCTGCCTATTTTCTGTTGTTTTTGTTTCCAAGAAAGTCAGAAAATGAATATTCTCGGAAATGGACGGGACAAAAGCAAAAGTCAGTATTTCACCGAGGGACACCTGGAGCCAGAATACGAGACGGAGAGGGGCTGGGCCTGGCCACACCACCTGGCCGCGTGGCCTAGCCTGGCCCGTGCCAGGGGGTGGTCTGGCCGCCCCTGGCACCCCCTCGGCCTCTCCTTCCGCCTATATATTGCCTCTGATACGGAAACCCTAAGTACCCAATTAAAATTCCACGAAAGAGTCTGTAGCCACCGTCATCTCCATCCCTAGATCAGGAGGGATCTGAAGCTCTTCCCGGCACCCTGTCGAAGAGGGGAATTCACCCTGGAGGCCTTCTTCATCATCATGCAAGCCTCCGGTGTGATGCGTGAGTAGTTCATCTCTGGACTACGAGTCCATGTAGTAGCTAGATGGCTGGTTCTCCTCCTTTGTGATATCATGTTTAGATCTTGTGATCTCCGTTCATGATCAAGATCATCTATTTGTAATTCTTCATGTTGTGTTTGCGGGGATCCGATGGATATTGAGATGCTATTTTAGATTGATTATTGATTCTATCATGTCTTTCTTATTTGTGATCTTGCATGCTTTCCATTTTTAGTAGCTATCTTGGCCAAGTAGATGCTAGCAACTCCAAGAGTTAGTATTTATGCTCGATAGTGGGTTCATGCCTCTAGTAATCTGGGGAAGTGACAGAAATCTCTAAGGTACTAGATGTGATGTTGCTACTAGGGAGAAAACAACAATCCTTTGTTCATAGAACAATCATATTGTTTACTTTACACGCAATCCGTAATGCAATTATCCGTTGCTTGCAACTTAATACTAGAGGGGGTTCAGATGATAACCTGAAGGTGGATTATTAGTCATAGATGTAGTTGGATGGCGGTCTATGTATAATGTTGTAATGCCCAATCGAATCTCAAAGGAGTCAATATGAGTAGTATATGCTTGTATGCTTTCTCGATGTTTTTCAATTGCCCCGATGTAATTTGTTCATCCAACATGTCATCTATCTTAAGGAGAGCCACCTCTAGTGAACTATGGACCCCAATCCTTTCTTTTACTATCAATCTACAATCAACTGTTTACTGCTTTGTGTTTACTTTCTGCAAACTATTACTTTCTTCCACTCGATACATTTAATTCTTTGTTTTCAGCAAAACCGGTGAGATTGACAACCTCATCACAAGTTGGGGGCATAGTTCTATGGTTGTGTTGTGTAGGTCTCCACGCTGCTGCTGGCACCGGTAGTGCGCCCTGCCAAAGTTTAGCTAGCTACACCTTTGGGGTGTTTCCTTGCTCCTACTGGATTGATAACCTTGGTTTCATAACCGAGGGAAAACTTACTGCTGTGCTCATCATACCTTCCTCTTGGGGTTCCCCAACGAGCTCGTTAATACACGAGTGAGCAAGTACCTTTTCTAGCGCCGTTGCCGGGGAGTCAAGGATATCTTCATAAGGGGAGTCCCTCATAACCAATCTCTTTACTTTGTTATTTTTTTTTTGCTTAGGTTACTTTTGCTTTGTTTGCTTGTTTCTTTATGAAAAACACACAAAAAATAGTTCTTATCTTAAGTTGTCATTATGTCTAGCATTGCTCCAGCTACTATGCCACCTGAGGAAATGATTTTCACTTTTAAACAAGGAATTGAAGAAAGTTTTAAAGAAGCTTGGTCTATAATCTCTGGTCTACATGAAAAAACCGAACCTAAAATGACTCAAAGCTTGTTCCTTAGCAATTTTTACCTTGGAATCGCTCTTTGCTATAGATATGCTTTGGATGCTGTAGTGGGAGGAGATTTCCTCCAATGCAATGAGGATGATGCTGTTAATGCCATAAATAAGTTGGTCTTCACTTACAACTTGCCTAGCAAATTTGATTCTTCCTTCATAAACATATTTGCTAGATTGAATACACTTGAGACCAGCACTGCTAGTTTGAAAGATTGCTACAATACAATTAGAGAGCATCATAACTATGTTCCAATAAATTCTGAACCTTCAAAATGGCTTCCCACAGTAAAGATTGCTATAAATAATGAAACTTTTCATGCTCTCTGTGATATCATGTCTGAATTTTGTCTTATGCCCAAAGATATCTATGAATCTTTGAATCTTTGGGGGCTTTCTGAAGGAGGAGAATAATTCTTGCTAATAATGCCACAATATTACCTATTGGAATAGCTGAAGGAGTGTTTACAAGTGTTGAAATAAGAATGGGGTTTTGATTAAACAGAGTGTAAAAACTAAAATGTAAACTTCAGAAATATAAAGCATAAAAAGTAAAGAATGACTTGGTTGTTTGTTGTTTCCTACAGATGGCAAAATAAGGCGCGAGGAGATTCAGTTCATGGTGATAGTGACTGTGCCAGGTGAATGAATGATAAATGTAACAATTATAATCTTATAAGTATATGTGTAGGCGAGTAACCCATAATTAGCCGGAACTCCTCTTGGTATATTTCATCCCAACTTCAATAATCCTACTAGTTTGTTACCAAAACCTTGGTTAGACACTAGATGATTAAGACCCTTCAGGTCGCTTAGCGATTAAGCTCCTTGGCTCGGACTAATACAATAAGCATAGTGGTTCCTCATTATCCTCGAGTCTACTAGTTTTCCATTGATATCCGTGTCACTCGGGGGTCGCCGGTCTACTAGCGAACAAGATCCTATCAATGTAGAACAAAGCATCATTTTGTATGGGCCCTTAATTGGACAACAAGCAGTAGTCACCCCACAGATAGTCAAGCACACATAATATAGTAATTAGAATCAATCACAAGCTAATGGAAACTATATGAAGGCACATCACATCTCACCAATCCCCACATCTCCCACGCCCAAGGAACTTACTCACACATGAGAGAAGAACGAATCATCGATATAATTAAATAAAGGGAATTCTTCTCGATATTACCGTGGATATCCACAATAAGAATAGAAAAGTATACAACACAATTCAAGATGGTAAGAAACAATCTCAAACCCTAGTATTGCAAGGTGAAGATCCCTCTCTCCCTCTCTCTCTCTCAAGTACAAGTAGTGGTTATGGGGGTGTATTGGCTAGGAGGTCGAAGATCGTGGAGCAAGATGAAGAACGGCTTCCCCTTCTTCTTCGGATCTCTTCTTTCTCTCTTCTGGATGGGATGGCGGCTACTGTGCTATGTTTTCACGTCTAGCCTCTTCACGGAAGTTGTACCTTTTGACAAGACAGAGGAGGCAACAACTATACGGCGGGAACTATACGGCTAGAAAAATATTCCCACCATATAGTTTCTCATTAAATCCTATGTATGCTCCCCTCGAGTGCTTGCAAAGATAGACTTGCTTGTTTTCGCCTGAATATTGTGTTTATCTAGTTAAAACCTTATGTTGACATCCAGAACTTGAAACACACATTAAAAACCAAGTTTTCTTTGCTACCAAAGTATTAGCGTTAGGTAAAGCTATAAAACGATCAAATCCGGGAAAAAATCATCAAAAAAAAGCCATAAAAAATGTGTCGAATCTCACAGCTCTCAGAAACCCCTAGGTCTCATTGCTCCTTCTAGGGACTACTCTAGTAGTCGTCCATGGAGGACGATGACGAGGAGGTGGAGAGGTTTAGCCCGGGGTACAAGGAGTGCATCAAGCCAAGCTTCTACAACAATGATTCCGATGAAGATGTGATTAACGTCTACATCCGCCGTGATGTCTATGATGCCTCAGAGATCAACTGGGCGGCAATAAAGAGAGATTAATACGAGAGAGAAGGTCACAAGACGCATGGTAAAGGGTGTGTGGAGACGGTCAAGTTCATCGCCACAGACCCCATGCCACACAAGCGTAAGCAATTACCTAATATTGGTGCAGGTGCTAGCAAGCGAGCGAAGGTGCCAGTCTTGAAGCCTACCATTGGTGGTGAAGCCTCAAGAAGAGTGGAGAAATGGTTTCCACTTCCCCAATCCAACAATTATGGATGAGGAAGAAGAAGATGTTCCTAGGACCAAGGATTGCGTGCGAGCACTAGAGATATATCAGAACAAGAGCTACTCCATCGCGTTGAAGTCCGCCACCATCTCAAGGAGATAGCTAAGAAGGATGATCTCCTCCCATTGGTGACTAAGCTCACACATAAAGTGGACACTCTACAATCTGATTTGCATAGGTGCTACAGCCGCATCACTGCTCTGGAGGATACCAACAAGAAGCTACTCACCACAGTGTTACATGCCATGGCACCATAGTGATCTACAATAATCACGGTATCAAATAATCGCGAGGGATTATTTGATCCCGTCTGGCTTGATTCCAAGCTTGGGGAGATCTTTAAGACCTTTTAATCTATCTTATAAGTTTTACATTACTATTTTAGTTTTGCATTAGTCCAAATTAGAAATAAAGTTTGCATCATTAGTATTCCCTTCAGGAATAGTCAATCCCTTTTATGAAATTCTGAGTTTATTATCATATATGGAGCAATATTGAGTTTGTGCTTACCTTATTGGATATATGAATGGCTCGAGTATAATTTTACTTGCACTTGATGATAGCAATAGGAGTCTTCCACACCATTAGTGTTAATGGAACATACAAAGATAATTTGGTCAATATGTTGTAAGTCTACGGTTTGATTTACAGAAGAAAAAATTATCTAATAAGTTAAGTTGAAAAATAAACCTTGAACAAAGAAAAATAAAAAGTGCTATCAAATTAGAGTGAGATCAAGACGAGGTAGAATCTTCAAGCTATAAAGATTGCTTCATATACAATTGGAATTTGGTAATTGAGATCGTTAAACTTTGAATTCCTACATGAAGTGGAATGTATGGCTAGCTCCTTTGCACAGAACTTAAACAAAAGTGTGAGCATATATACAGAAGAGAAGAAAAGAAAGAAGAAAAAGAGCAAATGTGCAAAGAGCAAATAGGCATACACCACTATATTGTAGTACGACAAAGGAGCATTTGAGATTTTTAATCCCAAGTGAATATGTTAATCAAAAACACTTGGGACTACCTCGCTAACTCATTTGGTTGAACCAGATACTTTTACATTATGTTGAGATTCATATTTTATGAACTGTTGATCACTAAGGTGTGGAAGCCTACTAATACTATTCAGATGGTTCGAGTAAGGTACTATTCATGAACTTATTCCCATGTATTATATATGATAAACACATGCTGCAACTGCCTCATTTATTTTATCGACTCAGCTTCATGAATATGAGGATCACATCCATTAAAGCTAAACTTGCTCGGGACGAGCAAGAGTCTAAGTTTGGGGAAGTTGATGAGTGCATATTTGCATCATGTTTTATATTATTATTTTGCATTGTAGATATAGGATCTTGGTATTTTACAGCGTTCACACACACATTTTATGTCTATTTTCACCAGGATCAGGATAGATGATGGATATAATGGACACAATTCTTGGAGCAGTTGTATTGGAGAGAAAAGGAGTCAAAAACAACGTAAATCTCTTATTTGAGAAATATCAATAACACCAGAAGAAAACCCGAAGCGAACAAAGCATACAAACGGTTTAACGGCCAACTATACAGCGGGAATACATTTTCCGACCGTATAGTTCCCGCCGTATAGTTGGCGCTACCACCGCCTCCTGAAATAGTTTCACCCCGTGCAACTGGATTAGAGACACGACACACAGAACAACCAGAAATGGCCGAAACCTCACCTCCGAAAGGCATTTGGAGGAGGAACTCGTCCACCGGGGATCCATCTTTGCCTGCGTAGATCCGGGAGGCAAAGGCATCGATCTTCATCGTGAACTGCTGCATCACCACCATCTCCATCCATCCCATCTACATCTTGTCTAGATCTTGTTGTAGTTCCCATACTCGTTGTGGATTTATACAAGTACTATTCATCTATGTTGATTCCATTGTCTGAGTAGATTATTAGTTCTTGGGGAGATGGAGAAAACCCTAGTATGAGATTGAAATAAGATAAAGTTTATTATGATAATCATCGTTGTGACCATGTGTTAGATTTTCTTCATGTTGATGTTGAGAGAAGTCGACCACTCAATATTTGCCTCTCATGGGGACTTGATGGAGGGAACTACTTGTTGGTAGACGGAGGTGTGTTAGCACTTACAGTGAATATAAAGCTGTTGGCACCCCTTACGTATCAACTTGGGAACCGAGGAAACTCACGGAACACTATCCATGCCATGATACGTCCTACGGGATTAAGTTACTTAATAGCGCAGTAATTTGATTGATGTCGATTGCTGACTGCTATGGTTATGAGGATGATGTGAGCAGTGGTTGATGCCTATTTTTCCAAATACGGAGTTCCTCCCACACATACATAGTTGAGAATGTTTATGATAATAATTTTTATTTTAGCTCTTTATAATGCTAGTGGTGTATCCGCTACTCCCTGAGAATGCTTTTTCTCTACTGTAGTTCCAAATCTCTTTTACATACACGATACCTACTTTCTGTGTTTAGTTACTTTACTTTACTTTACTTATTGTTCTCTTATACTAAAAACCCAAAAACACCTTTTTACACAATACTCGCATTTTATCTTATTACTTAGAACTTTATTTAGCATTTCTATTGCAATATTTAATTCAAGAGTTATTAGACTTCAGACTCTTTCTCCCTGTGGGATCGATATCTTTATTTCGAAACTAGCTACAAAGGATCTGTGCACTTGCAGTCATTAGTACCCAAAAACTCCCAAGTAATCTGTAATAGTATTGTCCATCGATAATCATGCGACTTCGACTCTCTTGTTTGCCTGACATCTGACGAAATCCCCAGCGTTCTCTTTTCCGCAAAACCCTAAGTCCATAAGCATGGGCATTGCTGAGGTTACCCCTCGTCAATTGGCGCTGTCTGTGGGAAAGCTGAATGTTGGAGTCATGGATTCGGTGGGCCCCTTTTTTCAAGCAGCAATCCGACGGAAGCGGCAGCATGCCTGCCCACCCCTATCTCGGTACCCACCATTTCAACGGCAGATCCGACCTCATCATCGGAAGTTTCCACTTTCAAGTGGAGGAACCCGAAGAATCGCACCTCTCGGCTCCATCGGGACTGTCGGTCGAAAAATCCGCGCCTATGGCGATACCTGCATCATTTGTCAAATCATCCATAGAAGCTACACTCCAAGCAGATAAAGATGAAGAAAACACTGAAAACATAGTAGATCTAGGGGATCTCGATGGTCTTTACGACAATCTCTACCTCGGGTCAGTTAACTCCACCACGTGGATCAAGCCCGGAACCCAAAGAAAGCAGCGAAAGTGTTGACTTCGGTACCAGGATGGCCAAAATCTACCTAGAACAGGAACCGTTGGACTTCACCGATCCCCAAGATAGTGTCTCCCTTGGATTATACGATGACGTCACTAGTTCATATATAACGCACCACCAAGTGTGTGTAATCATCGGGGAAACCTCAACACAACTCGACTCCAACAGTAACCTTATCCTTGATCCCAATGGTAACTTGCCAGATAGCAATGCCGGAGATCATGAAGACGAAGGAGACCCGACGAACAACCGCATAATACTGGGAGGAGAAGAACCACGCAGAGGCGAGAGGCAAACTCTCTGGCTACCAGCCGAAGCATGGAAAAAAGCAAGGGCAACAATTATGGGTGCAGTCCTAATGACAGCTGAGGCCACACGTGAAGATCTACTAGCATACCAATACTTGCTTCATCACGAAAAAGGGATTTACTAAGAATGCAGAGGCAACTCGGCAAAAGGAAAAGGCTAGCTGATGAATCCAGCCTACGACGGGCGCAACTAAGCTCTACCTGGGGATCAGGAAGCATAATCGGAGGAGCGCAACCAAGGATAGGAGCCTCGCGACTATAGAATATCCCTGAAGCTGAAAGAAACGAACTAACGAGAGACCCTGATTTGTCGTTTATGTCAGTAGATCCAACATGGCACGTCATAGCAAAAACAGCTCAAATCCGTGGAACATTGCACAACTACGGCATTTTCATGCTTAGAATTTATGTTTTCTCGCAATTTAAATTACAATAAGGCCTACAACCCAGCCTCTTAGCCAGAATATTATTCAATAAAGGCAAATAGCCAGGCGTACCCGCCAAACCATGTATCTTTGGCTTCAGATTATAAATAAAAGATAAGTTCTCCATACTTTGATTTCTTTATTGTTTCTTGACCCAGAAAACATGGGTTTTTTATAAAGACATTTATAAAATTTGCGAGCATTGCTCTGATGAAGCTAACAAAAATTATGAGCCTATGTCTAGATCCAGGCATCCGAACATAGCCTCGGGGGCTACTCCCGTCGGGAGCGCTAACGCGCACCCAATAGAAAATTATATTATGCATATAAGGTCAAACAATCTGACAAAAGCATGTGAGTTTTACTTCGGTGTATCCTCAAAAGGTTATTTCTAGCGGGAGATTTTGTAAAAACTATCCAGCAAAACAAAAAGGTAATAAACTTCAGCAATTCCTACAGCCAAACAAGGCAGTCGATAAAAATTATACAAAACTCTCACATCGTGCCCGATGCGATATAATTTCGAATGCCGTTTCCATGTCATGAAGATAAGATCCCAGGATTCGTCCTATGTGGCCTGATAATCGCACAAAAATACGCTCTACCAGTAAAATATCCATATCCATGATACGATGAAAAATCCCGACGGACGCGTTTGGTACCCGATATAATAGAACTAGAATTCAGAATTCGATAAGACCTCAACAACTCAAATTGAGTTACGCCAATAAAAATTCCGAGTTTAGGCCTGGGGACTTGAATTTGATGTAGGTCTATAGTGGTTTTGCCTAGGAGCAATTAACTGATTCCTGATCCGTCAGACGCATCAGTCTTGTTGTACCAAATCCCTATAAAGCTAGAAAAATAAAGATATTTTATAAATCTCAAATTGTGAATACTAAAAACATCTTTGAGACTCAAACTGAACCTACGATTCAAGTAAAGTCTCGGGGGCTACTAACATGGGTATGATTACCCGGGTGCTTATGTTTTGTTACCCTGGCTGTAAAAAAAGCTCACGTCCCATAAAGACCCAAGATGAAGACCCAAGAAGCATCTGATGGAAGCCTTACACTTTGTTTGGATGCACGGAATTGAATCCAGGAAATGAATTATGTGAGAATTCCAAATCCTGACTGGAAAGGAAATGGCTCCTAATTCGAATTATGTTGTTTGGGTGGTTTGGAATTTGCTATTGGAATCAGAGGGTACTTCCCAATTCCAATTCCAGTTTGGATGGTCAAACCATGGAATTGGATTTTTTTGCTTTTGGCTATTTTATACTCGTGTAATAAATGTATGAATAGTCACATGTGTATATATTAGAATGTTTACATATTATTTTCAACATATAGTAACATTAAAATAATATGAACAAGGTCACAAGCACATATGTAATTTATGTCTCTTACACGTAGCACAAACTTAGCGCGAGTGGACAGTTCATAATTCAAAGTATCAACTACACAATAATTCTACTTACAATTCAAAGTAGCAATGGTGCGAATAACTAGTATACCAACATCTACGCAATGCAACATCACATATATGTCCTCTGATGGCTGATTATAGCAACATTGTGAACTAATTATCTCATTGGGGTCCTAATTTGTGTCTAACATTGCATAGGAAAATAGGTCAGTATACATATGGGATACTACATTCATCGGGTAAAAAGGGGGAAAAATCTATGTCTCATATGCCATGAACTTAAGAAGAGATGATTGCTAGCACAAAGAGATGGAAGAGGACATGTACTGGGTGGGGATGGGGTTCCCGACATCACCACACCTCAATCCACCACCAACACCCCTCAATCCGACGCTGATACCTAGGTTCTGGTGGGGTTCCGGATAGGAAGGAGGAGACATTGGAGATGGACCACCGCCAAACCTAGGGCTCGAAGAAAGAGGGAATGGGGATGGAGGAGGGCGTGGAAAGGGCAGGGATGGGGAGGGAGGGAGGAGGCATGGAGGAGGGCGAGCCTTGCCGACGGCCGGCAGGGTGCTGTAGCGTGAGGACTCGCTCGGGAAGCGATCGGGATCCTGTAGCGAGGACGAAGCGGTACGGGTGTGGGGTGTCTCCTCTTTTCCGTGATGATTCGGAGGGTAGAGGGTCTTAATTGGATACAACCGGGTGACAAGCCGCGCGGGGGTTGTGTGGAATTGGGGCTTCCTTTCCAGAGCCAAATTCTAACACAAAACAAATAGCAGAATTTGCTCCCTATTTCCAATTCCACAATTCCAGGCCCAATTGAGTGCGTCCAAACATAGTGTTAGTTGTATTAAATAAGGAAATAGGAACCAACATTGTGTTGGTGTTGTAATCATGAATATGTAACCTATCAGTATACGGCTTTGGGACCCGACCTATTATATATAGGATGGGAGGAGCCTGCGAGAAGAGGAGATAAAAACTCACCAGCAATCTGTAATAGTATTGTCCATCAATAATCAGACGACCTCGACTCCCTTGTTTGCCTGACATCCAACAAAATCCCCAGCGTTCCATTTTCCGCAAAACCCTAAGTCCATAAGTATGGGCATTGCCGAGGTCACCCCTTGTCAATCTCCAAAGGAAATACAGTAGCTTTCTGACCACAACTAGTAGTTGCTTCTTTCTTCCTATTGATGTTCATACTTACCACAACCATAATTGTTTCCTCCTTCATATGCAATACTTTTCATGCCATTTTGCCCGCATGTTTGTCATTCCTCATATTCATGAAGATCACGGTGGCAATGAGACCATCGAAGAAGTTCATGTGAAGCATGGAAATGGCAGCACTATCATCTTGACTTTAAATTAGGTAGACTATGTTGTTCATAAGAAGCTGTAAGAAGGCGATGTTTATGCCTTCGAGTTAAAGAAATGGAGGGCTATTTGGTCATGATAGTGCATAAAATCTAAGTTAGTTGTTATAAAATAGTTAGTTAGTTTTTTTATAGATGTATGTGAACTAGATTGGGGCGACGAACTTGCATCTGAACTATATATGTGTATCACTGTTGTGTGACACGATTTTATGTATATTATGAGTTTTTGTGTTTTTCTATATGTGATCTACATACAGAACTTTCTAGATTAATTATTAATTTAATTATATTGCTATGCACTAACGCATCTGCCGACATACACCATACCAAGCAGTATCTTTGTGCTGTAGTCTCACAGCCGCCACGACATGTACGCGGTGTCTCCCTACATGGGATGTGGCGTAAACGCATTGCTGCCGTGGAAGCGCTAGCTCAGTGGATCACATTATGCCGCGCCAAAAAATCCTCCGTTGTTGCATAATTCCCGACACAATTATCCCTAGCGGCTTTTTTGCCGCACTAGCGCGAGCGCGGCAACTAAGGTTGTGCCTCGACATTTATAAGCGCCAGCACCCGAGCTCTGTGTTATAGTTTCAGTCAACCTGATGCTTACCGTAGGAAGAACGCAACTAACAACAGAACATTAGGAATGGACCTGTAGCCAATATCCAAAGGAAATTAGGAATCAACCAGAACCATCAAGACATCTAGATGAACACTTGGAAATAAATAGAAATTCCTTCAACCCAACAAGATACCCAAGCCTTGGATTCATAGTTAAAGCATGCAACATTAAGGGAAGAACACTGACAGTTCACCACTCCAAAACTCGATCCCTAGAACTAGAACAAACATATCTAATCAATGAAAACCTTAAACAAAGACTTAGTACAGTAACATTCCACATTACACTAGAAAATCCCAAGATAAACCATAGTTCAGGAATAAAAACAATCCCATAAATTCTCAACATCACCAATTGGAATACTAAACCCATAGGAATCATAACTGATGGGGATATGCCGAATGGGGTATGCCCAGCAGAACATTCCGGGTGGGCCAAAGGCCTTGCGAGTGGGCCTGCAAGACGGCGACTAGAATGCGACTGAGAAGAAGGCCTAGCGACTGGAGACTGAAGGCCCAGGAGCATAACTGAAGCCCTGTCGGATTAGGTCAGAAGCCTCCAAATCCATAACTAGTTCGGTTGTATACTATAAACCCTAGCGAGGTACCCCTATATAAGCCTCCCTAGGATAGCTTGAGCACCTACGTTCCGTCATACACCCCTTCGAGCGACTCGCTGCTTAGATGCTGAGCTCGTCACCCCTGTAACTCGCTCTCCATCAATCTAATCTAGTAGGAGTATGTCTTTACCCTCCGGGGGTGAACCTGGGTAAATCCATGTGCACCCGCCCCCATCTCGCACCGCAGATGTCCGCCAGCTCTCGCCCCCGATTCTATCAATTGCTGCCCATGACAGCGACTGCCATGGCCATTCCCACGATAATAACAACCATTAAGTAAACTTATCAACCAAAGAAAAACCCTAGGTTCCAGATTTCTACCAAGAATAGGTACAACTACGAGAAACTATACCACCAACAATAAAAAATTGTAAACCAATAGAAACCTTAGTACCCTCTAAACTAGAACAATCACCAAAGGATTCATCAAAATATTAGATATTGCCAAGAACCATTGAAATTTAAAACATGATCAATTAAAATTCTGAACCAATCAAATTTCACAGCAATGAAAGCTATGAACAATCATCCAAACAGAAATACAAGGGGCCATGGATGAAAATCAATTTACAATGACCATAAATCAAATAATAAACACTTGTCATGCTCCAAAACCAGAACATGACAAAACCCTAGCCGACATGCCTATTTAGGCATACAGAGATACTTATCCCCTGCACATACAAACAAAAGGGTCATATGCCAATTTTGGCATTCACATATAAGTAAACCTAACATGGGCTTAACCACTGAAAATCCCTTCCCACCTACGAATAAGTTAGCCAACATCAGTTTCAAAGATACACAGGCAGGTGAATCACCTAATTGCATGGCATAGGTGTCATCGCTACATCCATTTAGTAACACCATAAATAGAGGACCATTTAAGACTCTAGAGCTCACAACTCACTAGTCTAGCACAGACTGAAAACACACACACTAGTTTAGAGAGAGATCTAAGAGGAAGAAGTAGTAATAAGAAGGAGGAACTTGAAGAACACTTTAAGAACCAGAGAAGGAAGAAGATGCTACTATACAGCTTCATCAAGCAAGCTTAGGAAACTACAAAGGTTTTAGTTTAGAAACTTTTAGGATGGGTAGAATAATAATTAAAGGAAATGGTAGAACATTAGCAGTATCATTAATAATTAGAACCAACAGTCATCTACAACAGTGATCTTGTTGCTAGGAAGTAAGAACAAGCACACAAGCACTGGACTATCATTCGCGTACACTCAGTTAAGAGGCATCACAGATCATAATCAAGTGTCTATACCCTATGCACAACCCTATAAACCTTATTGAATAATTGATTGATTGATTGAAGAATGAATAGATTATATTTCTAAGAACTATATTATGCAATGCTACAAAGAAAATTAAAAAAGTAAGTCAATTTATAACTAGTAAATTTAGGAATACATCACATTAATAGCAAACTTTGATCTCTAATTACAACCTCCACCAAATGAGACCCTGTTAAGAGTCCATTGATTAAGATTGCAGCTAAAGCAAAGAGAAACTAGTAGAAAACACATGAAATGAAATCATAAATAGAATCCTCTACACCCCTGACAATTTTAAGTTTAGAGGATGAATAAGACGCTATCAGAGACAACATGAAAAGTCAGATCTATAGTGAAAAGTAGAAAATAATTTAGAACAACTTGTAAACCTGTAACTCATATGAGTTATGAATTTTAACTATAAACAGATAGGCAATTACCACCTAATAAATAGAAGAACCTCGCTTAACAGGATAATCATGGTATTGATCATGCAAATGAAAGGATTGGTACACTACAACTAGAATTAGCCATATCAACCTCACACTAATCAAAGCCACCATTAACAGAATATCATGCTTGAACACTAAAACCTAAGAACTGTAACACTACTCTAAGCAACAATAATAAACCAAAGAATCAAATCGCATCAAATAGCAAACAAACAATTATCTTACTAAACCACACTAGGATACTCTAGAACATCGTAGAACTACCTAGAACCTACCAGAAACCCTAGAATTGAAACCACTAGAAAAGCAATGGGGGAAAACCCTAGAAATTGGGGAAAATCCCCAAAACAACCAGTAGTAGATATTGTTGTAGAAAAGTAAGAGGGAGGAGAGGGCTTACCTTCAAAAAGTAGGAGCCCGGCTCATGACTAGTCGAGTAGAGGAAGAAGAACACTAGTAGTAGTGGCATAGGGAATACCCTATAGGGGTCATCTCGACCTGCACCTGCCACGGTAGCTAGAGGAGGTGACGTAGAGACCACTAAGATCCATCACAACGGTAGGGAGAACACAGGAGTTACACTAGAGAATCACCTCAACACCATCTCTGAAATCCTAGATCGGTTCAAGGGTTGCGAGCTGGTAATAGGAGGTGAGAGTGATGAATCTAGCTGGTAGGAAGGTAGAGTAGGAGGAGAGGAGTAATGTAGGATGAAGCATGATGGAAAGAGAGGTTAGAGACGACCGAGGCGGCGAGGCAAAGCGGTGATGGTGCCATCTCCATCACACACACAGAGAGAGAGATAGAGAGAGAGTGTGTGGTGGGGATGTGCGCGTGGACCTAGTAGGTCCAGTCACTAAAGTGATTGGACTGACAGGTGGTCCCAAGTGCATTTTGGTCTTTTCACAATTGTTTAAATGCCCATTTAACCAAAAACAACCCTAGACATTTGAGAAAAATAAAATAAAAATACCCCTAGGAAGAGATAAATGAGTAGAATACAAAAAGTAATTTTTAAGGATTTTTAAAAATAGCTAAGAAGTGATGAAAAATACAAACCCTTAAATAACGAATTAAAACCCTAAGGGAAAATACAAATTCCAAATAAATAAAATAAAAATATTTTAAAATAGGGAAAATATAAGTAATCACAATTCCTATTTTTCTAGAATTATGAAACCAAATAATTAATAATCCTCTAATAAAACTCTACATTAAATATTAAATAATCAACAAAGAGAATAAATACGCAAAAATACTAATATAAAACATTAAAAATATAAACCTTGATTTTCTCTAAAAATTGGGCGTGGAATAAAATTCCAAATTATAGCATAGCCAAAGACTTGATAAAATAAAATATGAAAGATCTATGAAAATTCTGAAGTGAAATAAAAATCACAACAAGAAATACCTTAATAAACCTAAAACACCTAAATTAGTGGGAAGGGAATAACCAACCAAAATAAAATAGTTATCTAGGACCCTTAAGCATGCATTTGGATTTTATACATTGTGCTTACCGAAAAATGATGCTTATTTGCAGAAACCGAGATCTAGAATAGTATAGAACCTTCAGATTACCTTAATACGAACAAATCAGGCAAGCTCACTTTTGCAAGCCTTGTAGGACAAAACTTGCAATATTCATTGCAAGGAAATGCTTACATGTACATTAACGTATTTTAGAAAGCATTTCCAAAACCTTATCACCAGCACTCAAAGGCAAAACTATTTTTCTATAAATATGAAATATGGTTCAATGGCTTAGGGTAGTTGAATAATCTAAAATGGTGGACGGTGGAATCATGGTTAAGATATGGGAACCCATATGGTGGAGATTCCATCGTACCCATAGTTTTAAAAACCAGACCGGTCAGTGAACTGGTGAGACAACTTGTTCAATGGTTTGCTGGTCGGACCACCAGTTCATTCGGTTCGATTGTGACAAAAAACCGTCATATTTATCAAAATTTAAGCAAATTTTAGAAAAAAAATGACCATAAAAGGTACATATAATGTATGTTTAAGTATGTAATGACAAGACATGGCGTGTCCAAGTGGCATTGGGCTTTACGTGTTGCTATTTATGCCTAGTATAAGGTTCAGGAGTTCGATTCCTCTAGTAAATATCTTTTTCCGGTTTTTTGTTGTTTGGACCGGTGCCTCTTAAAAAACCAGTGAGCCCATCAGTTTAGTTTTTTCTGGTTAAACCACCAAACCAGTTTGGTTTCTAAAACTATGTTGTACCAGATATACACCTAGGATTAACAACCAATGTAGTCAGTGATATTTGTGTCATACAATAATGCGCTAGACACAAGTTCTAAAATGGGACAGAGAAGTCATCTTCCTTTTTCCTTTTGTATGTCCTTGTATCCTAAGTCGAGCTGAGATCAAGAGAGGAGATCAGCAGGTGGGATCCCGTGACATTCCTAGCATGTCCTTTAGGGTAACAACTTAGCATATTATTAGAGAGGGTAATTAAGCGTAGGTCTCTCGACCAAAACTCATTACAATGGGTGGACTGCGGGGTCATGGAGAAGGACAGTGATTGACCTGGATCTTGACTGAGCCTCAAACCAAGGATTTTTAAACGGGAAGACATACCCTTAGAACATTTGTAGGAAAAGTAGTGCCCCTCTCGAGAGTGTATGAACCATGACAGGAAAGGATTGCGAACGTAGCGGGAAAGGGATTCAGTGAAATCTTGTACAACTCGTGAAGGATGACGGACATAGTTTTTTTAAATACTAAAACTTACCTTTTCTAAAAAACGATTTCAAAAACTAAGCATAGTCTCATGATTCCTATCCACGGCTTTAGTTAGAGCATCAAACAACCACTATAGAATTTGTTGAGTAGACTCACACTCAACCCATGCTTCTGAAAACCCTTGCTTAGGCACCACGAAGACCGAAGACATGATTGCTACAGAATACACCACTGTTGAGTAGGTTTGTTACGATGAACCTGACCTCTCCGGTGAAATTGAAGGCATAGAATACATAACAGAATTTGGAATAGGAGAGGATATCATAGATTTAGAAGAACAGACCCGCACGCATAGGATAGTTGAGCTGAGCAATCTAGATCATACCCAATAAAGTTGCAATGCTCCGATGGCACTTATATTAGTAGTGCCATTGTTTCTCAATCTAGTGCTTTTAAGTTTCTTAGTAAAAGTCAATCCTCACTAGACTGAGGAGGATCTCAAAGCTTGTATTGCTCTTGTGTTGTGAGTAAGTAATAAAGTATTAGTTGGACCTGTAACGGTTCTGTTGTACCACTCTAAGGGTGTAATATTTACAGAAACGGAATTTTGTAAGTGTTATGCCCACGACTCATGCTCTACAATATGTAGTGGAGCACTAGGTCACCGCACAAGACATGTATTCTACTATGAAGGACAACTAGTGACATGGGTATACCCTATAGGTACTCGAGCTTGGTATATACGGTCCAAATACGTACAGGCCCACGGTGTCACCAAGGCCCGGATGAAAGGACTCGAGTGACTTGCGGACTCTCGATTGCTTGAAGGACAAGAAGAAGCTAAAGATAGAAAGTTTGAAGGGGGAAAACCCTAACTTGTAACCGACTCGACCTGCTACCCGAGACCTAGCATATCTATATAAAGGCTAGGAGGGGCGGCGAAGAGGACACGTGCAACCCTAGTTTCCACAACCCTTGCCAGATTGCATCTGCGCACCATTGTAACTTTCGACTCCTTCGATAATTCCACGAGCAGACAAGCAGGAGTAGGGACCTCTACGAGGCCTGAACCTGGGTAAATCCTTTGTCCCCTGTGTGCTTGTTTGCTAGCTGATAGCTGTCTCTAGCGCTCCCTCCTTCTCCAAAACCCAAGTCCATAACAATGGGCATTGATGAGTTAAACCCTCGTCAATTGGCGCCGTCTGTGGGAATTGGGAGTGCTGATGTCGTGGCTTCTTCGGCCCCATCAACTGCGATCTACAACTCCGCAACAGCGGAGATTCGCCAGCTCTTTGGTGCCTTCGACTTCACCCGCCCGGCCTTCGAGTCCGTGGGCGACGGAATCAGCCTGGCGATTGGGAGCTTCCGCTTCCAAGTTGGTCAGATGGGCACGCTTCGCATGCCTGATCAACCGACAGCACCGGCGATTGCCCCGGCATCATGGTTCCCTCCATCGATCGGCACCCTCAGCGAGCTCAATGCTCCGGTGGCAGTCGGGAACACGATCAGCGACAGAAGTCGCGACTCCGATCCGAGTGATCTGGCCACAGAAGATGGAACCTACGGTTCTGAATCTGAAACTTGTGGAAGCAATAGCTTCCCCAATCACTTCATGTGTGCCGTCATTAACGCAGGCGACACCTCCACCAATCGCGGCAACGGAGATAACACCGGCAATGGCACCGATCCACCCAACGGTGGCAATGGTGGCAACGGCGGTAACGGCGCCAACGGGGGATCAGTCGAACCTCCCAGCATAATCAATGAGCAAACCGGCGACCGCGTCGTAATCAGGCTCAACGAGCAAGAGTGGGAGCGCTGGCGCGAAGCCCTACGGGGTGCACCTCTACCCTTTGGGTCCCTGCAGGAACTTCTGATGGGCTACCACTGGCTCCTAAAAGAAGAATTCACGTGCCAAAAACAAGCAATCGCGCAACTTGAGGCGCGTAAAAAGGCAGCGGACGAGTCAAGCCTTCGTCGCGCTGGGCTCACCTCCTATGGAGGATCCTCCTCAAGAGGCAACGAGTACCTCGCCAAGAAAAGGCAGTCGTGGATGGATCACCTCACCGAGCAAGAGCGCATAGAGGCTGCGAAAGTCCTCGATTTCGGCTCTATGACAGTCGACACGAGTGGCAACGTGGTTCCTAGGACGCCGCAGGCCGTGGTGACAGCAGCCACCATGTACCTCCTTAATAACCAGCCGCCAGCTGGAGATCCCCGAACTGCCATGCACCGATCTATGATCGCGGGTTTGGGGCTAATCGAGGCCGCCCTCGACAAGGAGCCAGTACCAGACCCAAAAAAGGGCAAAGCGCTAGCAAAGCGCTACTCCTCGCCCTCATCCAGCGATGATAGTCACGACCTGACTCGACATCGTCGCTCACGGCGACATGATCGCGACTACGATGCGCGCAACGACCTCATGCTACGCAAGATCGACAAGTCAAGGGCACGACATGCTCGGTCGACTGACTCGGAAGAGGAAGATTGGGAGCTCTGCGACGCCAGATGCTTCAGTAGATCCATTAGGCAGAAGCGAATGCCTAAAGGGTTTAAACTCCCGTCGGAGAATCCGAAATTCGACGGTCTACAGGACCCTAAAATCTGGCTGGAGGATCACATCTCCTCCGACAGGCTCCACGGAGGCAGTCGAAGTACTGCCATGCAATGCTTGCAGCTACAGCTGCAGGGCGCCGCCCGGGCATGGCTCAATAACCTCCCACGTGGATCCATTCACAGTTGGGATGAGCTGGTCTACAGCTTCGTGCGCAACTTTAAGGGCACGTACAAACGGCCCGCATCAATCGAAGAACTGAGATCCTGCCAGCAAAGATCTGGCGAATTGCTGCGCTCATACATCCAAAGGTGGTCCATCATCAAGAACTCCGCGGAAAACATCTCGGAAGACCGCGCGATTGATGCATTCAACGGTGGCGTCCGCCGCCTAAAGCTCAGGGAGGAGCTGGGCCACTCAAAGCCCCAGACCATCGACCACCTGATGGAGATCACGAATCGGTGGGCCGATGGAGAAGATTCGGTGAAGAATCGCGCTCACTCCGACGAAGAGGCGGAACTCGAACGCAGACGCAACCGCCGGGGCAAGCATCGCATGCGCATCTACGACGATCGCGACGACGTCAACATGGTCGCAGCTGGCTACGTCGATAGACGCGACGACAACCGCAACAACGGATACCGTAGCGGTGGATACCGCGACTCCGGGAAAACCACGCAAGTGTGGCAACGCCGCGCTCGCGATGAGGCACCCGTGACCTCCATCAAGGACAAATTATCCGGGCCATGCACGGTACATTTCTACATCGACAAGCATGATGGCAAGAGAGTTCCAGGCACCTCCTCAAGGACTGCCGTGAGTTCCTCAAACTACACGAGGGATTAGTTCGGATGAACCGGAATGCAGTCGAAAGAGGCTATGGAGCCGCTCCAGGCGCCGTGGTACATGGCGCTCCACCACCACCACCACCACCTGGGTCACCCCCGAACGGAGCCGCGCCGGACCAGCACAACGGGGGCGAGCCGTACCCACGGGCCATGGGTACCATGATGATACAAAAGGGGCGCCCCTTCAACAGGGTGCAGAAGGCCATCACTCGCCAAGTCAACCTGGCCACACACTTGCCACCACCCACCACTGAGTACCTCAGTGGCAGTGACTCGTGCATCACCTTCGACAAACGCGACCACCCACCTCAGGTACCTCGCCCAGGTCATTGCCCTCTCGTACTCGAGGCGCAAATTGGAGGCTTCGACATGAGTCACTTCTTCATGGATGGCGGAAGCGGCATCAACCTCATATTCGCGAGTACCTTGCGAGCAATGCGGATCCCTCTAACCTGCTTGGAGGCATCGGACACAATGTTCCACGGCATCATCCCAGGGAAAGGCGTATACCCCCTAGGCAAAATCAACCTCGACGTCATCTTTGGCACGCCGAAGAACTTCCGGCGCGAGCGCAGCGACTTCGAAGTCGTCGACTGGCCCTCACAATACCATTGCATCCTCGGGCGCATCGCATTCGCTAGGTTCATGGCGATGCCCCCACTACGCCTACCTGCAGATGAAAATGCCAGGACCCAACAGCGTCATAACGATCAACGGGAACTTTGAGCGATCTGACGCTTGCGACAGGGAATTCAACAGAATCTCCCAGTCCTTCGGCATGCAGGAGGAACTCGCAAGACTGAAAGAGACGCCAGATAATAGTCTGCCTCCCTTGAGTAGGCCAAGCTCACCTGATCTCTCCTTGGACTCATCCGTGCACACAAAGAAGGTGCAGGTCCATCCATCGGATCCCACCAAGACGGCCCTCATCGCCAACAACTTGAGTTCTGCATAGGAACTCGCGCTCGTCGAATTCCTCCGTGAGCACTGGGAAATTTTTGCCTAGTGTCCTGCGGACATGCCAGGAGTTCCTAGGGAATTCGCCGAGCACGCACTCAACGTCAACCCCAACGCAAGGCCAGTCAAGCAAACAATCAGGCGACTGTCTGAGCCACGAGTGCAGGCAGTCGGAATGGAGATGAACAGACTCCTCGAGGCCAAGTTAATACGCGAGATCAAGGAAAGCACTTGGCTCGCCAATACGGTGCTGGTACCAAAAAAGGACACGGATATCCTACGGATGTGCGTGGACTTCACTTCTTTAAACAAGCACTGCCCAAAGGATCACTTCCCGCTGCCACGGATCGACCGGATCATCGACTCCACCACGGGATGCGAGCGTCTCTGCTTCCTCGACGCCTACTCAGGCTATAATCAAATTCGAATGAAGGAGGAAGATCAAGAGAAAACAGCATTTACAACGCCATTTGGTGTGTTCTGCTACAACACAAAGCCCTTCGGGCTAAAAAACGCGGGAGCCACCTACCAACGGTGCATGCAGGCTTGCCTCAAGGAGCAACTGGGTCGCAACATCCAAGTCTATGTCGACGACATAGTAATCAAGACCAAGGAGGAAGCCTCTCTAATCGAAGATTTGCGCGAAACCTTCGCCAACCTCGATCGCTACCGGATTAAGCTAAATCCGGACAAATGCGCCTTCGGTGTACCATCTGGGCAGCTACTCGGGTATCTCATCTCCGCAAGAGGGATCGAGGCAAACCCGAAAAAGATAAAAGCCATACTGGCCATGGAGAAGCCAAAGAACATAAGAGGCGTCCAGCAACTAGCCGGGCGAATCGCGACACTCAGTCGATTCATCAGTCGGATGGGTGAAAAGGCGCTGCCCTTCTACCAGCTCCTCCGCAAAGCTGAAAAATTCGAGTGGACCAATGAAGCACAAGAGGCATTCGAAGATCTCAAGCGCATGCTATCCACTTCACCAGTGCTGGTGACTCCACGGGAAAGAGAACCACTATTGCTGTACATCTCCGCCACCAACCAGGTGGTCAGCATAGTGCTCGTCGTCGAGCGGGCTGAGGAAAACAAGGTCCATGGCGTACAACGCCCGGTATAATACCTCAGCGAGGTCCTCACGCCAACAAAACAGCGGTACCCGCACTACCAGAAGCTGGCGTACGACGTCTTCATGACCGCTCGGCGACTGCACCACTACTTCCAGGAATACCCAATCGTGGTAGTCAACGACGCCCCGTTGGGACATATCCTCAATAACCCCGATGCCACGGGGCGAGTCACACTTTGGGGAATAGAACTGTCTCCACGAGACATCACATATGAAAAGCGCGACGTAATCAAGTCGCAAGTTCTCCCTGACTTCCTCGTGCACTAGATGGAAAACCAACTCCCAGATAAGCCAGATATGTCCTACCTCTGGACAATGCACTTCGATGGGTCCAAGCGGAAAGACGGAGCATGCGCAGGTGTCATACTGACATCACCTCAAGGGGACAAGCTGAAATATATACTGCGAATGCAGTTCACAGCCTCAAACAACGAGGCTGAATACGAGGCCCTGTTACACGGGATGAGGATGGCAAAAGCTTGCGGCGCCAAGAGACTCATCATATATGGCGACTCCAAGCTGGTCGTCAACCAAAGAATGCACGAGTGCGACGCACTGAACGACAACATGATCGCATACCGCGACCTCTACGATACACTCGAGGGAGACTTCGATGGTTGCGAGTTGCGACACGTAGGTCGCGAAAGCAACGAGGAGGCGGACGCACTCGCCAACATAGGCTCTACCTGCGCCCCCATACCACTTGGGGTATTTCTCGAGCGCATATGCGAACGCTCCATCAAGCCAAAGGCCATAGAGAAGAAAACAAGCGCAGCAACGGACTCAGGGTCTACACCAACCAATGAGCCCATGGCACTCGATGACTTGGAGCTGGACACCGGACTCGAAGGACCAATGAGCGTCATGTTAATTGAGCAATCATGGACGCAACCGTACATCACGTACCTCCTCAGCGAGAGGCTACCGGACAATCCGACAGATGCACGACACATCGCGCGACGCTCCAAGGCATTCGCCGTCATCAACGGCAAACTGTACAAACGCAGCATCACAGGAGTGCTACAGCGATGTGTCTCCATGGCCGATGGAAGAGCAGTTCTCCTTGACATCCATGAAGGGACCTGCGGGCACCACGCCGGCAGTCGCGCCCTCGTTGCCAAAGCTCTACGAGCTGGATTCTACTGGCCTACGGCCATGCGCGACGCCAAGGACATCGTCCAAAAATGCAACGCTTGCCAACGATTCGCGGACAAGCCGCACGCACCAGGCGTAGAGCTACGGCCAATCCCATTGGCCTGGCCCTTCGCGCAATGGGGGCTCGACATGGTCGGAAAGCTTCCAAGATCCTCACGAGGAGGTTACGTCTACCTCTTGATCGCAGTCGACAAATTCACCAAGTGGATTGAGGCCATGCCAGTAACCAACCAATCCGCGCACAACGCAGTCAAATTCTTTGAGTCCATCGTCTACCGCTTCGGGGTGCCACATAACATCATTACTGACAACGGGACGAACTTCACATCTAAGGAGTTCCAAGAATTCTGCGAGAACCTAGGGATCAACATCAGCTACGCCTCAGTAGCGCATCCACAGACCAACGGTCAGGTGGAAAAGGCAAACGGCCTCGTCTGCAGCGGAATCAAGAAGCAACTCCTCTGACCACTCGAACAAGCCGCAGGCTGCTGGCCGGATGAACTGCAATCCGTACTTTGGAGCCTTCGTACAACTCCAAACAGCGCCACGGGCTACACGCCATTCTATATGGTGCCCGGAGGAGAGGCAGTGCTACCCACCGAAGTACGGTACAAAGCGTCACGCGTGGTCGCCTACAGCGAACAGGAATCATCCCTCGCACTCGAAGACTCCGTCGACCTCCTGGACGAAGCAAGACAAATCGCCACAGAAAGATCCACAATCTACCAGCAGAACCTGCGCAACTACCATAGTAGGAGGCTTCGCCCCAGATCCTTCGTCGAAGGTGACCTAGTCTTGCGACTAAAGCAGCAGGGGCATCTCAAGCTCGAGTCCCCCTGGGAAGGACCGTACGTGATTACAGAAGTAATCCCAGGTGGCGCCTATCGCCTTAAAGATTTAGAGACGGGAGTCGCATACTCCAACCCCTGGAACGTCGCACAGCTGCGACGCTTCTACCCTTAGTCGTTTTTTACTTTTTACATCACAAATAAGGCTACTCAGCCAAGGCTACTTAGCCACACATTGTACCTCGCACTGTTCTTCGAATAAATAAAAGCTAAGTGCCCCAAAACTCTGTGTTCTCCCTTACTTTTTCAATTTATATACTCGGGGGCTGCGCCACCCTGTACACATCTGTTCTTCGAACCAAAACACGATATCCTGAGTAGCTGTCACATCAATCGAAACCCTTAAAACACGACCTCAACTCAGCTGCAACGCACCTGACAGGTTGACAAGGGACCGAGATAAAAGATGGCCAGGCTAACGAAAAGGACTCGCATAGTCCAAACGCACCTCACGCTCACAGAGCTCTTTATACACATTCGACAATTAATTATCTACAGCATCTATACGAACTTTACAACACAAGTACACTTATGTGCAGGATACAAACTTGGCTACTCTTGCAACAGATGAACATTGGTTTGTTCCTCAAAGAAGTCGACGATCTCCTCTATTGGACGTGCCTGATAGTGTGGTACCATATTCCGGGCAGATCCTGCTGGTGGTGGTGGCGGCCCAGAGGCAATGGCGGCAATATCCATGTCAGGCCTGTGCAATCGCACCATCGAGAGGGCGGCCTTGGCACCAGCCACCAGCTGTTGCCTCACGCATTCGCGAACCGCGGACAGATCTTGAAATTTGGAGAGAAGGGCCAACAGGCTTGATGGAGTATCATCCAGCGGGAACATCGCCCGACAAATGTTCTTCAAACACGACTGTGATTTCTTCAGGAAGAGCAGCACTCGCGACGCGCGATCCTGCAGTGTCGCCAACGCAGTCGCACGATCATGATCTACCCAGAAGTATCCACTCTCTTGAAGTTGCTCCTGGGTGAGATCATGAAGGCGAATGGCACTCCTATCCTTCTCCTCCTACGGATGGCTGCGCTAACAACTACACGAAGCAGCATCAACAGCATAAGTACAACGTACCGTTGCGACTAACTACAAAGGAAAAGATGAGAATGAGCAAACTAACACTTAAACTGGTCACCCAGCTGCGTCACCTCGCCAAGCAGATATTGCTCGCGGGCGGCGGCTTTTTCCGCCTTCGACTTCAACACGTCTGCGTTACCGCGGATCGGGGGCAACTCACGCTCCAGCTGCTTCACACGGTCACGCAGTCGCGAAAGCAGGGATAGCTCCTCTACCTTGGAGCGCGGTTGTGCCGCTGTATCACCAAGAGATGGCGAGTCCTGGGTTCCCCCACAGGATCACTTGACGTATCCTACCACAAGTCAAGACAGAGGCAAATAAGGCGACCAAATTAACACAAAGGCAAGGGGAACAGATGCATTCAAGATAAGCATAAGTGTTCACAAACACACTCGCCAGCAGGCATGTTCTCAGACCAAAAGGGCAAATCATCAACTATTACAACAAGCTAACTATAGAGCAGCTGGCTTCTTCGACTTCGATGGCTTCGGGGGCTTCATCAAGTCCGTGGCAGTATCAGATGCCACTGACTTTCCGCCGGCCCCTGAGGCCGAAGCTTTCGCTGCCTTCTTCGCACGTTGGAGCTCCTCCGAATACTTGGCAACGGTATTTATCAAGGAGTGGCCATATTTGGCACAAGCAGTCGCGAAAGGAGCGAAGACTACCTGCTGACCGTCTGCACCAACAGGAATCGCCTTCGACACCGCAGAGGGATCTACCTCGACTCCGTGGGCTTGCACCATGGCGAGTGATATGGTCGCGCCAGCCGCGCGGAGGGAGTTCTTGTAGGTGGCAGGCACACCCCCGGCGAGTGACTCCGCCAGCTTGTCCATATTATCGACCAGCTCCGCCTTCGGCATCAACTCCTCCCGGAGGCGACTGAGGGCGACCTTGGCCTTAGACAATGTATCTTGGATGGCGGCGCTTCGGTCCTCGACCGCAGACACCGCGCCTGCCAGAGCGTCATCACGACGAAGGGCCTGTGGGTCAAAGCTCAAGTCACTAGCATCTGCACAGAAAAAACACACATGGATCAAACCTCCAGCGCCATCGGCAAAACTCTAGATACAGAGAAGGACAACAACAAAATATCTACCAGCAAGGGTACCTGAGAGGGCCTTGGCGACTGAGAATAGGTGCATCATCACGAGCCGCGATTGCCTCGTCGTGCCCCTTCACAGCCGCAGCTAATGTTTTTTCCAAAGTGGCGACGTTGCGCAGCAACGCGTTATGCTCAGCTACATGGCAATCAAAGGTTGACTATCAGTCTATTGTACCAAAAAAGGAGAAGGCGAAAAAGAATAAGTGTAGAACACTCACTTTCGACAACGCGGTGACGCGTCTCCAGCATTGCATGCTGGCAACCCATCGCCATCACCTGCTCCGCTACTTGCGCGACCTCCTTTACAAGGAACTATCGCCCAAAACAAGGAATCAGAGAGGGCTACAGAAGTCGTCGACTTCCACACAAGAAAAGAAGGATAAACATGCTTACATGGTCCTCTAGCGACTCCGAAGAAGTTTGCTGAACCTTCATCCGAGCAACCATTCGATGCTTCCCTACGTAAGGAGAGCTCGAAGAATTGTGCCCGGAGTGGGCCCTGCCGCAGGAAAAGGAGCGTGCTCAACCTCCACCTTGGCCCTTGAGGTCGCGACTCCCGACTCTTTCAAAAACTCGACGCCGCCAGAAGATGACAACGCCTCTTGACTACAAGATCAAATCCACATTGAGAAAAGGCAAACTCCAGGGCAAAGCCAATAAGAAAACAACAGAAAAGAATGAATGCACTAGCAAATTTACCAGTCAAACTTGTCAAGATCAAACGTGGCCTCCGCCGACTCCGACGAAGACTCCTTGGGCAATCACATCTTCTTGTGAGAAGATGGTGCCACAGCCCTTATAGGAACGGCTGGAATTGGCGACTCCGCGCCAACAGCCGCGCCTTCTGGAGTCGAAGGAGTCGACGCGTCTGAATCCTCGCTGCGCGAACGCTTGCGAGTATCCGGACTCTCGGACTCGGGGGCTTCCTCTTCTATGTCAGAAAGGACAGTCGATTAAGACTCGTCCTCTTCCAAAGATTCTCCAGGAATAATCCCCTCAGGAAGAGGAGGCATACAAGGCGACACCGCCCAATCCTGCGTACAAACAGCAAAGATCAGCAAAAGGCATAAGTAAGCAACACAAGCAATCATGCAAATAAGCTACTGTGTAGCACAACTGTACCTCAGGAGGGGGATTCGAAGCATCAAAAGGAGGAACGACCGGTTCACTCGGAAGCACATCCTTGACAGTGTACTTCGTGACCAATCGAACCCTCTTATCCACCTCACTCGCGGACATGCCATCGGCAGACACGCGAGTGGTATCATCAGCGCCACTCCACTGAAACATGGGATGGACTCTGGCTTGGAGAGGCTGGATGCGACGGCGCAGCCAAGTTCTGATAAGAGTGCAGCCTCCCTCTTCTGCGCCTATGCGACTCTCGAGGTCGCAGACGCGCTGATATAGCACGTATGTCTCCGCAAGTTTGCCAGGCATCACCATGTTCTTCCAAGAACGCATCTTCTTGCAGGGAGTCGCGGGATCGAAGGGTGCGAGTCCAAAGTGCTCATCTTCGGCCTTCTGATCAGGGACATAGAACCATTTATCCCTCCATCCCTGGACGGACTTGGTGAGCTTGATATCGAAGTAGGTGGCTGATGGGTCGACGTGGATTCCGTAGCCACCTACGTCATAAACTAAAGAGCCAGATGCGGACTGACGCTTGAATTTAAACAAGCGCTTGAAAAGACCAAAGTGTGGCTCGATTTCGAGCCAGCACTCGCAAAGGGTGATGAAGTAGGTGATGTGGAGAATCGAATTTGGGGACAGCTGATGGAGCTGGAGCCCATAGAAACAAAGAAGACCCCTAAGAAAGGGGTGGAGAGGCAAGGAGAGACCGTGAATGATGAATGCGAGAAACATCACTCGAAAACCAGCGGGAGGAACAGGAATGGTCTCACCGCCGGGGACACGCGCATCGGCGACTACTACAGGGATAGCTCCATCTTGGCGAAGAAGACGGAGATCCGACGCCTTGATGATGGAGGGGCGCCATGCACCATTGGTCACGCGGGTGCACGCGACCTTCTTCTTCCCGCCGACAGCGACGCTGGTGCCCGCAGCAGTGGAGCCACCCTTCTTCTTCCCCGCGGCGACGGCGGCCGTGGAATCAGCGGCAGCGCTTCCTTTCTTTTTCCCCATTGCGCTGCGGCGATGAGAGCGCAGAAAGTAGCTGGGAAACGAGCGGAGGTAGTCCATCGCTGTGGAGGAGACGAGCGCAGGGAAAAGCAGAAGAACAACAGCAATGGCGATGGCAGCGAGGAAGAAAGAGCGCAGATGGAAAATTACCGCCGCAGCGCCGCTACTTAACCCCTAGGAGATGCAATCCAATAGCTCACAAAAACCCTATTGGACGCGTGGCACGCATCGTGTTGGACACGTGGAGAAGAGGAAGCGCGAACCGTCCCGCCCACTTCTCCCATTACGCACGGAAATCGAGGAGGCGCAGTTAAAAATAAGATTACGCACGCCCAGTCAAATCAAAGTCAGGAGGTGGGACCCACCGCTCGTCACGTCCCGTCAAACTCGCTCACGCGGGCAACTGAGGTCATACAAGCGTCAGCACTGACGTCATCAAAGTTACGCAGCGGAAAACTTCGACTACTTTAGTCCTTGCTGGAGTCTATGACTCCACCAAGCACTCGGGGGCTACTCCCATAGGGAGCGCTGGTCGCGTACCCTACGATTTTCTCTTTTCTTATTGCAGGAACGTGGGCAATTACAATCAAACCCAACCACTCGAAACACGGTTCGATTACGGACATGGGTTACTCCCATAGGGAGTGCCGGAAACAATTTTCGACTGAAACAATCAAGCAAAAGACGACAGCAGTCGCAAAAGTTTTTTAGTCCCTGCCTAAGTCTTCGACTGAAACAAACAAGCAAAAGACGACAGCAGTCACAAAAGTTCTTTAGTCCCTGCCTGAGTCTTCGACTCAACCAGGCACTCGGGGGCTACTCCCATAGGGAGCGCTGGTCGCGCACCCTATGATTATTTATGTAAAAACTGTGTGTTGATAACATCCGCACTCACATCTCATGGCGACACCGCCTCATAATTTTCCCTATAAAGAGACTACATCTCCTGGGTCGCCCGAATCGTCTCCGCGATGATAAAATTCGGATGCCGCGCTTACAGCGTGAAGGTAAGACCTGAATAAGGCCTGACAATGCATTTAACTGCGCACTACCAGAAATATATCCGTGCCTACAGGCACGATGAACATGCCTTGATGGACGCGTCGAGTGCTCACACCCATATAACTGGAATTCGACTCCTGTAAGACCTCCGCGGCCTGAGTCGAATTACACCAGCACTTTTCCGGATTCGAGTCCGGGGACTCGAGTTCGAGTAGATTGCGTTGTTTCACCCTAAGGTGGTTAACTGATACCGATACTTCGGTTATATCAGGCACGTATATCAATAATCCCTATGACATACATAAAAGCAGTTGAAAATGTACTCATTCAGGCACTTGAGAAGACTTCAAAAAAGTCCCCAGTCGAATCTGCGATTCCACTGGGCACTCGGGGGCTACTGACATGGGTATACCCTACAGGTAATCGAGCTTGGTATACACGGTCCAAATACGTACAGGCCCACGGTGTCGCCAAGGCCCAGATGAAAGGACTCGAGTGACTTGCGGACTCTCTATTGCTTGAAGGACAAGAAGCTAAAGATAGAAAGTTTGAAGGGGAAAACCCTAACTTGTAACCGACTCGACCTGCTACCCGAGAACTAGCCTATCTATATAAAGGCTAGGAGGGGGCGGCAAAGAGGATACGTGTAACCCTAGTTTCCACAACCCTTGCTAGATTGCATCTGCGCACCATTGTAACTTTCGACTCCTTCGATAATTCCACGAGCAGACAAGCAGGAGTAGGGACCTCTACGAGGCCTGAACTTGGGTAAATCCTTTGTCCCCTGTGTGCTTGTTTGCTAGCCGATAGATATCTCCAGCGCTCCCTCCTTCTCCAAAACCCAAGTCCATAACAATAGGCATTGATGAGTTAAACCCTCGTCAACTAGTATCCTCATGGTCAAAGGACTAAGTGATATGACAGAAACAATGATATACCAACAACAGAATGACGATGTTTATCTTTTAGTAGATTCTTTTGATTTGGTTCGGTTCAACATCCTTGTTAAGACATAACAGTATGCCCTAATTTTCAAATGGTATCCTCGTTACAATAACTATACCATGATCTAGGAAACTTGATCATCTTTGACAATGAGCTAGTCATGCCCATGAGACTAGGAACACTTGGTGTTTATGCCTCTACATGTTCTACTGAGTTTTTCCTTTAATTCTCACAATCAAGACACATAGTAGTTATAACATAAAGGATAAACTACAATTACGAATAAGGGAATAACTGAGTATACATTTATTTGCCCTCTAGGCATTATTCCCAATAACATTACATTGTCCCTAGTTAGCCTCTTTTGGACTAGTTCGTTACTCAAGTGATGGTTAAGGTTTCCTAACCATGGACATGAAATTCACTTGACAACGAGGTCATGTCATTAGGAGAATGATATTATGGACAAACCTAAATAACAAGCATATTTTTCGATCATATCACATAGTTTGATCGCTACAGCTTTCGCAAATGTCAAGTATCGTTTCCTTAGACCATATGTAACACCCCAAAAATATTAATCAAGATTATCAAGTTCTAATCACCTAAGTTTAGGGTTAACAAAAACTTTTATTATTAAATCTAATATGAGTGTACGTGTGAATTGCATTAATGTATCAATGAGTGAAATTGCCATGTTTGATTTCTACAAATGATAAGGAATGGTTTAAAGATGAATACTACATCATCTAGGCCAATTACAAACAAAATCCAAAAAAGGAAATTCAAATGTGAAGCATATGATCAAATGGTCATTTTGACCAAAATTAACCACTAGACCACTTTGGGTGTCTCTGGTAAAAGATTTCTAATAGAAACTTTCTCAATTCTTTTCACCCCTTGACAGACCAAGTAAAAGTGAACCCAAGTCCACTTTACAAACAAACAGAAACAATTTCCAAATCTATTTAAAGGACAATTCAAAATTGAATCAAGTTCATGTTCATAGATCACCATTTTTCAAAAACCACTCAAATCAATTCACCTTGGCAAACCCAAGCAACCCTAAACACTCAAGCATGTGACAAACACACTCACCAAAATTTAGCCAAAAATTAAAATATTAATTTCATGCAGCCATTTGGTCAAGCACCTGGCAGACACAGATTCAACCTTGCCTAACTTCTACTGTTGTGAGCAGTAATTGATCAACCCTTTGTCCCCTCTTCATCCCACTCACTCACCCTAGTGCCTAGTAGCGTAGGACACGCTCCCCCTTGGCTGTTTTGCACCAGTGCAGCGCTGCTCGCAGCTCACCGTGCCGGTCGACCATGGACAACTCACAGCAGCCAGCGCCGCCCTCTCCCACGATGTCCAGGAGATAGGCAACCGCCCATCGCCACCCTCTGTTCACCCCTCGATCGCAGGCAAGCCATGGACCAGCCGCATTAGCCACGCCCACCTCCCTGTCTGCCATGCCGAGAGCGCGCCAGAGCGCCACAGCCGACACACGGACACACGCCGCGCTGGTACATTGCAAATGTATCTATAATTTTTGATGTTCCATGCTTGGTTTTATCCACTTTCTTGTGTTTTGTTCCAACTTTGGAGTAGTTTTCATATGATTTCTTTGACTAACCTATTAACAAGAGCCACAGTGCCAGCTGCCTGTTTTCTGCTGTTTTTAGTTCCAGAAATTCAGAAAATGAATATTCTCGGAATTGGACGGGATAAAAGCCAAAGTACCTATTTTTCCGAAAGTGATCAAGTGCCAGAATACGAGACGGAGAGGGGCGCGGCCACACCACCTGGCCGCGCGGCCAGGCCTGGCCCGCGCCAGGGGGTGGTGTGGCTAGCCCAGGCACCCCTCGGCCTCCCCTTCCGACTATAAGATGCCCTCGGGACATAAACCCTAAGTACCCGATCAAAAATCCACGAAAGAGTCTTTAGCCGCCGTCATCTCCATCCTTAGATCGGGAGGGATCTGAAGCTCTTCCCGGCACCCTGCCGGAGAGGGGAATTCACCCTAGAGGCCTTCTTCATCACCATGCAAGCCTCCGGTGTGATGCATGAGTAGTTCATCCTTGGACTACGGATCCATGTAGTAGCTAGATGGCTGGTTCTCCTCCTTTGTGCTTTCATGTTTAGATCTTGTGAGCTCCGTTCATGATCAAGATCATCTATTTGTAATTCTGCATGTTGTGTTTTCGGGGATCCGATGGATATTGAGATGCTATTTCAGATTGATTATTGATTCTATCATGTCTTTGTTATTTGTGATCTTGCATGCTTTCCGTTGTTAGTAGTTATCTTGGCCAAGTAGATGATAACAACTCCAAGAGTTAGTATTTATGCTCGATAGTGGGTTCATGCCTCTGGTAATCTGGGGAAGTGACAGAAATCTCTAAGGTACTAGATGTGTGGTTGCTACTAGGGAGAAAAAACAATCCTTTGTTCATAGAACAATCGTATTGTTTACTTTACACAAAGTACGTAAAGCAATAATCTGTTGCTTGCAACTTAATACTGGAGGGGGTTCGGATGATAACCTGAAGGTGGATTATTAGTCATAGATGCAGTTGGATGGCGGTCTATGTATAATGTTGTAATGCCCAATCAAGTCTCAAAGGAGTCAAGATGATTAGTATATGCATGCATTGCTTTATCGGTGTTTGTCAATTGCCCCGCTGTAATTTGTTTACCCAGCATGTTATCTATCTTAAGGAGAGCCACCTCTAGTGAACTATGGATCCCGGTCCTTTTCTTTTACATACAATCTACAAACTGTTTTTAGTGCTTTGTGTTTACTTTCTGCAAACTTTTACTTCTTTCCATTTGATACGTTTAATCCTTTGTTTTCTGCAAAACACGGCGAGATTGACAACCTCATCGCAAGTTGGGGACAAAGTTCTGTGGTTGTGTTGTGCAGGTCTCCACGTTGCTACTAGCACCGGTAGTACGCCCTGCCAAAGCTCAGCTAGTAACACCTTTGGGGTGTTTCCTTGCTCCTACTGGTTCGATTAAACCTTGGTTTCATAACTGAGGGAAACTTGCTATTGTGATCATCATACCTTCCTCTTGGGGTTCCCAACGAGCTCTACATCAACACCACGCACCAAGCACTTTTCTAGGCGCCGTGCATTGAGCCATGAAGCGATTTTCTGGCGCCGTTGCCGGGGAGTCAAGGACATCTTCACAAGGGGAGTCCCTCATAACCAATCTATTTACTTTGTTGTTTTTGTTTTGCTTAGTTTTCTTTTTTGCTTTGTTTGGTTGTTTTGTTATTCAAAAACACAAAAAAATTAGTTTTACTAGTTTGCTTTCTTATTTGAAAAACACAAAAAAAATTAGTTCCTATCCTAAGTTGTCACTATGTCTAGCCTTGCTCCAATCACTATGTCACCTGAGGAAATGATTTTCACTTTTAAACAAGGAATTGAGGAAAGTTTTAAGTAAGCTTGGTCTAGAATCTCCGATCTACATGAAAAAACTGAGCCTAAAATGACTCAAAGTTTGTTCCTTAGCAGTTTTTACCTTGGGATTGCTCTTTGATATAGATATGCCTTAGATGCTATTGTGGGAGGAGATTTCCTCCAATGTAATGAGGATGATGCTATTAATACTATAAAGAAATTGATCCTCACTTACAACTTGCCTAGCAAAACTGATATTTCTTTCGCAAAAATATTTGCTAGGTTGGACACTCTTGAGGCTAGCACTACTAGATTAGAAAGTTGCTGTAATACACTTAGGGAGCATCACAATTATGTTCCAATAAACTCTGAACCATCAAAGTGGTTCCCTACAGTAAAGATTGAGATGAACACTGAAACTTTTCAAGCTCGCTGTGATATCATGTCTGAATTTTGCCTTATGCCCAAAGATATTTATAAATCTCTGGATACTTGGGGGATCATTGAGAGAGGATCCTCTAGAAATTATTTGGATGATATACCTTGCCTTGTTGAAAATATTTCTGGTATTGATCTTAATGTTTCTTCATTTGAGAATACTTGATCCTTTTTCTTACTTCTTATGCCTAACTTAATGGCGTTAAAGAAAATTAGTTATTGGGAGATAACCCAAAAGTTTTATATGAGTCTTGGAAGTTATTACCTCTGTAATAACCTCTCTTTATCCTTTTTATTTGCTTTTTGTGCCAAGAGTAACCGCTAATGAGAGTGAAGTAATGATTGGGAAAGTTGCGGTCCTGAAACAGATTTCTGTGCTTCACCGTAAAAATTCGTGAGAGAGCTCTGTATGTCGGATTGAGCAGTAATTATTTTTGATTCTGACCCAGGTTGTTATCTAACTTTCGTTAGTTCAACACTTTTTGATTTGAACAATAGAAGGTCTTCGAAAAAATTCGTCTTTACCTGCTGGTCTGTTTTGACAGATTTCTGCCATTTTCTGCATATGCTTCTTGTTAGTTCCTTCTTGAGTTCCTTTGGGGAATTGAGATTTTTGAGGGAAGTGATACAGTAGCTAGTGTTCTAATGGAAGTTTATTTGGTGTTAGAACTGAACCTTAAGACTTATTTATCTTAAGTGCACTAATGTTGCTAATAAAGATTGTGTAAAGTTTTCTATGAAGGAAAAAATTCAGGTGTGTGGAAGGAATGAGTAATGAGATGAAGGATGGACTAAAGCTCAAGCTTGGGCATGCCACACGTGTCACCCCAAGAAATATCCAAGAAGTACAAGCTTCAAAGCTTGGGGATTCCCAAGGCATCCCCTTCTTCATCAATAAAAATCCCAGGTTTCTTCCAAACGCTTCATTTTTTATTGTTTCATGCACAGTTGTGTTTTCTTAGAGCGTCTTCTTTTTCGTTTTCGTTTTGGTTTTTCGTTTGCTTTGGTTTGCCTATTTTTCTGAATAAATTGGTTGGACCCCCCTCTTTCATACATTGGTTTGCAAATAGTTTGGTTTGGTTTGGAAAGAGTAGGAAAGTTCACACTTATGTGGTAAAAAGAGCTCGTTTTTGACTGTGGCCTATGCTTTATCATGCCATGCTTGATATTGTTTTGGCTTTATGATTAGTATTCTTTGCTTTAGCATGACTTGTTATAAACAATTGAGATTTCTTAATGTGCCTTGGATGAATCATGCGTTATTTTAGCATATTAAAGCATAGTATAGTGGTATTCTCCTTTGATGCTTCATTTGGGTTGACTTGACACATGCTCACACCATGTTATGACTATCTCAAGTCACCATAGCCTTTGTGATCTTTTAGTTTTCAACTTGTAGTATCACTTTATGCTTTGATCAATGATGTTTTGTCGCTCTGCATGATTATGGCCATTAGTGCTCTCTTAGTTTGTCGCTCCTAGTCTTTTGCTAGCCTCCACAACAAAGTATGAGTTCCACTCATGCATCCAACTCCCTAAACCAAGTTATTCCAAAGAGTCTAACATACCTACCTACTAGCTTATGCTATTCCAAGTATATTCATGCTTTTGTTTACCTTCCAAATTAAACTTGTTATGAGAAAACTAGTGATTAAAGCTCTCATGAACTTGACGGCACACTTTACTTTTCTTGGCCTTAGTAAAATTGAACCATTGTGTCTTCTATGTTGTATATGCTTGCACTTATTTGTCGGGAATTAGCAGAACCATGCTTTCATGGGGAACGCTTTCAATATTGCACTTGGTACTTGTACCTAGTTGATATCATGCTCTTTTGTATATGGATGTCGTCGGTGTGAAATGAAAGGGGAGCTTGTAAGTCCATGGAGTTATGTATATGTGTTAGAGAAACGCCTGGGCCGCTGGTCTAATCCATCCTGACATGGTGGAAACCTGCAGCGTAACCATAATGAGCTGTCTATGAAGCATTCTTCTTATAAAAAAAGAGAGTCCTATATTGAGAAAAAAAGAGAAGAAAAAAGAGATACTATGAAAAGAGGAAAGAGAGAAAAAAGCACCATATTCCCATGGTAAATAAGAAGAATGCTGAGATGCTCGTTGTCTGCTTGCCTTGTCATTTTGATATGGGGATTCTTCCGTATCATCGGGCAAGGGGTACCCCGTTGGCAGTTCTCAATGATACACATGTACTTACAATGACAAGAACTTACCGGTGACTAAACTTGAGTAGCATGAGGAGCGGCCCTCGTATACAAGGGACATGAGATTTCTGACTTATACTTCATCAAGCATGTACACCATAGTTTGTTCCCTTTAACCTTAATAACTTCAAGATGCTTATGATAGGGGCAATGAGAGCTGAAAGCTATAAGTACCATAATATTTGGAAGCTCTTTATGAGACTTGAATCCCTACTTCCTTTTACAAAGGCTTTTCTTCCACCATTATATTGAGTCTCCACCTTCTATCTTTATGCACCAACTTTGAGAGCATAGTGGCCATTCTTAGTTCTATGTGCATTATCCCAAGACTAGTTGATTGATGCATAACTTGATATTGTTTGTTTTAAACTATTGTATCTAGTCACTCTTATGAACTTTGAAGGTGTCCTATGCATTTATTTTTGCTACTCTATTGAGGGATAAGCTGGATACTATTATGCTATGTTTTCTTTATGTGACACAAACAAACGTCTTGCAAAGCATTGTTATTCATGAGTCTTTTGTTTGTGCCTTTTCATGTTGCATCATAGTTTATTTGTCTTATTGCTAGAACTTTGTCTTTCATGCTATGATTGAAGTACTATGATCCCAGCTTTGAATGTTTTACAAATACTTTGATCAAGTCTTTGATGGTGCATGTCACCTCAAAAATTATTCTTTCTTTTTATCACTTACCTACTCGAGGACGAGTAGGAGTTAAGCTTGGGGATGTTGATACATTGCAAATGTATCTATAATTTTTGATGTTCCATGCTTGGTTTTATCCACTTTATTGTGTTTTGTTCCAACTTTGGAGTAGTTTTCATATGATTTCTTGGACTAACCTATTAACAAGAGCCATAGTGCCAGCTGCCTGTTTTCTGCTGTTTTTGGTTCCAGGAAAGTCAGAAAATGAATATTCTCGGAATTGGACGGGACAAAAGCCAAAGTACCTATTTTTCCGGAAGTGATCCAGTGCCAGAATACGAGACGGAGAGGGGCCAGAGGGCGGCCACACCACCTGGCCGCGCGACCAGGCCTGACCCGTGCCAGGGGGTGGTGTGGCCAGCCCAGGCACCCCCTCGGCCTCTCCTTCCGCCTATATATTTCCCTCGAGACGAAAAACCTAAGTACCCGATCAAAAATCCACGAAAGAGTCTGTAGCCGCCGTCATCTCCATCCCTAGATCGGGAGGGATCTGAAGCTCTTCCCGGCACCCTGCCGGAGAGGGGAATTCACCTTGGAGGCCTTCTTCATCACCATGCAAGCTTCCGGTGTGATGCGTGAGTAGTTCATCCTTGGACTACGGATCCATGTAGTAGCTAGATGGCTGGTTCTCCTCCTTTGTGCTTTCATGTTTAGATCTTGTGAGCTCCGTTCATGATCAAGATCATCTATTTGTAATTCTGCATGTTGTGTTTGCGGGGATCCGATGGATATTGAGATGCTATTTCAGAGTGATTATTGATTCTATCACGTCTTTGTTATTTGTGATCTTGCATGCTTTCCGCTGTTAGTAGCTATCTTGGCCAAGTAGATGCTAGCAACTCCAAGAGTTAGTATTTATGCTCGATAGTGGGTTCATGCCTCTGGTAATCTGGGGAAGTGACAGAAATCTCTAAGGTACTAGATGTGTTGTTGCTACTAGGAAGAAAACAACAATCCTTTGTTCATGGAACAATCGTATTGTTTACTTTACACTCAGTTCGTAAAGCAATAATCTGTTGCTTGCAACTTAATACTGGAGGGGGTTCGGATGATAACCTAAGGGTGGATTATTAGTCATAGATGCAGTTGGATGGCGGTCTATGTATTATGTTGTAATGCCCAATCAAGTCTCAAAGGAGTCAAGATGATTATATATGCATGTATTGCTTTCTCGATGTTTGTCAATTGCCCCGCTGTAATTTGTTCACCCAGCATGTTATCTATCTTAAGGAGAGCCATCTCTAGTGAACTATGGATCCCGGTCCCTGTCTTTTACATACAATCTACAATCTTTTACTGCTTTGTGTTTACTTTCTGCAAACTTTTACTTCTTTCCATTCGATACGTTTAATCCTTTGTTTTCCGCAAAACACGGTGAGATTGACAACCTCATCGCAAGTTGGGGACAAAGTTCTGTGGTTGTGTTGTGCAGGTCTCCACGTTGCTACTAGCACCGGTAGTGCGCCCTGCCAAAGCTCAGCTAGTAACACCTTTGGGGTGTTTCCTTGCTCCTACTGGTTCGATTAAACCTTGGTTTCATAACTGAGGGAAACTTGTTGTTGTGCTCATCATACCTCCTCTTGGGGTTCCCAACGAGCTCTACATCAACACCACGCACCAAGCAGTTTTCTGGGCACCGTGCGTTGAGCCATCATGCGCCTCACCCTCTCCGCGTGTGCCCGCACTCGCCATGACCCTAGCTACCTCCCAGACATGCCCGTTAGGCGCCACGTGACCCGTAGCCCATGTGCGCCATCTCGAACGCCACCGTTTCTGCCCAAGGCACCGACCATTCTCGATCGTTCTCGACAGCCCCTTATCGTGCCAAGACTCGCACGGCGACCGCCCTGAAGCACCGCGCCAAACCCTACCTGCAGCCATGCCAATAGCCCTCTGTATCGCCATCACCGACGATCCCGAGCCATCCCGCTCTGTCCCTCTCGTCGGGTATAAATAGAGGCCACCCAAGCCTCAAATCGACACACCATTGCACTCCCTACTCCTCACAGAACCTCCCACACCTCTCCCTGGAGCAAGGTGAGCACCAGCCCGCCGAAATTCCACCGGAGCCTGCCGCTGGAGTGAAGGAAGGGCGCCGTTGATTGGAGCCGCCCCAGGAGCCGTCGCGACAACCATTCGAATGCCGTCGTCTACAACGTCATTCGCCCCCGTCGCTGACCCTAGCTAGAGCCCAGGTGAGCCCCACGTACCCCCACCATCGCCGTTAGGGTTCAGTCTCACCGGAGCCGTTCGTCGTAGACGATGCATGTCAACTGTTAGATCCTAGTCTAATCGCACGACCTAGATTGAAACTTACCGTTTCGGTTAGATAGAGTCACTAACTAGTGGGACCATCCTGTCAGGAGCCCACTACTCCGCGCTGTGCAGATTAGGCCTGCCCATTTAGTTTCCTGCGTAGAGCCCATAGATTCAAATAGAATTTTTCCATTTTAGTTAAAACTAGATTCTGTCAGTATATTTAAAAATCAATTCAAAGAGATTCACTGAACCCAATTTCATGATTCCAATTTTTTTAGAAAGGTATTCAAAATATCTATCCAATCCCGTTGGATTCAAACCATTTGAAATTATAGATCACCTATACCGAAAATAACAAGATAGAGACTTTTCCAACTTCATTTTTTCTTTCAAAAATCAACCATAAATGCTTTTGAGTTGATTCCAACTCTCAAAAATCACATTTGACAAGATCTATCTGAATATGTAAAACTATTTAGGTTTACATGCAGTGATCTTGGACTAGTACCAAAAGAATGCTATATAGGCATTTCTAGTCACTTTAATTGTACTAAATAGTAATTTTTAAACTTCATAAAATATGACCAACACTTTAAATCACATTCCCAAGTATTAGAATATGTGGTGATGACATGTGTCAACATGATCCTATATTTTAATTGGAGAATATTAAATCTTAAGTATTTTCAATGAGTAGAAATTACTTTTCTAAAATAAGATAATAAAACTAGGTCTTTATTTCATGTGATGATGCTAGATCATCAAGTGTGAGCCTTAGTGTGCTAAATAGAAGTAGTTAAGTATTGTTTGGTGATTGTGCACCTCGTATTCATTTATAGATGATAGTACCGGCCTGGGATACGAGGAGGAGTACTACCAAGAAGAAGAAGAAGAGAACTTCAACCACTACACTACTCAAGGCAAGCCTAACACTACAAGTTAACTCTGCAAGCCATCCTTGCAAGATAACCTATGCAATATGCATTAGGCATGCTTTGGTTATGCAACCTTGATTATACCAAACACAAGTTTTACTTACAAGCTTTATTCTTTTACTTTTTACCAAAGTTATTTACTTTTAGTTAGTGCTTTTGAGTATTGGAAGAATAGTATAGCTGCCATAAAGAATATAAAACTAGGCCTAAGTAGTTATACTTAGATGTCATCAAAAGGCATACAACTAGAGTTGGATAGTTACACTTGATTAGCACCCCTCATTAGTGAATACCCTCAACTTTACTGGCTAGTGCTAGGCATAAAAGTGGATCACTTTAGATGGGAATACTTGGTGAAAATGATTATGAAAACCATGGAATGAGGATTTATTCTATTGAAATGTTTTGACATGTGTTATGGACACAAAAGGATTTGATGATGAAAATGTTGAGGCACGAGCCTTAACCCTTTATAAAAACTGATGGTTGGGTTCAGATGCGATACCATTCCAATTTTACCGTACAACCACAATACCCGAATTGGGCATGGCTTAAGTTTATATGCCTTAGTATGGGTTCCCTCGCGGAAAGAGGTTGAGCTGAGGCTACCTCGTGAGTGTGAATGTCCACCTATGCAGTGCCCAGGATGGCAGATGACCATGGCTGGGAGGCCAAGCTCATAGGGGAGGTGCCTATACTAGAGTGTGTAATTGAAAGGTTATGATTGATTATCCGCATACTAAGTATGATGATTCAGGGTTATCCCTGATGGATGTATCGAATTTTGTGTTGAAAGTGTACCACCTCTGTAGAGTGTCAAACTATTCGAATAGCCGCGTCCGCGGTCATGGATAGTTGGAGTGGCCATACTGTTCCGTTGTCAGATGTTTTCAAAATGACTTGTGAACTGAACTATGACTTTGACTTGACCACAACAGGGTTGTGAACATGAAACCTAGTTTCCCACTTAGGTGATGTAGAACATTAAATTAGTTTTCTTTACTTGTAAACTCAGTATGAAATAAACCTAGAGTTTAATATTCCTACTAGAACTACCTTACTTGTTAGTGCTAGTTTGCGAGTACTTAAAGAGTACTCATGGCTTTGTCCCTGGCTATTCCGGTGGCCATACTATGAGGAGGACTACTAGGAAGATGGCAGCAGGAGGTCTATGACAACTAGGATCATCTCCCATCGTCAGCATTGCCTGTGACTCTGAGGATGGAGCCCCTACTACGTTTAGTTTCCACTGCTTTGATTGTATTAAGACTGGATCATGAGATCCTTTATTTTGTAAGACCTTTATTATGGTTTGTAATGGATGATGTACTGTGGTACCAATTCTATTATGTCTCGCAAATATAGTAATCATGGGATTGCGATGTATGGTATAACAAGCATCCGGGATTAAAAATCCGGGTGTTAACTGATGACCCACAAGTATAGGGGGTGTATCGCAGTATTTTCGAGGGAAGTGAAACCTAATTTATTGATTCGACACAAGGGGAGCCAAATAATATTTATAAGCCTTAACAACTGAGTTGTCAATTCAGCTGCACCTGGAAACAATCTTGCTCACAGCAGTTTATCAGTAGCAACAGTTTTGTAGTAGGAATAGCAAAGTAACAGTAGTAGTAAAATAAAGACAGTAGTAATAATAGCGGTAAACAATAGGATTCGAGTGTGGTAGGCATAGGGATGGATGGATGGGCGTTGCATGGACAAGACAATTCACATAGCAATCAGATCATAGGGCAATTGCAGATAAATAAGATAAAGCATCCTAGTACTAGATAATCTTAGGCATGCGTTCCATATATAGTCATACGTGCTCGCAATGAGAACTTGCACAACACTTTTGTCCTGCCAGCCCGTTTGCAGCGGGGCCTCAAGGGAACTACTGGCAATTAAGGTGCTCCTTTTAATAGAGCACCAGAGCAAAGCATTAACACTCCGTGAACACATGTGATCCTCACATCAAAGCCATTCCCTCCGGTTATCCCGATTTCTTTCACTTCGGGGCCATTAGTTCCGGACAACTACGTGTGTATACAACTTGCAGATAAGACCATAAACAATACTATCATAATGAATCAATGACATGTTCAGATCTAAAATCATGGCACTCGGGCCCTAGTGACAAGCATTAAGCACAACAAGTCGCAACAAAGTCATAAAGCACTAATAAAAGATACTAGGCACCATGCCCTAACAATCTGATGCCATTACATGAATGATCTCATCCAATCCCTACCATCCCCATAGCCTACAGCGGGGAATTACTCACTCATAGATGGGGGAAACATGGATGGTCGATGGAGAAGCGATGGTGAAGATGATGGCGATGATCTCCTCCAATTCCCCGTCCCGGCAGGGTGCCAGAACAGAGTTTCTGGTGCTGTTTCGTGGAATCTGGTGGTGGCGGCGGAGCGGAACTCCTTCTGGAAAACCGTCGAACCCCCCTGAGTTTTTAGGTCAGAAGGCAACTTATAGGCGAAGAGGGAGACCGAGGGGGAGTCTGGGGCGGCCAGACAACCCCCTGGCATGGCCAGGCCCAGCCCGCAAGGCCAGGTGGTGTGGCTGGGCCCCAGCCCCACTCCGTCTCATATTCTAGCTCCGGGAGTCTTCTGGTGAAATAATAACTTTGGCTTTTGTCCCGTCCAATTCCGAGAATATTCATTTTCTGACTTTCCTAGAACAAAAATCAGCAGAAAATAGGCAGCTGGCACTGTGGCTCTTGTTAATAGGTTAGTCCAAGAAATCATATGAAAAGTACTCCAAAGTTTGGACAAAACACAAGAAAGTAGATAAAACCAAGCATGGAACATCAAAAATTATAGATACATTTGCAATGTATCATTAACAAGTTGGTATCAGAGCCATCCTGACCATAGGAGACCTAGTTAGAATGGACGTCTGAACAAAAACTTAGTTTCAAAACAAAAGAAGAGAGTATTTATGAAAACCTATTCCCACTCTTATCCTTGATATTCTTTCAAAAAAATCATGTTCCTCAAAAATTCTTACAATCATACATAAAAGTTGACACACTTGATCACCCCACTAACTTTCTCACCCTAAATTCTTATAGATGGAGGTAAAGTATAGCAAGTTCTACCAGCTGGGCAACGGAGGTCACCTAATATTTGAGAGGGATCTCGATGCACTCGCAGAGTATCTTGAGCGCCTGCACCCAGAATTCTTCGGCGCACAACTCAATGATCAGCAAGGAGGAGAGCTATCGTGGCTGATAATTCCAGATCTCAGAGGCAATATGGAAGGACCCACTTCGGAGAAGATTCAATTCAGCGTTCGGGAGAACAACTGGCTAGATGGATTAGCCAGGGCTATGCAAGAAGCTCTTACCCGTCTGTGTGGGCAAAACATTAACCAGATCTAGGCAACTCGTTTTGCTCACTACGCAAGGCGTGATTCTATGGGAATGCCCTTGGAGATGCAAGGACACCAGGAGCTGAAGCACCAAGTGGATAATCTCGACTTCATGTTGTATGATAGACAACAAGAGTTGGACAACGCTCGTGCCTACGCCAACCACAACCATGCCATTGTAGTCAAGAAGGACCAGACCCTCGCAATCCTCACCAGGGAGTGCCAATGACTTCGTCGTCAGCATGACAAGAAGGATCGCATCATAGATCATCTTCGCAAGAAGGTGTCCACTCTCGAGAAGACCATCCATGAACAGGAGATCCAGCTTGAAGCGAAGGAGGAAGAAGGTGAAGATATCCGTGGAGATCTCTACTCTTACCTCAATGATGACAATGACTACCTGGAGGATGATGCCCTGGAGTTCCACACTGATGATGATGATTCCGACTTCATTGATGATGATTAGATGCACTTGAGCACTACCATAGGAATGAGTTGTATCCGGTCCCACAGTATTGTAGTTTCACAGAATGGTTCTTAAAACCATCTGTTTCTATTTGTGTTGTGGTGTGTGTTTGTATTGTGTGCTTTGAATGAATGAATGAATGAATGAATGAATGAGAGGAAGTTGCTAATTTGCAAAACCTGAGTCAAAACTCCAAGTTTAAAGCTTTTGAAACAAAACCCTGAACCTTAGAAATTTCCCTCTTATCTCATTATCTATCTCAATATTCAGATGACTCATGGAAATCCCGGAGGAAGCAGTTCATCTCACCCAATGTTGCAGATTCTGCAAATGCTAGTTTCCGACCGCGAAGCTAGTAGAGCCAAACGTCAAGCCAACTTAGCCACTCTCCAACAGATAGCTCAGATGACCCACAATAATCAAGGCCACGGAAACCAGGATAACCATGGATCCAAGCTCAAGAACTTTCAGAATACCAACCCACCTATCTTTAGTAAGTCTGAAGAGCCCTTAGATGCCGATGACTGGCTGCAAACGATTGAGAACAACTTATAGGTCGCAGGAGTTGAAGCCAATGAAAAAGTATTGTTTGCCACCCATTATCTGGCAGGTGATGCAAGCACCTAGTGGAATAGCACCCGTACCATGAACGGAGGTCAGATGATGACTTGGGATGAGTTTAAAGTCAAGTCCAGCAGGACTCATGTGCCCCCGGGTCTGATTAAGAGGATGAGGGATGAGTTCAGAGAATTGAAACAAGGAAGAATGACTGTGGTGGAATACCGTGACAAATTTCTGTCACTAGCTAGATATGCCCCTGATGAGATTGACATCGAAGCAAAGAAGCAAGAGAGATTCCTAAACAGACTACATGATGAGATGAAAACCGTGCTAGTCAACATTCCCTTTGATGGTATTGAAGCTTTGGTGGATTCCGCCATTCAGATGGAAGGGAAGATCAACTAAGCCAATGACAATCGCAAGAGCGGGATGATGCACCAGTCTGGATCCCACCATACCCAGAAGTATTGCCCCAACCTGTCTGTAGGATATGCCCCAAGAAACAACAGACCCCCTATGTCCCGTCCAAGATATCCCAACCGTGGAGGACACCCGAGGTCTAGAGGAAACAACAACAATAACCCCGGCAATTCCAATAACTTCAACTGTGCATTGCCCAAGTCCAACAACAACAACAACAATACTGCCCCAAGGACTGGAAGCAATGATGTGCCTATCACAGGAAAAGACAAGTCCCAGATTACTTGCTTTGAATGCGGAGTCAAGGGTCACTACTCCAACGAGTGCCCCAAGAAGCTTGCAGCAGCCACCAATGTGAATGCACCCGCTCAGCAGCAACGTCGTGTTCAGCCTAGAAGGAGATTTGCCCCAGGGAACTCGCTCAACCGCAACGGTCGTCTGTTCCACATGAATGCTGAAGAAGCCCAAGAAGCGCCATATGTCATGCTGGGTATGTTTTCTGTTAACTCAGTACTTGCAAGAGTGTTGTTTGATTCTGGAGCATCGCACTCGTTTCTTACAGAAAAATTTGCATGCACTAGTAAGATTCAACCAACAAAATTGAAGCATGTTATGATAGTTCAAATACCTGGTTCAACCACCAAAGCTAGAAAAATTTGCAAGGTTGTACCTATCAGAATCCATGGAATAGATTTTTATGCTAATCTAATAGTACTTGCCAAAGGTTTGGAAGTAGTACTAGGAATGGATTGGATGTCGAAACATAAAGGATTAATCGACTGTGCCAAGAAAGCCATAACCATGACTAGTAGCACTAGAGTATCAGTAGAGCATGTATCTGAGACACTGCCCCGTCAATTCAAATGCAATAAGAGTCTAGCCCAACCAACCCTAGACCAAGTCAGAGTAGTCTGTGCATACCCCGACGTGTTCCCAGATGAATTGCCTGGTATGCCCCCAGATCGGGATATCGAGTTCATCATTGAACTAATTCCTGGAACTAGACCCATAGCTCAGAGACCTTACAATATGAACCCATCTGAATTAGTGGAGCTGAAGAAGCAACTTGATGCTATGCTGGAGAAAGGTTTGATTCAACCAAGTGCGTCACCATGGAGATCACATGTTTTGTTTGTGGATAAGAAAGATGGAGGTAACCGTTTGTGTACGGATTACCAGAAGCTGAATGATGTCACCATCAAGAACAAGTACCCACTACCAAAGATAGAAGATCTGTTTGACCAGTTGACTGGTGCTAGAGTGTTTTCTAAGATTGATCTTAGAATTGGTTATCATCAACTCAAGATTCGTGCAACGGATATTCCAAAGACCGCCTTTACCCTAGATATGGATTGTATGAGTACACTGTCATGTCTTTTGGATTAGCCAATGCCCCCGCTTATTTCATGAATCTCATGAATAAGATTTTTATGAACTTCCTGGATAAGTTTGTCGTTGTTTTATCAATGACATTCTGATCTATTCCAAGTTAGAAGAAGACCATTAGCTACACCTGAGAACCATCCTTGAAAGCCTTAGAGAACATCAGTTGTATGCCAAGTTTAGCAAATGTGAGTTCTGTTTGAAGGAAGTAGGATTCCTAGGACATATCGTGTCGGCAGGAGGAGTTGCTGTCGATCCTACCAAGATCAAAGATGTTGAAGAATGGAAAACCCCAACCACTCAAACCCAAGTCCGTGCATTTCTCGAATTATCGGGATATTACCGCAAGTTTGTTGAAGGATTTTCGAGCATCGCAAGACCAATGACCCAATTGTTGAAGAAAGATAAGAAGTTTGAATGGACTGACAAATGTGAAGTAAGTTTTCAAGAGCTCAAGAAGAGATTGATTTCAGCCCCAATTCTGATTATGCCGGATATCAAGAAGCATTTTGATGTGTATTGTGATGCATCCAAGATTGGTCTCGAATGTGTGTTGATGCAAGAAGGCAAAGTCATATCATATCTGTCCAGACAACTGAAGCAGCATGAGCAAAACTACCCTACTCATGATCTAGAACTGGCAGCTATAGTTTTAGCTTTGAAGACATGGCGTCATTACCTTATGGGTAACTGCTGTGAGATTTATTCAGGTCACAAGAGTCTGAAGTATATTTTCACCTCGAAGGAGCTGAATATGAGGCAAAGGAGATGGATAGAGTTAATCAAGGATTATGACCTTGACATTCACTATCACCCGGCAAAGCCAATGTGGTAGCGGATGCTCTTAGCAGATTGCCGTGTAGATTAAACACCATGATTAAGGAAGCCCAACCAAGTTTGCATGAAGGTTGGAGTAGTTTAGAATGGAGCTAGTTAGCAAAGGATTTTTAGCTAGCATAGAACTTCAACCCACTTTGATCAGTCAGATCAAGGAGGCGCAGAAAGGAAATGCAAGTATCGACGGAATCAAGCGTCGTATCAGTAGAGGGAAGGTACCCGGATTCACCAAAGATGAAGAAGGAGTTTTGTGGTACAAAGGACGTATCTGTGTGCCAGCAGATTCCGAGTTGAAGAAAGTCATTATGCAGGAAGCTCATGATACTCTTTATTCTATCCATCCCGGAGGAATGAATATGTATCAGGATTTGAAGGAGCAATTTTGGTGGCACAAGATGAAGAGAGAAATCGGAAGCTACATAGCCAAGTGTGGTATCTATCAGAGAGTCAAAGCGAAACATCAGCGACTCGCAGGACTTTTGCAACCACTGCAGATTCCGGAATGGAAATGGGATTCTGTCGGAATGGATTTTATCATCGGTTTGCCTACTTCTAGTAGGGGAAATGACTCTATATGGGTCATAGTGGATAGAATGTCCAAGGTAGCCCATTTTATACATGTCAAGACCACGTACCAGAGTTCGAAGCTAGCAGAGCTGTACATTGCTAGAATAGTCAGTTTGCATGGAACCCCTAAGACCATAGTATCGGATCGAGGAACCCAGTTTACCTCAAGATTTTGGCAGAAAGTCCAAGAAGGATTAGGAACCAAGCTGAACTTCAGCACAACTTATCACCCGCAAACCGATGGTCAAACTGAAAGAGTCAACCAAATCTTAGAAGACATGTTGAGAGCTTGTGTGTTAGAATATGGATCAAAATGGGAAGATTGTCTGCCTTTCGCAGAATTCTCATACAACAACAGTTATCAAGCCAGTTTGCAAGTGGCCCCATTTGAATTTCTGTATGGAAGGAAGTGTCGTACCCCCCTGAATTGGTCGCAAGTAGGAGAGATTCAAATTTTCAGACCCGACATCCTACGAGAAGCCGAAGAGAAGGTTCACAAAGTCTGTGAGCACCTCAAGACCGCCCAATCCAGACAGAAGAGTTATGCTGACAAGAGACGTCGAGACCTGACCTTAAATATCGGAGATTTTGTGTATCTCAAAGTATCACCCTTGAAAGGAATGCAATGTTTTCAACTGAAAGGGAAGTTAGCCCCTAAATATATTGGACCCTTCAAGATTTTGAATCGCCGAGGAGAAGTATCATATCAACTAGAACTGCTGGAGGAGATGTCAGCCAGACATGATGTGTTCCATATCTCGTTACTTCGCAAATGCTTAGAAGTTCTGGAGAAGACCGAAGTTTTTAAGAATATCGATCACAGAGCCATAGATATCAACAAGGATCTAACCTATCGTGAAGTACCCATTCGTATTTTGGAAGAAGCCTTCAGAACCGCCAGGACACGAAGTATCAAGTTTCTCAAGATCCAGTAGAGCAACCATACTGAAGAAGAAGCTACTTGGGAGCGAGAAGATTACATTAGGACTGAGTTTCCAAATCTCTTTAGTTCCTAGTTTTTTCTTAATTCTCGGGACGAGATTTTGTTTAAGGAGGGAAGGTTTGCAACACCCCAAAAATATTAATCAAGATTATCAAGTTCTAATGAGCTAAGTTTAGGGTTAACAAAAACTTTTAATATTAAATCTAATATGAGTGTATGTGTGAATTGCATTAATGTATGAATGAGTGAAATTGCCATGTTTGATTGCTAAAAATGATAAGGAATGGTTTAAAGATGAATACTACATCATCTAGGCCAATTACAAACAAAATCCAAAGAAAGGAAATTCAAATATGAAGCATATGATCAAATGGTCATTTTGACCAAAATTAACCACTCGACCACTTTGGGCGTCTCTAGTCAAAGATTTCTAATAGAAAATTTCTCAATTCTTTTCACCCCTTGCTAGACTAAGTAAAAGTGAACCCAAGCCCACTTTACAAACAAACAGAAACAATTTCAAAATCTATTTAAAGGACAATTCAAAATTGAATCAAGTTCATATGCATAGGTCACCATTTTCAAAAACCACTCAAATCAATTCACCTTGGCAAACCCAAGCAACCCTAAACACTCGAGCATGTGACAAACACACTCACCAAAATTTAGCCAAAAATTTAAATTTAATTTCATGCGGCCATTTGGTCGAGTACCTGGCAGACATAGATTAAACCTTGCCTAACTTCTACTCTTGTGAGCAGTAATTGATCAACCCTTTGTCCCCTATTCATCCCACTCACTCACCCTAGTGCCTAGCAGCACAGGACATGCTCCCCCTTGGCTGTTTTGCACCAGTGTAGCGCCGCTCGTAGCTCATCGCGCTGGTCGACCATGGAAAACTCGCAGCAGCCAGCGCCGCCCTCTCCCACGATGTCCAGGAGACAGGCAATCGTCCACCGCCACCCTCTGTCCACCCCTCGATCGCAGGCAAGCCATGGACCAGCGCATTAGCCACGCCCACCTTCCTGTCTGCCATGCCGAGAGCACGCTAGAGCGCCGTAGCCGACACGCGCACACACGTCGTGCCTCACCCTCTCCGCGCGTGCTCGCACTCGCCGTGACCCTAGCTACCTCCCAGACATGCCCGTTCGCCACCACGCGACCCGTAGCCCCTGTGCGCCGTCTCGAACGTTGTCGTTTCCACCTAGAGCACCGACTGTTCTCGACCGTTCTCAACCGCCCTTGCCGCGCGATCACTCGCACGACGACCGCCCTAAAGCACCATGCCAAACCCTACCCGCAGCCATGCCAATAACCCTCTGTATCGCTGTCACCAACGAGCCCGAGCCATCCCGCTCTGTCCCTCTCGTCGGGTATAAATAGAGGCCACCCCAGCCTCAATTTGACACACCATTCCACTCTCCACTCCTCACAGAACCTCCCACACCTCTCCCCGGAGCAAGGCGATCACCAGCCCGCCGGAATTCCACCGGAGCCCGCCGCTGTAGTGAAGGAAGGGCCCCGTTGATTGGAGCCGCCCCAGGAGCTGCCGCGACCACCATTCGAACCGCCGTCGTCTACAACGTCATTCGCCCCCATCGCTGACCCTAGCTGGAGCCCAGGTGAGCCCCCGCGTACCCCCACCGTCGCTGTTAGGGTTCAGTCTCGCTGGAGCCGTTCGTCGTAGATGATGCATGTCAGCCGTTAGATCCTAGTCTAATCGCACGACCTAGATTGAAACTTACCGTTTCGGTTAGATAGAGTCACTGGCCAGTGGGACCGTCCTATCAGTAGCCCGCTGCGCCATGCTGTGCAGATTGGGCCGGCCCATTTAGTTTTCCACGCACAGCCCGTAGATTCAAATAGAAATTTTCCATTTTAGTTAAAACTAGATTCTGTCAGTAGATTTAAAAATCAATTCAAAGAGATTCACTGAACCAAATTGCATGATTCCAATTTTTTTAGAAAGGTATTCAAAATATCTATCCAAGCCTGTTGTATTCAAACCATTTGAAATTATAGATCACCTATACCAAAAATAACAAGACAGAGACTTTTCCAACTTCAAACATTTTTCAAAAATCAACCATAAATGCTTTTCAGTTGATTCCAACTCTCAAAAATCACATTTGACAACTCTTATTTGAATATGTAAAAATATTTAGGTTTACATGCAGTGATCTTGGACTAGTACCAAAAGAATGCTATATAGGCATTTCTAGTTACTTTAATTGTACTAAATAGTAATATTTAAACTTTATAAAATATGACCAACACTTTAAATCACATTTCCAAGTTTTATAATATGTGGTGATGACATGTGTCAACATGATCCCATATTTTAATTGGAGAATATTAAACCTTAAGTATTTTTAGTGAGTAGAAATTACTTTTCTAAAATAAGATAAATAAAACTAGGTATTTATTTCATGTGATGATTGTGATAATGCTAGATCATCAAGTGTGAGCCTTAGTGTGCTAAATAGAAGTAGTTAAGTATTGTTTGGTGATTGTGTACCTTGTATTCATTTATGGATGATAGTACCGACCCGGGATACGAGGAGGAGGAGTACTACCAAGAAGAAGAAGAAGAAGAAGAAGAAGAAGAGAACTTGAACCACTACACTACTCAAGGCAAGCCTAACACTACAAGTTAACTATGTAAGCCATCCTTGCAAGATAACCTATGCAAGATGCATTATGCATGCTTTGGTTATGGAACCTTGATTATACCAAACCCAAGTTTTACTTACAAGCTTTATTCTTTTACTTTTTACGAAAGTTCTTTACTTTTAGTTAGTGCTTTGTGAGTATTCTAAGAATAGTATAGCTACCATAAAGAATATAAAACTAGGCCTAAGTAGTTATACTTAGATGTCATCAAAAGGCATAAAACTAGAGTTGTATAGTTACACTTGATTAGCACCCCTCATTAGTGAATACCCTCAACTTTAGTGGCTAGTGCTAAGCATAAAAGTTGATCACTTTAGATGGGAATACTTGGTGAAAATGATTATGAAAACCTTGGAATGAGGATTCATTCTATTGAAATGTTTTGACATGTGTTATGGACACAAAAGGATTTGATGATAAAAATGTTGAGGCATGAGCCTTAGCCCTTTATAAAAACTAATGGTTGGGTTCAGATGCGATACCATTCCAATTTTACCTTACAACCACAATACCCGAATTGGATAGGGCTTAACTGGAAGTTTATATGCCTTAGTATGGGTTCCCTCGCGAAAAGAGGTTGAGCTGAGGCTACCTCATGAGTGTGAGTGTCCACCTATGAAGTGCCCAGGATGGCAGATAGCCATGGCTGGGAGGCCAAGCTCATAGGGGAGGTGCCTATATATACTAGAGTGTGTAATTAAAAGGTTATGATTGATTATCAGCATACTAAGTATGATGATTTAGGGTTATCCCTGACGGATGTATCAAATTTTGTGCTGAAAGTGTACCACCTCTGTAGAGTGTCAAACTATTCGAATAGCCGCGTCCGCGGTCATGGACAGTTGGAGTGGCCATACTGTTCTGTTGTGAGATGTTTTCAAAATGACTTGTGAATTGAACTATGACTTTGACTTGACCACAACAGGGTTGTGAACATGAAAACTAGTTTCCCACTTAGGTGATGTAGAACATTAAATTAGTTTTCTTTACTTCTAAACTCAGTATGAAATAAACCTGGCTTTTTGCAAATAAACCTAGAGCTTAAGATTCCTACTAGAACTACCTTACTTGTTAGTGCTAGTTTGCGAGTACTTAAAGAGTACTCATGGATTTGTACCTGGCTATTCCCGTGGCCAGACTATGAGGAGGACTACCAGGAAGATGGACAACAGGAGGTCTATGACAACTAGGATCATCTCCCATCGTCAGCATTGACTGTGGCTCTGAGGATGGAGCCCCTACTACGTTTACTTTCAGTTGCTTTGATTGTAGTAAGACTGGATCATGAGATCCTTTATTTTGTAAGACCTTTATTATGGTTTGTAATGGATGATGTACCGTGGTACCAATTCTGTTATGTCTCACAAAAATGGTTATCCTGGGATTGCGATGTATGGCATAACAGGCATCTGGAATTAAAAATCCGGGTGTTGACACCATGATATTATGTTACTCCCTCGTACCAAAAGAATTCTATAAACGTGTCTTTCAGGAATCTCTGGTGCTTGTTGGGTTGCATGAATCAGGACTCAGATTTGTCCCTCCACATGACAAAGAGATATCGCTAGGCCCTCTCGGTAATTTAACATCCTAAAGCTTGCATGCATGTGAATAATGTGTTTAGTCTCGGGGGATCTTATATTATGGGATGAGTAAAGAGAATTTGCGGGTGACGAGATTGAACTAGGTAGTTGATACCGACAAATGAACCTTTGGCAAGTAATATATCGCAAGACAAAGGGAATTGGATACCGGATTAATTGAATCCTCGACATTGTGGTTCAACCGATAAAAGAACTTCACTGTATGTGTGGGAACCTATATGGACATCCATGTCCCCGCTACTAGTTATTGATCGGAGAGGTGTCTCGATCATGTCTGCATGTTCTCGAACCCGTAGGGTCACACAATTAATGCTTTGATGTCGCTAGGGTTCATTGAGATAGTTGATGGTGTAATAAAATGTTAATTTGGAGTCTCGACTGGGATCCTAAATATCACAAGGAACTTTTGGGTCGGAGGCAGAGAAAAGGTATATGGATGATGGTTTTGGGTTCCGGGAAATGTTCAAGATATTTATCAAAATTGTTCTAGACTATTCTAGAAGATTCTGGATGGGGTCCCACCTGTCTGGAAGGCTGCATGGGACAAGTGGGGAGCACCCCATCCTACATGGGCTAGGGCACCACATCCCTCAGGCCGCGCCCCAATGCCGAGGGGATCCTTGCTTAGTGGAGGGGCGTCCCATTTGGCCGCTCCTCCCTCTCTTGGTGTGTGTGTGTGGGGGGGGGGGGGGTAGGTCTGATCGACCCTCCCCCCTATATAAGGGGAAAGGGTGGAGCGCGCAGCCCCCTCCCATTCAAGGCGATGCCTCCCTCTCTCCCTCTCCACTCCATCCTCGCATAGATGCTTAGCGAAGCATTGCTGCTCTCGTACACCATATCCACCGCAATGCCATCGTGCTGCCGGGATCTCACGGACCACTTCTTCCTTGCTTGCTGGATCAAGGAGGAGGAGTCGCCAAGCTGAACATGTGGATACTGTGGAGGTGCTACCCGTGTAGTGCTTCATCGGATTGATTCGACGATTGAACAACTACATCATCCATGATCTCTATATCGTTAAACACTCGTGTTTCTTCGAGGGTAAGTAGATCGGATCTCCCTCGCTACTAGTATCTCATATATCGGATCTTTGGGTTTTATTCCGCAATCTCGTAGGAAAATTTCTTTTTTTCCATGCAATGAACCGCTAAGTATATTAAGCCACCTAAAGCAGAATAATTAACTTTATTGAAACTATTTTTTAGGTCGGAATGCTCCTCAAAAGTGCATATCACTAGTTTTAAGGATTTTTGTTTTTCCAAAACGATCATGATCCATAAAGAGGATGGTATTATTAATGTGTTGTAGAATGGATAAACCATCCTCTACAAGATGGGATCCGATCCTCATCGATGTGACCATCTGCTTAAACGCGTTCAATGGGTATTGCTATAGATATGACAACTACTATACCCAATAACATTGGAGAAAGCAATATTGTTGGCGAAGGCCCTTCATAGTTCGGAAATGACTATCATATCATCGTTTAATTTTATGCAACATTACTTAACACGAAGCTATTGACCCATTTCTACCTGGCAGGAAATCCCTTCATTCGATGAAGCTTGTTAGAAAAAAGATCATTTAACTTTATCAATACGCCTTCCTGAAATCAGTATTTGGGATCACATCATTTTACTTTATTTGGTACATCTCGTGAGCCATTTCATGTATGGGTGATCATATGTTTTTTTTGAAAAGGAGCATATATTAATATCAAAAGATACCAATTACACCTAGCCTCTACAACAATGCATTGCCCTAGCGGCCATACAGATGCACACATCAACAAAAAAAGAAGAATTACAAAAAATAAGTCCCGCTATAGTGACCCATTCATTGAAACAGCAGTACTACCACTACCAAGACAGCACCAGAAGTCCAGCTTCTCCAAAAACAATACCTCCAAAAAGGGAACAGTGCACAAACACCGTCATCGTCCGATGAAAGATCTTAGGTTTTCATCCTGAAGAAAGTCCACACTTTCAAAACAATGCATTCAACAAGGCCATTGCTAGGCACAACCAATTAAGGCCAGACCCTAGGTCTTCACCCTAAAAGATAGAACCGTGAACCTCTCCTATGCAACCGCCCCCACTTGCATGCCACTGCTCCAAGTCATGAATCACCAAGCCAATTCCTCATGACCACCCAGACTCGAACCACCATTGTCAGTCCACAGATCTTGGTCTCCATGACATACTTCGCCAGCACCATGAAACGAGAACATGCCCCATGATCTTAATAGCCAACAAAGCTTCGAAGCGCACCCTCTGAAACCAAACGTTCAGAGTAAAACATGGATACGCACGACCGAATCCCATCCGATCCAGCAATCTCTCGGCATGATCGCACTTATGGAGTACAACGGCGGAGCCTTCTGGAACACGACACAGTAACCAGATCAATGTAGAGAAACATCAGGCGGATCTTCGTCTTGGCTTGAGAGGGATCAAGGACCACCACCTTTATTAGGCAGATCGTCGGCCCCCGTGCCGCCGCCTGCCGGCTTCTCATGGGACCGACCGCTCAATTCCCCACCAGCTAGGTCGGCAGAGGAGTAGGAAGCCTGGGCCGCCTCGACCGCAACCTGGCACCAAGAGACCTACAGAGATCCTCCGAAATCCAAAGATCGAATGCGGGGGCGAGCGCATCTAGGCCAAGGGCCAGGCGACCACACCCACCAGAGCTCCACCGGTCATCCCATCACCGCCGTCCACCATGGCGCACCACCAGCCTCCACCTACGCTTGCCACGCCGGCGGCAGCCCACACTCCCGGCGACAACGGTTTGTGCTACACCACTAGCCAAGGGAGAGGGATTCCTGCCGCCACCCTCCTTGGGATGCCTGCCTGGGCTTTGCCCACTGGCCCCTCCGGCGGAAGCGAGAAAGGGGAAGAGGCGGCGGCAGTGCCTAGGGTTAGGTCGGGTCGGGGAGAAGGGTTCGCTAACTATCTTGGTGTTGTATCATCTGACCGGGTAACATAATATGTATTGTATCATGTTTCTTCCTTGGACGAAGTTACATAGTAGTAGTACTGATAATATAGAGTGTGTACCTTTGATTTCAGATGTGTAACTTGTCACCTAAAGTACTACGTACAATTTCCCACAACCGTGAAAGTTTCAAGTCCTTGTATTGATACGGAGTTCCAGTATTTATATGCACAGTTGCCATTTGAGGCGGTTTGTACAAAAGATACGTTTGGACAACCTACATGTACAAGGTAGTTAGCTTAATGACAAAGCTAACGGCTTTTTAGTCTAACTCTAGCGCTAAATTTTAGGTAACTTAACATTAACAAACCCCAAAGTCTATAAAATCATCGACAAAGTCAAAATTTCCACACAAAGATCCTTTACTGCCTATAAGAGATAAATTAATCAGGCGGTGGGCTGCGCGGCGGCGAGGTCGGAGGGGGAGAGCGTGCCGGAGTGGTCGACATCGAGTCTGTCGAACTCCTCCAGGAATTCGGAGATGTCCTCCTGGCTGATCTTCCCGAGCTCCTTGAGCTTGTACAACACAAATTCCGCCGCCCCGACGCGCTGGTCCCCGTCCAAGTCGGCCGCTTCCAGGTCCGCGCTGGTCGTTCGCCGCGTGAGCACCCACCGAGCGAGCTGCCTCTGCCGCCGCTCCGCGTAAAGCTCCGCCACGTACAGGAAGAAGAGCGCCACCACCACCGTGCTCACCGTGATCCACACCACCGCGAACGCGCGCCCGGCCAGGGACGTGAAGCTTCGGTCGCCGTACCCCAGCGTCGTCACCGTGGCGCACACGCAGTAGAAGGCGTCCACGGGCTGCAGCCCCTCCGCCTTCCACAGGAACAGCGTCCCCGACGCCATCGAGGCGGCCAGCAGCACCGCGGAGGCGTAGAGCTTGTACCGCGTCCTGTTGGCCGCCTCCGTGGCGCGGAGGCGCGCCCGCGCCGGGTGGGCGGCGTTGGCGTGGACGGCGCGGAAGAGGAGCGACTCCTGCTTCTCGACCAGGTAGTCGGCGGACTTGCTGAGGAAGGTGCCGACGACGGCGACGCCGGCGAAGGAGAAGGCGCTGGCGAGGAGCTTGGCGGCGTCGCTGGACGGGACGAGGTCGCCGTAGCCGACGGTGGTCATGGTGACGACGCAGAAGTAGAGGGCGTCGAGCGCGCGGCAGCCGCTACGGTGCCCGGACATGTGGTCCATGACGAGGTAGAAGGCGGCGGTGCCGGCGAGGAGGTAGGCCAGGAGGAGGAGGCCCACCAGGCGGAAGCTCGGGCGGCCGCTCTGGAACATTTCCTTGGCGCTCGCGGTCGCACCGGCGTTGTCGGGGGGAGGAGGAGGACGAGGCTCTTCTGACGCCGGGTCAGAGGAAGGCGCCGTCCGGCAGCGCCGGAACCTCTTGACCCCATTCCGCGGCTTCTGTTGGATGGCACTAGCTGGATCGCCGCCGCCACGTAGCAGCGGTTGCTGGACGCCATTGGTGACCATTCAGACTGTACGGGTTTTGGCCGATAGAGGTCTCCGTTAACAGCGAGGCGGATGTATGGGAGGTCTAGTGCAGAGAAAGAGCATCTGCTCTGCTCCGTCGACTACGTCTCCCTTTCACGTGTAAGGAGCACAGCCTGACAGCCGCAAACATTTTGGAGTAATTAGCAGTACAGGTGTAGTATTTGACAGGTGGGGTACATGCCACGTGGCAGCCTAATATTGTCTTTTCTTTTAGTTATTAGTATTACTCCACGCCTTCTGCCTTCCCACAAGAAAAAACCAGTGTAGAATTGTGAAAATTTGAAAGCGGGTGGTTTCAATTCCTTAGGCCTTGTGAGCCGTTCTTTCTAGCCAGTTCTTTCCTTCATCTTGTAAGCCACTGGTCCAATGCAAGTGGCATCTTCAAAAAACACAAGGATCCGACTTTTTTAGCTATACCGCACTCTCCTGGACTGATTACATGCGTAAATGCCTCAAATGGGAGGTGTATGTAGACTAAAGATCTGTAACAAATGTTCAATCCACTATTGGGAAGAGAGAAAATAGAGACTAACAGGCATCTACGGCGAGTCACAAACGGAGAGAAAGGTTGAGACGTGGAAGCTGATGAAGATCTTGAAGCAACAGCACCAAGATGGAAGGCCTTGGTTGTGTTTAGCCGATTCTAATGAAATCATCACGGCGGGAGAGAAGGTGGGCGGGGCGGCTCGGCCCCAAGGGTATACGGATCAGTTCCGGGAGGCTTTAGATGTTTGTGAGTTGGAGGACCTGGAGTATGAAGGAGACAAGTTCACGTGGTGTAATAATAGCAAACTTGCTAGTGGATATATATGCGAGAGATTGGATCGTGCAGTTGCAAATATTGAATGGGCGGAAGCTTTCCCTGGTTTTAAAGTGGTCAATGAAGATCCAAGGCATTCTGATCATCGTCCGGTTATCGTATCTTTGGATGGTGGTGACGTCATTCAGCGTGGCGAGTATAAGTTTCGTTTTGAAGCAAGTTGGTTGCACGAGGAGGAGTGTTCAAAAGTTATTGACGAGGAATGGAAGCGGTGTGTGGGGGAGGATAAAAGAGGGGTGGCGGGTGCTCTACATGGTGTGGCCTCTAAATTGGAGGTATGGAGTAGAAGGGCGATAGGTGATCTGGAGAAAAAATAAAGAAAACAAGAAAAATTTAGAGGAATGGAGGAAAGAAGTGGTGTCGGAGGAGAAGGTGAAGGAGGAAGGGAAGCTTAGGGGAGAATTGGAGCTGTTAGAGGACATGCGAAATACCAAATGAAAGCAGCGATCACATGTGTGGTGGCTCACAAATGGTAATAGAAACACGAAGTTCTTACATGCCTTCGCTTCGGAAAGGAAAAAGAAGAGTAGAATAAAGGAGTTGAGGATGCAGAATGGGGAGGTAGTGAAGGAAGATAGGGCTCTTGCTAACTATGTTTTATCTTATTTTTAGGAGCCTTTTCACACGTGTGGTGGCGACCGCACGGCTGAACTTATCAATGTGGTTCAGCCACGTGTTACAAATGAGATGAACATGGGGTTGATGGAGGAGTTCACGACGGCGGAGGTGAAATCAGCCCTGGATAGCATTGGAGATCTTAAATCGCCGGGTCCAGATGGTATGCCAGCGCTGGTGTACAAAAAACATTGAGATTTTATGGGAGAACATGTGGTGGAGGAGGTGCTGAGGGTGTTGTGGTGTGGCACCATGCCTGAGGGATGAAACGATACTTACGTGGTGTTGATCGCTAAAGTAAAGGACCCAACTAGAATCAAAGATTTGAGACCGATTAGCCTCTGCAACATCCTCTACAAATTAGTGTCGAAGGTCTTGGCCAATAGGCTAAAAATCATGTTGCCGGACGTGATTTCACCGAATCAGAGTGCATTTGTACCAGAGAGACTCATATCGGACAATGTTCTATTAGCATACGAAGTTTCACATTTCCTTCTGAATAAGAAAAGTGGAACTAAGTTTGCGGCAATGAAGGCATATATGAGCAAAGCATATGATAGGGTTGAGTGGGGCTTAAGTGCCATGATGGAGAAGATGGGCTTTTGCCGGGAGTGGACGGATCTGATAATGAAGTGTGTTACTTTTGTTAAGTACCAAGTTAAGGTGAACAGGATACTCGGAGCAGTTCTTGCCGACGCGTGGCTTGAGGTAGGGGGACCCTCTTTCCCCTACCTCTTTGTCATTTGCGCTGAGGGGTTGTCGGCGTTGTTGCAGGATGCAGAAAGGAGAGGTACTTTCAGTGGAGTTAAGGTGTGTCAAGGGGCACCAACAATCACACATCTCTTTTTTGCGGATGACTCGGTCCTTCTGATGAAAGCAACTCGGGATGAGGCAGCTGAACTAAGGAGGATTCTCAATTTATATGAGAATGTGTTGGGACAGTGTATCAATATGGAGAAATCTGCTATTATGTTTAGCAAAAACACTAGTGCAGCGAATATGATTGAAGTCAAAAACATGTTGGGTATTCAGTGCGAGGCATGGAATGAAAACTACCGGGGTTTGCATGTGTATGTGGGCAGGTCAAAAAAGAGGGCATTCCAATATATTAAGAATAAAATTTGGAAACGAATTCAGGGGTGGAAAGAAAAATTGCTGCCAAAAGCTGGTAAAGAGATTCTAGTGAAGACGGTTGCACAAGCAATATCAAGTTATGCCATGTCATGCTTCTACTTGACGAAGGGCTTCTGTGATGATATTGTTGGGTTCTGTAGAAAACAAAAAAATTCTATCTACTTGAACACTAATATCAGGATCTATACTATGTAGACATAAGTAACGGAGAAGGAATACAGTATTCATACCTTTGCAGACAGAGGCACACCTTACGCAGGAAGGCGTATATTGATGAAGACGAGCAGCACCCCAAGTGTGGTGCCTCCGAAGTTCGTCACACATCCTGTGTAGGAGACGTCAACCGGACTCCGATCCAGCCGAGCAGCAGAAGAAGTAGATGTCGGATCGCAGATCACACGACGGTAGTGTGAAGGTGGAGAACTCAACCACGAGGTCCTCCCCAATATTACGGAGAAGTCCTCAGCGGATGAGAGAGAGAATGAGAGGAATGGGTGATTCCAAAGGGGGAGGAGGACCCCTTTATGTAGTGGGAGGGGTGCGCACCACCGAGGGGCCAGGCGGTGTGGGACTAATCCCCACACCCGCCGGTCACCTAGGGGCAGCCACCGGCCCTAGGTGGGCCCCATTGGGGCGGCCCACCAGCCCTAGGTCGGCCAGCCCCCACACCCTAGGCGCTTTGCCCTATTGGACCTCCCTTCGGGTGAGGCCCATTAGCAATAAGGAACCTTTTAAAAATAGAAAAAATATATATTTAATATTAATTCTCCAATTAACATTCAAATACACATATTATATTATTTCTTCACTTCAGAACACCTTCTGGACCCCTTCCGATCTCCATCGGATGTTACCCGAAATTATTCCGGTTTCTCTCTCTCTACTTCTTTTACGATACCTCATCTACCCTAAGCGTCCCTACCCTTAAGCGTGACATCCTTCGGTTCGGAAACACTTCGGACATGATTGAGACTACTCTCACATCAATGATCAACAGAGGGACCTGGATGGCCATGTGACCCCCGTGCGTTTCACGAATACAATCGCTCAAACCGTGAGATAGTCGTTCCCCATTCTCTTTGTCATTCGATACCTAATTCATCCGAGACTTGATCTTAAATATCTCCATACCTTAGTTCGATCTCGTTACCGATGAACTTGTTTTCTCGTTCTCATGTCGTTGCATTCCGTGACCTATTCACATGCTTGCAAGCTTCATCAATGCAAAGTCACCGAGATGGCCACATGTATCTGTCCGTTACATGGACTAGACAAATCCTGGTCTTGATATGTACTCCTCTACGCATCCCTTCGGAAAACCTGAGTGGAACCTTTTTGATCACCCTGTTACGAGATGATTCTTGATAACCATCTAAGCTTCTTCCGGAATGGTGATTTTGTATTACTCACAGTCAAATGATCAGGTTGCGAGGTTCTCTGTATTTTATCATCAATGGTGAACTTTGTAACTAGATCTCATTAAGATATAACGGTCGGATGTTTGTCTATCATATTATTCAACTAATAACATGACCTCATTGTCAGTTGGCATACATGCCCATGATCTTGAAACACAGACCATCCTCATGACCAATGAACTAGTTCACTAGAGGTAACTAGAGACACGGGTTGTTTTCATACCACACGTGTATTAACGTTCCGTATTAACACAGTTATAGCACAGTATAAAACATATTATGAACATATAGGAGATATATCAAATAATACACTTTATTATTTGCCTCTAGGGCATAACTCCTTCAGATATTAGCTCGATGATTGCAAGGTACCGGTGGAGTTAGCAAGACAAGGATAAAATGAATTGGATCGGATGTGCCACACTCATTAAACCAAAGGGAGAAGGGGGGCTCGGCTTTAGAGACATCCACAGTTTCAACATAGCTATGTTGTCAAAGCAGGCATAGAGGTTGATCCAGATGCCGAATAGCCCGTGTGCCCAAGTTTTGAAAGCGAGATACTATCCAAGTGGTAATATTTTTGAATTGAAAGTGGAGCCAGGCATATCGTATGCATGGCGTAGTATTTTACATGGGGTGGATTTGCTCAAACAGGGGGTGATCTGGCGCATTGGAGATGGTAGGAGGGTGAGAATTTGGGAAGATCCCTGGATTCCAAAGGGTTGGTGTCGGAAGATTGCATCACCTCGGAATGGGAGCACTCTCAATCTTGTTAGTGACTTGATTGATCCTGATACAGGCCAATGGAGAGTGCATCTTGTGTGAGACACCTTCTGTAGTGCGGATGCCGAGCTCATACTTGCTATTCCTCTGAGACAAGGGGTGGAGGATTTCCTTGCTTGGCATTTCGATCCGAGGGGTTTACATTCTGTTCAACAGGCCTACAAACTTCATAGGGATCTTGAACTTAAAGATAGTGTCCATGGGGGAGAATCGAGTTCGAGAATTCCGGAGGCTCTAGGAGGGAATGGAGAAAGTAGGTGGCTGAATATATGGAAGCTACCATGTCCACCTAAATTACGAATGTTTGCATGGAGATTTGCACACAACTCCCTGGCCCTTCAGATGAATCTAGTTCGAAAAAGACTTAAGATCGAAGACGACAAATGCGTGGTGTGTGGAAGATTACAGGAGGATGGCTATCACCTTTTTTTGAAATGTAAAGATGTCAAAATGGTGTGGAAAGAGATGAAGCTCCTACATGTGCGGGCAAAGTTACTCACATGTGTTGGGGTAACCGCAGTGATGGAGGAGATCTGGAAATTGGAAGAGAAACATAGGGTTGAGGTTATTGCTCTATGGTGGTCCTGGTGGAATATGCGTAACAAGGTGAGGGAGGGTGCACGAAACTTGAAGCGTCGGTTGTTGTTTTCCGAGCTCAATGCCTTGACGCAGACTGCCTGCGATTCTGTAAACAGGCTGGACCGGCGAAGGTGACGTCGCTGATCCTCTAGAAACCACCTGGGAGTGGGACTCTCAAACTGAATATTGATGGTGCTTTCAAGAAAGGAGAGAATGAAGGAGGATGGGGCGTGGTGGTGAGAGATGATGAGGGGCAAGTTATATCAGCTGCTGCTGGTAAATGCCCAGGTATCACCAATGTGTTTACGGTGAAACTTGCAGCGCTCGATCAAGCTTTCAGTCTGGCCTCTAGCATTGGTGTTGTACGTGTGGTGTTTGAAATAGACGCCCAACTTGTTCTATCTTCTATGACTAGCCTGAATCAGGATTTCTCTCCCTCAGCAGTGATCATTGAGGATCTTAAACTGCACAACCGGTTTTGGTTTTCGAACTTTTCTATTATTGCATGTAGGAGAGAAGCCAATACGGTTGCTCATGCTCTTGCCCAAATTGGTGCAAAATGTGATCCAGGTTCGATGTATGTGTGGGACGATGATCTCCCATTGCTGTGCGTGTAAGTGGCGATTTTCCCAACTGTGATCAGTAATAAAGCAATGCTTTTAGTGTAAAAAAAGAGAGAAAATGAGAGACCATCTAGTGATTCTTAGCTCATGTTTTAATAAACTATAGTAGTACTAGGATTGAACTTGGGCAACGTCTTTCGTTTGATCTTTTATTCGTCTCGTTTGCATAACATGAAGTCCTTGGCTCTTTGAATAAACCTTAAGACTCCCCATGTTTAAAGATACAAGGCGTATACTTTTAATGAAAAGTTAAAAATTATTAAGTTTGAGCAAATACACAGAATAGAATATCATATGATATTTAATATATACACTATAGATATTTTGTGGTGAATCTATCGAACTCGATTCAGTATTGTATTTGTCAACATTTTGTCTATAAACTTTATCAAACTTACGGGACGGTGACTTTTGATTAAATTTATATGCGAGTGGGTATTAGTGAGAGATCGGACTCGGTCGCTTGAGAAATAAAAGCCACAATTCAAACAGGGCTAGACATATGTTGGGCATTGCAAAACCATGGAATGGAATTTCCAATACACAATATCTAAGTTTGTATGCCAAACTTTTGTAGGCTGAATAATGCTTGTCAAAAATCAGGATCAATAGTATTGTTTGTGAAAAGCAGGCAAAAGTTTTGCATGATCTATTAATTAAAAAGAAGATGCCCAGTTAATTAACAGAAAACTAGGCGAAAACGAAAACAACAGGGTCATGCCCACACTCGTCGATGGCATATTAAGGAACACAGATGCAGGCCAACCACACACACAAACCACCGCTGACCTGCTCCACCAAACTAGCTGAATATAACCAAGAGAAAGGGTTGCGACGGATATAAAAGGAGAAGATTTAGAAACTGCTCCGGCATGTCAAAAAAAGCCAAACTCATGCTCAAAAACTGCACCAAACATCATCTCGCCTCCAATACGACCGAGGTAAACATTCTTAAAGTTGACAGACTCTCGAGGCCGCCACCTGACATCCGACCATTCAGCCGCGCCATGCGCCATCCAAAATACGGAGATGTAGGGCTTCATCATTTTGCCAGTTTGCCACCTGAATGTCGAGACGTTCCTGTTTTTCTTTTTTCTGTTATTTCCCTCTTTCGTTCTCTCCTTTCCAAACTCGGAATTATATAGTCTCCGGGCCCATATGCCGAGTGACAAGTCTCTAGGTCCGAACGGTTTTTCTGGCTTATTTCTCAAAGTGTGTTGCCCGGTGATAAAGTGTGACTTTTATAGTCAGAAAATCTAGAATTTTCTTTAAGAGGAAGATACATTAAAGAGTTGGACGTGATTGTTTGGTAGAGTACTTCATAAGGGCTTGTTTGATTCATAGAAATTGTATAGGAACTATGTAGGATTTAAATCTTATGGGAATTTTTCCTATGTTAGTGTTCGATTCATAGAAACATATCTCATAGGAATTAATCCTATAGGAATCTTATAGTGCAATTCCTATAGGAAAACAACATTAGGTCACACCTCATGGAAAAATTCCTTTGCCACATCAAATAAAATCCCTCTTCCTATACGATTCACATTGGCATGACATCTCAATCCTATGTTTTTTATATTCCTATACTTTTCCTCTCCTACGAATCAAACAAGCCCTAAATCTAATTCCAGGTAACTAAAATGTGCATAGAGATGGTACGCTCCAATTAATACTGATTGATCAAGACATTTGTGATTCAATGAAAAGTTAAACTAGTAATTTCTCGTAACTAAAAGGTGAGATGAAAAAGATGCGGTCGTTTTGAAAATAAACAAAGACTTAAGGATAACATAATACTATCAAAGAAATGTTAAAAACAGTGTGAAAATGCCTATAATTAAAATATATATGTCTAGACATTTTAAGAAATGTAAATAATAAAAACTTAATAATCTTGCTTGTGTAACTAACTTTGAATAAAAAATGAGTGAGATATTCTAACTCACGCATGTTTGTACAATGTGCATTGGTTTGAATCTTGTAGGCGAGGGAAAAACTAGCCGAGTCAAATGTGGTATACATGCTTAGGTGTATATATCGCTAGCAGCCTAGCACAGGGAATGCCCGACAAGCCCTGTTTTTTACATACCATGTTAAGTCTTCACCTGTAGGTCTGGGGCAAAAACTGACACCGTCCAAACCATTCAAACCGTAAAAGGTGGAGCTAGTTTATTTTTCTTAACAAAATTAATCAAGACTTTCAATCTAGTTCAAAAATTTGAACTAACCCAAACCGGTAAAACCAGCAAACCGTTTTTCCCACCCTTAGTCACGTGGATTTTCTAGAGCATACATTGTTGAACATGCCAACTTGGTGTGTTCGTATTACAATATTTTGAGTGAGTAAGATGATCAAATAGAGTTAGCCTTAGATAATACGATCTTTATATAGTTGGACTTAAACTGCTATGTGATCACATGTTTGGAGCACCTTATCCATCATTCATTGATTTATCAATTTAAATTTTATTATAACTAACTCTTTGGTCCAATGAAATTAGATAATTTTTAAAGAATGACCATTAGCAAAGAAGTGATGAGAGTATCTTACAAACCTTATCAGTCTACACTCAAGTCTATATCTGACCAATGTCCGAAAATCTCATTTGCTCAGCTGGTCTTTTTCAAATATGGAATACTCAAAGGTTTAATCACCTCTATATAGATAGTTTCACAGAAATGGCATGTGGTTCTGCCAAACTAAATCAACCCGAAGCTCCAAGGTTACGGTTTAAGTTGGAGAGACATATCTTGCACTTAGTTTGGAAAGGTAGCTAAGATGACAAAAAATACTAAAAAAAGTTAATGAAAATTTTAAAAATCTTCAAGTATCTACTCCTTCGGATGCGCTCGCTGAAGTTATATCCTAAAACTAACAAGTTTCTCCATGAAAGCTGGTTAAGCATATGTACGAACCATTGAAAGATCAAGGATACCGACTAAGATGGGCGAGAATAGAAGACCACTCGTTTTATCATTTTCGTTGATTATAGGGAGACGGAAATTATATGTTCAATACAATGTAGCTAAGTTATACACTCCTACATTGCAATATGTACTCTAGCAAATAAGGTTTATAAGGTACAAAAAGCTAGAGGCAACACCAAGAAGGATAACTAGGATAGAAATACTGCCAATATGCAACCCAGTGAGTGGTGAGTGTATTGAATCGTGTGAGACCACTTTTCCTAGAGTGATCTAGGTTAATGTTGTCAAACACTTTGTTCTTTGTGCCCCTTTGTTGTTTTAGACAACTCTTTCTTGTCCGATGCCTCTTGTCATTCCTCAATCGTTTGTTCTCATTTCATACCGTGAGCCATAGGGCTATGAGAAGACACAAGAACAAACTACATAGAAATAACATGGTAATATTGAATTGAAGCATGAATCCTTCTCATAGTAATTAAGGTGCACGGGCTGGACGCCCTACTCGGTGGAGGCTACTTACTCATGATCCATCAAACACATGTCAATCAAATAATTTGTAATAAGGTTCATTTCAACATGAATGATCAAGCCCATGCCAACAACAAGTTTGAATGGAGGAATACAAAGCTATGGATATGGTGATGGTGGAGTAATGTTTCTAGATTGTAGATTAGCCTAAGGTTTGTTGCCTTTATAGTGGCGGCATCTCTATTCCTCTGATTGTCCATGTTCCTTCAAAATGTTCCTCTGTTTGATAAGACTAACCAACATTGACATGACCATTGATGTGATCAGGTGTGCTCGTAGCATTTTTTGGATTTCCTTCTACATTCGTTCTGGGAGGCATGCCACTCATGAAGATATTCCATTTTGAAAAGCTGCTGTAGTGGTCCACTTCCCTAAACTCACACCAATCTGGGAACCACATACCAAAAAGAGAAGAATCCAAAACTTCCAATTAACTAGTCAACATTCATCATTTACACGGATAAACCAATAAAAACATCAATATTATCAAATTTTAACTTCAGATAGGATGCTTATAAAATATAATCATCAATAACCAAGATGTTGATGTATCCTGAAGTTCAAGTCAATCAATGGACTCTAATATTTGTTGGAGAGGTTCTGTAAAGACATATCTTTGGGAAGAGGATGGCGCATATATTGTTGGAAAAATGCCCTAGATACAAATAATAATATGGATTATTATCATATTTCACAAAGTTTATAATTAGATTTTATATCATGCTATAACTATATTGAAAGAAAACATCGATACACGTGTGATATGTAAACAACAAACAGTTCCCCGTGAATATCTAGTCACTGGTTCATTGGTCAACAGATGATCAAGGTTTACTGATCATGTGGAATTTATGCCAATTGATAATGGAGTCACCTCATTGGGAGAATGAGATGATGAACACACCTAATCCAAGCATCGTGACACGATCATGTCACAAAGTTCAACTTGCAATGATTAGAAAACGTAGTGTCCTGTTCCTGAGACCGTGAGACCATATCAATCACTATCACCTGAGATTGTCTTGATAGCATCAAACACCACTTGGTGAAACGGTGATCATAAATGTGTGTTCAAGTATATCAAAGGGGCATGTAGAGGCGTATGTGTCAAGAGTAGGATTTGTCCATCCACGTGATAGAAATATACTCGAGGGCCCACTCGGAGAACTTATATCCAACAGCTGCACAACGTGTGACTAGGTCACGAGGATATTACTTGTCGGAATGAGTTAAGTAGCATTTGTCGGTAACAAGATTGAACTTGACATGGTGATGTCATTGATCAGATCTCGGATAATGCAAGTATCAAAGTGACAATATGAATAGCATACAACATTCATGGTTCAACGACAAAGATTTCGTGGAATGCACACGGGTCATCATGGGCATCTAGGTCCCGTTGATGATCACTGGTACGAGAGGGATCTCGACCATGTCTGGAGTGTTTGCAAACTGTGGGGTATCACGCCTAAGGGATTGATGATGCTCGGAGATCATTTTAGTATCGTCGAAATCACGGAAGAATAGAAAGAGAGAAAACCGGAAGGGTTCCGGGTAAGTCTGGATGATTTCCGGAATAGGATGGAAGGAGTTCCATAGCCACATGATTTGAATAATATGTAAGTAGATGCTAAATATTGATTTAATAATTTATTTATATTTATTTAATAAAATAAAAGGAATTAAAATGGTCAAATTCATTATTGGGCCAAAATCTCTAAGGGAAACAAGCCCATGAGGGAAAGACCAAAGGGAGGAAAGAGTGGAGGTGGCCGGCTGGGCCTAGGGACCCTGCGTGGGGCCCACTAGGGCGATGGACTGCGGCGGCCAACCCCCTGTCCCCTCTTCCTTGTTTAGTCCCACATGGCTTAGATAAAAGGCTATGGGATCCTTTCCCCCTATAAATTATAGAGGTACCTAGAGGAAATAAATACACCAATAATCACTAAAAGGTTTCCTTTCTTTTGGGGAGACCTTCGGTTGATCCTCTCTCTCTCTCTCTCTCTCTCTCTCTCTCTCTCTCTCTCTCGTGACCATAGTCCGAAGTCTGGATTGCGTGAACATGAGACTTTTTCACCGTGGAGCACCATCGCACTGCGGGATTCAGATCCAGAAGGTCTACTTCTGCAACTGATGCTGGATCGGAGGAGAGAGAGTCATTGTCAGGCACCAGATGTATGTAACTCCCCACGAGATGCTGTACTTGTAGCACTAGGAGTTGTTGGAGCCATAGGAGCCACCAGACTTCAACACGACCCCGAGGTCGGCGTCGGTACGACTACATCAACCACATTCTCCTAAACGTTGACAACGCTTTTCGGTCTTCAAGGGTAAGTTTCGAAAATCCTCTCCCGTTATTGCATTACTAATTGATAGGTCCTGGCATTAGAGTTCTTGGCGTAGGAAAAATTTATTGTTTTCAGGCACGAACCCTACAAATATACCATGTGCTCCTATGAGACACATGTAGCCTCCGAGTAAAGTCCGAACCTTTGAACAATGGTACCTTGGGCTCAATCTAGACATTTTTCCAGGGTGTCCAAAGAGCATGTTGGGAAGCCTAGAGTGAGCTTGGGCCCTTTGTAACAAGATCGTGTTTAGGCATTGATCATCAACCCCTCTTCATACACTTGAGTATAACAATATCCTCTAATATCATTAACACCAAAACCACACTGGATGCATAAGATGTCCTTTCAACCACACTAAGTTACATTTTTATTTGGGAGTCGTAAGTTACAATTGTTATTGATTAATGAATATAAGAGCCCAACCAGTTTATCCATTGATTTCTTTGATCAAATATCTATATTAATGATGGGAACCTATTCCTTCTTAAGTAGGAGATATATATCACCTATGAATCCTAAGTAGGTATTATCTAGTTTCATGTTTTGCTGTGTATTACATTATTAATTTAAATTACATGACTGTTTGACCAGTAAATAGTCCATATACTAGAATATATTAAAACAAAAGCACGGTAGGCGAGATATGAATGTACTCTTTTGTAATTGCTATAGAAAATGCAAGTTCGATCAAATGCTAACGCTTTAATAAGTACAAATTATTGTTTCTTCCAAGAACTTTGCCAAAGGTTTCTTTCTACGGCCTGGGTTGTTATCAACCTCACAAGCCTCGACCTCAAAACCGATGCCATCATCTAGTGCAACATGGGAACAATGAAATCTTTGAACAATTCGAAGAATCCATTTTTTTACAAAGTGTATCGACTACACTTATAGTACCACAGTAAAAGCGTATGTTACATTACTTCCTTGAGAACAAATTTAAAATTACCACCGCATCCAAAATTAATCACAAATTCCAACCAACACCTCCGAGTTCTTTTTTGTTTTCAAGGAAAAGGCAGGGCCATTTCCACCAAAACTCCAGATTACTCTTCTGAATCTCACCCGGCCCAGGTTGTGTGTCACTAGTGCGACCACCCGACCGTAACCGTGGCAGCTTCGTACCCTTCCTTCCCGCCACCACCAAACCGTATGGCGCCACTGCTCCCCTTCCGTACCCTCCGCTTCCTGTCCATGCTGCCGCCCTTCGCCACCACCGGCACCACCTTCTCGCCTACACCCTTCCTCCCGACACCTCCGGCCTTCTCGAGCAGCCGCACCACCTTAGACTTCCCCGCGACCGCCGCGGAGGCCGCGGCCGTCCTCCCCTTCCCCGTCGCTGCCCTGGCGTTCGCGCCGTTCTTCAGTAGGATGTCCACCACGTCCGCGCGCCCCGCCTCGGCGGCGCAGTGCAGCGCCGTGTATCCTTCGGCGTCGGTCGCCTCCACGTCCGCGCCACGCTCGATGAGGTCGCGCACCGTGTCGGCACGACCTTTGAACGCGGCGCGCATCAGCGGCGTCCACCCGTGTGCATCACGCCCTTCCACGGACGCGCCTCCGTCGGCGGCGCGGCGGACGGCACGCGCCTCACCCTTTCGCGCGGCCGCCAGGATCGCCTCGCCGAGGCCCAGGAAGTCCATGATCCGCCCGTTGTGACCCTCCTCGGCGGCGGTCTCGTATGCCGTCTTCCCCTTGGCGTCGCGCACCGAGGCCGTGCCGGCCGTGCCATGGGTCAGGATGAGGCGGGCGACGGCCTCGTCCCCGCGCCTCGCCGCGGCATGGAGGGCGGTGCCGCCGTCCGTGCCGCATCTCGCGTCAGCCCTCGCGCCCGCCGCCAGGAGCGCCTTCACGGCGTCGCGGCGTCCACCTTCCGCTGCCAGCCGTAGAGGGTTCTTGCCGTCCCTCCCCGCCGCGTCGATGGATGTGAAAGAACCGGAGAAGGAAGCGGATGAGGCGGAGGAGCGAGGAGAAGCAGACGCGGGTTTCCCGAGAAGCAGCTTCAGGACATCGTTGTGCCCTGCCGCGGCGGCGACGTGGAGCGCGTCAGAGCCCGCGGGCGTGGCGCCGTTGGCGAGGAGGAGCTCGGCGATGAGGCACTCGCCGGACGCTGCGGCTATCTCGAGGGGAGTCCGGCCGCGGCTGGGCTTGTCGGCGTCGGCACCGTACTCGAGGAGCACCTGCACGATGTCAGCGCGGCCGAGGCCTACAGCCAGGTCGAGCAGCGTGTTCCCGGACTCGTCAGCGGCGTCCGCGGCGCGCCACTCGGGGTCGCTGCGGTCAAGCACCTCCCTGAGCGCCTCCACGGCGCCAGCCACGACGAGCCGCGCGGCCACCGCGGCGCCGACGAAGGACGCCCTGATGCCGCTATCCACGAACACCTGCTTCTTCCTCGCGGAGAACCACTCCGGGTTGACGGAGTCCAGCGCGGACACGGGCTCCCTCACGGAGGCGCCGGGCGCCACCACGCTGTGCAGCAGGAACGCGTCCTCGCCGCGGCCGCCGCCAGCGCCGGGGCCAGCGCCAGGCCCGTCCGGCGCCGCGGAGGACAGGTACAGCACCTCAACGGTGACCGATGCGAGCGGCGCCAGGATCCCGGTGTGCGGGCGCACGGCGAAGCGGCCCCTGACGGCCGGCTGCAGCCTGAAGGCGACGGGCATGGTGTGCATCGCGTTGCGCAGCGTGAGCTCCCCCCTGGCCGGCCTCCCCGGCTCCACCCGCACCACCACCTCGTTCGTCGGCTCCGGTATCACAAGCCGATCCATCTCCGATCCGCTCTAGCGAGTCTCAGCTGCTTACGCTTGCCGCCGTAGTAGGAAGCTACTGGACAAGAATCAATGGCGAGTTGTTGTGTGAGGTCGGGGTGGGGGAAGAAGCCATCAAAGGGAGTGAGACGAGTGCAGGGGTCTTATATTCCGGGATGGTTTGGCCGGCGCGGCGTGGAGGCGTGCCACATGGTGGGTGTAAACAACAAGGAGGACTTGTTCTATGTGCTGGCCGCGGCATGAGATTGTTTAATGGCGGTTTTGGCGTCGTCAAAAGATGGAGCTCGTTTTGTTTCGCAGGGCCAATGTAGATGCGGGGTTGGGGTTTAGCGGCGGAAACTTCCCGGCACCCTTGCCCGTCCCTGTCGCTCGTCATTGTAGAACAAGATTGTTTAACTAACGATGTGATCAAAGCAGATGTGATTGGGTGGTAAAATTTGATAATTTTGTTTGCGATTTGGTGTTAGCAGTATGTGGCGTTTTCACTGCAAGAACAGGTTAGGCTGTGTTTGAGAGCTCAGTTTTTTTGTAAACTGTAGTATTGCACTATTGCAAAACCACACTACTTCAGTGAACGGCTAAGGAAACCAAAGTTTTCCTCAGTTTTGGCAAAATATTGAGGACCAATTTAATCACAGTATTTCAATGCCAACCGTCCAAGTAGCGGCATGGAATGCCGTAAGCCTAGGACCAATAAAATTTTGTCTGAATCTCACATTTGGTGGAGATGACTCCAAAACCGTAGAAATTATATTACTCTTGTGATGAAATAGAGTCGGATATTGTTTCCGTAGCGTGGCATCCTAATCACGTATGCTCCTAGAACCTAATCTCTTTTCTTAACAAAGAGAATATATTAATATCGCGAAGATACAAATTACAATCAACCTCTATACCAACAAGTATCCTAAAACAACAGAGATGCACCCAGCTAGCAACAAAATAAAAAAGAGAGAAAATAAAAAAATCCCTGTTAGAGCGCACTCTAACCACCACTGAAGACAACACCCGTGCTACAAACAAGGCTCTCCAAAAGCAACGCCTTCAAGAAGAAAACAACGCACAAGCATTGTCATCGTCCGATCAAAGATCTTGGGTTTTCACCCAGGAGAAAGTCAGAAATTCCAAAAAAACCTTCAACAAGACCATTGCCAGGTACAACCGATAAAACCTAGACCTTGGATTTTCACCCTGAAAATTGAGGCCCGGTACTCGAGGAGCACCACAAAAAATGCAGTCCACATGTGTTGCCACCCGCTCACCAAGGCTGCTGCTACAAATCACCGTATGCCTGACACACATGGAGAACCTGTGCCGCTACGTCTTCCTCACAACCAGTACCCTCTCCGCCAATTTCAACCTCCGATCGCAACCACCATGCCTTTCTCTGCTTCTATCAGTTCCATGGAAATCTATATTAGGACATATCCCATGGCATCAACCAGCAGGCGAAGCTTCGTGCCTCAACCAAGTGAAGGAGCGCGCACGACCGCATCGATTCTGCTCTAGCAATCCAATAGCGTCCTGCGTCAAACTGCGGAAAACTCATAGAAGAAGACCGGAACTCGTCAGTAGCCAGATCTAGAAGGCCGACATGAAGTAGTTCGACGCCATGGTGCTCGGAAAATTGCAAGGTCAGACCATCATTATTATTCAATGCAGACGAGTAGGCCCCTATGCCGTCATCCATCACCTACCAGCAACGAAGGATAGTTTGGCAACCTCCATCGCGGAAGGGAAGGGTAGGTGCACCAGCGATAGAACCGTTGCGGGCAGCCAACCATCTCCGCAAGGTTCCGCAGCATGCAACAGGCCACGACCCAACATAGATCGGGTCCGCGTGGCTCAGATAGAACGCTCGGAACCCATATCGGGCCCATGCGCCTGGACACCGATAGCGCCACGCCGCCGCTCTACCCAGCCACCTCGTCCTAGAGGTTTGACTGAGCTGTTCAAGAAAAAAGGAAAGATGAATGCTGGTCTTCTACGAGTTGCCTTAGTAAGAAAGTTCCTCCTTCTTGCTATAAAAATGATCTTTAAGACAACCTATCCGTTTCTGTTTTGAAGAAGACAGGAATGAGTCAGTGCCAGGTGTCCCCGGTCGTGATACACTAACCAACCAACTTAACCTATAGCGCTCAATCAAATAAAGTTCTAATTTCCCATATGGAGAAAAAGCTACCTTCAATCCATAGTGCCATCTTTCTCTTAAAATGACATTAGTTATGCTTTCTTCAAGATCGAGATCATCTAAGACCTATGTCTGATCCCGTCCAATAGCAGGTTTAGTGAGCACCACAGACCAATCCACCTACTTTGATATCAAGCCCTCGTTCGGGGACAGCCCATGTAAAAACACCTGCGCAGAGCTTGGAGAGCAGAGCACTCGGGTGCGATGGGTTGATTGATTCCATAGTAGGTTTCTTAGTTCATCAGGTGTGCTCGTGCCTGAAATGCTTTGAACAAGAAGCTAGTCAGAAAAAGAGGGCCTCCATGTTTGCCGACCAGTGCTCTGCCACCGCGTGTGGGCTGTTGCTTCACCTCCCACGTGTATAGGCTCCGCAGGGAGCACCTCTTATCCCTTCAACTTTTGGTGGCTGGGCGCCGGCGGTGGCAGCAAACAGGGAGGCCCACGGGAGACGAGCTCTTCTAGGGTTTGGTTGGCCCTCCGGAGCCTCCATGCACGAGCGGCTAGGGAGGGAGCGTAGTCAAGTGACATTTAGAAATCGAATTGTGTACTAGAACCTAATCTTTGTGCCAACCATAATATTTAATGATCCAAATTGGAAAACGCGATTTTAGTGTTGTTCGTTTCACCTCTCCTTTATTGGAGTTTATCTTTCCATCAACACTTTTTGTTTCTTTTTCACCAGTAACTAGATCTAAACACATTGATTGTTTGCATGTAAATCTTTTATTCTTTTAATCAACCCGTCTGACATTACCTTAGTTTTTACTTGTGTTTCAGTTGTGCAATGGCATGTATTGATATCTTAGACACATGCTTAACCAGTTCGGCCGTTGAATGACTTACCTTACTATCCACCCACACCATTATCCTTAGTGTGATATGCAAACTTGCACACATAGCACGTTAGTGTGGAACCCTCGACTCCGAACCTACATACCAAAACGCGTCTAGGTATGTTCACTTCACAAAAGTTAAAACATATTATATTTTAAAATGGAGGGAGTAGATCGCTCACAACCATGTCACTCCCAACCACGTCGATTATGAATGTTGAGTCCTCTGTCATGTTGATACATCTCAGACATGTTACATTGGCATGGGTCGTGTTACATTGGCATGGGTCGTTTGTCAACACACATGGAAATGTCGGGGAATGAAAAATCAAACTACTAATGTTATTTTATTTCCTTTTTACAAAGAGCATATATTAATATCGTGAAGATACCAATTACACCAAAGCTCTGCAACAACTCATTGTTCTAGCGGCCTTGCGGACACACACGGGCAGAAAAAGAAGAAGAATTAAAAAAAAAGTTTCGCTACAACGATCAATTCCTTGTAGCAGCGACACTAACACCACCAAATAACACCAAAAGTTTAAACTATCCAATAGCAATGCCGTCAGGAAGGAAACAGTGCTCAAGAATCATCGTCGCCCGATCAAAGATCATAGATATTTACGTTGAAGAAAGTTGCCGCTCACAAAACAATGCCTTCAACAAGGCCATTGCCAGGCACAACCAATTAAGGGCAGATCTTAGATTTTCACCCTGCAAGCTAAGAATGTGAACTTCTCCTGTGTTGTCGTCCCTACTAACAGTCGCTGATGCGAGACACAGATCACCAAGCAAGTTCGTTATCGCCACAAAGGTCTCAATCCACCATCGCTATCCCTCATGTCCCTGCTTTCATGATATTTTCTACTTCTGACTTCACCATGGATCATCAAAGACATGATACATGATGGTAACAGAGAGAAGAGCTTTGCAACACTTCCTCTAAAACCAAACATTCAGAAAAAACACAGGTGCACATGACCGAATTCCCTCCGATCCAGGAAAATCCAGGCATGATATGCCCATGGGAGTTTGTCGGCGGAGCCTTTCGGAACACACCGCTCTATGCCACATTAACAAGGACCAACATCCAGAAAATATTCATCTTCATGCGGAAGAAACACTATGACCACCATCTTTATTCTTCGAAGCAGATGAATAGGCCCCCACAATGTCATCTGTCGCCCATCGACGACAAAGGAGGTTGATACAATCTCCACCACAGACGGAAGGAGCACACGCAAACGACGGAGCTGCAACACCATACACACCCATGAGTACAAGAACTGTCGTGACGAGCAGCCAACCCATGGATCCCGGGCCTGGCCCACGTAGCCCAGATCAAGCCCGCGGGACCCAGATTGGGCCTGCAGCGAGCGCCTAATGCCGTGCCACCGCAACGGCCGGCTGGCCGGCATGCCGCCCGACTGCGTCACTCGTCTTCCGCGTCCGTCGATGACTACCCGCCGCCGTGCATCCCTCGCTGCATCACCTCCGCGCGGAGAGGCTTGGTAGGGAGCGCCTCCTAGCCCTCCACCGTTTGGCGGCAGGGCGCCGCGACCACCGCCAACATCGACAGTGGCAGCGGCCAGGGGTGCCTCACCTTGGGAACTTCTGCAGGGAACCGAACCCCTCTGGAGCCACCGCCGCCCGAGCGGGCTGGGAGGGGAGGGGGGTGTCTGCAGCTAGGAGGGCCTGGCGGCAGTGGCCTGAAGGCACTAGGGTTGGGGTCAGGAGGGGGTGACCTAATAGGTAGACATTATAGACACATAGTTTTATCTACTTGATAAGATTTTCATACTATATTTTATTCTTTTGGATTTCATATAGAGTTTGTATGAACCAGATGCTTGTACATGTTCAAACAAAATAACACTTATAAAATCCTGAAAGATTTTCTCACTTAAATTCCCTTCTTTTTTCTTCAATATGATGAAATTATGGGACGTTCTTTTTTATCTTTAATCCAATTTATGTTGTCTTAATAATACCTCTAACTCTGTCTAGGGTAATGATTTTATTTTGTAGTTCTCACTATGCTAGTTCATGTGCTCACTGTTTACATGAGTGGAAATGGATAATATCTGTTATGATGATTTTATAAAATCCATTATAACCAGGCCCCACCTTGATCTACATGTTTTTTTGAACTTCACCTTGATCTACATGTTGATTGTTGGCACTTCATATATTTTGAGATTTACAATTCTCATTTTCTCCATTTTCTTGCTATAATAACAAAAAATCACCTTTTTCAACACTAAGCTCTATGTCAGGCACATTATATTTGGCACATGGTGGCTTGTCTGGGTTCATTGAATGGAGATGGAAAGCCACATGTTAGGCAAGTTTTTTTTTGAGAAACACAGTATAATCATATACGCTCACAACACTTACATGCACACACCCCTATGTATGCACACACGCACACCCTATCCCTATGAGCATCTCTGAGAGACTGAGCCGGCAGATCGGATTTTGAGATTGACGAAGTCACCATGGACGCCTCGCTATCGACGGGAACGTCGCCTCCCACGGAAAGAATATTCCGCTTTTATGCAACACACATTGTCAAACCTGGGGTTTAAACTCTGGTGGAATGGGGGTACAATCACCCTCCTAGCAATCCAACCACATGTTGGTTTACACATGTTAGGCAAGTTTTATTCAGTAGAATACAACATCTCGATGACAAGTTCTTGAAAATAGCTCTCAAAATGATTAATTACATAAGTTCCTTTGATGTAATCCATCAAACGACTTAAAGTTAAGCATTGCATCGTGTTTGTTGGGCTGGTCAAGAAGGGTACATTTTTACAAAAAAGGGGGATAATGGTACCGGCCTGTACATCGGTCGATGAATATAGCCTTTTATTGGATTATTAAGGTTCAGTTCATAAAAGAAAAACAATCAAGGATCGTATATGGTCCGTACATGTATCCATGTGCTATACTATGATGCAAACGTCAGCTGCACTGCCTTTATAAATTCACGTGCGACCATTTTTAGTTGGTCAAAACGGGTACACCATTGATCTAATTTAGACTTTGGATTAGAAAAGTACAAAACTATCAAAGAGTGCTGACAACATGGATGATGGTTGATGGCCGCACATGCATACTATACGGATCCGTGCTGCTGCTGTTTTTTGGGGTCAGATTATTACCACGATCCAATCCGGACTGCTGCTGTTCTTTCTTTTCATATGACTACTACAGTACTAAAGTACTGGTGGTTGTGATACCTTTCTTATTACTATAACTTAAATTTAGATCTAAACCGAGTATAACAAAAACTTTAAATCTGCACTGATATAATTTGGATCGATCAATGGGCAAAAACAGATTTAGTATAATTTGGATCCACACTAAATTGTTGCTATGTCATAATCAATCATGTCACTGTAATGCATCTAGGCCAACCTTGCACTCTACATGTTTATTTTGATGATCACTAACGGAACATGTATTCTGAATTTGAGACCATCTTTAATTTATGCAATGCATGGCAAGAGACAAGATATCAGTCTATTCTTGTGCATAGTATTTCCATGGAAATCCTCACAAGAAGTAAATTTTGTTTAAGTTGAGTAGTAATGTTTCATGGGACTCTCCCCTGCGCGTGCTAATAAACCACCAATGCGTTTCTTGGACTGTCATGCCTCTTGTTCGTTACTAAGAAAATGACACCAAAATGACAAAAAAAATGTGATACCTCTGTAGGAAAACTTCCGTATGGGACACTAGAATGTCTAGATCAGAAACCTTGCGTTTGTCATACTAACCACCCTTATGTGGACCGGCTAATACAAACCACTTGTCGTTTACGTATCGATTAACTGGGGATTAATTACCCTAGACATTGCTAACCTCACCACCGTCTAGTCAAGATACTCGGCCCTTGTGGAAATTAAGATCTAAGGTGCTCTGTAAATTGCTTTGGTCGCATCTTGGCTGCTTACTCCATATACAAGGTAGATTCATTTTTCTTCTTGAAGCGCCAGCGAAGAGGTTGGAACTTACAATAGGGTGGAAGAACTCATGCTTATCTACCTCTAGCCTTAACCTTCTCCATATGCAAGGTAAGTACAAATGTTTTCCTGTCATTGTTAGATGCAGTAGTTATCCGAATGGATGTCCGGCGCGCGTTCTGTTTGTTAAGAAGTGGTTCTTGCCCTTTCTGTTGAGACTGATTGCAGAGCAAGTTTACTCATGAATTAGTCCACGCATGCTTTTCGGGTCATTGTCTTACTTTTGTCCGGAAATGTTTATGAAGTTGTAACCAATTGCAGAAGACTGGGTAACTTGATAAGGTTGGCCTGGTCCAGATACCGCCCGGATGTTGCCTGAATTGAGTGACCATTTGGGCATTTGCAATGGGTAGTAAGCCGGTAAGAGCTCAATTTTTTGTATGTTGGGAAGAATGGTAGAAACTAGTGGCCATCAACCCTGTGAAGTTGATTGTGTAGCGATAATAAATTCATCATGGGTTTCTCTTGGGTGGTTAAAGTTTTGACAGTAGCAAACGTGTATTCAGTAGTCAGCAGTGATCGAGAAAATCAGCAGTCAGTACAGCCAACTATAACTTCGATTATAGTACAACCTTAAATACGTCATTTCAGAAACTGTTTGCCGTTGTACATGCATATGCTCAACGATCTCCAAGTTGACCTTTATTAAGAAGAACAGCTAAACAACTCTCAAGTTGAACAAAGAACAAGCAGGTCAAGGACTAAACTGACTCCCAATTCTGGATCTATAAGAATTCAGGGAACCATCTCATTGGCCACAAAGATTCTGCAAATGACCTCCAGCACATTCCATAAGTGGCTATGTACACATTAGCTGCACGCCATCCATCAGCACAGGAGCCAGTCACGGACTGACGTTGAGAGATTGCGAAGCTGCCATGGCATTCAGACATATGGAGCGTTTGCGTTTCCTCTTCCCCGCATCGGTCCCTCGCTGTCGCGGCGATCGACAGAGGACGATACTGTCATTTTCAGACATACATACCGTATATCCGTACAGGCTGCGCACTGACATTTTTCAGGCAGCTGTTAACCATGAGAATGAGACGGTGATGATGCAGCTGGAGTACGGCTAGTCGCAGCTAGTCATGCTGAGCAGACATGGGCATCACAGCTGAAGTGCGAGAGAGGATGCTTATGGGTGTACACGTCGCTGTTCTGTAATCTTCACTCGCTGCTAATAATCCTGGCGAGGCCAGTTTAAGCTGTGCATCGTAGCTGTGCTCTCCTTGTCCGGCTAACCCGTATATTGTGTGGCCTGTGACTGCGCATCTGATTATTATCTGGTGCTAATTCCAGTACTATCCAGCATTCACCCTTCGTTTCGATGCAGCATCTTGTCTTATCTCTTGTTCGTCCAATTAGACGACTGAAGTTATTTTTTACATGTGTACCATTAGTTACATAGGAAGAGTAAATTGTAAGCTTGCACCGGAATGTGAATACCACGTTTGGAGTATCTGCTGTGCATCTGAGGACTCCAGGATTAATTGGTGTGGAGGACAGCTGCAGGTGAGTAGCTAGTGAAACTAATCATCAGCATGGTCTCTCACAGCGAAAAGGCTCTTCTTTGTGGTTCCAAATGTAATGCACTCGTGAACCGTGAACGGTTATACATTCTTGCACTACAGCTTACACAAATAACAACGAAAGAGTGATTTTGTTTAGGCGTGACATGATGATTAAAGCGCCTTGTTTGATATGTTTGGTGGATATTAAGAGAGCCCGTCGCTTCTTCTCTCAGGAAGTAGCCGGTGTACTGCCTTATGCCTACGGGAGTATTTATTTAGTCTGTTACTGAACAGAAGGCGAGAAATACAGACAACACGCAGACGCAAGTGCTCATAATACGTGCATACACTTTATTCCTATGAGTATCTCTAAAAGACTAAGCTGATAGATCGGGTCTTGAGATTGACAAAGTCGCCACAGATGTCACTATCGATGAGAATGTCGTCTATCACTGAAAAAAATATTTTATGAAACATAAATGTTAAACCTGAGGTTTGACCTCTGATGGGTTAGGGACTTAGGGTTACCACCACGCCCTCCTAGCCAACCTCCGTCCCTTCTTTTATCGGGAACTAGCCGGTGTACTGGCTTGTGCCTACAAGAGTTTTTTCCCCAAGAAAAACAGGAGTATATTTATTTAGTCTGTTAGACTGTTACTAAACATAAGGCGAAAACTACGGACCAGCATTTCAGTTTCCTTGGTGGAATAAGAATCTTTACATACAGAAAATGTTGGGGATATACTTTCTGGGTATCCTCACAGTTCCTCACTGACCAGGGTGGCCCACTTCGGGTTAGAGCTTTGATTCATGGGCGGCCCAGTCAGGGAGAGAAGACGGAGTCCAATCCGGCTACGGGAACGCCCAGAAGACTTACCGACTTAGGCCCATAATATTACTTATAGTTCAAGATGTACTCTGTAACTAACTCTTAGTCGTAGCCGGATTGATCTCTCCTGTAAACCCTAGGCCGGATATCTATATAAGCCGTCCTAGGGAGAGCCTTTAGGGCACACCCAATACTTTAGACCCTCAGCTCGCACAGGCGATACCATTGTAACCCATATTCCGGCTCTGCCGTACTACTGGATTGCTAGCAGGAGTAGGATCCGTCCAAAGCCGGCGGATTCGAACCTGGGTAAACTTGTGTGCTCACCGTCCCGGAATACCGTACGTCTCACCCTCCTCTCTTCCGCACGCCTCGAGGACCCCCTCATGGCGTACTTGTCCTCAATCCGACGACAGTTGGCGCCCACCGTGGGGCAAGTGAGCTTCGGATCTGCGTTCCGAGCGAAATCTGCAAGAATCGGAATCGGCGAGACCATCGCCGTCGGTCGCATCCTCTACGCCAGCGAAAACCCTCTCATCGTTCTCAACGAGACTTGGATTCTGGCTAGGGAAGCCGTGATTGCCTATACAATCATGTCTTTTGGCGAGATCGATGTTTACATCGGTTTCGCTGAACCTGCCCAACCCACCCCAGCGATGATGATAGAGGCAGAAGAATCTTCTGGGTCCCCTTTGTCGGCGGAGGCGGCAGAGTTCCGGATCTCAGAAAACCCTAATCCCACCCAGCCCGCACCAGTTGCGGAGATAGTGGAGAAATCCGAGCCTGAAGAAGACCACACGGTCCAATTCGAATCTGGAGTGGATCTCCCTGGAGAAGCCGGATCCCAGATCGACCCACCCGTGGAAGTCGAAATCCAGGAGGAGCATATCAACGACACTGATTCCAGCTCTGACGATGCCGAGACAGACATGCCTTTCCTCAGGTACACACTAAGACGTATGATACTGCAAGGCGCTAGCGCAGATGCAATCCTCGAAACCATTAAAATTTTCGTATGGCTGATCGCGAAAGCCGCAGGTACCTCAGGAAGCACGCATCACACTTCGTCGGATATGTTGGATCCGGTTCCGGCTCTGCCGATGCTGGAGAAAACACCGACTCGGGGCTGGAGGAAATTGGAACAAACGCCGACATTCCCGCATCCTCGGATGATTCTATGACGTCGGCAGATTTTCGAAAGTTTTCCGTGGAATATGAAGAGGACTACAACTCCAAAGCTGCAGAAGAAGGAGAAGCCATGGATGAAGGATCCGGGGAACACTCTCCCAAAGCGTAGGATGACATGGACGTCGGAGATAATCCCGAAGTCCAGATGTCCGAAAGTACCGATCAGAGCTTGACTCCGGGAAACGGACCCAAAGCCGTCTTTGCTACCGGCGCTGCCAAGAAGGCAAAGAAGAAGAACAAGAAGAACAAGACCCCGACAAAAGACCCCCTCATAGAGGAGGTAATTGCTGAGGAATACGAAGAAGACTCGGATGGAGCACTTATCCCAGACGAGCCGAAAAAATAAGCATCGGTGGATGGACACGTGATCACTGAAGGTGCGCGTAAACTCATCGATGCCGCTTTAACCACACCTATCCCTACAGCTGTAGGACTTACTGCAGATGAGCTGGACGAAAAGGGCCCAGACCCTAGAAGCGCGTCGTCAACAACTCCTGGATGAAGCCAAAAACATCGAGGTGGAGAAGAAGCGCATATCAACCAAGGAGTACATGTCCCGTCTACATTAGAAGACACGGAAGCGTCACATAGATGACAACCAATTCCCATGTGTCTGTGCCGTCCTTTTCAGAGATGAGATGGAGAAGCCACGGAAGGATAGCAATGGAAATTGGGTATACCCAACACCAGTGCAAAATACCGTGGCAGCTCGTGAAATTCTATCAGCTAATCCAGGGCCAGAGGAGATACGCTTGGGTATCAAGCTACTCAACAAGGGACTGGAGCAGCAGAAGGTCGCCCTGTCCGGAAGTCAAAAACTGGTCTCGGATTCTGACCAATGTCGCACAGATCCGGCATGGGCTGACGTAAGATCCCATTACGTTCGGGCGCAGTACCATCACCCCGAACACAGGGAAGACAATTATTCAAGAACCGGATCGTCGGGACAACATCGCAGGGCTACACATAACTGGAGCAATGTCTCTCTAGCAGCCGAGAAAGACGCGATCGCTGCACTTAATCCGAGGAATCCTCCCCGACGAGAATTGAATGATCGAAAGGGAGAAGATAAGGAGAAACGTCGGGAGGAGGATCGGCAGAGAATGCCACCTCCTAGACATGAGAGCCGTCCGGCTGAGCCTCACCATGGTGGGAACGACGGACGAAGGAACGACTGAAACCATGCTGGAACAAGCCGGCAGGGGTCTCGTCATAGTCATGAACCTCCCCGGAGTTGGAATAATGACGCTCCGGACGGAGGCCGGCGATCAGCCGGAAACTATCTAGCTGCACCACCCTCTCCACCACACAGTTATCACAACGGCCCCCAAAGAGGTCAAGGAGGACGACATGGCGGAGGAGGTGGTGGCAGAAGCCAAAGTCCGGCTCCAGGGCACCGCAGCCGTAGCCGACATTCGGGACAATCTCTATCCCCGAACGACGCAAGACACAGGATTAACTCCAACATAGAGGCTTGGCGCTATGAAAACGATGACGTGTACGTGGGCCCAAAGTGCTTCGGACCACGCATCAGAGCTACAAAATTCCCAGAAGGATTTGCTATCTCAAGACATATCCAAGCCTACGACGACATTGCTCGGCCAGACACCTAGTTACAGGATTTCTTCTAAGCTTGCTGCATCGCTAAAGGCGGAAACAGCCTGGTCGCAACCCGATATCTCCCACTTATGCTGCGGAAGACGGCACGATCATGGCTCAATGAACTTCCAGCAAACACCATCCACAACTGGTATGACTTGCAAAGTGCATTCTTTCGGAATTTCGAAGGCACATATCGGAGGCCCTGTACGATTGGATACCTACAACGTTGCACCCAAAAAGCCGGAGAAACTTGCCAGGATTATCTCGGACGATGGATCGACACAAAGAACTCATGCGAAGGAGTAAACGATCAAACTGCGATTGAAGCTTTTATCGCAGGTCTCCCAATTGGTTTACTGCGCCATCGCTTGAAGTGTGACAAGGTTACTGATCTGGGAGAGATGATAGAAACAACGAGCAAGTATGCAGATGCTGACGACGATGCAAAGGGATTACTCAATGTCCTAGTTGTGCCTCAGTCGGCAAAACAACCAAAGCAACAAGCTCAGAAGCGCAAAAATACCTCGGAAGAAAAACCCAACGCGGAGACAGCAGTGGTCACTACTGTTTCCGGGTCTGGAGGACGAGGAGGACGTGGCGAAGGCCGAGGGCGTGGCCGTGGGACGTCAAGGGTCCAAGGCAGAGGAGAGCAACAACCAGGTAAAACCTACACTTGGGCCGACATTGCCAATAACCCATGTGTGCATCACTTAGACGCCAATGGGGGCTCGTCCCACACCAACGCTGAATGTTGTTTTAATGACGACATCAAGAGAGATGATACCGCGGGCTACAAAGCTAAGCGGAAGAAGGGAAAGAAAAATCTCGAGAAAGACAAGGAGACCAAGGAATATTCCGACATGGAGGAAGCTGATGCTTCAAATCCCAAGTCGGAAGGGAAGAAGACTTTTCCCACCAAGAAGGACACTTACGTCACCTTCCTCGGATCTCAACCAGCAAAGGTCAAGAAAGCAGTTCTCCACGAGCTCAATGCAACAGTTCCGGCTGTCCCTCAGTATCTGGACTGGTCGGAAGTGGCAATCACGTTTGATCACACTGATCATCCGCCTAAACTAAACATGCGAGGAAAATACGCCTTAATCGTCAATCCACTTATTGACGGTTATGGTTTCTCCAAGACCCTCATGGACGGTGGTAGCAGCATCAATATTCTCTATGTCGAAACGCTACGCCGGATGAAGATCTCGGAAACACACCTGAACCATAGCTCTATGATCTTTCACGGAGTTGTCCCAGGAAGACAAGCTAATTCCCTAGGAGAGATCACTTTGGATGTTACTTTTGGAACTCCAAAGAATTATCGGATGGAGGCACTTTCCTTCGAAGTGGTCCTGTTCAAGAGCGCATACCACACTATATTTGGACGACCGGCTTACTGGGCTTTTATGGCTCGTCCATGTTACATTTAAATATGATGAAAATTCCAGGTCCCAACGGCGTGATCACCATCAGGGGAGACCCGAAGAAGGCGCGAGAGTGCGAAGATGGAAATGCCGCCTTTGCCGAAGCTGTGCTACACGCCCAGGAGTACCAGGAGATCAAGAAGAGCATAGATCCGTCCGAGATGCCCGCAACGAAGAAGGAGGTCACAAAGCCAAATCCGGAGTTCAAGGCATCAGAAGAGACAAAGACGACGCCGTTGAAGGATGATGACCCCTCCAAGGTGACCCAGATAGGCGTAGGCCTAAGTAGCGCATAGGAAGGCACGCTCGTCAAGTTCCTCCAAGCAAATCAAGATATCTTTGCATGGCAGCCATCTGACATGACCGGAGTACCTAGGGAACTTGCCGAGCACTCTCTAAATGTAAACCCAAACGCTAAACCCGTCAAACAGTCCTGACGACGGTTTGGCGATGAAAAGCGTAAGGAAATAGCTAAGGAACTAGCGCGGCTCGAGTTAGCCGGATTCATAGAAGAGGTCATCCATACTGATTGGTCGGCCAACCCTGTAATGGTCCCTAAAAAGGACACCACTGATTTAAGGATGTGTGTTGATTATACTGCCTTGAACAAGGCTTGTCCAAAAGATCCGTTCGCTCTGCCTAGAATTGATCAAGTTATCGATTCTACGGCAGGCTCGGAACTCCTCTGTTTTCTCGACGCATATTCCGGTTATCACCAAATCCGGATGAAGGAATCTGACAAAGTCAAGACTTCATTCATAACCCCCTTCGGAACCTTCTATTTTGTTACGATGCCCTTTGGGCTGAAGAACGCAGGAGCTACGTACCAGTGCACGATGCAGCGTTGCGTCCATGATCAACTCGGACGCAATGTACACGCCTACGTGGATGATATCGCGGTCATGTCCAAAAAGAAGGAAACGTTGATTTCCGACTTGGAGGAGACGTTCACCAATCTACGAAAATACAACATCATGCTTAACCCGAAGAAATGCTTATTTGGAATACCAGCCGGAAAATTGTTAGGTTTCATCGTGTCTCAAAGAGGCATAAAGGTGAACCGCGACAAGATCAAGGCTATTCTCAATATTTCCAGGCCAACTCGCCTGAAGGACGTACAAAGATTAACTGGTTGCATTGCTGCGGTCAGTCGATTTGTAAGCCGGCTTGGTGAAAGAGCCACACCATTATACAAACTCCTGAAGAAGACCAAGGATTTTGTCTGGACTGACGAAGCTGAAGCTGCACTACAAGACCTGAAGAAAGTACTCTCATCTGCTCCTATCCTTGCAGCGCCGGAACCTCAGGAACCGATGTTGCTCTACATTGCTGTGACAAATAAGGTTGTCAGTATCGTTATGGTAGTGGAGAGACCAGAAGAAAATCAGGAACACCTGGTGCAGCGTCCGACGTACTTTGTCAGCGAGGTCCTGATAGAATCAAAACATCGGTATCCGCACTATCAAAAGTTGGCTTACGGTGTTTTCTAGCATCTCGTAAGTTACGACACTATTTTTAGGAGCATCCAATTACCGTGGTGAGCAAAGCTCCCATGAGAGATATAATCAACAATAGCTATGCCACATGACACGTCGTCAAATGGGGCATAGAGCTTGTAGCTTTCGATATTGAGTACAAACCCGAGATAGCAATCAAATCCTAGATCCTTGCTGACTTTGTCGCTGATTGGACAGAGGCCAAGGAGAACATGGTCCTCCCTGAGTCGGAATATTGGACCCTCTTTTTCGATGGGTCTAAGGCTCGAGGGGGCTCGGGGGCTGGCGTGGTGCTCAAATCACCCCAAGGAGATAAACTTTTATACGTGTTGCAGATCCACTTCACAGCGACAAACAACATTGCCGAGTATGAAGCACTGCTGCATGGAATCCGGATTGCTAAGGATATTGGCATCCGACGTTTGATGTGTTACGGAGATTCGGATCTTGTTGCTCTGCAAGTCTCGGATATTTGTAATGCAAATAAGCACATGGCAGCATATAAAGCTGTCGTGGATGATCTATCTAAATCGTTGGAGGGGTTTGAAGTTCAACACATCCCTCGAGCAGAAAATGAGGAAGCAGATGCACTATCTCGAATAGGCTCTGCGCGGAAAGAGGTCCCGGATGGCGCATTTTTAGAGCACCTCAAAGTTCCCTCGATAAAGGGAGTAGATGAGGAATATCCGACCAAATCCGACTCACCTTTGATAGTAGTTCTGGCTGTAATCCCCAGCTGGACTCAACCCTACCTCGATTATTTGGTAGATGGCAAATTATCCGAAGACGAGGTACTGAGCCGACAGATTATCCGACGAGCAAAAGCCTATACTATTGTTAAAGGTGAGCTCCATAAACGGAGCGTTTCTGGGGTTTTTCAGTGCTGTGTATCTCCGGAAAAAGGAGTGGAAATCTTAAGGGAAATCCACGAAGGCGAGTGTGGTCACCACGCTGCAGCCAAATCTTTAGTGGCAAAAGCTTTTCGACATGGATTTTTCTGGCTTACAACTCAGGCAGATACCGAATGATTAGTCAAGACATGCAAAGGCTGCCAAAAGTACGCCAAGCAAGCTTATGTTCCGGCTGATCAGCTGCGAACAATACCTATAACATGGCCCTTTGCGGTCTGGGGGCTTGATATGGTAGGACCTTTTAAACGAGCCCCAAGTGGATTCACTCACCTCTTAGTGATGGTGGACAAATTCACAAAGTGGATCGAGGCTAAACCTGTCACTAGTTGTGATGGAGCAACAGCCAAAAGATTTGTCGAGGATGTTATAATCCGGTATGGTTATCCGCATAGTATTATCACGGACAACAGGATTAACTTTTCCATGGGAGAATTGGCTGAATTTTGCGATGAGCAAAATATCCGGCTTGACATTGCATCAGTCGCACATCCATAGGCTAACGGACAAGTCGAAAGAGCAAATGGTTTAATTCTACAAGGCTTGAAACCAAGACTCGAAACACCACTACGACGTGCTGCGGGGGCTTGGGCAGAGGAATTACCTTCTGTAATTTGGAGTTTACGAACAACTCCGAACAGGTCAACAGGATACACACCTTTCTTCTTGGTCTATGGCGTAGAAGCAGTTCTTCCTAGCGATTTAATTCATACTTCTCCTAGAGTGGCCGCGTATATCGAAGAGGATGCCGAGATTTCTCGACAAAATGATCTCGACTTAGTCGAAGAAGTTCACGTCGTTGCTGAAATGAGATCTACAGCCTATCAGCAGAAGTTACGCAAGTATCATAGCTAGAGAGTCCGAACTAGATCTTTCAATAAAGGTGATTTGGTTCTCCAGCTTGTGCAACAAAGAAAGCACAAACTTTCCCCAGTATGGGAAGGGCCCTTTTTAGTTAGTCGAGTATTGCACAATGGATCGTACTACTTAACTGACATGAGGTCAGTCAAAGAAAGACCTGCTACTAAGAAGAGAAAGAGAGCTGGAGGCAGTACAAATCCGGATGA